>BSBM01000350.1:8545000-9280000 GCA_027924585.1 Larix kaempferi | reverse complement strand
AGTTTGGGTTTCATGACCCCGGAGCAAATCCTCAAAGTGTCCCTGAATGGCCCCGGGGTGCTAGACCAAAATGCCCATAGCACCCAAACTGTGGCTCTGATCGAGAATCTATCGATTCTGATGGATCTGGGACGTCGGTTTTTAGGTAGGGGACCCGCCACAGCGTGCCTCCAACCCCCCGGAAACAGTGCTATTGTTCCATATCCGGGGCCATGGTTTCTCTCAGTGAAGGCCATTCCAAATTTGCTCAAGGGGGTCATTTACGATCTGAAGGCTTACGGGAGTGCGTGGCCACCTTGGACACATCCAAAATGGCCATATGCACATGTGACAGATGATAGAACCCAATTCCGCTCGCTAGTTTGGGTTTCGTGCCACCAAAGCAAATCCTCAAAGTGTCCCTGAATGGCCTCGGGGTGCCGGACCAAAATACCTGCAGCACCCAAACCATGGCTCTGATCTCGAATCCGTCGATTCTGCTAGATCAGGGGCATCAAGTTTCAGCTAGGGTACCCCCCACAATGTGCCTCCAACCCCCGGAAATGGTGCTATTGTGCCATCTCTAGAGCTAGGGTTTTGCTTAGTGAAGGCCATTTTAAATTTGCTCAAGGGGGTCATTTATGATCCAAAGGCTCACGGGCGTGCATGGCCACTGTGGACACGTCCACAATGGCCATACACACATTTGGGAGATGATGGAACCTAGGTCTACTTGTCGGTTTGGGTTATGTGACCTCGGAGCAAATCCTAAAAGTGTCCCTGAATGGCCCTGGGGTGCCGGACCAAAATGCCCATAGCACCCAAACCATGGCTCGGATCGCGAATCTGTCAATTCCAATGGATCTGGGATGCTAGGTTTCAACTAGGGGACCCCCCAAAGTGTTCCTCCAACACCCGAAAATGGTGCTATTGTGTCATATCCGGAGCCAGGGTTTTGCTCAGTCAAAGCCATTCCAAATTTGCTCAGGGGTGTAATTTACAATCCGAAGGCTCATGGGCATGAGTGGCCACTGTGGACATGTTCACAATGGCCACATGCATGTGTGGCAGATGACGGAACCTAGGTCCACTCACAGGGGTCACGGAACCCAAACCAACGAGTGGAGCTAGGTTCCATCATCTCCCACATGTGCGTATGGCCATTGTGGAGATGTCCACGGTGGCCACGCATGCCCGTGTGCCTTCGGATCGTAAATGACCCCCTTGAGAAAATTTGGAATGGACTTCAATAAGCAAAACCTTAGCTCCGTAGATGGCACAATAGCACTGATTATGGGGTTTGGAGGCATGCTGTCGGGGGGGGGGAAGAGTTGAAACCCAGTGCCCCGGATCCATCGGAATCGATGGATTCGCGATCAGAGCCACGGTTTGGGTTCTGCGTGCATTTTGGTTTGGCACGCTGGGGCCATTCAGGGACACTTTGAGGATTTGCTCTGGGGGCACGGAACCCAAACAGGGGAGTGGACATGGATTTCGTCATCTCCCACACGTGCATATGGCCAATGTGGATGTTTCCACAGTGGCCACGCACGCCCGTGAACCTTCGGATCATAAATGACCCCCTTGAGAAAATTTGGAATGGCCTTCACTGAGCAAAAACCTGGCTCGGAAGATGGCACAATAGCACTGTTTTCAGAGTTTGGAGGCACACTGTGGAGGGTCCCCTATCTCAAACACGACGTCCTGGATCCATCGGAATTGATGGATTCATGATTGGAGCCACGGTTTGGGTGTTGTGGGAATTTTGGTCCGGCACTCCGGGGCCATTCAGGCACACTTTGAGGATTTCCTCCAGGGTCACGGAACCCAAACCGGTGAGCGGACCTGGGTTTCGTCATCTCCCACATGTGTGTATGCCCATTGTGGACGTGTCCACAGTTTCCACGCACACCCAGGAACCTTTGGATGAGAAATGACACACATGAGGAAATAAAAACAAGTGAGATTTTGAGAAAAAACAAATTGGTTTTAGAGAAATTTCATGTCCACCTTGTTGATCATGAATACAATGATGTATGGAACCATTGATGAAATGAAAGAGGCCTCACTTTGTCATGGATGCACAATGGTGACTTGGAGCTCTTGAACAAATAAAATATTAACATGGCAAGCAGGACATGATAGGCAGGAACCAAGGACATGATGGTGTGGATAATCTCTCGAAGATCACTGATGGTGCACTTGGTAAATGATTTGGACATATGACCCATACTTAATGCTTTTGGTTGGAGTTGAAGTTTGATTCTAGCATTGTGACTTAATGATTTTGGTTGGTAATGAAACACATGAATAATCCCTTGCTAAAAATAATGATGATGAAGTGGATAACCTATTGCAAATATAATTCAAAAAAATATGAAAAACCCCAAGCAAGTCGGCTCCCATTTTTGTGAAATTATAAAAGATTAATTTAAAATAGTTATTGTAAGTCAGATCGGTTTGAAGTTAGTTTTTGACTTATATAAATACACTTTGAAAACTTCATTTAATCTTTGAAAACACTTATACAGTTACAGTATGATGAGCATACATTGGGCATGAGCATAAATTGAAGTTGATGATAGTGACATGAGTGGATTGAAGTTGATGTCAGATTGCAAGACTTACTTAATGATTGCACCATAACACCATCATTTGTCTGTCCAGCTTCATCACACATGCCATGTCATCACTTGTAGGTCCATTTTGGAAACTAGGGTTTTTCTCAGTAAGGGAGTGTGCAATTTTTAAACATGGGGGTAAACTTTGCATAATCATCGACCAAGCAATTATGGATAGCATTCCAAGCTGGAACCTTCCTAGACACACTTGTAGGACTCCCTAGAACCCAGTTTTTTTGCACAGTTGGAATTCTATGGCCCCGGTATGTATCCAACAGGTGTCACTGAAGGCCTTTCGGATGCAATATGGAACGAGCCATAGAATGACAACCGTGGATCCGATCGACAAACCATCGACTTCGTTGGATTTAGGATATCAGGATAGTTCTAGGGATTCCCCTCTCCTACGGTCGGATGGCTTAGGTGTCATCTTTTAGGTCCATTTTGGAAACTAGGGTTTTTCTCAGTAAGGGAGTGTGCAATTTTTGCACATGGGGGTCAAATTTTCAAAATCATCAATCGAGGACTTATGGCTAGCGTTCCAAGATGGAACCTTCCTAGACACACTTGAAGGACTCCCCGGAACCTGGTTTTGTTGCACGGTTGGAATTCTATGGCCCCGGTAGGTATCCAACAAGTGTCTTTGAAGGCCTTTTGGATGCGATATGGAACTAGCCATAGAATGATGACCATGGCTCGGATCGAAAAACCATCGACTCCGTTGGATTCAGGACATCAGGCTAGTGCTAGAGTTGCCCCTCTCCTCCAGTCCCATGGACCAGGTGTCATCTTTTAGGTCTATTTTTGAAACTAGGGTTTTGCTAAGTAAGGGAGTGTGCAATTTTTGCACATGGGGGTCAGCTTTGCAAAATCATCGACCGGGGACTTATGGCTAGCATTCAAAGTTGGAACCTTCCTAGAAACACTTGCAAGACTCCCCGTAACCCGTTTTTGTTGCAGGGTTGGAATTTTATGGCCCCGGTAGGTATCCAACATGTGTCCCTGAAGGCAATTTGGATGCGAGATGGAACTAGCCATAGAATGACAATCGTGGCTCAGATCGACAAACTTTCGACTCCATTAGATTCAGGACATCGGGATAGTGCTAGGGATACCCTTGTCCTCTAGTCCCATGGCCCAGGTGTTATCTTTAAGGTCCATTTTTGAAACTAGGGT
This sequence comes from Larix kaempferi, assembly GCA_027924585.1. Classification (NCBI taxonomy): domain Eukaryota; kingdom Viridiplantae; phylum Streptophyta; class Pinopsida; order Pinales; family Pinaceae; genus Larix; species Larix kaempferi. The sequence continues at coordinate 9,276,224 of BSBM01000350.1, read as the reverse complement.
TTTGTTGTGTAAGGGAGTGTGCAATTTTTGCACATGGGGGTCAACTTTGCAAAATCATCAGCCCGGGGACTTATGGCTAACATTCTGAGTTGGAACCTTCCTAGACACACTTGCAGGACTCCCTGGAACCCGGTTTTGTTGCACGGTTGGAATTATATGGCCTCAGTAGGTATCCAACAGGTGTCCCTTAAGGCCTTTTGGATGCGATATGGAATGAGCCATAGAATGAAGACCGTGGCTCGGATCGACAAACCGTCGAATCCATTGGATTCAGTACGTTGGGATAGTTCTAGTGCTGCCCCTCTCCTCTGGTCCCATGGCCCAGGTGTCATCTTGTAGGTCCATTTTGGAAAATAGGGTTTTGCTCAGTAAGGGAGTGTGCAATTTTTGCACATGGGGGTCAACTTTGCAAAATCATCGACCGAGGACCTATGTCTAGCGTTCCGAGATGGAACCTTCCTAGACACACTTGCAGGAATCCCCGGACCCGCTTTTGTTGCACGGTTGGAATTCTATGGCCTTGATAGGTATCCACCAGGTGTCCCTAAAGGACTTTTGGATGCGATATGGAATCAGCCATAGAATGACGATTGTGGCTTGAATCATAAAATCGTTGACTCCGTTGGATTCAGGACATCAGTTTAGTGCTAGGGATTCCCCTCTTCTCCAGTCCCATGGCTCAGGTGTCATCTTGTAGGTCCATTTTGGAAACTAGGGTTTTGCTCAGTAAGGGAGTGTGCAATTTTTGCACATGGGGGTCAACTTTGCAAAATCATCGACCGAGAACTTATGGATGGCATTGCGAGATGGAACCTTCCTAGACACACTTGCAAGACTCTCCGGAACCCAATTTTGTTGCACGGTTGGAATTCTATGGCCCTGGTAGGTATCCAACAGGTGTCCTTGAAGGCCTTTTGGATGCGAGATGGAATGAGCCATAGAATGAAGACCGTGGCTCGGATCGCCCATCGACTCCGTTGGATTCAAGACATCGGGATAGTGCTAGGGATGCCCCTCTCCTCCAGTCCCATGGCCCAGATGTCATCTTTTAGGTTCATTTTGGAAAGTAGGGTTTTGCTCGGTAAGGGAGTGTGCAATTTTTGCACATGGGGGTCAACTTTGAAAATTTTTTATTTTGATTCTAGAACTAGACATTCAAAGATAGGAAATCAAACCTACCACACTGCACCCTTGGTATATTGCTATGTCCTTAGTGTGCCATGTCATTTAACAACTCCTTAGTGTTCCACTATATTTGCATTTTGAGTAATTAATGTCATTTTTAAGAATTCAAAGTTCCAAATAAAAAATGCAGGCAATGTTTCATCGATGATATCCCTCTGATCCTTGCTAGCTTTGTTAGATCAAATTCACCATGAACCTTTTCCATCAAGTTATGGGGGAATACTTTGCAAATCACAATGAACAACCATTGCATCGTTATTTGTATCAATAAAGTACATTCAATTTTAAATACATTTTCATATGAGGATAATCCATCCTTTTTACAAACATAGGACCATGAACATCTTATTTTCCTTCATCAAAACAACACTATCAAGGAAGATAATTAAACTAGTTAGGTATTTCATTTTCCATGGATTCTGTATGATTACTTTTGCATTATGACAAGTGTTAAATGGACATATGAAAGAGGTAAAGCACAAACCAGGGTATTACATACTAGGTTTTAGTAAGGATAGGGTTTATATCTTCAACAATTTTATGAGAGTGAATTCATGACCAACTATTGGTTAGCATATTGGAACAAACCAGGGTATATTTGTTACATATATTTGACCGTATGTACATGAAGGCGCAATGAATTTTATTACACTTTAGTTATGCATTCCTTGCCATTGTACTTGAAACTTTTCCACTATTTTTAGCATGCTAGAATAGGAACACTTCAACCGAACTTCATACATGCTCATGACCGTATCGTTTGATGAAATACGGTAGCATTGATTAAATGTGTAGCATCTATTAGACTTCCTCTTAGTTTGTGAAAATGTCATAGGCTTACATTGATGATATGCGTAGCATGTTACTATTATGACAGAGGTTATTCAAACATATTTTTACTTATTTTGTTAACTTTTGTTTTTTCCTTGCAACCATAATCCTGATCAATGGGTATGAAGCCTTGGAGTTGACAAAAAACACAATTTTAAATTAGATATCAAATTAGCATGCATGTGCTAAGTTCATTGAACCGTTGAAAGATATTCTTAGTTTTTTCCATTAAGATAATGTTTTCATAACACAATGGTGAGATGTTACTTGATCAATGCAATAAATGTCTTCAATTAGTCATTTAATGTTGAGTTCAAAATTATATTTGATGAATATGATTTCCATTGATGACAATACATTAATGACAAAGGACAATGAGTTGAGGTCAAATACAAGATGACAAGGAGGACAAGACTTAGCAAGCAAAAGTTGGATAATGGACAACAACAATTGGCAAAGGACAATAAGACAAAGGTTGATGACAAGCATGACAAAGACAAGGACAACAAAGGGAAAAAGGTATGACAAGTGGCAAGCAAATCATTGATGATTTGGGAAGCATAATACTTGACATGGCTGAAGACATGTCAATGAACAAAAGACAAGGAGGACATGACAAACATAAGGACAAGGACAAGTCATGGCAAGGTCAAAGGACAAAGCATGACATGGAAGAAGTCAAGATAGATTAAGGTGAACAATGACATGGCAGAGAATAGTGGCATGACAAGATGTTGTTGACATAGAAAAAGACAAGATATGAGGGAATTTGAAGTGGCCTGCGGGCATTTTAAATGTCTCATGCAGGCATTTAATTGTGGACACTTGCGGGCATTACTGAATGGAGTTGCGGGCATCTAGAGAGCACATTGTGGGCACCTTGGTGGCTCATGTGAGCACTTGGAGAAGGCAATGCGGGCATATTTTATTATCCTTGTGAGCATATCCTAAGGAACTCATTGCGGGCATATCAAGGCTCCATGCGGGCATAATTGTAGGCATTGTAGCTAGGGTTTTCACCCTATCTTGTGCAAATAAGCATCTACTAAGGAGAAGGGACTCCTTAGTAGCAGTTCAATAAAAAGTAAATAAAAGTAGTAAAACAGTATGAAATTTAACCTAGCATGAGCATTAACATAAATAACAAAACATGAAAATATGGTGAATATCTCTATTTTTGTATTAAAAATTACCTCAGATGTAGAGGTTGGTGGAGCCTTTGCAGCAGTCCAAGAGGGTTGCTTCCAAGCTCCAGTGTTGTTCCTTCTCCTTCTTCCAAAAGTGTTTTGGAAATGGGTCCAAATGGGGTTCTCAAGTGGAAAGTAGCTCCAAAGGGAGAGCTAGGGTTTCATGAGAATTTTTGGCAGAGCGAGGATAGGGATGATTGTGGATGAAAAATGGGGAGCCTCCATCACCTATTTATAGGTTTTTAGTGGTGGAGTGTTGACCCATGGTTTTGGGCACCATATGATTTAGGTCAGTTGTATAGGGTTTTTGCTTCCTTTTTTCCCTCTTTTTCCTCTTTTTTGTATTTTTTGTTCCCTTTTTAGAGGGGTTTTGCTATTTTTGGAGGAATTTACATTATTTTTTGGGGGAAAATGGGGTTTTTGGCCTTTTGGAGGCTTTTTAATGGTTTTTTCGCCTTTTGGAGGCTTTTTAATGGTTTTTTGGCCTTTTGGAGGCTTTTTAATGGGTTTTTTGGCCTTTTGGAGGCTTTTTAATGGGTTTTTAAGGTTTTGGAGGCAAATATGGTAGGAAATATGGACGAATGAGTCATAAAATGAGGGAGATGAGGCAGTGAACACTTTTTGGGTGTTAACAAATTGCCCCCTCATGTGTGAGGGCAGGAGCTCATCGTATGGCCAATAGACATCATAAGTATTTTATGGTTTTCCTGGGATGTGGAGAGGAGAAGAAATGAACTAGAGCCCAGAACAACGGTCCCGAACAAACTGCAAAAAATGAAAGTACATGACCTCAATAATGAATGAGGAATAATCTGAACATATGGACGAGGTGGGCATTCCCATGCTCGTATCAGGATATAGAACAATAACAAGGGGGTCCAAAAAATGGGGACCTGAAAATTTACATGGCCTCAAATGAGGAAGAATCTCAATATATGGACGAGGCAGGCATACCCATGCTCGTATCTAGATATATATATAAAATAACAATGAGGCCCAAAAGTGGGGGCCTAAAGGATACATGGAGAACCACTGTGTACATCATAAGGGTCCAGAGGGGACACAGAATCTAGGACATACTGCTGGGCTAACCATGTATGAGCTGAAGAACTGATACACTGGAATATCAATAGCGATGCTGAGTGTGGTACCAGAGGAACTAATGAACTGCTGGATCATAGTGACGGGGATTCATACCCTCAATGGTACACTAAACTGGAACTAAAATGGGTACTCAAGGAAGCATATAACTGGATATCCTCTGAATACAATTGCCAACTCAACTCGGACATCCACGGGAACATATAACTGGGCGTTCCGAAGTGACTCACCAATGTGCTAGAGTCAGGGGAAATCCGGGGTCTTCGACCAATAACTGAAGGGATATATACCCTACGCGATTATCAACGATGAGATCAAGGTGTTGAAGTCGAGCATGTGAGAAACAACCACTCGGAGAGGCACTGATGACTCCTATCAAAATGGTCCGTAGGCACTCACCATAGATGGTGATGATTCTAAGGCGCAGGGACATTTGGGTCTATCCTCTGGAATAGATGGGCTGTCATCGACAGAGGGAGACCTACAACTAGCAAGGCAATGATGTTTGCTTGATAGTAGCACGAGGTGGAGAATCAGAGTGTGAGAGTACTGATGGTAGGACTGACATATTGTGGATGTGGGGGATAACTGGGCGAGTAGAGTGGGTGGACTCAAACTTCCTTTCTTCAGAGTATGATGGAGGGGATGATCGGGCAGCATATGAAACTGACTGGTGGGAAAGGGATCATAGCTGTAATGGATCAAGGATAGTGACTGGGATGAGTGATACTCAAGGTGGTGTAAGATGGCAGGAGACTGTAGAATACTTTGAACAAAGGAGACCTAATTGGGGGTGCTGCCGAGATGATCAATCATAGTGCCGAGAGGCACGGGGAGACTTCTTCACGGGTTAAGGAACGAGATGAAGTGTGTTCAAAATGGTATTGTCGTGTGGATTTATACGATCCCAGGACAGTTCATGCTCATGATTGCTTTCAATTTTAAGGAGTCTAAAAGCGATAAGAAGACTCTGAAATAATGGAATGGTACTGTCGTGTGGATTTTTACGAGCCCAGGACAGTTCATGCTCGTGGTTGCTTTCAATTTTAGAGAGTCTAAAAGCGATAAGAAGACTCCAGGGGGATGCTTTTTTCGTGTGTTAGTCTCCAAGGCTCGAAGAATTATAAAAGGATGCAATGAAGAAATCTTCTAGCTGGTGTGACTAGAGTATTCCTTTTTCGTAATTAGTCTACCAGGTTCGGAAAAGGGTTAAACTTATACCAGATAGACACCCTTTCAAGTACTTTAACGAGCATGAAAGGAAGCAAGATTGCTCGGTAATATTTTCATTGTTTTAGGAGTCAAAAAAAAGCTTAACAGAAACTCCCTCAGTGCCTTTTTCGTAAAGGACTTGTTCGGCCCGAAAAAGGGATAAAATTATACCGAACAAAAGGAATGGTCAGGCAAGGAGGAAGTGCTCAATCAAGGAACATTGATGATGACCAAGAACAAGGGTAGAGCGGAACACTGGTGGGCCTCCTTACGGGATAATGAATGGTGGAAAATTAATGAAATAATTGCAGTATGAGTGGAGTGACTGGCTCATGTAAAAATGTGTAACAATTCGATGGCAGTCGATGTGGCGCACAAACCGAGGCAGCAAGGTGTCCGGACACAATGTTGAAATTGTACCTAGTGAGAGCGAGAAATGATCTCAAGCATCATCACGAGCTCAAAAAACTAGATCCGGCGATATAAAAAGTGTCAAAGACAGAGAACGGCCAAGGTGGCACGCAAACCGAAGCGACGGGGGGCGTTTTGGAAAAATACCCAAAAAATCTAGGGGTGAGAGTGAGAAATGATCTCAAGCATCATCACGGGCTCGGAAAAATGAATCCAATGATACAAAGTATATCAAAAACAAAGAGCAGCCGAAGTGGCATGTAAACCGAGGCGACTAGTGGTGTCTAGAAAAATGCTCAAAAAACAATGCGGAAAAAATAAGAAAACGAGTCGACCATCATGATGGTCTCATCGTGCTGATTCCACTGGTGGAAATGGTTCAAAAAATGGACTCTATATGGGTTCAGAATGGCCAAAACAAGAAAAATTCAATGGACTATAAATAGTAAGTGGGTCCAACATGACAAGTGTCATTTGGACTTGTTGACTTTGACTAGAGATCAGAGTGGACCAGAGCGCAGTTGGTATGTCTGGACAATCCGACCAACCGTTTTCAGATATGGGAGTTGCAGGTATTCTGATAAACTTATACCTGCATTTTTTATTGGGTTCGAGGGGGGAGTGGGTGCCAAGGGGGTCCTGTACGGTCCACATGGGTGTGCTTGGGGTTTGTGATATGTTTGTACTGCACATGGATGCAAGTAGTGTAGGATGATGGGCACGTGGATTCCCCTTGTGTATTTTATTTTATGTATTGCACATGAATGCAACATTATGTATGTAGGATAGGCACATGGATGCCCTTGTATAGTAATGTGTTTATGTTATTGCACATGGATGCAAATTATTTATGTGATGATAGGAACGTGGATGCCCCTTGTTGGAAATGCAATCTTTTTGGATTTTTATATATTTTTAATGAGATGATATGGGATGATGATGCATGATGGATGTTTTACATGGTGTGATTGATATGCCAATCTAGGATGTTGGTAGCCATTTGATCTGCGATACTATTATGAGCTCTTGGGACATGGGTGAATGTTATGGATTCAAATTGTCGGCTGATTTGTTTTGTGCGCAGGAATTTTCTAAAGAGGCAGGGATCGCGCACCTGGTAGCAGTTGTTGAGCTGGGAGACAAGTAGCTGGGAGTCAAGGAACACATGAAGGTGACATATGTCCATCTGAAGGGCAGCAGTCAGGAGATCGGTCACAGCATCATACTCCGCCTGGTTATTGGTAGCGGCGCCTATACATATTCCGTCAAGGTGAATCAACTCATGTGAAGGGAAATATAAGACCGATGCTGCAAAAGCCAGTTTTGGAGACCAGCGGCTTGCTCCATTAGCGAAGCCAATGTAATGAGGTGGAAGATGGTCCATCTGTGATCATGAAACAATGATGGATGTAAGGTTGCGGTAAAAAAGGTGAAAACAAAAAGAAATAAAACTGTACAATATGGACCAATGGGGCTGTGGGTTTGTTTAAGGATAAAAGCGTTTAAGATACAACCCATTACAGGGGTTGCGTAAAGGGTGACCTTCTGAGTCAATTAAAAAGTATGCCCCATTTCCCAGGCAGGTTTGCCCGATGTAAGGGCCTTGCCACATGGATTCAAACTTTCCTTTACCAGTCTTGTCGTGGGCTTGGTCATAGGCGAGGACGAGGTCCCCTTCATGGAAAGTTCGAGGGTGGACATGTTTGTCATAACCAGCTTTGGAGCGATTCTTGGCAGCTTCAATGGTCTGGAGGGTGGCACGACGATCTTCATCAGCTTTTTCTAGTGATAGAAGACGTTGCTCGAGTGGGGAGGTGTTTGGAAGAAGCTCGACGGCGATGTGTAAGGAAGGTATCTAACACTCGATGGGGAGGACATACTCTACACCGTGAACTAAATGAAACGGGGTAAAACCGGTGGCGGTCTTGGTTGATGTACAGTAAGCCCATAATGCAGGGAAAAGCATGTGATGCCAATTGGACTTATGTCGATCAACAGTGCGTTGCAAGATGGTTTTTAAAATTTTGTTAATGGCCTCTACTTGGTCATTCCCTTGGGGGTAGTAAGCAGAGGAATACTGATGTTCAAACTTCAGTAGGGTGGATAACTCACACCAAATGGAATCTTCAAAATGTGAACCATGGTCTAAGACCAACTGTTTGGGGACCCCGAATCATGTGATAACTTGGTTAAAAAATAAACGGGTAGCGATATCAGGTTTACAATTGAAGGCGGGCATGGCTTCAGCCCATTTGGTGAAGTAGTCGACGACGACGATGATGTACTTATGGTTGTTTGTGGATGAGGGTTTACATTCCATGAAGTCGATGGCCCATTTACAAAAGGGACCAACGATGACGACTGGGTGTAATGGAGCGGGTGGTGTCCGAGCCTTAGGGGCAAAAAGTTGGCAATTATGGCAATGTTTGACCGTTGTGATGCAGTCGGTAAAGAGTGTGGGCTAGAAGTATCTGGTGCGGATGACCTTTTGGGCGGTGGCCATTCTAGATAAATGTAAGCCATAGGCACCGCTATGACAATCATTGAGGACTTGTTCGGCTTCCTCGTGTGTAAGACATTGACGGAGAATCGTGTCAATCCCTCGCTGGTAAAGGACATTTCCCAAGAGGAGATATCGAGAGGCCTGGTGACAGATACGATGACGTCCATCACAATTTATGTTGGGTCGAAAATTCTACATGCAAAGGTATAACAAAATATCACCGTACCATGGGTCATTAGACGAGATGATGAACAAGTGATTGTCGGGTAACTCATCGGAGATTTGTGGGGATGGCAAAAGGGATGGGAGATCGGTGATTAGCTAGGCAAGCGCGAGGGATTTAGTGCTCTTAGGGGTTGTGAAAGTGAGGTTATATTCTTGGAGGATAATTACCCATTTAGCAACATGACCTTGCAGGAGGCGTCGGTTCAAGAGATGGACCATGGGGTTGGAGTCGGTGACAACTGTTGTATGACTGAGTAAAATGTAATGTCGCAATTTTTGGATGGAAAAGACCACATCAAGGGCTAGTCTTTCCTCATACGGGTAACGTAGGGGTGGTCCAGACAAGGTCTGGCTAACGTAATAAATGACATGTTGCTGGTGAGCAGCATCTTCTTGAACAAGGACTCAGAACATGGCATGATCGGATGTCGAGACGTAAAGGATGAAGTCTTGAGAGAAATCCAGAGGGGAGATCAGAGGGGCTTGAGTGAAAGCTTTCTTAAGGGCTTCGAATGCAGCTTGTGCCTGGTCATCCCAAACAAAGGGTATGTGGGTACGAAGCAGGCGTAAGAAACCATGAATGGTGGTGGCATAATCAGGAATGAAGCGTCAAAGAAAATTAGATTTTCCCTGCAGACTCTGGAGCTGCCGGAGCGTGCGAGGAGCGGGAAGGTCTATGATGGCTTGGACTTTCAGGGGATCAATAGTGATTCCTTTATGGGAAACAATGAAACCCAACAACTGGCCTACCGGAACGCAAAAGACACACTTGAGTGGGTTCAAGTGGATTTGATATTTGCGACAACGCAGAAAGACTTGCCAGAGGTCTTTAAGGTGGTCTGATCGTTTCCAGGAACGAGCTGTAAGATCGTCAAGGTAGACTACGAGGATATGGACCAAGTCGTGAAAACAATAGGCCATGGCCCACTGGAAGGTGGCACCAACATTTTTAAGGCCGAAAGGCATGACGCGATAGGCAAAGGTTCCCCATGGGGTGGTAAAGGCATTCTTGTACTGATCTTCTTTGTGGATCTGAATCTGGTTGTATCCGAAAAAACTGTCCATGAAAGATAGGACTTCATGCCCCGCACACGCATCGATGAGTTGGTCAATAAATGGCTTGGGGAAGTTGTCTTTGGGACAGGCTTGGTTTAAATTGCGGAAGTTAGTACATACTCTGATGGTGCCTTGTTTCTTGTTAATAGGGACGGGGTTAGAAACCCAAGTGGTATATGCAATAGGATAAATGAATCCTGCTTTGCGAAATTTCTCAATCTCGGCTTTAACGGCGGGGATATTTGAGGGATGAATGGGGCACTGTTTTTGGCAAACGAGGGGTACATTTGGCCATGTGTCAATGTGGTGTTCTATAATAGCAGGGTCAAGACCAGGAATTTCGGTATAGGGCCAGGCAAAGAAATCACGGAACGCTTGGAAAAAAAATTTGTACTCTCCGATCTCATACTCACTGCAGGAGGCTCCTAATGTAATGATTTCAAGAGCACCGGGTGGGTCAGAGATATCGATGTGGATGACGGGTGAGATGTTGGCCATGTTACCTTCCTCAAAGGCATCAGGAGCGGGAATGGGATCCTTAAACCAGTCGGCTTTGGTGGGGAGGAAATCTTTGGACTCAACCGCAAATTGGGTGGTTGTGGTGGAGGAGGAGTCATCCGGGAGGAAATAGGAACGATGGTGCATACCCTCCCAGGGGTAATCAGGGGCAATAAGAGCCTCTAGAATCTCCTCATCATTATGGAAAGTCTGAGCTGTCAAATCGGTTGACAAGGGAATGGTAGTAGAAGAGATCATATAAATGGTATTAATATCTCCAGATGACGGGGAGACTGGGGGGTGGATCTCCTCAATGGTGGGGGGAGCCATCTCGAGGTCCAAGTTATTCATTTCATATAGAGCTACTCTGTAATTTGGGAGATATGGATAGTGATATGAGTAATGGCCGTAAATACTGCATATTGCACAAGGGCGATTGTTACACAGTGATTTATCATGAGGCTTAGGGGCTGGATCGAGTTGGACAATCGAGATGTTGGGGTCATCGTAAAGCATTTGCATGTTCCCTTGTAATGCAGGTAATTGTGGACATTGATGGGTAGGATGACCTCACTCATCACACAATGAGAATTTAGGAGGAGCACGAAACACGGGGGGGTTTTTAACTGTTTTGGGCAGGGGTACAGCAGTGTATGGTTGTGGGTCTCTACCCCCAGTGTTCTTGACAATGGGGGGTGGATTGGTGGATGAAGATGGAGTAGAGACGTCGGGGGGTGGTTGACTAGTAGTGGCAATGGGTTGCACTGGTTGAAGGACGACATTTGGTGTCGGTGGGGGAATGGGAGGGGAAATATACCACACGGGTAGTCCTAAGGTTAACCCAAGGAGGTTGAGAGTAGCCATAACCGAGGCGCTTACTACTCCCGAGGGAGGGAATAGGAAGGGGATTGTGTGGATGGGTGTAACACCAATATGACTAGGTACCAATGGTGGTTTGGGTAACAAGGGCGGTTGATTGTTGGGTGTTTGTGCATTGTGGGAAAGGGTACATAGGTCAGATATTTCGGTCTCTGGTGACGGGGGTGGAATGGATTGGAATATTGAGGTCATCGGTGTATCTGAGTAAACTTCGGGTCCCACGGAGGAAACCAACGAGGTAGATGCACCACAAACAGGTTGTTCAACCATGGGGAGAACATTTTTGGGTGCAGCAGGGGCATTGGGATCATAATAGGTGAGTTGATCGACCTTGACCACACGTCCGTGATGGGGGAACATCATGGTACGAAAAATGGATGAGGAAACCGCCCGCATGGCATACATGTAACTGCGGCCAAGTAAGAGGTTATAATCAAGTTGGGCATTGATGACCTCTATGTCAGTGAGCACTGTTTTACTAGCCAACTGGACGAGGACATTAGCTAAGAGACCTTGGGGTTGAGCCGAATGACCGTCGTAGGCTCGCAACACAGTGGTGGACTGCTGGAGAGTAGGGGATCCCAACTTCTTCCAAACGAATGTGGACATAATGCATGTAGAGGCACCTTCATCGATAATGCACCGATGGATGACAAGATTCCGAACGGAGAAAGAAACTTGGAATGCTAAAGTGGAAGGTAGGCGTGGTTCGGATTTGATCCGGATTTTATGAGCAGAACGAAATGAATACAGATTATTATCAGATGCTTAACACAAAATAACAGAGATACAGTAAAAATGGTTTTCTATTCAATAAGGAAATAAGCTAGACTGTAAAATGCAACAGAAAACAAGCTTGTTGGAATGGTGGCGGCTTATCTCTAAGAAGAGATGTGATGGCTATGCTCATTTCGCAAGAAGATGGTCACAATGAGGCTCTCAAGTCCTTTTACAATAAACAGGAATGTCAAAAACCCTAAACATCCAAAAACCTAACCCTAGGAGATGAAGCGCCAAAAGTCATGTGGGCCCCGTTTGGGTAAGTTAGTCCATCAACTTCCCGGGGTCGTAACTTTTGCATACGATCTCCGTTTGGGGTGCTCGGTAGCCCGTTGGAAAGGTATATTCGAGATTTACAACTTTTGATGGGGGCTAAATGCATTCCAGAGGCAACCATTTGGCCCCCCAAATATCCAAAAAAGGTCGTTTAGGGCCTCAAAATTGCCCCGGAAGTTCAGAACCCGAAAAACTGCTAAAAATAATACAATATGAAAATTGCCATAAAACTGTTTTGAGCCAGTTGGAAAGGTGGGTGGCCACCAATATCCACCTAGATCAATCCTCCCTCCTTAGGAAGCAATGGTCTCCATTGCTTTGAGTTCCCCCATCAGATGAAGAAATTTCTATTGAATTTGGCCTCGGGTGATCCACTTGCCTTGGTGCAGGAGCTACCCTGCTTTGACAACTCGATAAAGCTGGATTTTTTGATGTTGAGTGCCCTTGATCTGTGTGTCTGCAATATGATCACTGGATGCTTCTTGTAGGCAATCAGGGTTGAGCTCTGTTGGTGTCAACTTCTCTGCTATCTCTGAGGTGTCTAATAGTGGTGGGAAATATGGCCGAAGGAGATCCACGTTGAAGACTGGATGCAAACCAAGGAAGGGGGGAATGTTGAGTTGTACATGCGCAGGATATGTACGACCATCTGGTTGATGACCTCCGTTTGTCCATCGGTCTAGGGGTGGAAGGAAGTGGATTTGGTGAGCTTGGTATCCAGCAGTGACCAAAGGCTTGACCAGAATGAGTTGAGGAACCGACTGTCACGGTCTGAGATAATGGTATGTGGGATCCCAAAATGTACCCATCCTCGTTCAAAGAAGAGCTTGGCAGTGGCTTCTGCTGTGATGTTCTTCTTGCAAGCAGCTAGAATCGCCATCTTGGAAAAGCGATCAACAACCACAAAAATGCAGTCGTTTCCCCTCTTGGTGGATGGGAGGCCCGACATGTAGTCCATTGAGATGGATTCCCACGGCCTGTCAGGAGTAGGAAGAGGGGTGTATAGGCCATGTTTCTTAGTGGTCGGTTTGGAAATAGTGCAAGCAGTTCAGGGCCTGATATACTTGCCGACATCCTGTCGAAGTTTTGGCCAGTAGAAATGTTTTTGCAACACTGCCACTGTCTTTTCGACTCCAAAGTGTATTGCCGCCCAACTATAGTGAGATTCCCAAATCAACTTCGCGCGCTCGCTTGATGGAACGCAGAGATGGCCTAGACGACACAACAACCCATCCTGAAGATGGAAATTAGCAACCACTGAGTTGGTGCCCAACATTTGATAGGTGGCGGAGAAGTCAGGGTCTGTCTCGTAGAGGTGGGGCCATTCGAAGGTCTTGTGGCCACAAGAGTCTAGCACCGTGGTAAGTGCCGCGACTGGAGGTCAACTAAGGCAAACAACAACTCGGTTGGTACTCCCTATTTTATATTTGATGTTGAGGTGGAACTACTGTAAATATGTTGACCACTTCTGATGGCAGTCATTCTGCAACTTTCCTTGGCTCTGCATGAACTGTAGTGGCTTGTGATCAGTGTGGATGACTGTCTCCTTCCCAAGAATGTAATGTCTCCATTGGCGGCAGGCTTGTACAATGGAGTGCATTTCTTTGTCATAGGTAGGGTACTTGCAGACAGCATCTGATAGTGTCTCACTATGATATGCCATGGGGTGGCCGTGTTGAGTGAGAACAGCGCCCACAGCATAATCTGATGCATCTGTCTCAATCTCAAAGGGATGTTGCAGGTTCGGTAATGAGAGTACCGGTGATGAGCACAAACGCTTCTTCAAGTCATCAAAGGCTTGTTGTTGGGATAGGCCCCACACAAATTTTTCCTTACCACCACCCCTAGTCACTTGGCTGAGGGCCCATGCGATATGAGAGAATCCCAGCACGAACCGGTGATAGAAATTGGCGAGGCCCAAGAATCTCCGAAGTTTAGTGAGTGTGGTTGGGGCTGGCCAGTCACGGATGACCTGGATCTTGGCTGGAGCACACCATGTCGATCAATGATGTAGCCTAAGTAATGGACCCTGTCCATGCCGAAGGAGCAGTTTTCCAAGTTTGCATATAGTTTGTGCTTCCGCAGGGTGTGCAGAACCTGTTGAATATGCTGCAAGTGTTCCTCCCAAGTCTTGTTGTAGATGAGGATGTCATCCAGATACACCACTACAAAATTGTTGGTGAAAGGTCGTAGGATATCTTTCATCATCCTCATAAAAGTTGTTGGAGCATTTGTCAAACCAAAAGGCATGACCAGCCATTCAAAAAGACCTTCTTTTGACTTAAAGGCAGTCTTCCATACATCTATCTGTTCTATCGGAACCTGGTGGTAGCCAAACTTCAGATCAATCTTACTGAAGTATTTGGCTCCCGTGAGCTGATCAAGGAGGTCGTCGATTCGGGGAATCGGGTACCGATTACGGACTGTGATTTTATTCAGGGCCCAGTAAGCAATGCAGAGTCACCAGGTCCCATCTTTCTTCTGCACCAGCACGATTGGGCTCCCACAAGGTGATGAACTGGGACGGATGTGCCCCTTGTGGAGCAATTCTTGGATCTGCCTCTTGATCTCCTCATTTTCCAACAGAGAGCAACGATAGACTGGCCCATTGGGTAGCGGTGCACCTGGGGTCAGATCGATGGGATACTTGACTTGGCAGTGCAGAGGTACCCCGGTCGGAGAGGAGAAGATATCTGAGTATCCTTCCACCACCTTATCCACTTGCTTCTGTTGTGTGGATAGATCGATCATGGAGGCCCGGGATGTGGCTGCGATCTTTCGTTCACTCTGAATGTGAATCACAAAGAAGACAAATTTCCCATTCTAAGAGATGACCTTCCTGCATTGCTTGGCAGAGATCAAGGAAATAGCACTAGGAGGGACTGCCTCGGGTATCCTGTACAATTTCCTGTTCAAAGAAATAATAACACTACGAGTCCTAGACTCATATACAGCATGACGATTCCATAAATAAGGTTGGCCCAAAAGAACATCTGAAAATTCGAGAGGAGCAACATCACACAATACCTCGTCCTTGAAGGGCTTGATGTCGTATGGCAGTCGGCACTGTTGGCTGACGCGGAGATCGCTTCCTTTACGGAGCCATCCAATGGTGTAGGGTTGTGGGTGCGGCATTGTCGGCAGGGCCAGGCGCTTGACGACCTCTGCTGAGATGAGATTCTTTTGGCTACCGCTATCAACGATGAAGTGCAGCGGGGTGCCTTTTACCCACATCTGTGAATGGAAGAGGCGTTCTCCTTCTTCTGGCTCGTCTGGTTCATCAGGCTAGAGCTTGGTGGTAGCAATGGTGGCACTGGGTTCCGCGTCAATGATCCATCTTCCCCTTTCTAGTTCGGACTCAGAGTCAGAACCCGCATCTGATTCAGATGCTTTCACTTCAGCCACCAACGACTGCTTTGAGCGGCAATCAGCAGTGTTATGCCAAGGGCTCTTATGGAAGTCGCACCACTTCCCGATATCTTTTTTTTTTCCGGTGTCCTTCTTTGCTTGCGGCTTGGACTGGCTGTCCTGATACTGTCCATCTTTTCTCTGTCCTTTATTCTGTGGGTTGGGGCCGCCCTTTCCTGTCTTTTGCTGTGAAGGGTTCCCAGGCCCAAATTGTCGTGTCTTTTGTTTGAGCTTCTACTCGATTTTGATGGCATATCGGTAGGCCACGCCCAAGGAAGAGATGTCCAGGAATTCCATTTCGGTCTGGATGTATCCATGCAAACCACTGCGATACTTGAGCACCAGATGTCGCTCTGAATCTTTGATACCCAGCTTGGTGCGCAAGGTATGGAAGATATTTGTGAACTCTGGCATTGCTTGGCCTCTTTCTTGTCGCAATGTGGTCCATTTGGTATACAAGTCATCATAACTTTCAACAGGGTAGTATTGTTCCTTAATAGCATCCTTGAAGGATTCCCACGTGGTCATGACTGAAAATAATGAGGCTTCTTCTGTGTCCTTTTGCTCACAAAATGTTTCCCGCCAATCTTTGACATGGGGAACGGCTTTGAGGAGCGCAAAAGTAATCTTTTCTTTATTCAAAAAGTTATGGATAGAAAAATACCCTTCTAGTAGATTCAACCACTTATCTACAGCATCTGTGTCTATCTGTCCTTCAAATATAGGAATATCGAAGTTGATTTGTACCTTGAAGGGGGCAGCGCCTCCGCTCGAGGAAGATGCATCGCTTGTTGGTAGTCGCCAAAGGATTTGCACAAAATTGTCCATCATCTCGTTCCTCTGCTGCGTGAGGGCTTCCTCAAGCAAGATTTTGATAGGATCTCCTGTCCCATCATCTTTCTTTTCTCCTGCCATGAGAGGTCGCTTGGTCATGCGAGAGATTTTATCCTCAAGAGAAACAAGCTCGAGACCCAATTCTTTGTACCCTGACCTCGTTGGGGACATGCATTAAGACGACAAGGAGTAGACCGCTCTGATACCACCGATCCGGATTTTATGAGTAGAACGAAATGAATATAGATTATTATCAGATGCTTAACACAAAATAACAGAGATACAGTAAAACTGGTTTTCTATTCAATAAAAAAATAAGATAGACTGTAAAATGCAGCGGAAAACAAGCTTGCTAGAATGGTGGCGGCTTATCTCTGAGAAGAGATGTGATGGCTATGCTCATTTCGCAAGAAGATGGTTACAATTAGGCTCTCAAGGCCTTTTACAATAAACAGGAATGTCAAAAACCCTAGACATCCAAAAACCTAACCCTAGGAGATGAAGTGCCAAAAGTCATGTGGGACCCGTTTGGGTAAGTTAGTCCATCAACTTCCCGGGGTCGTAACTTTTGCATACGATCTCCGTTTGGGGTGCTCGGTAGCCCATTGGAAAGGTCTATCCGCGATTTACAACTTTTGATTAGGGCCAAATGCATGCCAAAAGTAAACTTTTGGCCCCCCAAATCACCAAAAAAGGTCGTTTAGGGCCTCAAAATGGCCCCGGAAGTTCAAGACCCGAAAAAATGCCAAAAATAGTACAATATCAAAATTGCCATAAAACTGTTTTGAGCCAGTTGGAAAGGTGGGTGGCCACCAATATCTACCTGGATCAGGATTGGTCCAAATCGGAGGCCATCATTCGTGAATCATTTGGGTCAATAGCACCAATGGCAGAGAGAAAAGTCTTGCGCTGTGAAGGATAGTTTTTTAAGACCTCTAACGCAGACATGGCTATGGGGGACTGGGCTAAGTCATCTACAATGTTTTAACTAGACGCAGCGCAAAAATTGGGATTATTGTTGATGCGACGAAGTGGGAAGCGAGGTGCTTTGGAGGTGCCATCTAGTGGAGCCAGAGGTATACGTAATGACTGATCAGTGGGATGAGTGTTAGTGTTTTTGTCTGCGGGAGAGCTTCAGGGGTGGAGCCATATTGGTTCCGACGGGTTTGAAGGTTGACAGATCATTGTGAGTTAACAATCCAAGACTACTAGACGAAACATTAGGCATCTAACCAGGGAGTGGAGGAATCCATGGTATAGATTGGTGTTCTCAGGAAGCTCTACTCAAGCGAGAGTTAAGCACGAGGTCATGGGAGGTTGGTTGAAGGGATATCCCTCTGATAACGGCTGAACATGGGAGATATTTCTAGGATTTGTTCGTATCTGGGGGTACCGGAGGTTCGTCCTCTTGTGCTTCAGGATTAGCTACCTTTCCCATACGATGGATCTCACCTGCGACTATCCCCCTGAGCATTGGTTATATAGTGGTGACCATAGTTTCCTTACCTAGGTATTACACAGGGTACTTGCAGTGGTTATACTGTTTGTGTCCTGAGTCATATAGGGATTGGACAACACAATTGTGTTTGTGCAGTGGACTTGACCCTGTACACGCAATGAAGCCTGGGTGTCTCTATAAATGATTTTGTTAACTCCGGCTATAGTTTGGGAGTCTCAAGCCTCTCCTAGGAGAGACATACCAGCTCTAGTGTTGGGAGCTCATTTAGCCACTCTGTTTGTCTGCTCTTGGTTGTAGTTTCTTTAGGTGTGTGCTTTTGATTTACTATTTTTTTATCGATAGTTGGCCTTTAGGGGATGTTTTGATTATATATTCTCTCCAGAGATATCGTCGCGTGGAGCTCTACTCTCTGTCGGTCCCATCAGCTGGCTGGTTTAAAGCCGGTCGAGATTTCATGCCGTATTGCTAGAGAATGCCGGAGGGCTCCCTTTGAGTCTTTCGATTCTTACGAAGCTTACGTTCACGACGTCATGACTACACATTTCGATACTGAGGATAAACCTTCGAATCCATTAGGTAGAGTTGACCACACTTCCGATCCCCATACTCCTCATGAGGAATGGGGAGGTGATCCACCTGAGACTCAACCTGGTTCTATTTGGCCTAATCCACTTGAACGAGATCCGTTCGATCCTTCGAATCTGGATAATTATCTTTACGGAATGCCAACCTTAGCCGAGGACGAAGAACATGATGATCCATTTGTTCCTTCATTTCCACACAGTTATAGACACGTGATGCCAGAGTTACATGATGACACTGGTCCTAAGATCAACCCGACAACACTCTCTTTTGGTATGCCTAGTCATAGTATCGTTGAACCTTCCACTACGTTTGGTAGTCACGCTGGCACTAGTCATGGTGTTAGCCATACTATACCCACCGGGGGCACTACTTTGTCCACTGACACACATAGTTTGGAGACTGGTCACGTTCCTCCTAACAATGTTAATGTTGGAAGACGACCACCTTCTAGGATTTCCCAACCTAATAGGAATGTTGTTTGAAACACAACTCGCCATCCACCACCTAATACACATGCCACTACTCGTCAACCCAGGACTACTTTTACGGATGTTAATGCTCCTCCCAACCACGGGGGTGGACACATACTGCATACTTTTGCGTCCATTGCCACCACTAGTAATGCTAATGTAGGGGGTGGGAATATCTCCTATCCACATGGACATCACACCAGCATCCCTGCTACTAGTCACACCAATATTAGAGTTGGGAATACTTCTCATGCTTCTGGTCACCACGCGACTGCTCAATCTAATCCTAATACTGGGGGTGGGAACATACCATACCATTATGGTCATTACAACATTGTTCCCGCTATGAATAGTACATACATGCCCCGTACTCATGGTGGCAACCCTTACTACAACACTGTCAGTGCTAGCCACCAGTATAACCCACCACCCCAATATGGTGCCCAAAACATGCACATACCTGCTTACTCTCAAATGGGTCAGGAAGGAGGAGGTTATCAATCCTTTGGCCATGGGAAAGCTTATGGTTCGTCAGGTCCTTATTATCAGCAGTTTAATCCTCATGGTCAAGATTTTGGTCCATCTTATAACACGGTTCCATTTAACCAACATTTTATGGGGGCTTATAATCAAGATTTCCAGCCTTAGCTCCCATTCCTTGCACGCTTGAATCTTCCAGATCTTTTGAAGCTCACGAATGATCCGGTGTGTCACGACCCTACATGGCCCCCAGTCCCTACCAATCTCCCTTCAGACATTCCTAAGTTTGAGGGGAAAGGTGGTGAGGACCCGGGAGATCATGTCACGAGATTTCACCTTTGGTGCTCCTCCAACTCATTGAATCACGATTCCGTTAGATTGTGACTACTTCAACGCACACTCACGGGGGCAGGCACGAAGTGGTACGTCGAGTTGCCTGGAAACACCTATAGGGGTTTTAACGGGATCTCTTTGGTTTTCTTAGATCATTTCCAGTTATTGATTCGCTATGATACTGGCACTGAAATTTTATCTACTTTCCGTCAAAACAAGGCTAGGAATATTTTGACCACGTTCAAGAGTGGCATCGGCGGAAGAGGTTAGTGAAAGCCAACATTCCTCCATAGTTCCTATTGGAATGGTTCCTCAAGTCTCTACTCCCATACATTGCTAAGGATGTTTCAATGTCTGACATTATGACTGAGGAACAAGCTATCTTGAAAGTCCAGCAGTTAGACTTATTATACTCTCAGTCTGGCATTTTGTATGACATCATCTCTAACACACCGTGTACACATCATGAGCCTACATCAATTCCTGGACCGCATGTTGATGGCATCGTTTGATCTGCAAGCACTCGCCCCATAGATTTGGTAGCTAATCAAATGCAAAATTTGTCGCTAAACCAGTCTACTCCCGGATAGGTTCACACCTTGTCCACTTCCATCCCATTGTCCGATGTACACAATGTGCAAACGACGAACGAGTCAGGTAACCAGTAACCTGGTGGTAAGAAAAAAGGGGAGAAATAATCATAAGGGTGGAAAAAATGGGAATAACAATAGCAATCGCAATACCCCCCGTAAGGATAATGCCAACCCTCCTCAGGAAGGTGGAAATGCTAGTGAGGACCGTAAACCTAGACGTAAGGTGAAGTTTCCTTGCAAGCTTTGTGGGGAAGACCACCTTACTCACTTATGTCCTCGTATTGAAGAAGCATCAAAGTACTTGGAAAAGAGCCCAGCTATGTTGAAGGATCTCCTACCTCATCACCCAAACATGGCTTCGCATGCTCCCACCACTGGTTATGGACCTATTGAGATGGCAACGTCTTCTTCCAATACTAGTGGTTATGGATGTGTGAACATGGTTCAGTCAGAGGTTGGTGTTTCCACTCGTCAGCGCAATTATGATGCACCACAACCCAATTTGGGGAGTGAGCCTCCCCCTCCTCCTGATAATTCCTTGCATATCGAGAAGCCCTCTATTATGCCATGGATACCAAAAGGTGTTCTTAAGTGCTCTACGCATAATCCTAATGCTCGAGCCACCCACAACTACTCCATCGTAGAATATTTGGGCCAAACTCCATGTGCCATGTTGGCTCTTGAAGTTCTGCAAGCCTATCCTTCTCAGAAGCATGCTCTTTCGAGTGCGTTAGGAGTTCAGGATGGGGGAAGTCCCACTGTTATCAAGTTCGATACTACTGATGTCCAACCTCACTTACCCTACCACGTGGCTTTTCAAATCCATATGGTGTGCCTTCAGAGTTTTTTCAAACGTAATATGGTTGACGAAGGTGCTTCTGCATCAGTAATGTCATTAGCTTGTTGGAAATCTCTTGGCTCTCCTCCCCTACTCATGTCTAGAACCACGCTCACTGCATTCGACGGTCGTTCATTTAAGCCACATGGAATTATCCCTTCCCTTGTTGTCTCCTTGGGAGGTAATTTTGTGCCTATTGAAGTCGAGGTGGTTGATGCGCCCATCGACTACAACCTTTTACTGGGTCGGAATTGAATGTATGCCACGAAATTTATAGCATCCACTGTATTCAGAGTTATCTACTTTCCTCACGAAGGCAAGATTGTGACCATCGATCAGTTGGATTACATTAACTCCTCTTCCACAGCATCCACGGGATCCATAGTCCCGCAGGTTACTCATTCTCAGCCAGCAACTGGGAACATGGGTGTTGGCATGTACCCTTCATTGATTGGAACTTATGATTTTGCCGCACCTTTGAATTTTATTGGAACCATTACCGACGATGTGTCTCCTCCTTCACGTAATATGTCATTCTGGACTTCCTATTTTGATGATCCATGGACTTTACCATCCATGAGTTCCACGTCTAGAAATATTTCACATGTCGGGATGTCTATGCCACTGTCTGTAGCTGAGCTTGCTTACCAGCATATTCAACAAGCCATTGCAGAACCGGATCTCTCTTCTTCCCAGACAATCGAGGAAGATCCCATTACACTGCCGGTTTGGGAAGCCAACTTGTCTTGCTCCCATGATCGCCTCGATGATACTTTTCCTTCTGATGAAGCTATTATGGAGGCCATGTGTGGTAGTGCGAGACCTTGGGAAGATATGCACCATCGCTCTTATTTCCTTCCCAAACTCGAGCTCGCCGAAAGAGAAGAATTTAAGACAACTCTATTGTTGATGTATATGTAACTTTGGAACGTATTTCATATATGTATATTGTACTCATATAGAGATGGTATTATTCCTCTATACGGAAGTGTTTGTATTCCTATAGAGATGTTATTATTCCTCTATACATAAGTGTTTTCATTTATATTGTAAGTGTTGTAACTTATACTTGATGGGTTAATAGACCACCTTGTTGGGGTTGGCCCTGCATAAGTCATGTTGGTCAAAGGGTTATTAGACAACCCTATTAGGGGTCATCCCAGTCAGCATTATGTTATGTGGTTAAGTTAAGGCCGACCTAGTAAAGGTTATTTGTCAAGTCAATTCAAGTATAAATAGAGTGCGGGAGGCACTCTATTTGATCATTCTATTCTCTCTCACACTCTCGGGAGAGTGGCGCACTTGTGGAGGAGGAGAAGCTGCTGCTAGGAGATGTCTATCTCTTATGCTTGGGTTGTATCATTGCTCTATCTATCTCTTGCGTGCTTGCATTATTGAGTTCATGATTGATATGCTATAGATATGTTGTACATGTTATTCTCTCAGTTAATATCCTAGATCAGATTGAAGTAAATTCTAAAAAATTAACATGGTATCAGAGCTAGCCTGAAAGAAGGCATGGTATGGCATGTATGACACTTGTTGCACTTGCGATGTTAGGGCTTGATATAGAAAAAACCCGTCATCGTAGAAATTTCTCTATAAATAAATTTTGGCAAGGTTTCAGGGTCTAAAGATTGTACAGGGCGAAGCTAAGATCCCCATGTACCTTGTTTCCAAAGGACAACCTCTAATTCGTTGTACTTTGTGTTTTATGATCTGTACAATATAGGGTTTCCGCCTCTTCCAGATCTCAGTCCTAAACAAGTGATGTTGAAAAAAAGGTCATAACTTGGGCTAGGAAGCTCCAAAGGAAATTTCGTAAAACGTGACAGGCAGTGCGTGGAATGTGCTTTATGAGGTAATGTTTTTAGAGGCCGAAACTAAACCAGTGACACGTGGCATGTCGTAAAAGTTCGCTCTCTTGTTTTATCCGATAAACAAGTCATGTTTCGACACTTGGAATAACTCTCTCTAAGGGAATCCATTTGAGGTCATACCTATGGGTTTGGAAATATGATAGGTCGGGCTATCACAAGAAAAAAATTAGACCCTTTGGATTGAAAAGTTCGAAGTTACACTAGAAACAATCAGGTACATATTTCTGTCAAAACAGAATTACTTTTGAGCACCTTCATTCATGGATTCCAGAATTTAGGGTTTCGGAGAAAGTTGTAATTTTTGTAATCGGAGACTACGGATGAATGCTAATCATCAAGATTGAAATTTAGAGACCAATATCAGAATTTTTGGTTGGGCAGAAGGCTGGGCTTGATCAGACCCTAGTTCGGGACTTTGATCGAAAAAGTGAAAATTAGGGCTTCTGCAAAAATGGGAATTTTTTAAATCTGTTACCACGGCTGGAAGCTCCTCAGAAAAATAGAAGCTTAGAGCTTTAAATCGAACCTTTTGATTGGGAAGAAGGGTGGGTTTTATCAAACCCTAGTTTGGGGTCATGTCCAGTGAATCCAGAAGCTTCAAGGGCAATTTTGAGGGGTGAAACTTTGCAGTTTTCAAATTATGAGTATACCAGCTTGACCAACTCAGAAAGGCACATCTTTCTATCCTTTCAGAAGTTTGAAATTCAATGTTTGAATTTTTAGGGTTTCTTTGACAAACCCTAATCCAACTCCAGATCCAATTTCTGCAAATGAAGTGGATTGGGTTAATCCTAGAGGATAATGGATTGGTCACCTACATAAGTGAAGAAGTTCTTGTTTCAGAGGGAGATGAGGCTAAGGCCTTACATAAGAAGATTACAAGCAATCTCGACAGGTATGACTTATAGGTATGTTTCGAATTATGTTCATGGTTAAGTTTATGATATGTTTGTCTTCATATCATTACGGTTAGTACAATCTTGATTAATTACTAGACTTGTCGTATCAACTTAATAGAATTATGAATACATGATAGAAGAAATTCATTGATTAAGGTTTTGACACTTATGGTTGTACTAATGCATTGTGATGTTGTATGAGGTTTATGTTGTTCGCTAACATGAAAGGTACACCAAGAAAGACAAATCATGTTCTACTTCAAGAACATATAATCATGGTGACATGAAGACAAAGATTCATCCATTGTCATGGATCACATAGAAGATCTACTTACGAGGTATGTATAACATGGTTCTACAATGGTTAACTTATGAGACATGCAGGTTACTAGCACAAGTCATTGAAGAGAACCATAAGACATCATGTGGGTATGTTAGACATAACTAGCTAACATAGTAATCCAGGTATGTTTTAGCTATATCAAGTTAGAATCTTACCTTGTGTTAGGATCCCTTATATAAGTATACCTGGTATGATTGGTTATGTTTATTCATAGAGTTAGAAATGTAAGTAATCAATGGTTTATGCATATTATGTCTCTTATCTTGATTGATGACTTGACTAACCAGAAGAATCCTATGATCAAATAAGAAAATGCATGAGTAAAAGAAGTCTTCCCTGAAACCTTGAATACTAATGTTTATTATCTGTGTTTGAAATAATCATGACCATACATGTTAAGATTATTTAGGATCATAATGTTTTGATAGTATTGAGATTATACTAATGTATGTATGGTTATGTATGAGATCTTGAGGATGACACAAAGATGACACTAGTGCACACTCAAGCTTGCAGGGTGGTCCAAGATGGATGTAAGGTCAAGAACAGGTAATCCAGGAAGCAAAGATCAAGAGGGAGCACACTACAGTTGTTCCTGCAAGGAAGCAAAGATCAAGAGGGAGCACACTTCAGTAGCTTCTGCAAGGATGTAGATATTCAAAGGGAGATGACCACTTCTCATCAGAATGGAGTTACAAAAAGAAAGCAAAGACTGAGAGGGAGTCAATCCAACAAACAAACAAAGATAAGTATTTGAATTATCATTTCTTGCATATTTGATTGTTTAAATACTATTGATCAATAATGTATATACTGATGTTCCTAGAATTAGGTTGTGTATTATGCATATTAGAATAGTTGCATTGATGAACAATATACTACTAATATACATGGGTAAGTGGCCTATGGCACTGTACAACATTCCATTTCTACTTATCTAGAATGAAACCTCTTTGCGGACATGTAGGGAGTTGTGTACACTCTTAACAATGTTCTGGTAGAGATTGGAAGGCATCTAGAAAGTTACGGGATATGGATAAATGTTGTATTGAAGCATTGGCTAAGATAATTGCATGACTGTATGACATATTTCTTTATATGTAATAATTTGTTCTGAAAACTATGAGATGTTTCTAATCATGCAATTTAACTTGTTTTGTAGGAAAGATCGTATACGAGCACCTACAAAAGAAGGACTACAACATTTGGTCCAACAACAAATCTATCTATTGAAGATATTGAAGTTCCCAGGATCTGGGAAGAATGCCACGATCAGGGAATACCAGTCGATCATAAAGATGTTTGGGATGCAGTCCCAAGACCTGAAGGGAAGTCTTTCATGACTTCCATGTGGATCTATAAAGATCAAGTATGCTGCAGATAGTAGCATAGAGACTTTTGCTCCTATATCCAGATACACTTCCATCAGAACAGTACTTGCTCTGGCTGCAGTGATGAAATGGAAGATACACTAGATGGATATCAAGACAGCCTTCTTGAATGGTGTAGTCGAGGAGGAAGTGTATGTGGAGCAGGAACTCGGTTCTAAGACACATGACAAGAAGTCATATGTATGTAGGTTGAAGAAAGCCTTGTATGGCTTGAAGCAATCTCCTAGGACTTGGCATGGTAGGATGGACAGTTTCCTATCCAGTTTGGGATTTACCAAGAGTAAAGCGGATTCCAACCTTTACTACAAGGTTGAGGAAGGAACTCGTGTGATACTACTCCTGTATTTGGATGACCTATTTGTTATAGGTGATGATAGTTTGATTGGTGATACCAAGAGGAAGCTTGCTACCGAGTTCGAGATGAAGGACTTAGGGATGATGCACTACTTTATAGGTATGGAGGTGTGGCAGAGTGCAGATAGAATCTTCCTTGGACAAGGGAAGTATGCAGTAGACATCCTGAAGAGGTTTGGGATGATGGACTGCAAGGCCATGGCCACACCTATGGCATCGAACCTAAAGATTTTGTGTGATGCTTCATCTGATCTGGTTGATGTCACTATGTATCGCCAGATGATTGGGTCCTTGATGTACCTAGCAAACACGAGACCAGATATTTTCTTTGTTGTGAACACATTGAGCCTGTTCCTGACGAATCCGAGGAGTGTTCACCTGGTTTTTGTAAATCATATTCTGAGGTACCTGAAGGGTACAGTTGATTATGGGCTCAAGTATGACGTGAATCAAAAGTTTAACCTGGAGGGTTATGTTGATTCAGATTGGGCAAGCAGTGCTGTAGATAGGAAGAGCACTTCCGGGTGCTGCTTCAGTATGGGATCAGGTGTGATCTCTTGGTTTAGCAGGAAGCAGTCCTGTATAGCATTGAGTACAGACAAAGCAGAGTATGTTGCAGCTTGTTCGGCTAGTTGTGAGGAAGTATGGCTAAGAAAGATACTATCTGAGCTATTTGATCTCCCATTGGATGCTACTGGTATCTTTTGTGACAACCAGAGTTGTGTGAAGCTGTCTGAGAACCCAGTGTTCCATGACAGGTCGAAGCACATAGAGATCAAATATCACTATATCAGGGATATGGTGCAGAGAGGAGTAGTGAAGTTCCTGTATGTTTCAACGGACGAGCAAATTCCAGATGTGTTGACGAAACCACTAGCCAGAGTGAAGTTTGAGTACTTTAGAGGGATGCTTGGTGTTCTTTCAGATTGATGACACTTCAAGGAAGAAGTGATGGACACATTTGCAGAAGCCATTCCAAGAATGGTGGTAGGAGGATCCTCCCATGGCTGTGGATGTAAGCGTTTTGTTATGAGCATCAGGACGATGCTCCAGTTACTGCTCTTGATATGATCAGGTGGATCATGTATATGATATGCATCAGGTAGATGCATGATATGTATCAGGTGGATACATTGTATGATCAGGTGGATCATGTATGTGATATGCATCAGGTGGATGCATGATATGTATCAGGTGGATACATCGTATGATCAAGATGATCATGTGTGATGAGTATCAGGACAATGCTCTGGATGACTTGCATGAGGACGATGCAGAGATGATGATCAGGATGATTATGGACGTCAGGATGATGTATGATGAGTATTAGGTTGATACTCTATGGCTGTGGATAGGTTGTGTAGATAAGCATATAATAGAGACCTAGGATATTTGCAGATGCTCTTGCTAGGTTTTTTCGTTGGCATATAATAGCTCCCTGGGAGATCTGGAAAATGCTCTTTCGAGGTTTTGCTTGGAAGGACATATAATAGCGCCCTGGGAAATTTGCATAGGCTCTTACTAGGTTTTGCTGTTGGCATATAATAGCTCCCCGGGAGATCTGGAAAATGCTCTTGCTAGGTTTTGTCCATGGCATATAATTTCTCCCTGAGAGATCTTGCAGGTTTTGATGGGAACGTAATCAGTCCTAAGATGCTTTTGCTAGGTTTTGCTTGGTAGCATATAATGTCTCCCTGGGAGATCTTGTAGGTTGTGCTGGGCACATAATCAGTCTTGAGATGCTCTTGCTAGGTTTTGCTTGGTCACATGTAATAGCTCCCTGGGATATCCAATAGGTTGAGCATTGTGCTCGTAATCAATCCTGGGATTCTCTTGCTAGGTTTTGTTGACGCACGTAATAAGTCCTGAGGATTCCATAGTATGGCCAGTGATGATGAAGACCTGCAGGTGGTGGGCCTACATCCAGTATGAAAATGGACTAGCTCTGTAGAAATTCCTATGACGAGTAGATTCAAATATTGATTGAGATAGCAGCAGTCGTGACGATGACGATGATTCGAGGATGATGATTCGCTGATGATGATCCAGAGAAGAAGACTTGTGCTAGCAGATCTGTGTCGAGAAATACCTTCCTAGTTAAGAGGGAGTGTTGATGTATATGTAACTTCGGAATGTATTTCACCTATGTATTTCATCTATGTATATTGTACTCCTATAGAGATGTGTTATTCCTCTACAAGGAAGTGTCGTCATTTGTATTGACAAGTGTCGCAAGTATCATAACTTGCCGATGGGTTATTAGACCACCATTTGTGGGGTCGACCCTGATTAAGTTAACCATGGGTTATTAGGCTAAGCTAGACAAGTCGGCCCCATTAGTTTATTGGGCACGATAGGACAAGTAAAAATAGAGATCAAGAGATCTCTATTTGGACATCTCATTATTCACTTGTACATCACTCAGAAAGTGGTGCACTAGTTGAGGAGGAGGAGGAGATGCTAGTAGAAGACTATCTCTTGTACTTTGGTTGTACGTTGGTTGTATGCACTCTTGTTCAATGAGAATCGGCATTTAGACAGTTAGTTAGGTTCAGCATTAAGAATCATATAAATATGGACCTCTCGGGTAGCAAGAGGTCTCTGTTGACATTTTTGGAGAAACATTGTTTCACATTTTGTCACTATTGAGATACTTCTGAGTTATAGACCTTTGTTAAGACATGGAGTTTATATTTTAATAGAAGATTGATGTTAAATCCCAGTCAGCATCTATAAGTTTCGTTCCCTCCTGAGTACTGGTTGGAGAGGGCCCCTCCAACACGTAAGTCAGGGGATTTCCGTTTTTCAGGTATTTCCGATTATGTGTTTTACAGTGATGAAAATTTATATCGCATATGGAAGCATTTGAATGATGTCTTGATTCTGTAGTAATTTATAACACGTTATGTAGTTCAGCAATACGGTTCCAGTAGTCCTGTAGCTGCTTTCTTCCAACGCACATTTTAAACAACGATTCCATATATATATATTAGCATTGCCTTCAAAAATCATGGTTTAGATCTAAGGTTTATGAATGTTTCCCATCATGATTAATTGATTCTCGAGATTGATTGCTTTGATTTCTTAATAATAGATGTGTAGCATGAGATGTTAGATTAGAATTTTAGTTTTATGCGTAAGTAATTATAGACTTTGCTTTCTTTAATTTAGAATAGATCCATTATGGTATTTCACTTTCATAGTCTAGATTCAGCATTCTGCATTAGGTAGATTCATAGGAACATCTCTTTCACTTTCAGCACTTTTAATTCTCTAAAATAGATTTATTGCTTTTAGTATTTTAATTCTTTAAAAATATATTTACTGATTTTAGTATTTTAATTCTTTAAAATAGGTTTATTGTTTCCCAGTATTTAAATTCCCTATTATAAACAGTTTTATGTATTGAGTAGGAAACCCTTAAAACATTGATACCGATACCCAACCATGACAAATATTATCCTATCAGAGCACAGATAGTGCCTGCACCTCTAAATTTTGTATGTCCCTGGGGTTGATAATTAAAGTAGGGTCTTAGTATAGCTACCCTCATTAGGCATCCATATTGGGAGCTCACCACTCACCTCCAACCATTCCAGCCCAACTAGTCCCAAATCCTAATAATAACGGACCTCCACAACAGCAACAGACATATAATGCTAATATCACACAATTCCCTACCTATGTTGTAGACACCATAGAAATAAACGAAATAAACCTGTGATTTTAAAAAATGTTGTAGAATACATCCCCACACAACATCCAACAACCTGAAGCTCAAGAACAAATAGTAGAACCCTATGTTCAACATCCAGACAAATCAGGCCCTCCTGAGGACGAAACCCAACCACTCCCACGCAACATAAACCCTGCATTTCCAGAAAAAACTAGTCCAAAGTACAAAAGAAGAGGAAGAGAATACAATTTTAAGTGAATTCAAGCACTTAAACATCCAAATCCCTATTTTACAAGCCATAAGGGATGTGCCCATCTACAACAAATTTATTAGAGAGAATTTCCTAAAGAAACCAAGAAGGAGAAAGCGTGACCCACCAACTATAAATGTAGTGGGACAATTGGCCGATTTAATGTTGGGTGTCATAATAAACCCTAAATATCTTGATCTTGGTAGTCCTGTAGTAAGCGTCACCATAAATAACAAACAAATAAATAAAATCTTAATAGATTTGGGAGCTGCGATCAATGTCATGACTAAGGAAACCATCTTATACCTAGGACTCCAATCAATGGTCAGACCAACCACAACAATACTCCAACTAGCAGACACATCCACTGTGAAACCCGAAGGAATGCTAGAAGACATTATGATCAATATTGAATCCTGGGAATACCCAACTGATTTTATAATAATTCAAATCAAAAGCAAACTTAGTGGCTATCCAATTATACTAGGTAGACCTTGGTTAGCAACTGCAGACGCTTACATAGGTTGCCGATCAGGAAATATGGCAATCACTAGTGGTCATACCAGGAAGAAAATCACAATCTACCCACCGGCAATGAAATCTTCAGAGTTAGAATATCAATATTGGACTGATGATTACCAGAACAAACCAAATCACAACCTCTGACCTATCCTAACAATTGATGCTGCAATATCACTAAAACCAATAGACGAAGATGGCCATATAGATAGATTTATACAAAATGTATCTTCTAACAATCATGTTATTCAAAAAAAAAATTCCACAGAAACAGGTGACTTATGGACAGAAGTACTAGAAGAACAGATTGAAAAGGTAAAAGTCGTGGAAATTCACCCTAGCAAAACAGTCAACATAAATTAATGAAGATACTAGAAGAACAAAGTAAATCATTTGCATGGACATATGCAGACATGAAAGGAATACATCCTGATATCTGCAAACACTACATTTACATCAAAGAAGGTTCTACTCCTATTAGGAAACCACAAAGAAGGCTGAACCCTGCATTAAAAGACATAGTCAAAGTGGAATTACAAAAGTTATTAGATGCAGGGTTCATCTATCCAATATCTGATAGTGAGTAGGTCTCACCACTAGTCATAGTACCCAAAAAAGGAGTCAAATGGAGAATTTGTGTGGACTACATGGAGCTGAATAAAGCAACCAATAAAGATCACTTTCCACTTCCATTTATAGATCAGGTGCTAGATACATTATCTGGAAACAAGTATTTTTCATTCTTAGATGGTTTCAATGGGTACAACCAAATTTTAATACACCCAGCTGATCAAGATAAGACGACCTTTACATGCCCATGGGGAACTTATGCCTATAGGGTCCTACCCTTTGGTTTATGTAACTCCCTAGCAACATTTCAAAGAGCCATATTGAGTATTTTCTCCGATTTTATAAATGACAAAATGGAAGTCTTCATGGATGATTTCACACCTTATGGACAGAACTTTGACCAGGCTTTGAACAATCTTGAATTAGTATTAAAAAAATGTATTGAAATGAGCTTGTTCCTAAGCAATGACAAATGCAGGATGTTAATGGAAGAAGGCATTGTTCTAGGACATCATATATCACAAAGAGGATAGAGGTTGATCAAGCAAAAGTTTCAATAATTAAAATGCTACCACCACCTGTTAAACAAAGGGACGTGAGAAGTTTCCTTGGACAAACAGGGTACTATAGAAGATTTATTGAAAATTATAGCATAATTGCTGCCCCAATGTTTGCACTTCTCACAAAAGATACTGAGTTCATATGGACAAACAATTGCATGATACCATTTAATAACCTTAAGGAAAAAACAATTACAGTTCCAGTACGCCAAGGACCAGATTGGGAAATTCCATTTCACATCCACATAGATGCATCAGATAAAGCCATTGGATCAGAGCTTGGACAAGAACGAGACAAAAAACTCTATGGAATATACTATATAAGCACAAATTTGGTTGGGGAAGAACTCAACTACACAGTCACAAAGAAGGAATTTCTGGCAGTCATACATGCAATCAATAAATTCGGGCATTACATCACAGGATACCAAAGTTTTATCCACCCTGACCACTCAGCAATCAGATATCTTATGAACAAGCCTAATACTAGTGCAAGAATTATTAGATGGATGCTACTTCTACAAGAATTTGACATTACTATAATAGATAAACCAGGAAAGCATAATGTGGTAGCCGACTTTTTGTCAAGACTCACACATGGAAAAGATAATGAATTGGTTCAAGATAACTTCCCTAATGAGCACCTTTTTTCCATATCAACAAGAAGCCCATGGTTTGCTGACATAGCAAACTATTTAGTATCCGGGAAGTTTCCAGAACATTACAGTTATAAAGAAAAGACAAAAGTAATAAGACAAAGTGCAACATACACATGGATAGAAGGCATGCTTTTTAAACGGGGACCAGATCAAATGCTTAGAAGGTGCATTAGGGGAGATGAAGTACATGACATAATGCATGCCACCCACAATGAACCCTGTGGAGGACACTATGCTACAAAAAGGACAGCCTACAAGATCTTGCAAACAGGATATTATTGGCCAACACTCCACAAGGATACTTACGAATATGTTTCACACTATGATGATTGCCAGAGAATGGGAAAACCAACACAAAAACAAGAGATGCCACTCCATCCACAAATCTCCTTAGAGGAATTTGAAAAGTGGGGATTTGATTTTGTTGGCCCATTCAACCCACAGTCAAATCAGAAAAGCTACATCCTCGTATGCACTGATTACTTTACAAAATGGACAGAAGTAGCAGCACTGGCTGCTGCAAATGAAACCAATGTGGCCAAATTCTTTACTAAGCAGATCTTTCACATGTTTGGGGTGCCAAGAGAAGTAGTTTCTGATCAGGGCCCATAATTTACATAAAATTTAATTGAAGACTTGATGAAAAGAAACAATGTAAAGCACAGACAATCATCCTCCACCCTCACGAAAATGGTCAAGCTGAGGTAACCAACAGGGAATTAGAGAGAATCTTGACAAAAGCTGTCCAACTTCACAAAAGGGATTGGGCTGACAGACTTAGTGAGGCAGTTTGGGCTTACAATACTACATGGAAAACAACTACAGGATTCACACCTTATGAACTAGTCTATGGAAAAAAGGTCATGTTGCCAATCGAATTTGAAATAAAGACATTAAGAATTGAAACAGATTTACATATGGACCTATCAGAAATTCAAAAAGAGCGTATGCTATAGTTGAATCAACTGGATGAGAACCGCCAACAAGCACATGCACATACTGAAATCATCCAACAACAAAGAAAAAATAGCATGACCATCATCTGAAGGATAAAAATTTCAACAAAGTTGATTGGGCACTACTTTACGACTCCAGATTTCACACATTCAAAGGGAAACTAGCCACTAGATGGCTTGGACCTTACATTATACAGAAGATTTATGAAAATGGAGCTGTGAGAATTATTACAATTGATGAAGAGGAGTTCCCCATGATAGTAAATGGGAATCGCCTAAAACTTTACAAGAAACCCAATCAAAAGAAAAATTTTCACAGATACTCTCCCAGCAACAATTGATGCTGATAGAGGACACGGAAAATCAGTGAAATTCAACTCATTAAAGAAAAAAATGAAAAAAAAGGAAAAAGACAAAAGACAAAAAGAGAAAAGAGAAAAAACATCCAATATGAAGCATCCACCCTACAAAGAGCCAGATACATTACATATCAGCACTCAAGTGAGCCTGCAATTCAATTCAAGCGAGCCAGATACATTACATATCAGCACTCAAGCGATCCTGCAATTCAATTCAAGTGAACCAGATACATTCCATATCAGCACTCAAGCGAGCCAACCACGTCTACATTCAAAAATTAGTCATCAACTACTACGGAATTCTTCAAACGCGCCATTCCATTCTTTTCAACATACTCACACAAGCCTGCAATTTATTCAAAAGAGCCAGTCACATACTGCCATGCAATCATCCAATATGAAGCATCATCACATGAGTCGTATCAACAACTGGCACAACTTTCAAAAGAAGACAGGTCAGCAAATTCAAACGAGAAAAAAGGAAAAAGCAACCCACACATGTAACTACTGACATGCAGAAATCAACTACAGACACCGCCAAATCTACTACAGAATCCGCCATGCATGAAAAAAACACACCAGATCATCAATGCAGTTACGCATACATAGCAAGGTAATCTCTAGAACGATTTTATTTTATTCTTAAGGTAAAACATTATCCCACACTACATTCATTTCTAGTCAGTTGAGGATAGCTTCTATTTTAAATTGGCGGCATGGTAGAATGACCTTAATAAGTCATGATCGCTACCTAAGTCCTGTCACCTTAATAAGTCATGATTGCTACCTAAGTCCTGTCACCCTCAACAAATCATGATCACAACCTTCATCATATGAAGTATAGAGATCGATCATGGAAAAAAGGGATTAAAAATGGCAATTACAAGAATGATGGAAAGGATAGGTGCGGAAAGATAGTAGGTAAAGCTGCATAATCTTACACGATTTTTGCATATAAGGAACCTCTCGAAATTCCCGAGAATCAACAAACCAAAAGCTAGTGCGCTCACTCAGCCAACATTTGCAATCCTCGAGTCTGTAGGCAGAGCCCGACCAGTTGAGGGTATAAACCACATTCTGAAGTTATGGTTTTGTCCGATTATAAAGAAGATTCTAAAATGACAAAGGGCTCCAAGAAAAGTGAACCGGAGGATCACAGCGCCATTTATCAGAGCCCGAGAGTCCTGCAGATCATTCACAATGCAAGCTGGATTCCTTTCATCCTTGGACTGAGAGGATACGATACATGGGTAGCTCAGGATTTTGCAAGAAACTTCAAACATATCAAGGATGAACAATACATCACCAGATTAAAGGGGTTACGTATAAAATTGGATGAGGACATGATTGCCAAATTCACTGGTCTACCAATGGGCCTGCATTGGAGCAGCAATGACCGGGAGGCAAACCACACAGCAAAAGCAACATTTTTTGAATGAGGAGAAGCTTACGACGAGGACAAAAATGGAGTCAAAAGACTCTCCATGCCAGCGCCATGGGATGAAATGGCTGCAATCGTCCAGAGGTACATTACATGCATTGGGAGGTTAAGTTATGTTCCCATTTTCCACTTTCATATTTTGGAACTTCTCAGGCACAGGAGTTACATTTCATCAAACAACAACATTAGCATTCCATTTTATCTGCTCCAATCACTGGCAGAAATCGATAGAAAGGTGGTTAAAGGAAAAGAGGATGCTTTGGCCCATCATGGTCTGATCAAACTAATCGTTGGTGAAGAATTGAAATCACAGATTCCAGAGCTCTCTTGGGAGGAATTCATAGTGGTATCTGCTGAGGACGTTCAGAGAATGAAGACTACGCCCTTGCCACCAGAATAAAAAAGTAAGACCACCTCTATATCAGGGGCAAAGAGAAAAATTGACTTGGTCAGTGTGGCCACACCCTGGTAAAGATAAAACACTCAAGAGAGGACTCCCCCAAATTAGACCCAGGGATTCCTACCAGTAATCAGGGGTCGGAGAGACGCAACAAAAGGCTCACACAGGTATCTAAAATCCAAGTCTCTAGGGAGGAAGAAAGGGAACCCAGCCCCCTGGTTAACAATGTGTTTGATGATGACATTGATCCTTTAATAGAACAGAAGGATCCCACTACAGAAGAAGAAGAGGATGAAGAAGAAGAAGAAGAGGAGGATGAAGAAGAGTAAATGAATGAAGAATAAGAACGGGATGAAGAAGAAGAAATGGATAAAGAAGAAGAGCAGAGCTTACAAAAGCAAGGTAACTTCCAGGGGAACCCTCCACAACATAATGAAAACCCCAAGTTCGTTACCCAACTCACTGAGGCACAAGTAGAATTGGAAAAGCTCATAAATGAGCTGGCAACATTAATGATTGGGACAGGAAGCCAGCCCACACCTCCCCCATTCTCAGCTGAGAAGACCCAAATCTTGAAGATGCATCATGCAAAGGAGCTACGGCTGGCTGAGCAAAAGAATTCAACGCTTCAAGAAAAAATGGCTGAGACACAAAACGAATTAGCCAAAAAGGACCAAGAGATTACCAAATTGAAGGACGTTTTGGTCACTACGGCTGACATATATGATAGACTGCGAGACCTCAAACCGCCGTCGGCAATATATGCATTTTATATCCAGGAGAAATGGGGCAAATTCCAGGTCCAGAGGTTGAAGCAAGGACTCCCTATAGAGATAAGCACTCCCAAAGAGTTTATGAAAGCATCTTTGAACTCTACAGAGCTGGAGAAGGACCAATTGAGTGAATTCTTCTTGCATAATTTCATAGTTTCTGGCTCGCCCAACTGGTCGCCAAACCCATATATGGGCGATTTCCAATTGAGGGCATTATGTTCGTGGATGAACCACGAAATTGAGTGATCCGAAGACTACCATATCCATGTTGCATCCAAATGGAAAACCCCATTGATGATCAGAGCAGAGCCAACTCACCCTGAAGGGATAATCTACAACCATAGGATCCTCACCCAAGACGAGGAACTGATCCCCATTCTCCTTGCAAAAACAGCAGGAGGCTATGACTCATTTTGACATTACACTCCGAAGCACATAGAATGAATTTCATGAGTCCATTAAGAAAAGGTGGAGCAGAGTGGCAAACAATCTGAAAAGAAGAGAACTCCACTCCCCCCTCGGGCTTGATGATGCTCTTTTCAAAGCCACACTCTACAAAGAATCCCTAGCAAGAAATCAACTCAGATGGATTGGGATGAGGCTAAATCCCCCATTCTTTCTTTCCCCCGTCATCAAGGGATAGATTAATGAAGAGGAAGAGAGGATGGCATGGGCCAAGGAGGATCAAAATTTTGGATATCACAGGCAGGCAGGGATCCCTAGGGTGGTAGCATGGGACATCAGAAAGGTCGTCGATGAATTGAATAAGTCACCCAAGGATGGGTGAATCCTTCAAGTATGGGAGAGAATGATGAGTCCAATTTTTAGGTATTTGATAAACCTTTTTCCCGCAGTGAAGCTCAAGCAATGGCGAAGAAACACACTCATTTGTGGGAAAAATGTTCTACTTTAATTATTTAATGAAGTTGATTTTGACGATTATTCTTGTATGTTTAAAATGTGTATTCAATAAACTAATTCTGTGGAAATCAAGCGTGATTGAGTAGGTTCAGCGGAATTAAAGGACGAATGCGTAGAAGACTGAGGGATCATGCAGCTCAGCGCCCTATTTCCTGATTTTTAGAGAACGCACTCCTGTTCAAGGAGAATCAGCATTTAGACAGTTAGTTAGGTTCAGCATTAAGAATCATATAAATATGGACCTCTTGGGTAGCGAGAGGTCTCTGTTGACATTTTTGGAGAAACATTGTTTCACGTTTTTTCACTATTGAGATACTTCTGAGTTACAGACCTTTGTAAAGACATGGAGTTTATATTTTATTAGAAGATTGATGTTAAATCCCAGTCAACGTCTATAAGTTTCGTTCCCTCCTAAGTATGGGTTGGAGAGGACCCCTCCAACATGTAAGTCATGGGATTTCCATTTTTCAGGTATTTCCGATTATGTGTTTTACAGTGATGAAAATTTATATTGCATATGGAAGCATTTGAATGATGTCTTGATTCGGTAGTAATTTATAACACGTTCTGTAGTTCAGCAATACGGTTCCAGTAGTCCTGTAGCTGCTTTCTTCCAATGCACATTTTAAACAATGATTCCATATATATATTAGCATTGCCTTCAAAAGTTTAGATCTAAGGTTTATGAATGTTTCCCATCATGATTAATTGCTTCTCATGATTGATTGCTTTGATTTCTTAATAAGAGATGTGTAGAATGAGATGTTAGATTAGAATTCTAGTTTTATGCATAAGTAATTATAGACTTTGCTTTCTTTAATTTAGATTCACCATTCTGCATTAGGTAGATTCATAGGAATATCTCTTTCACTTTCAGCACTTTTAATTCTCTAAAATAGATTTATTGATTTTAGTATTTTAATTCTTTAAAAATAGATTTACTACTTTTAGTATTTTAATTCTTTAAAATAGGTTTACTATTTCCCAGTATTTAAATTCCCTAGTATAAATAGTTTTATGTATTGAGTAGGCAACCCTTAAAACATTGATATCGATACCCAACCGTGACAAAGATTATCCTATAAGAGCACAGATAGTGCCTACACCTATAAAGTTTGTATGTCCCCCAGGTTGATAATTAAAGTAGGCTCTTAGTACAGCTTCCCTCATTAGGCATCCATATTGGGAGCTCACCAACAACCTACATATCTCATAAGTTAATAATTGTAGAACCAAGTTATATGTACCTTGTAAGTAGAGCTTCTATGTGATCCATGACTATGGATGAGTCTTTGTCTTCATGTCACCATGGTCATATGTTCTTGATCTAGAACTTGATTTGTCTTTCTTGATGTACTCTTCATGTTAGTGGACAACATCATTCTCATACAACACCACAGTGCATTAGTACAATCATATGTGTCATAACCTTAATCAATGAATGTCTTCTATCATTCACATGCATTCATACGTTTACTAAGGTGATAAGACAAATCTAAAAATTAATCAATATTATACTAAGCTCAATAATATGAAGACAAACATATCATAAATTTAATCATGAACAAATTTCAAAACATACCTGAATCTCCTCAAGTCATACCTATCGGGATTGCTTGTACTCTTCTTATGTAAGGCCTTAGCCTCATCTCCCTCTGGAACTGGAATCTCTTCACTTATGTAGGTTTCCAAATCATTCTCTTCTAGGATTAACCCAATGCTATACTTCCATGCACTGAATTTATCAGCCCCACTTGATTTGCTAGATTTGGATCTGGCGCTAGCTAGGATTTGATAGAGAAACCCTAAAAATCCAAACTTGGAAATTCAAACTTCTGTATGGACAGGGAGATGCAATTGAATGAGGCAAGCAATCTTGTGTGCTCATATTTTGAAAAATCCAAAAATTGACCCTCCAAAATTGACCTGGTAGTTTTCGATCTGCAACTTCTGTCAAATTCTGGTTTTCTGGTTTTTCCGTTTTTCTGGTCAAAATCCTGAACTAGGGTTTGATAGAGCCCGGGGTTCTACCCAACCACAAACTTCAATATTGGTCTCTAAATTTTGATTTTTCTGAGGAGCATCTAGCCGTGGTCTCAGATTCAATAAATTCCAACTTTCTCCAAAACCCTAATTTCCCGCAGCAGTGACAAACCAAAAAATGAAAGTGGTCAGAATCCAATTATGTTTGGAGAGAAATATATGCCATATTGTTTCTGATGTATCCCTAAAATTTCGAATCCTCAGGGTCTGAAACTTCGTGCTATGGTAGACTGACCTATCATATTTCCAACCCCATAGATATGAGCTCAAATGGATTCTCTGAGAGAGAGATATGCCAAGTGTCGCAAAGTGACCTGTTTATGGGATGAAACAATATAGAGAACTTGTACAGGATGCCACATGTCACTATTTAAACTTCGGCCTCTGAAACACGGACCTGTGAAATTGCATTCCATTCCCTAACTTTTTACTTTTTACGGAATTCCATTTGGAGCTTTCTAGCCCAAGATATGAACTTTTTTCCTAGGTCACCTGTTTAGGACTGCATTCTAGAAGAGGTAGAAACCCTAACTTGTACGGATCATATCTCACAAAGTACAATGAATCGGAGGCTATCCTTCAGACATAAGGTACATGGACATTTCATCTTAGACATATAAAGGTTTTATATCCTGAACCTTCTCCAAAATGGATTTATAGAAAAAGTGACATGATGACTGGTTTTTACTATACCAAGCCCTAGCTTCTAATTTGTCACAAGTACAACAAGTGTCATAAATTCCATACCATGTGTCATGTCCCCTCCCATCATACCATTGCGATGGAGAGGATCGTGATGCTAAAACCGGGCATCTAGCCCCATGAACTTATTAAATAAGCATTCACATTATATAAAAATACATGTGGAAATGTATAATTATAAGAAAACACAACGGAAGTAATTTCAATTATACATCCATCATACATTCAAGATATTCATTCAATAAATAATTGCAAAGATTACACAAGAGAATACGTATCTTAACAAAGTAGTCCCAAGCAACCAGCTATGCATCTGCAACATTCCACCCAACCATAGGCCATTTGTGCTTATCAACCTCTTGATACAACTGCCACCCCCGAGCTAGGCATGATTTCTACAAGGAACCAGGGAACAACAGACTCACACATAGCCAAGAATACACCAAGATGATCCAATCCAATATACAATTGGGTTTATCAGGCTGCTAGGAATGGAAATGAAGAATTGCTAAGCTAGTGAGCTCAAGCACAGAGCCAGGGATGCCTCTAGAAGATCTATCTAGCTTGGCACCCACAATGCCTACACACCCCACTCAAGGAAGTATTCCCTTCACCAATGCACAGTCCCTTAGGCCATACCTTCCAATATAGAGTGTCTAAGGTGTGCATAGAAGAGTAGCCATCCCTCTTGATCTTCTTGAGAAGTTATTCCCCCCCCCCACTAGGTTTGTCAAGCCAATTCTGTCCACTACCACTCAAAATCTCTTGCTCACAGATTCAAACCAAAACAAGGATGCACATAACAGTAGAACCACAATTATTGGGAATTATAAAAACGTTTTTACAGTGAGATGCCCAAAGATGGGGTTTCTACCAACCCAGAAAAACATGGGAAGACCCAAAAACGAAATGGCAATTGGGGATTCAACCCTGGAGAGCAAAAACCATTTTTAGAAAAATGCCCATGGGTATTTTGGGGCAAAAACGACCTCCCTCATAGTCCCAAATCGTGGTCCTCCTCTCCCAACCACTGTGTAACACAAAAATGAGCTCCCAGCCTTGGAAAAATGCAGGAAAATGATGAAAAACATGATGGGGAAAGCCCAGCTAGCTCAGGCTGCGTGAGAGGGCAAAGGCCATGGGTTTAGAATGGCTTTGGGCACCATTTCGTGGGTGTTTTCTTGCCCAAGGAGAAAAAATACAATTTCCCAGGTTGATGGCTTTCCCATACACTGAATTGGCTACCATACCTCTTCATTCCCAAGGCATTAACTACCTCAACCAATTTCTGGAAGAATTAAATTATTGGGTGCATAACCCAAAATGGGTAGTTGGTGTTTTATGGGTTTTCTCATTGACACATGGATTAACACCATTGGCTCAAGGGTTTGAATAATTTTCCTCCCTATTCCTTGTAGAATCATGCCCCCATCTCTTTGTTGCATTGCATAGCTAGTTGTGGGTTTTTCATTAAAATTCGTATTTACATGATGTCTTAATTTACATTGTTCCTATCTAGCACAAGAACC
The DNA here is from genome assembly GCA_027924585.1 of Larix kaempferi. Classification (NCBI taxonomy): domain Eukaryota; kingdom Viridiplantae; phylum Streptophyta; class Pinopsida; order Pinales; family Pinaceae; genus Larix; species Larix kaempferi. The sequence goes on along the minus strand of BSBM01000350.1, from coordinate 9,234,855 downwards.
ATAGGCATCTATTTTTAATTACCGATACATAAAACGTTAAATCAATGTTGGGGCCTTGGCCTTGAGCTCCTCGCCATGATTAATAACGATATTTACATCATTTACAATTTAATGCAAAGGGGATCAAAATGGGGACGTGACATTCCCCTCCCCTTACATCAGCACTGTCCTTAGTGCTCATCAAAACTGAACAAAAATGGATATGCCACTCTCATGGCATCCTCCAGCTCCCATGTAGCCTCATCGGGACCGTAGTGCTTCCATTGCGCCTTTACCTATCCGATGGCTCAGTTCGGGAGCAATGTTACCTTCTTGTCTAGGATGCGTAATGGATCGGTTTGGAACTCTCCCTCGGGTTCCACCTGGATCACATCCCAATTAATCACATGGTTAAGATCATGTACATATTTCTTAAGTAAAGAGACATGAAAAACATTATGAGCACTAGTGCTAGCAGGCAATGCAAGTCTATATGCAACTGGCCCTATTCTTTCAAGCACTTCAAATGGCCCACAATATCTAGGTGATAGCTTGGCACAATTCCCAAGCTTCAAGGAACCCTTCCTTGGCCTCACTCTAAGATACACATGATCCCCAACACTGAATTCCCTATGGATCCTATGCTTATTTTCATAGCTTTTGTGTCTATCCTGGGCTACTTTTAAATTTTGTCGGATCTTTGCAACCTCTTGTTCCATTTCCTTAAGCAATTCTGGCCCAAGTACAATTCTGTTCACTGGATTGTCCCAAGTCACTAGTGTCCTACACCTTCTGCCGTACAAAGTCTCATATGGACTCATTCCCAATGATTCTTGTTGCCCATTATTATATGCAAACTCTACCAGGTGTAGATAATCCTCCCACTTGGATGTCTTTTCCATTACATACATGCGAAGCATGTCTTCAAGCACCTGATTTACTCTTTCTGTTTTCCCGTCTATATGAGGATGGTACGCGGTGCTAAAGTTCAACTGTGTACCCAAATCTGCAAAGAGACCTTTCCAAAAATTGGAAGTGAACTTGGTATCCCTATCATAAATTATTACCTTAGGCAACCCATGTAATCTGAAAATTTTCTTCATGAAAATATTTGCAATGGCATCGGCTTTATGTGTGGACTAAACCGGTATGAAATGTGCTTCCTTTGTTAACTTGTCCACCACAACCATGATGGAATCATGTTGTCTCATAGTCATTGGCAATCCTGTAATAAAATCCATGGAAATTATTTCCCATTTCCATTCTGGGATTGGCATTGGGTGCAATAAACCTGCGGGGTGTTGTTGTTCAACCTTCACCTGCTGACATTTCATGCACTTAGAAATGTATTCAGTGACATCCTTCTTCATCCCTGGCCAGAAATAATATTTTCTTGCTGTAGCATTTGTTTTCTGATATCCTGGGTGACCAGAGTATGGAGCTTTATGGATTTCATCCATAACAATCCTCCTCAAATCTGTCGCATTTGGAATATAGACTCTATTCTTATAAGTAAGAAGTACGCCTTTTCCAAATGATAGCCTTCATACTTCTTTCCAAGGTCTTGCTGCTGCAAATTGTCCTTTATTTGCACGTACACTTCATCCTCAACAATATGGTTAACAATCTGCTGCTTCAAATCTAGTTGGCAAGTACTAAGTGCTACCACATGCATTTCATGTACCTTCCTGCTGAGTGCATCAGCCACCTTGTTTTCTTTCCCTTTTATGTGTTTGATTTCAAAATCAAATTCACACAAAAATGCCAACCATCTAGCTTGCCTAGCATTTAAAGTTGGTTAATCAAACAAGTATTTCAGACCACAATGGTCTGTCTTTAATTCAAATTTTCTTCCTATTAAGTAATGCCTCCACATCTTTAAAGTATGTACTATGGTTGCAAGTTCTATATCATGACTAGCATAGTTCTTCTCATGCTCCTTCAACTTTCTTGACTCATAGCATATCACGTGGTTGTCTTGCATAAGAACTCCTCCAAGTCCTTGATTGCATGCATCGGTACATACCACAAAGTCTTTTTCTGGGTTTGCAATTTTCAAAATTGGTGCACTTGTAAGAAGATTCTTCAACCGTTGAAAACTTTCCTCACATCTTGGTGACCATTCAAACTTTATCCCCTTCTTTTGCAAAGAAGTGATCGGGTTTGCAACCTTGGAGAATCCTTCAATAAACCTCCTGTAGTAACCAGCAAGGCCCATAAAAGATCTCACATCAGTCACATTCCTTGGATTTGGCCAACTCATAATGGCTTCAATCTTCTCAGGGTCTACAGATATTCCTTCGTCGGAGATGATGTGACCCAAATAATGAATTCTATCTTTATAAAAGTCACATTTGCTCAACTTTGCATACAACTTATGCTCCCTTAGCAATTGCATTGTCATTCTCAAATGTTCTTCATGCTCTTCTTCATTCTTAGAATATATGAGAATGTCGTCTAGGAATACAAGAACAAACTTGTCCAAATACTTGCTAAAAACATTATTCATGAGACACATGAATGTAGCTGGTGCATTTGTGAGACCGAATGGTACCACTACAAACTCATAGTGTCCATACCTCGTTCTAAAGGTTGTCTTATGAATATCTTCTTCTTTGATTCTTACATGATGGTAACCAGACCTCAAGTAAATCTTTAAAAATACCTTTGCTCCTCTCATTTGGTCAAAAAGGTCATCAATTCGGGGAAATGGGTATTTGTTCTTCACAGTGACTTTGTTCAACTGCCTATAGTCAATACATAACCTAAGTGTTCCATCTTTCTTTTTCACAAATAGAACAGATGCTCCCCACGGGGACACACTTGGCCTAATATATTTCTTTTCCAACAACTCTTGTAATTGCATTTTCAATTCTAGCAATTCCGGTGTACTCATCCTGTAGGGTGTCTTAGACACTGGTGCCGCTCCTGGCACAAGTTCAATTGTAAAGTCAATGTCTCTCTTTGGAGGGAGTCCTGGAATCTCATCAGGAAAAAGATCCCTGAATTCTTGTAATACATGATAGTCCTCCAATTTAAGAGTTTCATTCTCTACCGCCTCTAAAATGTGGGCTGCATACAATTGACATCCCTTCCTACAGAACTTCTTCAGTTGCATGGATGAAACTTGTCTAACAGAAGTCACCTTTGGAATCCCTTTTACAACCCTTGGGTCTCCTTCTTCGTCCATGCATTCAAATGTCTTATTGTAGCAGTCAAGTTTAACCCTGTTTGCTTCTAACCAATCCATTCCAATGAGAATATCATAGGAACCAAGTGGAAAAATATTCAGATCTGCATAAGTGAATAGCCCATCCATCTCTAATGGACATTTCTCTACTATTTCACTAACTTTTCTCTTGGTTCTAGTGGCTAGTTGAACTAACCATGATTTACTATGCTTTAATTTCTTGAAAGAACAAATCTCAACAATTCTAGGAGTGACATAACTGTGAGTAGATCCAGGATCAATCAAAATAGAAACAGATTGCTTATCAATCTTACCTTCAACTTCAACCACAGTTGACTGATGATCTTCCTGGCGGTCTTCTACTGCTGCATAGATTCTAGGGATTGTCCTTGCCACTTGACCCACAGTTTCATCTCCTTGGATGTTGTGAACTTGATTTGGATTCCCATTACGATGTGGACAGTTCCTAAGCATGTTCTCTCCTCCACAACCCCAACATTGAAGTGGTTCTCTAGGCTCCTTTGGATCTCTTAGCTTGTCTCCCATCATCCTAGTTGGCTTAGTCACAACCTATGATGGCTGCCTTTGTTGATTCTTGAATTGAGGAGGCTTGAACCCCTTCTTCCTTTGATCAAACTTTTAATTTTTCTTATCCTTCCATGCCTTATGGAATTCTGGTTTGCTTCTGTTTTGATCAAAGCAATACTTGGCCTTTCTTATGGCCTCCTCTAGAGTTTGAGGTTCATCAAACTCAATTCTATCTTTATATGACTGGGGCAGTCCACTTAGGAAACGCTGAATTTTCACCTTATCGTCTCGAATGTACCTGACATATCTTAGCAACTCCAAGAATTTGTTTGCATATTCTTCCATGGTAAATTGTCCCAATCTCATCTCATGGAACTCTTTGATCTTATAATCATAGTACCTGTTAGAGAGGTACTTCTGCTTGAAGTATTTCTTGAACTGCTTCCACACAATCTTCCTTTCATTGATCTTCCTCACTTGTCTGATGTGTTCCCACCATATAGATGATCTTCCATTCAAGTTGAAGATGGCAACCCTTGCCTTCATATTCCCAGAGTAGTCTTGGACTTGGAAATATTTTCTCATCCCAAGAAGCCAAGCTTCAGCGTCTTGACCAGACTTTACCTCTCCATCAAATGTAGGAGGTTTTGCCCTCTTAAATTCTCCATGTGAGTTGTTCTTATAGTGCTTCTTCCTCTTACTCCCGTGAGATGAAGAGCTTGAACCCTCAATGGATTCTTCAGAGTCAGATGATTCATTATAAGAGATTTATGGAGTATAAGTTTGGTCTGTGGAAACTCTTCTTGAGCTACTGGCCCTCTTACGGGAATTCCTTCTAGAACTACTCCCACCCCTGATGCCTCTAGGCATCGTTCGTTGGATCCTACACCTTCAGGCTCATCACATTTGGTGGATGGGCTTGTTGGGTCCATTTACCATTTAGGAAAGATTCCTCCTACCACTTCGGTGCCATTTAACATCGATCTAAAATACCCTTCCAAGAAACCTTTATCGATACCCCCTACACCAGTACCAACCCCACCATGTTCAATTACAGTATGGAAATGTATAGTCCTACTTACCTAAACGTTAGCCAAATGTCTACAGCTCCTACACCGCCAATGGCACAAGTCGTTCCTACGTCCACCTCTTATCGAGCGCAAAACACATGTATACCACCCCCAGGATATAATCCTTATTATCCTTTCCAATTCCCAACTTGTCAGAAACATGCACCCCACATGGGGGTAAACTTGGTTCAACCTTCTTACGTTCAACAAGATCAACAATTTGAGAAATTGAACATCACCAACCCCCAAAATCCATAGAGTTGGGGGAAGAAGAAAGGGAAGAACTAGCAAAAACAACAACTAGGGAAAGGGGACAATCCCCCTCCCTAGTAAAACAAGAATATAGGTAACCAAAACATGGGGACTAACAACTCCCCAAACAAGGGAAGAATCCCAACCTGATGACCAATTATTGTTGCTCCATTTGTGGTCATTATGGTCATTACATGCATCATTGTCCTCTTCTACCCGACTTCTAACAGTTAATTGAATCCAAAAAGAAGATGGTGACAAATACCCGTTAGGATGCAAACCGTCCCCAACCAAAAATAGTTGTGTTACAAAAACCCTTTGCAAATCAAGTGGTAGTTACATAGCAGCAAGATCCTCACCCCACCCCCCCGACGACCAATCTTTTCAAAATATCTGTATATTGGATATAAATCTTCATAAAAGAGCCAAGGGTTATGATAGGCCTAAAACCGCCCAAGTGGAAGATGCTCCTATCCCCTCAGGAGGGCCTATACAAATACCATGCCTTAATACCAAAAACATCACATGGATTCCCAAGGTTCCACTTCGGTATACCCCTAATAACTCTCACATGAAATCCGCCCACAATTACAACATTTTGCATGAATTGGCTCAATCACCTCTAACCATGTCCACGTTAGAAGTGCTATAGTAATACCCAATGTAGTGAAAGGAATTACTCAATGCGCTTGGCACCATCAATCCTTATGAATCATGCCTCATGACCTTTGATATTGACCAAGGAGAGCCATGACTACCATCGGTAGTCGCATTTAAAGTTCCAATCACCGTAAATAAATGTTAAAGCATTATTACACCTTAGGACCTTAGTCATACGTCATATTATTTATTAATTGGTCCAAAACATGTTAATAATTGCAATCCAAGGTTGGTAGAAGGTTGTTAGAAGTTAGTTAGGCCAAATGATGACTTATCCACCATTCTATGGGCAAAAATTGGTTATCTAATCTATAAGGTGCCCTATTTATGGCCACGTACAACATTTATTACCACTATTTGGCCTAAGGCACCCTGTTTCCTCATTTTTTGGATCTGAGTTTGACTGAGGATGCCCATTCACTGAATCTAGTCATTTTGGCGCATATTTGACTTTTTCGGCCTCTCCTTGGATACCTAACCACCACACAATCATCTCCTTCACATGTGTGAGCCTCATCTTGGTCTTTCCATCCTCACCCAATGTTCACATGGGCAATTCGTACCATTCTGTGGTGATTTGGGAGCCTATTGGTCAATCTAGGGGGGATTGGGGTCAAATATAAGCTAGCCACTTGTCAAGCCTACTAAGGCATTCAATTTCTTCCTATTGTTATATAAGGATGATCCAAACTCATTTTTGGGTTGGACAGTTAATAAAATATGATATTTGATCATTTGTGTTTCTGGTTTTTTATCATTTATTTACTTGTTTTTTATCATTTGTGACTAGTTTTTTATCATTTATATTCCATAATTATTTTTGCACTACAATATTGCATAGTAAGCTATTTCTTTCAACTGTGAGGTAATCCATAGTAGCTATATCCTACTGTGATATATATTTTACATGGTATCATATCTATTGGAGCTATTATTCAAACCAAAGATTGTTTTAGTGGTGTGCCACAAGCAGTGGAGAAACCACAGAAGTCCCTAGAAACATTGCATTGAAGCCATTGGAGAAATCCATTGGAGTCTATCCAGGGTGTGATTCTCTCCTGAATGTACCCACTATCAAACATGGTTCGAATCTGTTAGTGTAGATCCCCTCCTAAGTGTTGATAGTTTTATTGCAGGTACACACGTGCGCAAGTAGTAGAAGATGGAGCAAAATCAAGCTCATTTGCTCACTCCATTCAACTATTTTGAGTGGAAGGCCACAATAGTTATCCAGCTGAGATCCAAGGGTCTCTTCAAAATCACCATGGGTACTGAGGTTGAGCCCAACTCTGCAGTTGAGAAGTCCAAGTTCTTCAACATAATGGATGAAGCATTCGACCTCCTTTGTCTCAGTATTTCAAGAGATCTCCTGTTTCATGTCGAAATTATAGCTACACCAAATGAAGTATGGATCAATCTTGAGTCTTTGTTTGGGAATACTGATGAGATGATGGGTCACCAAATTGAGAATGAGTTGATCTCACTAATCCCAAGCAACTTCAACTCCATTCAGGACTTCTTCACCAAGTTCAAGAGCCTGGTATTGCAAATAAAATAGCATGGCATTGACAAGAAAGAAGAATAGTTTGTATTGTCCATCATTTCGAATTTGGGTCCTGAGTATTCAGTTTTTGTCTCTACATTTCACTCCACAAACATCACAGTTAGAAATTGGAAGATTCCATCTTTGGATGATTTCATGGAGATGCTAACTCAAGAGAAAGATAATTTGATCTTGATGGGTTCCATTAAGCAAAAATATCAAGTTCTTGCTACTGGAGATTCGAAACAAGAAAGAGGCAAGCACAATCCCAAGGGTTCGAAACCACAAGAGAAGAAGAAAGACAAGCAGAAGCAAAAATATTCTGATGGGGGTTTGAATCCTGTCAAAGACAAGGGAAAGAAGAAAGAGAAGACAAAATGTAGCTACTGTCAAAAGTGTTGGCATCCTGATATTTCATGCATAAAGAAAACCATAGACATGATGACCCATCTCCTACAGAAAAACAACATTCCTCTTCCAGAAAGTTTGAAGAGGAAAGAGGGTGTTTCTAAAGACAATGAGAGGTTCCATGCATTGGTGGATAGTACCTCAGAGTCGTCTTATTTAATAATTGATTAAAGTGCCTCAAGGCACATGGATTATTCAAGAGCTTCATTCTCTACTCTTGCTCCATATAGTGGTTCTTCCATTCTCATGGGAGATGACTCAGAAATCCATGCTAAAGGCATTGGGAAAATATCACTAGAAAATGGGTACTTCAGTAATGTACTGTATGTGCTTGATCTTGCAGAAAAATTACTCTCTATATACCAAATGACCCATCATCTGGTTCAGCCAAGATAGTGATCTTCACTCAATATGATTTGGATATCTTATAAGTTTCGACTAGCAAAGTTGTAGTAGTGGGTATTGCAAACCATGATTCGAGGATGTACAAGTTCTCACATTTTCTTGAGTACTCTTCTCCAAATGAACTTTTGTCACATGGTAATGAAGTCAGAAATATATGGAATGAGAGGTTTGGAAACCTCAACTACATATATATTCAAGCTTTAGCAAAGAAGAGATGGTTGAAGGGATTTCAACAATCAGATTTTCCAATGGCACTTGCAAAGGGTGCATTGTTGAAAAGCATGCTGAGAAGAAGTATGAGAAAGGGAAGGCAAGAAGAGATTATGAATCTCTTGGTTTAGTGCATTCATATCTGATTGGTCCTCTCCCCACTCCCTCCTATGGAATCTTGAAAGTATGTGCTCACCTTCATTGATGATTTCTCAAAATATTGTTGGTTGTATTTTCTCAAGCAAAAATATGAAGTTTTCCAATGTTTCAAAGTTTTCAAACAATCTATGGAGAAATTTAGTGGGAGGAATATGAAGGTATTGAGAACTGATAATTAAAGGGAGTATGTCAATAAGGACATGCATCAGCTATGTGAATATCATGGAATCCAAATGTAACATTCTGTGCCTTACACACCTCAACAAAATCGTGTTGCTGAGCGCAAGAATAGAACACTTAAGGAGATGGCCACATGCATGGTGGAGTATAAGTATTTGTATTCTAAGCTATGGGATGAAGCTATGAATTGTGCTGCATATGTTCATAATAGAGCCACATAAATCCTTGGAAGGCATGACTCCATATGAAGATTGGATGGGCGACAATCCCAATGTTTCTCATTTCAGGGTGTTTGGATCAAAGGGCATGGGCTAGAATACCTCCAGAGAAGAGAAAGGAATTGCATCCCCAAAGTAATATTTCCATCATGGTTGGATATGTAGAAGATGAAAAGTGATACAAGCTCTTTGATCCCTCATCTCACAAAACATTCATTGAAAGAAGTGTCCAGTTCGAAAAAGAAGAGCCTGTGCATGCTATAGAACAAGGTGATGGGGAATGCTCAAACCCCCTACTTGGAGATGATGTAAATGATTGTTCTCTCTCTAATATTTATGATTATGATATGGATGATGAATATGATGATATTTATGCATAACAAGACTATCCCTCAAGGCCCAAGTGGGATGAGAAAATCATACAAGCTGATGGTGAGCTTGCAGGAGATCCTCAAGATCCCAGGAAAACTAGATCTCAGTTTCACAATGCTTTTGCATCTTGTGATCCAGATATTCAAGGTAGATGTTTTATTATGGTTGGATATGATCCTCAATCATATTCAGAATCTTCAAAAGATCCAATATGGAAAACAACCATGCAAGAAGAGATGAACTCCCTCCATGACAATGAAACATGGGATTTGGTCCCTTTTCCTCCCAAGAGGAAACTAGTACAATGCAAATGGGTTTATAGGACCAAAATGGAATATTATGGTTCTTATGTGAAGTATAAGTCCATTTTGGTGGCTAAGGGATTCTCTCAGGTCCATGTATTGGAATAAACATAGACATTTGCACCGTTGGCAAAGATGGACTCAATCAGGCTAGTTTTGGTCATTGTTGCTTCCAAGCAATGGGCGGTTCATTACATGGATGTGAAGAGTGAATTTATTCATATAGATATTGATGAAGAGATTTATATGTAGCATCCTAAAGGATTCATTGCATATCATACACTTGTTTACAGGTTGAAAAAGTCCCTCTATGGTCTCAAGCAAGCTCCTAGAGCTTGGTATGCCAACATGGACATTTGTCTATTGTCACAAAGATTTGAGAGATGTAAGTTTGATCCTAATGTCTATATGCAGCATGTTGGTGACCTAATATTGATTAAATTACTGTATGTTGATGATATTTTGATCACTGGTAGCTGCACCAAATAATTGGGCTCAGTTAAGATTGCGTTGCACAGTGCATTTGCCATGGTCGATCTAGGATTGTTGAAACAATTTATGGGTTTGGAGATTGATCAACCTGTGGATGGGATCTCTATTTATCAATCTAGATATGCTTCAGATATGTTGCAGAAGTTCAATATGGCTGAATTTAATTATGCAAAATTCCCATTCCTTTCTGGATTTAAGGTTACTGATTAGGTTCTTCACCACTAGTTGGCAGCTCACTGTATAGAAAAATAGTTGGGAGATTATTCTATCTCACTCATTCTCAACCAGATTTGTCTTATGTTGTTGGGTATTTTGAAAGGAACATGCAAGAACCTAATGAGGTCCATTGGAAGGAAGAGAAGAGGATCCTTCATTATGTACAGAGTACCAAACATTTTGGCATCCACTATGCAGTTGGTTCATCTCTTGAACTAGTTGGTTTTACTAATTCTAATTGGGATGGTGATAGTTTTGATCAGAAGTCTACTTTTGGTTATGTGTTTATGCTTTCACATGGCCCCATTTTCTGGTCAATCAAGAAGAAACACACCATCTCCTTATCTTCAGCTGAGGCAGAATACAGGGGAGCAGTGAATGCAGCTACACAATGTGTGTGGTTGTAAGGAATTCTTGGAGAGTTTGGATTTGTGTTTGATTCACCCACACTCATTTGGTGTGATAATCAAAGAATAATAAGGATCTCCATTGATCCAGTACAGAGATAGAGGACCGACCACATAAAGATTAACATGCACTACATTTGAGGCTTGGTGCATGAACAAATCATAGCATTGCAGTATTTCCCTTCTGTTGAGCAAACCGCTGATATCTTCACCAAGAGTTTCACTGAGAAGACCTTCACTTACCTTAGTTCACTCCTTGGGGTGAGTGATGCATGATGAAGATTGGTGTATTTTCCAGATATGCCACATGTCCATTTTTTAGGGGAGGTTTTATTTCCCATGTGCTTTTCCTTCTTTCCTTGGTTACATGGACAAATAAGCATTGTTGTTGTAAAAGGTGACTTGAGCCTAGTTTTCAAGGACTTGTTTTGATTATTGACACAAGTCTAGCTTATGGGGGGTGTTAGAGCATTATTACACCTTAGGACCTTAGTCATAAGTCATATTATTGATTAATTGGTCCAAAACATGTTAATAAATGCAATCCAAGGTTGTTAGAAGTTAGTTAGGTCAAATGGTGACTTATCCAACATTCTATGAGCCAAAATTGGTTATCAGAGTTGTAAGGCACCCTATTTATGTCCACCTCCAGCATTTATCACCACTATTTGTCCTACAGCACCCTGATTCCCTATTTTGTGGATCTAAGTTTGACTGAGGGCTCCCATTCACTGAATCTAGTCATTTTGGCCCATATTTGACTGTTTTGGCATCTCCTTGGATACCTAACCACCACCCAATAATCTCTTCACATGTGTGAGCCTCATATTGGTCTTCCTATCCTCACCCAATGTTCACATGGACAATTTGTACCATTCTAGGGTGATTTGGGAGCTTATTGGTCAACCTAGGGGGATTGGGGTCAAATCTAAGCTAGTCACTTGTCAACCCTCCTAAGGCATTCAATTTCTTCCTATTCTTATATAAGTATGATCCAAACTCATTGTTGGGTTGGACAGTTAATAAACTTTGATGTTTGATCATTTTTGTTTCTGGTTTTTTATCATTTATTTACTGGTTTTTTATCATTTGTGACTGGTTTTTTATCATTTATATTCCAGAATTACTTTTGCACTAAAATATTGCATAGTAAGTTATTTCTTTCAACTATGAGTTAATCCATAATAGCTAGATCCTATTAGGATATAGATTTTACAAGAATTTCATGATTCATCAGTGCATCATCAATGAAGGTGCATCCACTTGTGTAATGTCCTTGAAAGTATGGAAATGTTTAGGGTCACTAGATCTGGTCCCCTCATGTATCACTCTTCACGCATATGATGGGAGACCATCCCAACCAAGATGATCATACAAAAATATCTACATCGAACTAGGGGGAAAGATGGTCATGATTAATATCGATGTGGTTGACACGGAACTGAATACAACATCCTCTTGGGCATAGTTACATGTATGCTATGAATGCATTCGCCTCCTCAATATTTCATATCATGATGTTTCCATTAAATGAGAAGGTCCTCACCATCGACCAGCTTAACTACTATGATCCCAACATCAAAAGCAATCTTGAAATTGTCCTTCCTACTGTACTAGGCACTAATCAACCATACGTTAACATTACACTCGATATGTACAAGGACTCCAATTTGTTAGGAGTGTATTCAAGACCACCACCTACAATCCCCACATCGACCGATGGCCTAATGTGCACAATTTTCACCGCTGAAAATAGAGTTGCCTCCACCTCAACACCCTCATCAGTACAACTGCTGAGTCGTGGCATTGAACAAACATTCAGTCCATCAGTCCCACCAATATTCCAAATCCCATTCTCGTATCCTCCCACATGGGTACAAGGGACGTTGATTATGGCTTGGTTCACTCTACTTGGGATCACTTTGGGGATCCTGGTATGGTACCTTACACCACCCTACCCAGATATGGATTCCAAACCAATCACTCATTACGATTTTTTCCATATTTCTTCTATTATGCCCACATGACCAATAAACCCATCGGTTACGACAACCCAACCTATGACATCTGCAACTAAACCACAATCAGTATTCACTAAGACCGCCAATGGGGGAACCAGACAACTGAAGTTAAAAGGTCCCCTCTTACCCAACCCAACATCCAATTCATCGTACATCACTAAGCCTAAAGCAGGGGGCATCAACTAGCAATAGTTAAAATCCCCAGTTATGATCAATACTCCCACTCAAAGGATCACACCATTGTGTTCTCTTTGCAACCAGCAAGGCCACATGACCAACCTATGGCCTGCTTTGCCATAACTAAGTTTGCTTAACACCCTCATTAGCATAACCCATGCTCAACCGATGGTAAAAGGGGGCATGCATCCCTCACCCACATCTAAGTCCAAGACACTACATATGAATCACACATGTGCCATGTGTTCTCAATATGGGCACTACACACACCAGTGCCCCAATCTCCCGTGATTTCGGGATTCCTTAGCAACCATTTGTCTCACTCAAGTGATGATTGAATACTCACTCCTCAACCTAGGAATTAGAATCTATTAATGTGGTCACCACATCAGCAACAGCATTAGACACATTGCCCACCCTATTGATGTATATGTAACTTCGGAATGTATTTCAATTATATATTTATTGTACTCCTATAGAGATGTATGATTCCTCTATACGGAAGTGTCGTCATTTGTATTGACAAGTGTCATAAGTGTATTAACTTGCCAATGGGTTATTAGACCACCTTGTAAGGGGTCAGCCCAATATAATGTAATATGAAGTTATTGTACCTAGCTAGACAAGTCGGCCCCATAAGGTTATTGGGCAAACAAGACAAGTATAAATAGAGATTGGGAGATCTCTATTTGGATCACTCAGAAACTCATTCTTCCTTCACTCGAAAAGTGGAGCACTTGTGAGGAGCAGGATCAGCTTCTAAGAGGATTCTATCTCTTATACTTTGGTTGTACTTTGGTTGATCTATTGCTGTATCTATCTCTGAGGAAGTTGTGGGGTTTTTCACCTTAGGGTTTTCCCCATGGAAACTCTATGTGTTTATTGTCTCTCATGCTTTTGCTTCTTGTGATGATTGACATGCTTGTTATGATTGATATGCATTGATATACTGTACATGTTATTCTCTCAATAAAGATCCTAGAGTATTGTGAATTAATACTCAAAATTTAACATGGTATCAGAGCTAACCTGAGAAGAAGACATTGTGCAGTGACGGAAACTAGGGTTTCTTGCTTATTGGGTTTCTCTCCATAGATTTTGGAAAAGAGGTATAGTAGATTGACTCTACTCATCAAGGAGAATCTATCTGTCCAATCAGAATTCAATTCTGAGCATTTTTTGATTTGGCCCTAAAAATTAGGGTTTCCACAAAAATAGGAATTTCTGAAATCTGAAGACATAGTTGGAAGATCCTTGGAAAAATCAAAGTTTAGAGCTTTGTATCGAGATTTTTGGCTGAGTAAATCTCCGGGAAACTCAAACCCTAATCTAGGGTCCTCCCTAGTGAACCCGGGAAGACTAACAGGCATTTATGAAGGGTGAAGCTTTGCAGATCTGAAATTCTAAATACACCAAGTTGATCAGATCATCAAGGAGCATCTTTCTATCCTTTCAAAAAGTTGAAATTCACTTTTTGATTTTTTAGGGTTTTTCCGACAAACCCTAATCCGGGACCAGATCCAGTTTTCAACAAAACAAGTGGTAAGACCTAAATCTCTTCTATTTTCATTTGAAGTACTCTTTAAGATGTCTCGCCACACCAAGCTTGAGGATAAGCTTGAAGGGGCTGATAACTTCCGAGCTTGTAAGTATAGGATTGGGTTAATCCTGGAAGAAAATGGATTTGACTCCTACATCAGCTCTGAGGTCCCTATCCCAGAGGATGAAGAGGCTAAGGTATTGCATAAGAAGAACTTGGTCAAGGCAAAGAGAATCATTGTTGATTCTATCAAAGACCATCTCATACCACATGTGTCATCTCTAAAGACACCCAAGGAGATGTTTGACTCCCTCACCAAGTTATTTGAAGGGAAAAACATAAATCGGAAGATGACTCTGTGAAATCAATTGAAAGAGGTCAAGATGTTGAATGGAGATACCATTCAATCTTACTTCTCCAAGGTCTCTTAGATCAAGGAACAACTTGAAGCTATGGATGAAGTAGTGGACAATGGTGAAGTTGTTATGACCACACTAAATGGCCTACCCAGGTCATGGGATTCCTTTATCCAAGGAATCTATGCAAGAAAGAAGTTGGTCTCCTTCAGTAGACTGTGGGAGGAATGCTCTCAAGAAGAAGCAAGGCTTGTGGCCCGAGAAGAAAAGATGGGGAATGAATATCAAGCTCTCACATCTCACACCAAGAAAAACAAGTTTAAGAGGAGAGATATCATAACAAGAAACATTCTCACCCTCATCACAAGAAGAAAGATATATCTCATGTTCGATGTTTTGAATGCAATGAGAAAGGACACTTTGCTTCAGACTGTCCCAGGAAGAAGAAAGACAACAACAACAACTTCAATAAGAAGAAGAAGAACAGCAAAAGAAGATATCATTCTCATGCTGTTGAGGATGATGAACCTTCCAAGAAGAAAGCTAGAGCAGAAAGTGATGATGACAACTCATCAAGCGAAGAAGAGTATGTTCTAATCTCTGCTCTCACAGGTACTATTTCTCATGGTTGTAATGATTGGCTTATTGACAGTGGTGCTTCTAAAGTGAAACTTGGGGATGACTATCAATTCCCTATCAAAGGAAGTGGTGAATCCTCCTACAATCTAGATTCTGTAAAATCTTTGAAGATGAAATAAGTTCTCTATGTACTTGGGCTCAAGAAGAATCTACTCTCCATCTCTGCATTGGATGCAAAAAGCATGAGGGTTGCATTTGTAGATGGCCAAGTCCTAATGTGGCCAAAGGGTAAAACTATTGATGATGCAGTGGTGATTGGAGAACAAGAGGGAGGATTGTATAAATTGAAAGGACAACCTGAACATGACATGGTGCATGATTCCATAGAGCCAAGTGAACTTTGGCATAGAAGACTTGCACATATGCACTACAGATCATTACCAATTGCAAGTAAAGTTGTAGAAGGTCTTCCTGAAATTAAGACCAAGCATGAAGGTGTTTGTAAAGGATGTGAAAAAGGAAAGAACATAAAGAAGGAATTTCCAAGCAGTGAAAGCAAGGAAAAAGATATCTTGGAAATTATCCACTCCGATGTATGTGGTCCGATGTCATCTAGTTCTCTAAGTGGATATGTTTACTATGTCTCTTTCATTGATGACTTCTCCAGGAAGACTTGGGTTTACTTCTTGAAGAAAAAAGATGAAGTGTTGGATAAGTTAAAGGAATTCAAAACCTTGATGGAGAACCAAACCGATAAGAAGATTGATGTCAGTAGGGATTTGACATTTGATGAAAACTCAGCATTCATCAAATCAAGGAAGACACCTATTGAGGTTCATGAAGAACCTAAGGAAACTAGATTTCAAGACACTACCATGACTGAAGCAATTCTAGATACAGTTCATGAAATTGAAGATCCGCAAGAACCTGTAGATCCGCCCCATGAGAATAACTCTCACAAGAGGAAACCTGCATGGGCTAGAGAGCTCATTCAAGATGTAGACATATATGGCATTCCAGAAGAAGAGAACTAGATCTCATACCAGCTATGTTGCTTTACTCTGTGACATCATAAACAAAGAACCTTCCAGTTATGAAGAAGCAGCGGAAAAGAAAGAATGGAAGGATGCCATGGTCGAAGAATACCAATCAATAATGAATAATGATGTTTGGGATGTTGTCCCAAGACCTGAAGGGAAGTCTGTTGTGACTTCCAAGTGGATCTACAAGATCTGCTGCAGATGGCAGCATAGAGAAATACAAGGCAAGATTTATAGCTCATGGCTTCTCTCAGAAAGAGGGAATAAATTATGAAGAAACTTTTGCTCCTGTAGCCAGGTACACTTCCATAAGATCAGTACTTGCTCTGGCTGCAATGATGAAATGGAAGATACACCAGATGGATGTCAAGACTACTTTCTTGAATGGTGTAGTTGAAGAGGAAGCATATGTGGAGGAGCCTCTCGGTTTTGAAACACATGACAGGGAGTCATATGTATGCAGATTGAAGAAAGCCTTGTATGGTTTAAAACAAGCTCTGAGGACTTGGTATGGTAGGATGGACAGTTTCCTATCTAGTTTGGGCTTTACCAAGAGTAAAGCGAATTCCAACCTTTACTACAAGGTTGAGGAAAGGAATCCTGTGATTCTACTCCTGTATGTGGGTGACCTATTTGTAACAAGAGATGACAGATTGATTGCCAATACAAAGAGGAAGCTTGCTGCCGAGTTTGATATGAAGGAATTGGGGACGATGCACTATTTTCTAGGTTTGGAGGTGTAGCAGAGTGCAGATGGGATCTTCCTTGGATAAGGGAAGTACATAGTATATATCCTTAAGAGGTTCGAGATGATGGATTGCAAGTTGCAAGGCCATGGCCACACCTATGGCATCGAATCTGAAGCTTCTGTGTGATGCTTCATCTGAGCAGTTTGATGTCTATGTATCGTCAGATGATTGGGTCCTTGATGTACCTGACGAATACAAAGACCACATATTTGCTTTGCGGTGAACACATTGAGCCGATTCCTGACGGATCTGAGGAGTGTTCACCTAATTGCTGTAAAGCAATATTCTGAGGGTACCTGAAGGGTGCAATGATTATGGGCTCAAGTATGAAGCGAATTAAAAAGTTTAACCTGCAGGGTTATGTTGATTCAGATTGCGCAGGCAGTGCTGCAGATAGGAAGAGCACATCTGGGTGTTGCTTCAGTATGGGATCAGGTGTGATCTCTTGGTTTAGCAAGAAGAAGTCCTGTATAGCACTGAGTACAGCCGAGGCAGAGTATGTTGTAGCCTGTTCGTCTAGTTGTGAGGCAGTATGGATTCAGAAGCTACTATCTGAGTTATTTGATCTTCCGTTGGAGGCTACTGGTATTTTTGTGAAAAACAGAGTTGTGTGAAGTTGTCTGAGAACCCGGTGTTCCACGACAGGTCAAAAACCACATAGAGATCAAATATCACTATATCAGGGATATGGTGACATGAAAGGAGTAGTGAATATCCTGTATGTTGCGATGGATGAGAAGATTGCAGATGTACTGACGAAGCCACTAGCCAGAGTGAAGTTCGAGTACTTCAGAGAGAGCTTGGTGTTCTTCAGATTAACGACACTTTGAGGAATAAGTGATGGAGACATTTGTTGAATCCATTCAAGCATGTTGGAAGAAGGATCCTTCACATGGTTGTGGATGTACGTGCTGGATGATGAGCATCAGGATGATGCTCCAGTTACTGCTCTGTATGCCATCATGCTGGATGATGGATATGATCAGCTGGATCATTTATATGTATGTATGTACGCATCATGTTGATGCTGGATATGATCAGTTGGAATCATTTATATGTATGTATGTATGCATCATGTTGATGCTGGATATGATCAGGTAGATTATTATATTTGTATATGTATCAAGTGGATACTTGTATGATCAGTGTGATCATGTACTTATGTATGTATCAGGTGGATACTTGTATGATCAGTGTGATCATGTATTTATGTATATCATATGGATGCAGTGTATGATTAGGTGGATCAATGTATGATATGTATCAAGTAGATATTGTGTATGCATCAGATGGATATATTGTTTGATCAGGGTGATCAAATATGACGAGCTTCAGGATGTTGCTCCAAATGATATGAATCAAGTTGATGCTATGATGATCGGGATGATCACAGATGACAAGCTTCAGGATGTCGCTCCAGATGATACGCATCAGGTTGATGCTATGATGATGATCAGGTTGATCATGTGATGATGTACATCAGGAAGATGTATGGTGAGTATCAGTTTGATACTCTGTGGCCATGGATAGGTTATGCAGGTAACATAGAAAATATCCTGGGAGATCCTACAGTCTATGCTAGGATGCTCTTTCGAGGTTTTACTACAGGTATCATAGGAAAATATCCTTTAAAAAAACCAAACAGGTAGAGCAGTATGGTCGTAACATCCTGGGTTTGCTCCATCGAGATCCTATAGTCTGCGCTAGGATGCTCTGAGTAGGTTTTGTGAAAGTTCACATAGAAAAGATCCTTTAAAATCCGGACAGGTAGAGACGGTGTGCTCATAACATCATGGGATGCTCTATCGAGATCCAGATAGGTAGAGTTGTGTGCTTGTAACATCCTAGGATGCTCCTGAGTAGGTTTTGTGAAGGGTCAACATGTAAAAGAACCTATAGTCTGCGCTAGGTTTTGTTGATGCCACGTAATCAGTCCCTGGGATCCATAGTATGGCCATTGATGATGAAGACCTGTAGGTGGTGGGCTTACATCCAGTATGAAAAAGGGTTGGCTCTGTAGAACTTCCTATGATGAGTAGATTCAAAGATTGGTTGAGATAGCAGCAGCAGTGATGATGACGATGATACATGCATCGATGATGATGACCAGAGAAGAAGACTTGTGCTAGCAGATATGTGTCGAGAAATACCTTCCTAGTTAAGAGGGAGTGTTGATGTATATGTAACTTCGGAATGTATTTCATTTATATATTTATTGTACTCCTATAGAGATGTTATTATTCCTCTATACAGAAGTGTCGTCATTTGTATTGACAAGTGTCCGCAAGTGTGTTAACTTGTCGATGGGTTATTAGACCACCTTGTAAGGGGTCAGCCTATTTAATGTAATATGAAGTTATTTGTACCTAGCTAGACAAGCTCATCCCCATAAGGTTATTGGGCAAACAGGACAAGTATAAATAGAGATCGGGAGATATCCATTTGGATCACTCAGAAACTCATTCTTTCTTCACTTCAGAAAGTGGCGCACTTGTGAGGAGGAGGATCACCTACTATGAGGAGTCTATCTCTTGTACTTTGGTTGTACTTTGGTTGAGCTATTGCTCTATCTATCTCTGAGGAAGTTGTGGGGTTTTTCACCTTAGGGTTTTTCCCCACGGAAACTCTGTGTGTCTATTGTCTCTCATGCTTTTTCTTCTTGTGATGATTGACATGTTTGTTATGATTGATATGCATTGATATACTGTACATGTTAATTGTCTCAGTAAAGATCCTAGAGTATTGTGAATTAATACTCAAAATTTAACACACCCATGCTTTCCAAGAAGCAAGCCCCTTAGTGGAGCCTATATCGCCACAAGATCCTTAGGATCCTAATCTTACACTGATAGTACCACATGTACAATGACCATGCAAGTCTTGTGGTGAGACCACCCACTTCTCCTTTCAGTGCCCCATTTTGCACCACCGAACACGAATCTTGCCTCGAACTAATGAGAGTACAAGGTCAATTACAGCCCCTCCTTGTAACCATGCAAAGGTCACAAACCGAGGAGGTTTGACCTACCTTACCGAATACATTGATGCTAAATCTCCTTTAGCTAATGTCTAGGGAAACATTTAAGAACCTCCCCCAAATTTATATGTATAATATATGGGTGAGTATCCATGATACTTGGGAACGTGTGAAAGCTATTTTAACTGATAATATAGCATGTATATATAATATTTTGGCGATTTTTTCACCAAATTATAGAATATTCTAAAATTGGGCGAATATTTCTACAGAATAATTTTTTGTTTTTTGGAAAATCATGGCAATTTTTTTCATGGTATTATAAAACCTTGGAAAATATTTCACAAAATTATAAAATCTTGACAAAGCTAAACTATAAAACCCTTACAAATTCTTAGGATATACTGTTGAAATTTAAGATATGCAAGTGTTAATTTTTTATAAACTTTGTATAAATTTAAGTCATTTGCATTATCATATAATATTAGTTTGTAGTTTTTTAGTGGTATACATAAGCTAGGGTTTTGAATCTAAACACTTTGTAATCCTATAACAAATGCATATTAAATTCATTTATAAAAATGAACTATTTTTTCAAGATTTATACTGAAGTTCTAATGAATTATTTTTCATCTTAAATTAGTTACAATTTTCATAAATATTTTTTTCTCTATTAAATATATTTCTGACTTTTTTTTTTTATCTGGTTACATGATTTGGGTTTTTTTACCCATAATTTTTTCATTTAACCAAAATAACATAAAACTAAATATTTTTAACTACAAATTTGAGAATCATAATTATTATTTTTGTCAATGTCCAATATAAACTTATAAACATACATTCACACACTCACTAAGATATCAATGATATATATATATATATTATATATATATATATATATATATATATATATATATATATATATATATATATATATATATCGAGAGAGAGAGAGAGAGAGAGAGAGAGAGGATTGAATTGGAAGAAGTTTCAGGGGAATGAGGCTCCGCAAGGGTTTTCTAGGGTTTCACGGTCCTAAGCGACTGCAGAGGCATCTCTTTTGAGCTTACAATTCATAGATACCTGAAAATGATAGGGGATATATGTGGTTTCTAACCATCAGTATGCTGGTTGGACTCATGGAGTACCATATGGTTGATGAGGTGGGTTGTTCAAAAGGATCTACTTGAGCAACAAAGGATATTTCAATATCCTGCAACATCACATTCACTGAAAACTGTTACTATTTTGAAGCCACCTTGGGTCACGAGTGATGGAAGGAGTGACAAATGGTGTTTGTCAGTTATGGGAGGAGATGGGAACGGAGGGTTCAGTCAGCTGGTTGCCCCAAAACGTTGCATCGGGAGAATACTCATAGGCGTTTCTTTTGGTAAGACCACTGGTACCGTATTTGGGTGGAAACCCCATTTACCTCTTTCCGAACCACAACAAAAAACGAGTCTAGGTTTTCCATTGATGGTTGAATCAACGATAACCCATGTGGGTTTTCAAGAGACAAGTTGGGTTGAGTCGAAACTTGTGTTTTGGGTCGACCCTTCTGGAATTCGGATGGCTTGTTCTCAGAGGCTCTAGGGAAAATTCACTTCTTACGGAAAACCTTAAAGGATTTCACTGCTCAAAAGCTCGGAGGGGTTTCATTGCCTCATTTCTAATACCATAGGACCAGTAGGGTACATATACCATTCATGAGGTGGGCTCAGGGAATGCAGCATTAGGACCTGATGTAAATCGGAGCTCCCTAGAGTAACGTTCACAAAGGCATAAAAATATCAAGTTTTTGAAAATCACAAAATAACTTCTCAATTTGATTTTGTGGAAAAAATGTATCTATAGCACAATGATTGGAGATGGAAAAAAATGACTGTGGTAGGTAGAGCTAGAGGGAAATACCCTAGCATTGAGGGATTGGAGAATTTGGAAGCTACAAATTTGGACAAACTTTTTGAATTATAAGCCAATAAATAATGTTTCTCTCCCATGGGATGGTTTGTTTTCAATCTCAAAATCATGGAGGATGTTGGTTTGAAATCTTTTAGAAAGCACTGGAGTTTGGTAAATACAAACAACCCATTCTTTTCAAAATTTGGACCCCTGTGTTTGATGTGGATACAGAGAAATTTGATGTCGTCATTAGAGAAATTTTGAGGTAAAAAATGGCTCTCAAAACAAAGAAAATGTACTATAAAAATCAACCAATCACATTCTAGTAGATGACATCATCCCCCATGGTTGATGTGGAATTACAGGAGTTAAGAATGCTTATTTGTCAAATTTTCTATGGTGGATGAAAACTCATAATTAACCATAAGTACTTTTAAGTCATAAAGTAAAGTACTCATAATGAAAGTCCTTTAACATTTTTTCACAAAATAATATTATTGTTGCACTGAGTGAAACGAAGTGCTCTACAGCCCAGTATGGGGGAGATGTTGTAATGTGTGTGATGTATGTGATGTAACGTTACATCACATTGTAACATGTGTGATGTATGTGATGCAACGTTACATCATGATGTAGCGTTTGTTACTAACAAAATAATTAAAAAATTTCACGTCGGCTCATAAAATAAAAAATTAAATTATGGAAAGTATTAAAAAAAAATCCATGTTGGTTCATAAAATAAAATATTATGAAAAGTAATTACAAAATCGATGTTGGTTTATAAAATAAAAACTTAAACTCAGATCTATCAATCAAGAGAGATCAAATTTCTTGAGTTTAAATTTAAAAAAAGAAATACACCTCAAGAAATTGGATCCCTCTCGGTGCTTGATAGATACGGGTTTAAGATGAATCTATGTTGGTTATTTTCAAGTAAAGTAATCATAATGAATGTCTTTTCACACTTTTTTTCCTTTCACACTTTCTCATAAAATAATATTATTGTCATTTTCAAGTAAAGTACTCATAACTCATAAAAAAGGTCCTTTCACATTTTTTTATAAAATAATATATTGTCATTTTCATGTTTTTAATTTTAAATTATATATTCACTCCATTTTATTTAATATCATAATGTCAAACTAATTATATATATTCATTTCACATTTTTTTTCATAAAATAATATTTTTGTCATTTTCATATTTTTAATTTTTAATTATATATTCACTCCATTTTATTTAATATTATAATGCCAAACTAATATACACACACAAATTGTCTATTTTATTTCAATAATAATACATGACAACATATTATAATATTTCTAAAAAATTCAATTTCATCACAGTTTTCAAAGCTTTAAAGAAATATGTTTTACAAAATAACAATGTTCTAAACATAATATTAATAGTTAATATATATATATATATTTTTACTACTCAATTTTTAAGAATAAATTAAATTTTATATTATTTTCTATGAGAGACTTAACTATAACATTCATTTACAATAAAATAAATATCCCAAATTTTTTTATGATTTTGATATTAATTTACAAATATAGATTTAATGAATAAAGAATAATAATAATAATAATAATGCAATGTGGATTATAATAATATTATTTGTCATGTCCCCTCCCGTGGACCCAATTCGAGGAAGGGAACATGATAACAAATTCTGGGGCTTTTACATAAACTCAATCCGTTTCATTAGATTCATGCGAATAAAACAAATGTGTGCAGATACAAATCAAAGCAAACATGCACAGCGGAATAATTTACATCATCCACACACATTCAATATGCATTCAACATATCAATAACAATCATTAAATTAAAACATTTCAGAAGTAAATACACATAAAGAATTCTTATCTTGATGGTAAAGTTGTCCCAAGCAACTAGTTGTGTCGCTGCAATGTGCCACCCAACCATAGGTCTCTGCCCAACCTGTATTCTTTCAGCACTCAGAGACCACCCCCGAGCCAGGCATGATTTCTACAAGAAAAAGGGGACAGTCAAGCTCATACACAGCCAAATAATCAATGCATTCAATCCAAGCCAGTCCAAAGATGGGTTTATCAGGCTAAATCTGAACTCTCTTCATTTCTGGATGCTTGCACTCAAGCTCAAGCCAAAACAATGGATACCCATAACCCATACCCCAACATACTCTATCTACACACAACAAGAACAATCATTGGGCATGGATACACATGTTTAACAATGAGATTTACAAACAGGATGGCCATGGGATTTCCCCAAATCACGGGAACACCGAAAACAGACTGTGGGAAGAGGAATTCGACACCAGGGAGAAAACCCGATTTCTCCCACACATTATGAGAATTTCCAATGGCCAAAATGGCCTCATTAAATCCCCAAATCTATCTCCCTTCATCCCAGCAGCTCTACAACACCCAAAACGCCTTCTTCCCAACCAAAAAACGAGGAAAAACCATAAAAACGTGGCGGGAAAACGCCCAGGTAGCTATAAAAACTTGAGAGAGGCAAAACTAGTTGATGGGTAATGGCTTGGGAAGCAATTTCGTGGCTCCTTTCTTTCCCAAGAATTCCAACATGATTTTCCATGAAGGGTGGCTTGCCCATACCCGAATTTGGACAGCCATACCTCTCCATTCCCCATGGCATTAACTACTTCACCGAACTCTTGGGATTAATGAATGATTGGTTACAAAAGTCAACATGGATAGTTGAGGGTTTTATGGGTTCTCTCATTGACACTTGGCTTGACTTGATTGGCTTAAGGGTTTGAATGTTTCCCTCCCAATTCCTTGTAAAATCATGCCCCTATCTCTTGTTACATTGCATAGCTAGTTGTGGGTATTTTATTAAAATGCATATTTACATGATATTTGAAATTCCAATGGGCCTAGCTAGCACGTAAACCATATGAATCACTAAATTGATGGAAGAGCCTTGGCCTTATGCTCCTCACCACAATTTTATAACAATATTACATCATTTACATTTTAATGCAATGGGATCAAAATCGGGATATTACATTATTAACATTTTACATGTAAATAAATTTTCAATTAAATCACATTATATTAAATTGATGAGGAAAGTCCTAAATATGAAAAGTCAACATAAATTTAAAAAATAGCTCTCAAAAATGTTTTTTATTATTTAATTTCACTTGCAATTTCAAGACAAATAAATGCTAAAGGACAATCAAGTTTTGGGAATTTACAATGAATCTTAATCACATCAATGTAGAGTTATGTTATTAATTTTATTTCTAGTGAATTTTGAAAAGTAACTCAACCATGGTTATCTATATTGTGCATAGAAAATAGTGTAGGAGGTGACTTGTCATATATACCTACCCCATAAAACTCCTAACTCATAATATTTTAATATATCTCATACTTTTTTAGTACATCTCTTAGGAGGCCATTTTTTGACCCCAAAATCTCTCTAATGCTTGGTTTGGGTAAGGCTACCAGAGATACTATAGGAGTTCTAGAATTCAGACTCTTTTAGGGATATTGGGAATGCTCTAGGTGCTTTCATAGATGCTGATATGACATTCACCCAGACCAGAAGGATGACCGTAGCCAAAATTCTTGTCTCATTAAACATCAAATCAGGGCTCAGAGAGGAGCTAAACTTCATTTGGAGACAGGAGAGATGAAGGAAAATATTAGACTATGAAGGGGTTCCTTTTAGATGCCATAGGTTTCATAATTATGTGCATATGGATAAGCACTGCCAACAAAGGTTTAGTAGGGCATCTGATAGACCTAGAAAGAGAATGGTGGGAAGAAGTGGTTTGGAAGCGGCAGAGGGGCTACAAAAATGGGGTAGAGTGAAGGAAACTCAGATGGTGGGACAACAGGAGATGTTTCCTTTGGCCAACACTATGGAGGAATTAGCAAGAGTTGAAGAACATAATATAACTCAGATCCAACATGCAGAGGCACCTACATATATTGGACTTGAGGCGGAGCAAGCACAACACACAACCGACATAGATATACCAGCTTCCCTAGGTAAGAAAGATGCTCCCATTTTTCCTATCTCTTCACTGGAATCTTCTTTAATTTCTTTAACTATTGAAAATAGGGCTCAATTTACTACTTTGAGCCTTGACCCTATTGGTCCACCCCCTTTCAATACTTTGGATCAAAATAGAACTACGCTAGAACCTGTTGTTTCTTGTCCTGTTCCCGTCCCCTCTATTTCATCAGGTTCCTCACCTGGAAGGACTTTCTCCTTTTCTTTGGAAAATTATCCCATTTGTTTTCATCTGAGATCGAGGGACATCTCAAAATTTTTGGATTTAACTTTGTAAAGTAAGGGTCTTGGAAAAAACCCTCAAATTGCTAGAAAAGGGAAAGGAAGAGGTCATCCTTCCCATCTTTGCATAGCTCAGCATCGAGCTTACAAGATCTACCGGATGGAAAAAAAAATCTATTTTAGGGGCGCTTAGAGTAGCGAGAGCCTTGGGAGGAGTTACCTAATGAAAATTTTGTCACTAAATAGTATGGGTTTGGCAAGTAGTCCTAAACAAATTTCCTTAAAAAGGCTGATTAACTTGCATCAGCCTGATATTTTTCTGCTTCAAGAAACCCTGGAGAAGGAGGAAGATGTAACTGCTTTTTTGAAAACTACCTTCAATATTTATTATTTTTTTGCAATAAATGCTAGGGGGCACTCGGGAGGATTAGCCCTGGGTTGGAACCCGACTATTGTTAAGGTTAAAAAATCCTGAGGTATTGATTATGGGCTAGGGGTTGAAGCTTATCATGATGCTTTAAATGAAACTTTCATTATTCTAAATTTCTATGGTCCATATAATGAGAGGGTCCCTTTCTAGAACTTATTGGGACAAAAGTATTTCTTCAATGCCGAAAACTTAATTATGGGCAAAGACTTGAGAATATTTTGATCTTTTCTAAAGGGACTGTCATATAATTGATATTGCTCCAGCAAAAATGAATCGCACCTAGACAAACAAGAGAACTAGTGAAGGAAGAATTGCCAAGCGATTGGATCGTTTTAAGATAGCAGAAAATTTAATCGAGAAATTTTTTCAAATCAGACAGTGGGTGGACATACGTGGAGAATCTAACCATTCGCCAATATTTATTGAAATATTGGGGGACTCCACAAAACCCCCCAGCTCTTTCAAACTCTGTGCTACTTGATTGAAGGAAGAGGAAGTCAAGAGTATTATTAAAGATAATTGGATTCCTTACCATCCGGAAGAAGGGAATAATGACGCACCTCACTTTGTCAAGAATCTTAGATAGGTTAAAAAAAATCAAGGAAGAGGCCTTTAAAAAAAGAGAGAGGGATGAACGGGATTTAAAACTTGGTGAATTGTAACTTCTTCAGATTCTTGACTCTGATGGAGAGGGTTTCCTTACTCAGGAATCGAAAGCACAATTGGGAAATATGGAGAATAGAAGAATAAAATATCTAATGGAGCAAGAGGAAGTTTGGCATTTAAAGAGTAGATCAATATGGTTGGAAAGTGGTGATGAAAATATGAAGTTCTTTCATGCTTTTGCAAAAGGAAGGAAATCCCAAAATACCATATGGGATTTGAAAAATGAAAACAATGAGGCAATTTACTCTTTTGAAGGGCTTGCAAATATGGGTATCTCACACTTCAAATCCATCTACAAAGACAACAAATAGATTCAACTTAACTGAATTTATCCACCTCTCTCAATTCTTCCCAGGTCTCATAACCCCTGAAGACAATCAGGAGCTTATGGAAGAAATATATGAAGAAGAGCTCAAAGAAACTCTTCATAGTTTTCAAAAGGACAAGATCCCGAGTCCGGAAGGATGGACTATTAAGTTTTTCTTGTCTCATTTTGAGGTGATCGAAGCGGATACTCTCCATTTGGTGGAGGAATACAGGGCGGTGGGAATCATGCAACCTCCCTTAAATGCTACTTTTATAGCTTTGATCCCAAAATAAGATCACCCATTAACATTGGACGACTACAGATCGATCTCGCTCTACAATATTACTTATAAGGTGGTGGTAAAGATCATTGCCAGGAGTTTAAAAAAGGTTCTCTCAAAATTTATCTCACAGGAGAAATTCAAATTTTTGGAGGGAAGACAGATTCATGAGGCCATAGGTTATGCACAGGAGGGCCTTCACTCTCAAAACACAAAAGGAATAAAAGGTGCAGTTCTCAAGATTGATCTATCAAAGGATTTTGATAGGGTTAGGTGGTTGTATTTAAGAATGATCATGACACATTTGGGATTTGAATATTCATTCATCAAATGGATAATGAGTTGTATTGCAATGTCTTCCTTCACAATATTAATCAATGGGGAAGCCACACCTTTTTGGGGGGCTGAAAGAGGTCTCCGTCAAGGATGTTCCCTCCCCCCACTCCTCTTTTTACTTGTAGAAGAAGGACTTAGTAGAGTCATTTTGGATGTTAGAAGAGAGGGTTCTTTCAATGGTATTGGCATTACTCACACCCTCAATATCACCCATTTATTATTTGTGGACAACATCCTTCTTTTCTGCGATGGCTCTTTCGGGGGCGCAAAAAATTTGGATAGCATCCCGAAACTCTTTGGGAAAGCAACTGGTATGGTTATAAATTTTCACAAGTCTACTCTCAATAATTTTTATTACAAGATGATGAGGTTCAAAGGTGCATGGCTCTTTTCCCTTTTGAATTCAAAACCCTCAATGATGGTCTCAAATATTTAGGGTTCCAGTTAAAACCAAATGGATATAAAAATAATGATTGGGGGTGGATACTTGCAAAGTTGGAAAAAAGGTTAAAGGTCTGGAGCCATCGTTGGTTATCTAGAGCAGGAAGGTTGGTACTCATAAAATAGGTTTTGGAATAAATAATGGTTTAGGATGTCACTGGCGTGGATTCTAGAAGGAATTTTGGATAAATCTAGGAAAATTTTCTTTCAGTTCTTATGTTAAAGAAAATCAGAATTTTTGGTCTCTCCATGGGTCAATTGGGAAATATTAGCACAACCAAAATCTCATGGAGGTTGGGGTTTAAACAATATCCATCTATTTGAAAAATATTTAGCTGCAAAGTCGAGCTGGAGAATTTTATCTACTTAAAATATTTGGACCGAGGTGGTGAAACAGAAATACATTGCCCCATATTTATTTCTAAACTGAGTAAGGAATCCATTCAAAAACAAAGTGGCAATCTTTTTCATCTGGAAATTTGTCCTATCCTCTCTTCTACTTATTGAAAGAGGTTTGGTATGGAAATTCAATAATGGATTGTAGGTTCGAATTGGATCAAACCCCTAGCTAGGTTGTCAAAACTGACATATCCTCCCTCCACCTATAATACAGTTTCTTCTTGCTCAGGTATTTTTTCACTTAAATCAAATCGTGGACCAAAATTATTCCACATTATGGCACCAAGGGTGGAAAAGTTCATAGATATTAGTCATTCCATATGATATTGTCATTATTTGGAATGATTTTATCATTTCTCTCAAAAGAATACATGTCAGACTCTAATTTTCCGGATGAACTCATTTGGTCCCCAACTTCTCATGGCAGATACACTTCAAAGTTGGGTTATAAATTATTGGCTATAGAAGCACATGATGGAGATGAGAAATGGTGGTGGAAAAGAATATGGAAATCTAATTGCCCTTTAAAGGAAATTTTTTTTATGTGGTGCATCTTAACAAACAAGATCCCTATATGGAGAGAATGAAGAAGAGGAATATTGAAGGACCAGGGTGGTGTGCCCTATGCAAGCAAAGTGAGGAAACAATCCCACATCTTTTCATTTATTGTCCTCTTACCTTAAAAACCTGGGCTAAGTTGAAAACTCTTTTGCATCAATCTTTGGAATGGAGAGGAACTCCAGTGGAGGAGGCATGGAATTCCTGGGACACAACCCCAGAGAGAACAAAAATTAGTGCCTTACCTCTTATTTCCATTTGGGGGATTATGTTGGCCCGAAACAGGGCGGTATCCCATCATAAGCCATCTATACCTGAACTTGTTACTCACAAAAGCACAAACTTTTTATCATATTTTCCTCAAGAAAATAATCCTATAGTTCCCCAAATTATTACTGAGGAAGAAATCAACAAACAAAATCCCTGGAATTTTTTTGATGGGGCATTACAAAATGAGGTTTGTGGAGGGGGTTCAATTCTTCACTTGTCTGAAAACCACCACTTTCAAAATCATATGGGCCTTGGACGTGGGTTAAACAATTAGCTTGAGCTCTATGCTCTAAAACTTCTGTTATGTTTTGCTAGAGAGAAGAATTGCACACACCTTCAGATTTTGGGAGACTCCATGATCATCATTAACTAGATAAATAAGTACAAAGTTGCCATAATATTTTACTCAATTTTGTGCTGACATAAGCATTGAGACTCTTGGAGGATCTTGACACCTTCTCTTTTCGACATGTTTACAGGGAACGAAATGTTGACACGGACTAGCTCTCAAAGAAAGGACTAAATATCCCTCATGGACAACGGAAGATCTTGGAATAGAACAATGGCACTTTTCTTGAATACTACCATTGACCATTTATAGAAGGATTGGCCCATACCAACATCGTTTGGTTTTGATATTTTGGCTTATGTTGTATATCATTTATTAAAACTATTTATGGGGGTTCTATGCGGAAATTGGTTATAGTATGATTTTGTTATTTTGGTTTATATTGTATAGAACTTGCTAAAACTACTTATGGTGGTCATGTGTGAAACTCGGTTATCATATTTTTCTAACAGGTTATGGGAACATAACCTAGAACGATTCAAAATGACTGAATTGACATACATTGTTTTTGACATTGAAAAGCAAATTTCAGAAAAAGGCATTTGGAAGCCTTTCTACAATATGTAATTTGATTATATTTTAATTAATTTATATTTTTTTCCTTAAATATATATATATATATATATATATATATAATTTTTATCAATATATGATATAAAATTATAAATATATATTCACACACTCAACTAACATTGAAAAACAAATATATTTTATAAATATTAATTTAAATTAATTTCACTTATAGCCAATAATTTATGAAAAATCAAACATATTTAGTTTCATGCCATCTTATGTGCAAATAATTCTAAAACATAAATTCACGCACCCACCTTATTAATTAAATCTAAACAAAATCAACAGCGTCCTTTACATACTATGCATCCAAAGAAATTCAGTGTCCTTTACATACGATGCATCCAAAAAAATTCACATCGTTGCAATGATATGATTATGCTATACTTTAATTCTCAAATCCAACAATATTATTTACACATTTATCAATGGATAAAAGAAAGAGCGTTTAACGGATAAATACTTACACACTCGCTTATGTGATTGGTATTCATCCATGTGTCCCACAAAAGTATTATATAAGGTAGCATTATTTATAAAATAGGCCTCCAAGAAATATGTTTTCTTTTAACCAACCATTCAAACTTGCAACCATTAATCATACTCTCGAATTAATCCATTTACAATATAATATCTCATCCCATCTCCTCATTGAATACTTCTTTTAACCGACCGGGAGAGTGAAGTTGAAGTTGTTTCATTGTATTCTCCTTGATTATATCTTATCATACAAAGATATATTACAAGTTTTATGTTTGTTTTTAGTTTAGAGAGTTTTTGAAGTCACATTAAATATGTAAAATTAGGCTCAAACAAATATGACATTTGAATATTATCATTGTGTTTATGGACCAGTATAGATATATCTTAAATCCGTATCTATCAAACATTGAGAGGGATCCAATTTCTTGAGGTGTATTTCTTTTTTTTTAAATTTAAACTCACGAAATTTGATCTCTCTTGATTGATACATCCGGATTTAAGTTTTAAGTTTTTATTTTATAAATGAACATCTATTTTTTAATTACTTTTCATAATATTTTATTTTATGAACCAACATGGATTTTTTTTAAATACTTTCCATAATTTTTTTATTTTATGAGCCGACATGAATTTTTTTAATTATTTTGTTAGTAACAAATGTTACATCACAAACTTTACAACATCTCCCCCATAGTGTAGAGCACCTCGTTTCTCTGGTGCAATAATTATTTTGTTAGTAACAAACATTACATCATAAATGTTACAACATCTCCCCCAACTGTGCTGTAGAGCACCTCGTTTCTCTCGGTGCAAAAATGCTAGCCTAGATCCAAATCCTAGGCTCTATCAAGCGCCGAGAGGGATCAAATCGCCCGAGGTGCAAACCTCTTCTCAGGTATTGCACTCAAGGAACTTTTCGAGGAGAGGTTTGCACCTCGGGAGATTTGATCCCTCTCGACGCTTGATAGAGCCTAGGATTTGGATGTAGGCTGGTTTTAGTCATGGGCCGTGACACAAAATTGGAGTTTGATCAATATTGTAAAGAGCAAGCTAAGCTGAAAAATGCAGATACATTTAAATTTAAATATAATTTCATGTAGTTTAAATAATAAAATAATTATTATAAAATAATTAATTTTCATTGCAAATATAAATAGTGTTTGAAATAAAAAAATTATAACAACTTAAAAGTTGTTAAAGTTGAATGGTTAAAATGTTAATATAAATTTAAAGACATATAATGTTATTTATAAAAATTATATAATTAAAACTTATCCAAGATTTTATGTGTCTTCACTTGTAATTTTATTTTTTTATGAATAAGAAGGCAAACACGTTGCAACTTTATTTTCACTCAAAGACAAAACTATAGGTTGAAAAAAATAGAAGTTCTTTTGCCCTTTAATTTTTGGTTTCATTAATAATTATTGAATATTAATAAAGTTAGTAATGAAACCTTATAACAATGCACTTGGACTTTTATTTGATTAAAAGATTTTGATGAAACTTGTAATTTTGTTAAATGTGTGATAAATTTTAAATTGCAATAATATGATGACCACATTACATAAACACCTTTATATACGTAATCAATATATTTTAATTTTAATCGAAATATAAATATAAATTATAGATTTATTTATAAATTTAAATATAAATATAAAGAATATTTTTCCTTGATATAGCAGAATATGTACATGTTAAAATATAGCAGAGGTAATTTAAATTGATATAGCAGAAGACGGAGGGGCTGCGGTGGAGGAGGACAAGAGGGAGGGAGGAGGACGGAGGGGCTGCGGTGGAGGTGGATGGGAGGGAGGAGGATGGAGGGGTTGCGGTGGAAGTGGATGGGAGGGAGGAGGACGATGGGAGCGAGGAGGACGAAGGGGTTGCGGTGGAGGTGGACGGGAGGAGGGAAGACAGACGGGCTGCAGTGGAGGTGGATAGGAGGGAGGAGGATGGAGGGGCTACGGTGGAGGTTGACGGGAGGGGCTCCGGTGGGGGGTGGGGGGGGGGGGTTGACGGGAGGGGCTGTGCTGGAGGAGGACGAGAGGAGGGAAGTTGGAGCTGGAGGAGGGAGGGATGGTTGCATGGAGGAGGGGAGGAGGGATGGCTGCATGGAGGAGGGGAGGAGGGATGGATGGCTGGAGGGAGGGAGGACTGCGCAGGAGGGATTGGAGGACTTCGTAATTGTATATAGCCCTGGAGAGAGTGGAGAGCTAAATTTTAAAAAATTAAATTACCTACCCCATATTACAGATCAAATTAATTTTTTTTTAATGTTGTTTTGATTTCCATTATATAGCCATTGATTTCGAAGATGTTTTTCAAATAAAAATACACGTCGTTTTACTTTATTAAGGGCCAACATAATATATATTAAGTTTATTATTACATTTTTTACTTTCGCCAAACGTTACATGTTACATGCGTTACAAGATCTCCCTCATAGTATTACTTTTTACATTTTATTACTTTTGAAAACCTTACATGTTACATCTATTACAAGATCTCCCTCATACTATTAATTTTTACATTTTATTACTTTTGAAAACGTTACATGTTACATCTGTTACAAGATCTCCCTCATACTCCCTCATACAAATGTTACATGTTACATCTATTACAAGATCTCCCTCATACTATTACTTTTTACATTTTATTACTTCCAAAAACTTTACATGTTACATATGTTACAAGATCTACCTCATAGTATTACTTTTTACATTTTATTACTTTTGACAAAAGTTACATGTTACATGCATTACAAGCTCTCCCCCATATTAGACTATAGAGCGCCTCTCAACGCAATTAAAATATACATTTCAACACTAAAGCATTTCATATTACTAATATATTCTCTTTTATCTAAAATTCATAGCACAAGCATGAGTTTTTTCTATCTAAAATTCAAAGCATAATCATCAATTTTTCTATCTAAAAAATAAATCACGATCATCGTTCATAAAATGAAGGAGGATAATGCGATGCAAACAACATATACTTCAAAAATCATGACTTATCATTTAATGGATTTAAGTATTACTCTTCAAGTCCATTAATTTTTTAATTAAAAATTATTTTATCTTAAAATAAAACATCAAAGCTCTTCCCTCCAATCAATTGCTAATACTAATAAACATAGCTATGCAAGGCCTGAATGCAGAGCTCTCGAAGAACCATCAAATCCAAATTTAATATAATAATGATACTAGATTCAAAAATATTATTAATTATTATTATATTGGATTCAATAATATGATTAATTATTATAAGAAGGCAAATAAATTATTTATTTTAAATTCTTAACTAGTTGGAATTAAAATATATTTAATGTACTGATTGGAATTGGAATTAAAGTAAATTTGATATATAATGATATATTTTTTTAATTTAATAAAATATATAATTAGAACAATAAGATCTACAAGTGAATTTATATTATTCAAAATTGAAACTGAATATGAAAGTTACAAAATTTAATTTACATTATTCAATGTTTTGAAGAGCTTTTAGTGT
Source organism: Larix kaempferi (assembly GCA_027924585.1). Lineage (NCBI taxonomy): Eukaryota > Viridiplantae > Streptophyta > Pinopsida > Pinales > Pinaceae > Larix > Larix kaempferi. The sequence continues at coordinate 9,200,040 of BSBM01000350.1, read as the reverse complement.
AGAAACCTTACTCTGCTACGCTTAGGATAGCGTGCAGCCATCAATGCTTTGTTGTGTTCACTATTGTTGTATGGATTACCAGAGATGCCTGCAATGTTCGAGATGTGAAATCAACATAGTTTAAACGGTTTAAACTCCTTCCATAGGTGTAACTTATTGTGGTTGCATTAATGTAAACTACATTACGAATAAAATATTTTTTCAATATTTGATAATAACAATTTAAAAATTGTTTTTAAAACCATTTTCTCAGGTTGAAAATGAAGTTTTGGACTTACCATCTCTACCATACAAGTTTATAATTCAAAAAATTCAACTCAAATTCCTGAAAACAGCAAGGAAATTTTTTAGTTGATTTTGAAACGAATTACAAGTTACAAGGATGTTTATTACATTAATTCTTGAAGACTTCACATATCAAATCATTGTCAGCATGGAGATATGAAGAAGTGAATGGTATTCATCAAATCATATCACCATGGATACATGAAGAAGTGAATGGTCCTCTTTATAGATAAGACGAGTTGCAGTGGAAACTTGCATAACAAAATAAATAAATTCAAAATCTACCTTAAACATGATTATCATGAGAAAAGGCTAAATGGGTGTGACTGAACAAACATGTGATTGTAATCTAGTCTGCATTTCCGAAACAAAGGATGTATTGTGGCTAGGGTTGGATGCAAAGATGAGCACATTCTGCAAGCGTATAAAGCAATGTTCTGCAGGAATAACACAACAATATAACAATCTTTAGCACGAATTCATGTAAACTATTGATAGGATGGATGAACACATCCCTCTATCGCCTCTTATAGATCCAACAATAGGATTAAATCCTGCACATGTCTGAACTGTTGGTTTCTCCAAGCAATATAACAACCATTGTCATTGTAGAAAAGTAGAAAACCCATACACACTGGTTTTTCAATCTTAGTGGTTGAACTCAAAGTGGTAAGAGTCATTCCCAATTATAACATCCAAATGCTTTATATAGGGAAAGATGGATTCCCTATAACCACTATTCCACAAATCACAGCGATATAGCCCCAAAAAAATCCCCAATCCTAAAAATATGGGTGAATGGTAAGTTATTCCATAAATTAGGGTGATATAACCCCCCAAAAATCCCCGAGCCTAAAAATATGGGCGAAAATCAATTTGTTTTCCTCTCCTTTTAAATAAACATGGTCTAAACCTTTACAAATAATTTATTTCTAAATAAATTAGGGTGAAAGAAAATAATAATAATAAATTACTACCATATAAAAATTTCGCTCAACAAAAATTGGAAACTCCTTAAATTTCGCCCATGGGAGAAATTTCGCCCCTGTAGATTTCCTTGCGGGTGTCCTCACTTACAGTGATTCCTCATCTTCTGATGAAGACATAGGCCACTTGCAAGCATTTCCCAAGAACTAAAATTCATTAGGGGGTTCACCCCACAACACAAACAAGCCATCCAACATCACCTGTTGACATTCTTATTTTTGTGTCAAAATATAATACATTTTTTGAGTTAGAAAGTAGGTCCATCTATTCTTTATGGAGATGACTTCTCGGTTGGACATCTACATAGGATACACAGACGGTGCAAGCCAATGGTAAAAAACATAGCATCTGATTCCTCGGCTATATATTCCCCCTCCCGTACACTCCAACACACTAGAGGAGTATGCTTAGGGGCACTTACGAATAATTAAGTAGAATACAATGTCGTTATAGGTCTATTAAGTGATTCCCTTCACCTTGGCATTCACCATCTACAAGTTCACCTCGATTCACAACTAGTCATTACGTAGTTAAACAATTTGTTTTGTGTCCTCAACCCAATCCTCTTCTGAGAATTTCTCTGTGTGCACCTTCTCATTCGACAGTTTTAAACCATTACTTTCACATGTATCCTGAGAAACACCAGTGCATTTTTTGACTCCATCGTGAATGAGGTGTTGAATTGGACCTGCTACATAACTTCACTACGTAGTCCTACATATCAAACATACATAAATATGTCAATGTGTCACACCTACGGCTACACATACATGTATATCATCATCATAAGACCTAAGTTGATCACCATGTCCAAACATATATGCTAGTATCTACCACTACATATGCATCACATCAACATATAGGAAATAAAAATCATAGATACATACATCGCATACACAAAGAGACACATAAGTATATGCCGCAAAATTGGTATATATATATATATATCGTCAAAATGTGTGTCATGTACAAAAATGGCCCTCCCAGGGCATATACAAAACAACCTTATGTGAGATACATCAAAAACAAATCGCCTCCTATAGGCTCATCAAAATAGTACACAAAATGGGGCTCATAGCCCTATACAAAATCAAGCTACCCCGCTTGCAGGTAAATCCCAAGGTCCCATAATATCTACGGGTCATACAAGCTCCTCGCATGCTACCTCTGGATCTGGTCTTGGACGTCGTCTCTATTATGGAGGACGAGCTTCTCCCCCGTGAACCTCTAGTTCCACATGGCATGCCACTACCAACCGTTGCATGATGGGGACCCAATATGGCCCACATTCAGCTGGAAAATGAAATGTTAGGGCCATCTCCTCATCCTCGAGATTGGAAACAGCTTGGTCGTCAACCCCAACAGACATAGCACCTAACCTCTATACCAAATCAACCATAATGGTTTCTATCCAATCCCCGACAGTTGCTCCACCTGCAACATCTCCCCCGACACCTGCTCCTCTAGTAGGCCCTGCTTTGGAGGTTGCTCCCCCAGCTACAACATCCCCCCCAATAGCGTACCCAGCTCTAGCAGCGAGGTGGTCTCTCCTGGGTCGTGCTCATCATGGTGGTCGTGCAAGACCAATATCTGCATCACAAAGGGGAAACCATCATCTATACATGATAAAAATATATCGAAATGTGCGAAAATAAAATTATGTACAAATATATATAACTATCACAAAGTACAAACCATAAAACGTACATGTGGCATCGAATCCCCCATGGGGGGAAGGTAGCTGTTGATCTCCCTTGTAGTCCATCTCACTCTAGAGGTACGTCTCCATCTGGCCAAGGAAGTCCTTCGACACATCCATAACTTATGGGGTAAAGTATGCCCCTACGAGCCCACCTCCAGCTTAGGGAATAATTCACCCCCAGTACATCATTCAAGGCTCATGTAGCCCCCTAGGAGGAACCACTATAGGTTGCCTCAAAGAAGGATACTGCTCGAAGAAATATGAGAATAATACACTCCTGAAACATAAAGTTGTCCTAATCCGGCCTTAGTGCAGATACGTCATCTGTCAGGTCATCACCTGCAAGAGAAGAGGACCCCACACCACCGATTGACCAGCTAACACCCTTTCCACAAGTGAAAGATGACCTCGCATGATCCAGTTGAGGGATGCTGACCCCAACACTCGTACCACGAATTTCTCCATAGTCTCAATAGGAAGAGCCCTTAGATGGCTCAACAAAATATGACTAGACTTTATAGCACTCTAGTCACCGTCGCAAAAGCGATCCATACAACCCTGGATCATATCTCCCTCCATCTCAGGAGAGGCGGGATTCCTCACTCCCTAGTGACACAATCCTTTCAAGAAGTATACATCTCGCACAATAATTCTCAGGTCTTCCTAATCAACTTGGAATACCCCTCAATTTGGGACCCACATGTCAAGAAGCCTCCACAGCATATAATCTAATGATCTGTAAGGGGAACTTGTTGACTCAACACCCTTCAACAAGGGTTCACTCTATCGTCAACAACACCACAATCCCTTATACACTGGCCTGGAAAGGAGTTATCCTTCCCAGCAACACCTGCGAAGTAGGTGAGGTCTCACCCGAGGTGGATAAGGGTGCTACAGGAACCAAGTTTCTGCAGTGATGAGGAGGATATGAAAACACACACAATTCACTATCACATGAACCAGAGTTCATCTAAAATCAACTACACATGACTCATTCACAGATTTAGCAACACACACATATTACTGATTTATCTCATTTAATAGCATTAAGTCTACTTCATCATAATCAAAACATAACAACTCATAATCACAAGAAACAGAAGACAACCATTATATCATAACCGAACATCTCCATGTACTCATTAAGTTCTGTGGAAAACCCATCGCAGAAACTATCAATACATCATACCACGAATACAAAATACATCAAAAATCAAGATCAACCTCCGAAACTTCGATGTGTTAGGAACCTATGTCAACCCTTCTCTTTACTATGTTAGTATATTGTTGTTGGACGCATATGCTTTGTAAGTCGTCCCGTAGTATTTGTTGATCCGTAGTTTATATTAGCCCATAGTATTGACCCATAGTATTGGACGCATATGCTTTGTAAGTCGTCCCGTAGTATTATATGTCCCATGGTTTTGACTCATAGTATTGGGCATAGACTTAGTATATAAGTGTGTGTTGAGGTCATTGATGGCACCATGAAGTTAATTGTATTGAGCTTGCTCAAAGGAGGTTGCCCCCTCGAAGTGGCCCGTGATCAATATAAAAGCGATTCTTTTCTATTATTTATGATATCTCGTGTATTTGCATTAATTAATTATTGCAGGTACATCACATCTGGTATCAGAGCACTTTCCTTGGCACAAGTGGGAAATTTTTTTTCTTTTTTTGGGCAGCAACTTTCAGATCAATTTCTGAAACTTTCTGCACAAAATCAGAAGAAACTGATTGCATATCTGAATTCCTCTTTCAAAAATACGCAGTTTCAAAAAACAAATCATGTCATTTGGAGTTCTAAAAGTGGAGATATCGCGGATTTAAAATCAGCAATTTTTCAGAATTTCGGTGACGGCCGCGGAAATTGCGGCGAGAAAATCTTTTGACCGAGTGCCCAGATTTCTATTCCGCTTTGATGGGTAGAAGCAGAGTGGTTGTTCCAGTTCCGGAAACATGCTATAATAGCGATTCTGAGCAATATAGATCCGGTTTTTGAACATTGGGTGGAATTTCTGCCCAAATTTTTTCTGTTGCAGGTTCGGATCTGGGAATAATCCCTATCCGCTTAACTGTGGGAAGTACTTGGGCATAATCCCTAAAACTCATTGTGAGGAGTACCACAGGAACCCCGAAGTAGCTGGCCATTGAGAGGACCTGCCAAGCGAAAAGGGCAACGACCCCTACCTGATTGACTAGTTCCCACCCGTGAGGTAAACCAAGAGCTGTCGTTTGTGGCCAAGCGGTTATCAGTTTTACCTGAGCCGTGGAGTGAGGGGTACTGCCCCAATACGCAAGCCGTCAGACAGCATTGGTGGCCGAGTGAAAACCCTGAACTGTTAGGAAGCCGCACATACCTGGGGTCCATATCTACTGAACTATTGTCGATCACTGCTGCGCCATTTCAAGTCCATTTTGCAAGCCATTCCAGATCCAACCATTCAGCGTTGTTCCAGATTCCTTCCGAGCCGTAGCCGCTCCAGTCTATAAAAAAAAAAAAAAAAAAAAAAAAAATCCTGGTTACGGTTGTCACCCGTGCAGGAGCAAAAACCATGGAGGAAGCACTTGCAGCCATCCAAGCCAAACTCCAGGATCTGGATAAAAAATTTCTCAGCCTCCATCTTCAGCATTCAGCTATGAACAATACCAGACAGCCAAAATCTTTTGCAGCCACTGGGTTCTCTTCTTCTAGCAATTTTCGTGGGACAAAGCTTGATTTTCCTCACTTCAATGGTACTGATCCGATTGGATGGATATACCGGGCAGAACAATATTTCAGTCTGCATAATACTTTTGATGTTCAGAAAGTTCCACTTGCATCCTTTCATTTGGAACAAGAAGCCCTTCAATGGTACCGTTGGTACATCAAAGCTCATCCCGAGCCAAATTGGACAGATTTTTGCCACCTCATTTTGTCGCGATTTGGTCCTAGTGCTTTTGACGACTTCACAGGAGCACTCATTAAACTTCACCAAACTGGCACAGTGAGAGAGTATCAGACGGAATTTGAGAAACTAGCCAATCACATAGAAGGATTGTCTGATGAATTCTACAGGAGTTGTTTTATCAGTGGTCTCAAGGATGAAATCTGCTCAGAGGTCAAAATGTTTTGTCCCAACACAATGATGGAAGTCCTAGGGTTGGCTAAGCTGGCCGAGGACAAGATCGCAGCTCAACAACGCTCCAAACCCACCTTTGTTCCCTTCAGAAATATGGGTTCCCAACGACCTTCCATCACGCCTGCTCCTCAACCAACTCCTATCAAGAATTTGTCTGAAATAGAAATGCAGGAACACCGAGAAAAAGGGCTTTGCTCTAATTGTGATGAGAAATTCACTCGGGGACATAGATGTGTTCAACAAAAGCTCTATCTCTTGGATGTGGATTCTCTGCCTGCCTTAGAAATTGGTGAAGAAGCTACAGATACAGTAGATGATCAGGTCGACATTCAACACCTGCCTGTTGACACCCCATCTCAGGACGACCCACCCGAGATCTCTCTCCATGCTGTAACCGGAGTCACCACCCCACAAACAATGCGAGTCAGGGGATACTTCAAGAAGCTCCCTCTTACCATCCTCATTGATTCTGGTAGCACTCATAACTTCATTGACCCTCGGATTGCCAAACAGGCTGATTGTTTTGTCCATCCTTGCTCCAACTTTGAAGTCATGGTTGCCAATGGGGGTACCTTACCTTGCAAGGGGAAGTGTCACAATGTGCCTATCTCTACGGAAGATTATAACCTACGCTCTGACATTTTTTCCTTGTCCTTAGGCGGATGTGATGTGGTTTTGGGCGTTCAATGGTTACGCACACTTGGCCCCATCTTATGGGATTTTGCGGAACTTTGGATGCAGTTCAAAGTCAATGGGGCACAACACAAATTTATGGGCTTACAACCAGGGTCTCTCTGCATCATCAGTTCACACTGCCTGGAAAAAATCCTTAAGAAGAATTCACATGGTGTCATCGCTCAGCTCAATTCCATTCAGATGCACCCATCAACAGTCTCCACTACTTCCTTGGATAGATATGCAGGTGTCCTTGCTGAACCAATGCGCTTGCAGCCTTCAAGAGCCCTTTCCCATAAGAATGTAGCCACATCTACCTCTCAGCAGGAAATGATGCCTATTTTGCATGCAGTACAGAAGTGGCAGCCATACCTATTAGGGAATTATTTCTGCATCAAGACTGATCTCCCGAGTCTGAATTTTTTTTTGGAACAATGGGTCTCCTCCCCAACACACCTGCAATGGGTTATCCAACTCATGGGTTGTCCCTATGTGATCACTTACAAGAAGGGATTGGAATATGCTCCTTCTCGCACAATTGATGACCCAGTTTCTCTGACAGCTCTTTCTCTGCTTGTTCCAAATTGGTTGCAATATGTTCAACAGGGCTATCTCTTCTATGAACTCCATGCTTTTTCATCAACAGGGCACTCTGGGTTCTGCAAAATGTATGACCGGGAACAATGTAACTTCTTTTGGTCGGGACTAAAAACAATAATTCAACAGATGGTGGCTGACGATGATACTTTCCAAGTCAACAAGGGGGAAACGACACTCCTTTCGGGATTGCTCAAACCCTTGCCCATCCCTACACAGCTTTGGCCAACTATTTCTATGGATTTCCTAGCAGCGCTCTGGTGGTACAATACCACATCTCAAAGGACACCATATGAAGCAGTCTATGGAAAAACACCGCCTGTTCTTCTTCCATACACCCTTAGCAGCTCTCCAGTTCAGGAAATTGACTCGGTTCTTCGAAACCGCGATCAGATTCTTCTCATTCTGCAGGACAATCTTCACATGGCCAGAATTCGCCTGAAACAACAAGCCGATCAGCACCGTTCTGAGCGCATTTTCCACGCAGCTGACAGGGTTCTTCTTCCTCTACAGCCTTCCAAGCAATCCTCCTTGACACTCCAAAGGCGTCAGTGGCCCGAAATGCAAACCGAGGATGCTACCGGGGAACCACTCCTTCAGATTCTGCAGCAATTTCTCCAACCAAAGCTTTGAGGACAAAGCTTTTTCTAAGGGAGAGGGGATGTTAGGAACCTATGTCAACCCTTCTCTTTACTATGTTAGTATATTGTTGTTGGACGCATATGCTTTGTAAGTCATCCCGTAGTATTTGTTGATCCGTAGTTTATATTAGCCCATAGTATTGACCCATAGTATTGGACGCATATGCTTTGTAAGTCGTCCTGTAGTATTATATGTCCCATGGTTTTGACTCATAGTATTGGGCATAGACTTAGTATATAAGTGTGTGTTGAGGTCATTGATGGCACCGTGAAGTTAATTGTATTGAGCTTGCTCAAAGGAGGTTGCCCCCTCGAAGTGGCCCGTGATCAATATAAAAGCGATTCTTTTCTATTATTTATGATATCTCGTGTATTTGCATTAATTAATTATTGCAGGTACATCACACGATGCCCTTAGGATTACAATTGACTTCTACTTATATGCTTCTATCCTATTACAACTTTGGTCCACATGACCGATTTAATCATTAATTATTCAAAACTATTCTTGCGCTTCCTTGGACGTCACGCTTCTTCCTTCTTTTGTGGAATTATCCTTCCACACCTGTCGGCTTCCGCACTTCCTATGAAACTATCATGTGCCAATAGGCCCCCAACACAAACTTGTGGCTCGTCCTCGAGCCACCTCAGTTGGACATTGTGGGTTTATTGTATTGTTGCTGGAAGTTGTCGTAGGTGGTATGGATCTGGTCGACTATCTCTTTTACTGATGCGTAGATCTGTGCGCTTTCGGTCACCTGCTGTTCTATTGGGTGGTCTCATACTTTTTGCTATACCTCCTGCAACTAGTCCTATACCTGTTTCAATAATGGTACTACTTCTGCTTGGAGTGCCTCGGACTTGGTCTAAAGCTCATCCAAATGTGTTGCTCGTCGTGTCTTTTGTTCGTGGGCTTTTTCAACCCGTTGCTTCATATCTTGGAGTTCCACGGTTTTTGTCATCTGCAGCATTGTGGGTATTGTTTTGAGCGATCCTTTAAAGGTTTCCAACTGTTCTTCGGCTTCATGGAGCTACTTTTTTAGTGCTACTAACTGATCATCCTCAATCAATCTATCCAAAAATTCTGTAAGTCTGACTGCTACTTGTTGGGATACCCTTTTCATTTCCTGAATGTCTGTCACCGCTTCCTCTATCATTATCTGTCGATCCTGAACTTGGGCTGGTGGTGTGGTGGGTATTGCTCAGGTCTAGAGCTCCACATTTTCTTTCCTGAGTTCTGCGATGGAAACTCTTAACATGACTGCTTGTGTTTCTGGTGTAACGTCTGAGTCCAACGTTGCTTTTTCGCATGCTGCCGCAAGCTCTCTTTCTAACTTCATTCTTTCTTCTATCGCTTGTTCGTTCATCTTGAGTGCGATACTCTGCTCTGCGAGGAAATTTTCTTTTGCCACCAAGATTTATGCTAGGCGGGCCTTTTCTTCAACGGCATATACTCTCTCTTTCAATGTTTTGATGTGTTGATGCCGAAGGTGTTGTACTTCCTTTTCTACTTGCTATAGTTGCTTCATGTAGTCCACCATTTTATTGTGCATTGTGGCTTCGCAGTCGCAGATTTCTGCACTTGCTATTGCTTGGACTCTACCATTGCTTGGTTGGCCTTTCGAACCTCGAGGTCCAATGCTTCGTCGCCTATTATCAGTGCTTGTGTTTCAACCTACACTGTCCGTTGTTGGGTGCCCACGTTAGCTTCAAATATGGGGTTCGAGAGGTTTTGCTCTATATCTCCATGTGCTACAGCCCTATTGATGAATGTATCCGATATGGTGTTTAACAGTTCCCCTATGTACTGAAAATTGTCTACTGCATGTCGTGTCACCTTCCTCTGGTTACTTTCCACAACTTGCGTGATGCTCTCAATAAAACTGTCGGCTTGTTGCACAGTCAGTCCTCTCTGGGTACCACTGCCAGTTCCATCCATCATGTAATTTGTTCAATGTTCCTCCTGTTGGTGTTCTACTTCAGAGTCTGTGGGGGTCTGCGCAGGCGAATCTCCCTCATGGCTAGACACCGCAGATTGATTAGGCGCGGAGTCCTCCTTTTTTGTTTCGGCCTTCCCGCTACTGGATTCTTTTTCTATTTCTTCCTTCCGACTGCTGGACATTTTTACCTCTTCCACTGGGATGACTTGGGGGGTAGGTATCTCATTCGCAAGAATCGGCTCATCCACTGAGACTTTCCATTCCTCTGGCCATTTCTCGAGGATGGCATCCACTTCTACCTCTGTAAGCTTTTAGTGCGTTGGAGACCAAGTATGTGATCGGTCAGTCCAGGCTTGGATATAAATTGTGTGGGCTTCGACCGACAATTTTGCAATTGGCCAGTACTTGAGCACTGCTTGTTTAGAGATGCGCGGTATCATGGATGCATCCATCCGCAGTATTTCTAACCATACTTAGAATTGGAGTACATTGTCTTTCTGTCATTCATTGTCGGGAGTGGCCCATAAATTTTGGTAGCTCGCTCCTACCCGTACCTTCGCTTCTGGGGTGTCCATTCCTTGGTATTCTGGGGGCTCTCTCCATCCTACCAATGCAGTTAGTATAAGGAGCCATGGATACGTGAATGCCTTTCCCGTCTGTTGGACATGAACAACATCCTCCATGAGCTCGTGTAACAAAAAATTGCACCGATTTATCCGGTTTCCGTTGGCGCAAAGGTCTGTGGTTGCTAGGGTGCTCGAACTGCATTCCTTCGGTTGGTTTTTTCGTACTAACTTCACAACGATGATTTTGGCCGCACTCTAACCACCTGGTTGTTAATTGATTCAATGACGTAGCCCCTTCCATTATTCACGACGTTATACTTGAGTCTCAAGCTTTCAGTGAGATTTTTATCATTATCCTTCCCTTGGAAGTAGTGGTCAGGGTCAGGTCTGTCGCTGGGAAATACAGTAATTCTCGCAATTAACTCCTTTGTAACTGGGATTCTTTTATGCAACCAAAGGCTGCCACCATGAAAACAAGCCAACATCTGTTTGACACATGCATTTACCTGTGCAATCCACCCAAAGTGCGGCATGTAGGTAATGCCTAGTAACCCTGATTACTCAAGTCCTTGCGCCCATCCCGCAGGGACGTATAGTACGGGACCCCCTTCCTGAGGTACTTCATCAAATCCTTCACGACTCTTGGCAAAATCCGCAAGGTCATGGTCGTCGTATGTAATCTTATGTAACTTTGCGGCCACATCCCCTATTGTGGGGACACCTAGGGGGGTGGGGGGAATTGCAATTGTGTATTTTGCATTCTTCTCAATGTGCGGTAGTGGGGCATTCTTCTTCCGTGGGGTGATGTAGCTGGGTATTTCGGGTAGGGCCGGTACCACATGGACTTATGGGATGATTTCTGGAGTGGAGGTACTGGCATCGTCTCTAGCAATCTAGGCTAAATTGTGTGTCCGTTTCTTCTGCGTACGGTCGAAGCTCGGAGGTCGAGTGGCGCTCCTCTTCTTCTTCTGTGGAACAGGCGACATTACTTCTAGTTTCTTGTCTATTATCGGGGTGGGTCCTGGTCTTGTGCTGCTCCCACTCAAAATGCAGATGGCCATTTACAATTGCAGCTTCGCTGGAACATAGTGGTATGAGCGTCCCTGCTACCTCCTTTTTATAGGGGGGTTTCTCCATCTGTTCGCTCATGGGAATTAAATGCCAAATCCAACAGTAAAGACTCGTATCCTTCGCATGCATCGGCATTAACCAGGTTGGTTTTTTGTTTTTGCTGCTGATTAATGTGCATTTATTGTCGTCTTAAACTACTGTCAACATTTGTTTTTTTTTTATTGCGATGTGGAGTGGGGTTGTGCTGGCGACACCTCTTCACCAAGTCTGGACTTTGCATTGTGCGATGTATTCTATAGTTGCTGATTTCTTCTGGTGGCGTAACCATCTTTTCGAAATTGTCCTTCAAGATGTCAATCGTCATTGAAGATCCTGTTGGGAACAAATCCTGGAACTCATGTAGCAGGTTTGTTATGTCTATGGTAGTTGATTTGTCCCAATAATATCCAATGTTCGCAGTCTTCTGGTTTTCTTCCGACCCAATGTTTACCTTTGTAATCTTTAGTGATTGATCGTATTCAACAGGTGGTTGCTCTGGGGTTTTTTTATTACGACTACTGTCCAATTCCGTTGCAGATGTGGCACTTGGTTCTTTATCCTTATGTGGCTTCCTTGCGATATGGAGGTAGTGCGTTATCGATGTCTCAATCCTCCTTGGCTCTGGAAGCTGTACTATCATTTTGTTCTCTCCAACTGTCTTCTGGATTGCTTGGGTTCATTATGGATGGATAGATTTTCATTTGAGAAGGCAAATGTGTGGCTGAAGCCAAGCGTTAACTTATCCCAAGAAAGTGTACCTTGTCATAGTTCTGTTGCGACATACCAATTTTGTGGTACCCCATCTAGTGTATGCGTGAAGGCATGCACCCACTCTTGCTCTGGTCACCTGGCCCATTGATTTTGACAAGCCTTCACATGTTCATTCGGGTTACTTCAACCGTCATACTTCTGTCCATTCCATTCCACATTGTCGTCGAAACGTACCTTTAGGAGGCATCGACATAATGGCCAGTTTTATATCCTTGACTCGTGCACCGCCCACCAGCGTGCAGGACTAGCCTTCAAGGATTTCTCTAAGGCTAAGAGTCTCTGTGGTTCTGCTATCTTTTCTTCAAATTCAGTAAGGAAGTTGTTTAAATTCAGTAATCCTTCATACGTCGGTAGTGCACATTCCTCAGTAGCTACCCAACGTATCGACTGCATGATTCTCACACACCTGCGAGATGATACTTCGTGAAGTCTGTTTTGCCAATTCTCCAAGGCCTCATCCGAATCTTAGGATGCTAAACTTGAGCTACACCATCCTAACTCCCCTTCATCAGTTGGGTTGATATAGTCTTCCAAAATATTGTACAAGTTATCCCATCCTTCTGTATATTTATCTCTAGTGGGTTCTACATATCGTTGTCCTTCCGCAGGATCCAAAGGTGCCACAACTCGTATCTCCCAATATTCAAACGACATAATCCATTTTTTGAAGTTAATGATTGCCTGATTTTCCAAGGCCCAGTCGATTCCTAGTAGCGTTGGATACGGACATGTGTTGTCGACTATTTCAATGACATCGAAATCCGCATATGTTCGAAGTCCTTCAATTTCGACGGGAAGTTGACATACTCATCCAAGAGGGGTAACTTTGCTTTGATTTTCCAATCACAGCTGTATTGGTGACCAGGTCATTTTAGGTTTTCCCATCATTTCCCACGTTTGTTTGGTCAAAATGTTCACGTCTAACCCCAAATCCAAAATGATGGAGTCGACATCAAATGCCCCAATTTGTGGAGACATCCGCATCTCTCTGCCTGTCCTCCTTTTCTTGTGTATGCGATTGACCCTGGGTTCTTGGCGTCCCTCTTCTTGTTGATGCAGTAAGTTGGAGATTTCTTCTAATGCTACCGCGTATTTTTCTAGTGCTAAGAAACTCTCCAAGAAGTCCCTTAGTGCGGTAGTCTTCCTTCGGGATTTTGTCCGGTCAAACATTAGTGGCATATTGCAGACTTCTTCTAGGAGTGGTCTATTCCTCATCTGTCGCAACACTTCTTGTTGTGCTTTTACGAACGTTTCCTTTTCTACTTGTGCGTCGAATGTAACATTCTTCTATCTCGCTGGTCATATAGTGGGTTATAGTCTATCGGCTCCTGTTACTACTCCTCCCCACGTTACTATTCCCACCTTCATAGACTGTTTCCTTACTTCTGCTGATATCTTCTACAATGCTGGTTGGTTTTGGTTTGGATTTGGTGGGTTCACGGAATTTTTTGTTTGCCATTTGGCGATGAGCTAAGGGAAGTCCTCCACCGCATGGTCCATTCCACTACAGTAGGTGCACTGTGCGGTCAGATTGGGGCAGTCCCTCGCAAAGTGGGCTTGCTGCCCACAAATATAACATGTAGGAGGTCCTCAACCACGTCCAGTAGTCCCTCCTCATCTTACACCATGTCCTCCCTGAAATCCTCCACTGAAACCTCCTTGCGGTGGTTCATACTGCACTTGCTGGTACCGTGGTTGCTGATACTACAAGTACGGATGTTGATGGTACTACGGTTGCGGATACTAATACTACGGCGCATCGTACTGCGGTTGTCTGTATGGTCCTTGATCAAACTGTGTTGGATGTTGTTCTTCTCCTTTTACCAAGTACGCATCCATATTTCTTTCTTGCAGTAGCTCTTGGGCCCTACAGTCTTTCTCATCGTGTCCTACTGATCGATATAATTTACAATACAAAATTGCTGGTTTCGATACTATCTTTTGTAAGTATATGCAGTCCTTTGGTCAGTTTCCTCTAGCTTGGAAAATTGGACACCATGGAAAACCTTCCTGGCGAAGGGGGTTCGGCGCCCCTGCATCCAAGTATCGCTGAAATCCTGAACAATTGTCCTTGTGGTAACCCACCTTCATACACCTGGTGCACCATATGTTTGCGTTGGCATCCTTGCCTTGCTTCAAGTCTTGCAGTTGGAGTGCTAATGTAGCCAATTGTGCTTGTATTTTATCCATTCCAACTCCCATTTTCCCAACTGATGAAGCTTTTAGCTTCATTGTGATCTCTAATTCTTCGGCTTGGTCCGCAACCTTCTGCTGCATTAATGGTCCCCGGATGTGTGGTACCAACCCAGTGATGAACCACTCCTTATGTTGCATTCCATTTATTGGAAAGCTCACTTTCGCAATGAGTGTTTTATACCTCTGATTAAATTCCCACACTGGCTCGTTCGGGTACTGCTTAATCTCCTTGAGCTTAGTAATATATTGTGCCTCTAATTTAGGTTTTTTGAATTCCTGTACCATTGCTGTCTTAATTTCTACCAACGTCTTCTCTGGCATTCTTGTCAGAACCTTCATAAATTTTATAAACCAATCTAGCCCCCAGCCTCGAAAGGTCGTCGCTAATTTTCTCTTCTTAATATTCTCATCCTAGACCTACTTCATAGTCCATACTAATTTGCACAAAAACCAAAACTATTCGGGATCCTCTGTCCTGTCTCCTACAAAGCTGGGCTTCTTCGTGTCATCCGCCATTGTAATGTTCCTACCGTTGTTATTGACTGAGGCACTGCTTTTACCACTGCACGTGGGGCAGCTCTGTGAACTATTAGTGGTTTTTCCTTTATGGTGATAAGCGGTGTGCGGGGTCAAAGCTATGTGGTAGCTTACGATCTGTCCCTCCTCTAGGGTAGCATGGTCGCCGCCTTCCTCATAATAAGGGAGCTCTTCCCTCCGTGGCCCTGTTTTGCAGTCTCCCCTTCCGATCCTCTCAGGAGACTCTTCCTTAGTCC
Source organism: Larix kaempferi (assembly GCA_027924585.1). Classification (NCBI taxonomy): domain Eukaryota; kingdom Viridiplantae; phylum Streptophyta; class Pinopsida; order Pinales; family Pinaceae; genus Larix; species Larix kaempferi. Next base: position 9,184,675 of record BSBM01000350.1, on the reverse strand, counting down.
TCCTTCTCTTCTCAGGATGCCAGAATACAGTTCCACTCCTCAAGGTGCCACAGTTTTCTTCAACTTCCCTTAAAAATTCATCATCGATCATGTCCATCTACCCAACATCTTCTCTAGCAGATCCCGAACTCTGCGATACCTACGACCCCTACACAATGATCTGTCTACTCATATGAGGTCATTTTTCAACATTCCCTTTTCGCATGCTAGCATCTTAATCCATAAATTCAACGATAGGACGAACCTTCCCCTTGGTCCCCTAAAAAACTGGCGTTCAGTGTCACTGTATGAGCTATTGGTATCTACTACGAACTCGGTAATATGGCCTTCCAAAATACTGTCGACCCAAAAGTCAACAGCCCTGGACACCGTATTGTTAACTTGTTTCAGGTGTCGAACCAATTCTAGGGTCCACTAATCTAGTCCAATGCTCTGATTGGTGTGTTCCATGACCGTTAACTGTGTGAGCCACTCCTGTAGTATCACTGGGAACTCAGCGAAGAATATTTCATGGATATCAGAGTATATGTGCTTTTGTAACCAACTTTCTATTGTCTGTGCCGAGTTTCATTTTCTTCTTTCATAAATTCCTCTACTTTCTGGTCGAACCACTCTTGGATCTCTGGTTTCGTCGGATGCCACAGCATATCATCTTCTTTTTCCTCAAGGTCCCAGCAACAGAACCATTTGTTGACTCAACACCCTTCGACAAGGGTTCACTCTGTCATCAACAACACCACAATCCCTTATACACCGACCCAGAAAGGAGTTATCCTTCCCAGCAACATCTGCGAAGCAGGTGAGGTCTCACCCTAGGTGGATAAGGGTGTTGCAGGAACCAAGTTTCCGTAGTGATGAGGAGGATATGAAAACACACACAATTCACTATCGCATGAACGAGAGATCAACTAAAATCAACTACGCACAGTTCATTCACAGATTTAGCAACACACACATATTACTGATTTATCTCATTCAATATCATTAAGTCTACTTCATCATAATCATAACATAACAACTCATAAACACAAGAAACATAAGACAACCATTATATTGTAACCAAACATCTCCATGCATTCATTAAGTTCTGCTAAAAACCCGTCGCAGAAACTGTCAATACATCATACTGTGAATACAAAATACATCAAAAATCAGGATCAACCTCCGAAACTTCTATGCCCTTAGGATTACAATTGACTTCTACTTATATGCTTCTATCCTATTACAACTTTTGTCCACATGATTGATTTCATCATTAATTATTCAAAACTATTCTTGCACTTCCTTGAACATCACGCTTCTTCCTTCTTTCGTGGAATCCTTCCGCACCTGTCGGCTTCCGCACTTCCTGCGAAACTATCCTGTGCCAACAGCACTTGAAAAAATTCAAGAGCCCCATGTCTCACAGTATCTGCATCGCTTGTATGTCCCCCAACACCAAATCATGAAGAGTATCATACTCTCTCTCTTAGTGCTCTCCTATCATTTAATAGTTGAAAGCCACTGCATAGGGACAATGGCTATCCATTATACATGCAGATCTATACAACATATCAAAATAGTGCGGCCTCACCTAAGTAGGTCCGCGAGTAGCGCGACTATCATAAGGAGAGTCGCGCTTAGCACGATTGAACCCTCATTCTACCGCATGAAACCAGTGTGCGGGACATGCGCTCTTCGACTGTGCTAGTAGCATGGTTGACCAAGGTTCAGCTGCACTACACTAGCACGCGACCAAACCAATTAATACTGTACTACCCATAGTGCGGTATGGTACATTTTTACTGTTCTATAGTCCTACACTACATCACGCGTGATTTTTAAAAAATATCGCGATACAGTCGCGCATGATTTTCCAAAAATTGCGTGCTATAGCACGGGATTTTACCAAATCTTATGCGGTAGCCCCAAAATACCTAAAACAATACCCTTTCCATATAGGGGACCACTACCACTAATTCTACGTGGAAAAAATTAACAAATGTAGGGTTACAACATACTTGGAACTCACAGCTCGTCCAAAGGTTCTCCACTTCTCTTAGTATCACTAAAAAAATACTCTAGGAAGTCGTTAATGAATAGTACAAATGATTTCCAAAAGTGGTCCCCACCCTATTTATATTCATTTGACACAAATTTCAAATTGACCCCATAGAAAAACCGTAGTTCCATTTCACAAACCATTCACATCGTCACGATCATCTCTTCGAACTCTTTGACGTGAAGCCAACTAATGCGTATTCCCACCAATTTCATTGGGACACTATTTTTACATGGATACCCCAAAGGTACTACTTGTTTTGGTTATATGATTTATGCATTGTCCATACCTTGGTCCTGTTCTTTACTACACTTGGGTATGTGCGCCATGTGGCAGGATATCGACCATGACAAATTTGGAATGCTTTGTTTCCATTATAACAACAAGACTCCATGCTACAGCAATAGGTGTCACACACCCTACCGCATGTATCATTCTGAAACTGGCATATAGGCACTATTTACCCTCTTTTTTAAAATGCATTTACCAGTTTTCCTCTTGATAACCATACAACCGTTATTCCTGGTTTTGATGTGTGATCAACGTCATAATGATGAATGACATGTTCACCCATGGGTGTGCACACCATTTCCATCCCAGTCATCAATTGACACCCATGATGTCAATCCCCCACAAGTCCAAGGAATTTGATCCAGCTTGAAAATATATCCCCTTAGCTCATCATTTTGTAATTGCACATAAATACTCCACCAAGTAAACACCTTCATCTTCCTCAACTTATCTTATGGTAAATATTCACAAAGCCTACTCGACCTCCATGAACACTTTACCATTCACAATCTTCTTTATATCGACACCCTCATAAATACACAGTATGGGGATCCCACCCTCAAAACTAACCATCTGTATTTAGTTATCCCACAAGCATACATTGCATGGAATTGATTCATGGGGAACCCATCTTTGCGTATGCAAATTAACCCCCACTTCATCTTGGAAAGCGGTCCCCTGATCCACTCAAAATCATGGGGACTCCTCCCATCATCAAATTGGTCCCCCGCCGCACCCAAATCTATGGGGATCCCTCTAGCATTATTTATGTACAAACAATTTTCCCATTACCTCACATAGTGGGAACACTATATTCTTTGGAGACAACCTATGGTCTCTTTTGATCGATGTATTTGAGTCTCAATATCCTTAGTAGTATTTGTTTTGATGGTAACCATTAATATCTATTTTGCGTCTTCATCAAAGCCCTTTCATTTACAGTTTGTCTCTGTCTGCTTCAATCTATACCATTCTGAAAGAAAAGTTGTCATCCCCACTCCCCATATTTACATTGATCAAAGGAAGTTATGAGCCCCATGCTTATCAACCAGTCTCATGTCAAGTCTGTTTGTCCCTTAGTTGGTTACAACATGATCTTGGTTCTTAAGGTAAGACCTTACTCTTATCATGTGATTCAACTCTTTTCGACATCAAAACACTACATTCCAAGAGTTGCAGTTGTACCTTGGGATCCATTTTAGTAACTATAAGGAATCACCTCAAACTTGGTAGGGAGAGTCATTAATGATCCCTAACTAAGTGGTTTCCCCAATGCTCGACATCAAAACATCTATCGCATCAGGGGGAAACATACTTTTGAAGGTACCAGTGTTCACATTTACAAATGATGGTTGTAGACCATCTGGCATAGTGAAGCTCTCAGGTAGATCCACCAACCAGACCGCCCCCCCACCCCTGTTGGCTTATCATGATCACTAGTACTGCTTCTTCAGCACTCCCCAACAACTTATGGGTTGTTTATTGTCCTCTATTATTGTGTAATCACACAGATGGAATTCACGAGAATGGGTATGCCCGCCTTGTTTGTATAAAAACTATTTTTTACTATAGCTCCAACGATTGCCACCAAAAACCTTCCCCTATGGGAGGACCCTATTTTCCACATATGCTTTGTCCTACAGAACATGAGAGTAACGCAAGAAAACGTGATGCATTATCGGCTCTACACTACCTTCCAAACCTCATACATCAAGGGGGTTCTATTAACACTTAAATTTCGTACACATCCGACATTTCGACGATTCTTCCAGTAAGGTGTCATCAACATAGAGAATGCAACTCACCATAGGAATCCTCAACAAATCCAAAAGACATCATGAGTCCAAAATGCCCAAGAACATTCAGAAAAAGAGGTCACGTGGCTAAACCATTATTCCCTTGTGCTACAACACAGGTTATCAGTTCAATGTCCGTGCTACACCAATGCGGCTATTCCTTCAATAGTTATGCTACTATCAAAACAACAACACCACCTACTTCCCAAGGCACATTAAAGGCTCTATTACCTCCAAGAACCCTAATTTGACCCCTCACACACTTGGTGGCATTAAATAGCCCCCTTGGTGTACTTCGGAACTAGTTCATGGAGGATATGAGTTTACATTTGGATCCAGTTGTTTGTTGGCCACCTCTTGGCCTATAAAAGGAAGCCATTGGCATGCATTTTGTAGAGAGAAGTTAAGAGAAAGGTTATGCTATTGGATTTGTGTTAGATCTTCCTCATAGCTATCCGCTTCCTATCATTGTAAGCATACCCAAGCTCCCTTTCCAGGATTCCATCAAGGTGCAAGAGTTCTTCTCCATAGTTCTATCATCTACTTAGCATATAGTTTGGACAAAAAAGGCCTTCCTAAGGGATATTTTTGGTTTCCCTTGAAGCCCACACCTCCTAGGTGTTGTACAGCTTGACCATTGGGCAATACAAAAGTGGTTTGGCATATCTTGGATTGTTATTAGAGTTTTCATTCTCCCTCCATCTCTTTTATTTTTATATTTATCCATATTTATTTGTTTTTATGTGAATTGCACTAACAATCTCTTGCAAGATCACTTGGAGGACAACGAACCCACACCATAGTGGATCCAAGGACTAAGGACTTGCTACATCCTACAAGGCCTAACCCCTTACCAAGTGAAAGAGTGCACACTTGTACAATTTTTTTCACAACAGATGTTCAAGGAAAATTTGTATACCCCATATCCCAAAAGTCTATTGAGGGTATTTGGTATGTTGCATTAGTCAACATGTTTTTAGCTCCAACAACAATTTTTCTTTTTAGTAGTACCTAGCCTCTCATAGTTCAAATCCACCAATGAATTTTATGGACTCTCTTAGTTCATCCTCCAACTCAATATGCAACATAACGATTACTTGTAGTAGTATCCATCTAGCTAAAAAGGCTCATCTTGCACTTGTTCACAAGGACAATATTTAGCTTCACATGGTAACCAGGTGTATTCACATGCCCCGTCTACATAGAAAAATATACATAGTATATAGGTGTCTCCACCCTCCCAGTCTCAGTAGCAACAACAATCCTTTTTGGAAAAACAATAGTACATCTTCTTAGTAGCCATGGAATCCTACCTTCAATATATGGTGCTTTCAAACAAAAACCAAGTGGAGGATAGTGGGGATGCTTTCTAGCTTAAATTGGGAGGAATTGTTCCAGCATGTGGCCCATGTGGGTCAAATAGAGTCCACCTCTCTATTATTGTACTCTAGTAGTTATCTAGTTAGTTAAGGTATTTATTATTAAATAGTAGAGATTCATTAATGAGTTCCTTTTGACAAAGTCCAAGTGGACCTATTGTAATCTTATATAAAGGCTTTGAGCCTCATAATGGAAATCACTCTTATTTTTCCTTCTATCTTTTTTTTTGATCTTATTAATTAAGTTCTAGGTTTGTTCTCAAGATTTAGTTGAAAGGGCAGGCTCATCCCATGAAACTCACCTCCCTATTCACAATATTTAAATTTCATTAACAATGGTTAATAATGGTTAACTATGGTTTTCAAAGTTGACTTTATTTAATCATGGTTAACTATGTTTGAACATGGTTAAATAAGTTTGACCATGTAGGTAAGTATGGGTGACTATTGTTTGGCCATGGTTGATTCTAGTGAAACATGGTTCATTATGTTTCACTTTGGTTAGCCATGGTTAACAATAGTAAACCATGGTTGAATTTTTTTAGCTAAGGTTGATCATGGTTGACCAACATTGAGCACGGTTAAAGATGGGTGTTAAATGATAGTTGACCAAGTTTTACGATATAAAATGATGGCTGACTATTATTTACACATGATCAACATTAGGAAACCAATGGTTGACCTTAATGCACCATGGTTGACTAGTTTGGCTTTGTTGACCATGGTTTAATTCAGAAAACCTTGGTCATGTATGGTTGAATTTGGTTAGGTAATATTAACTATGTTTGATCATCATTAAGCACAATTAGCTATGGGTCACAAATGATGATGGAATAAGTTAGAACAAAATTTACCAAGGTTTGTTATTATTTGATCATGGTCGAATTTAGTTAACAACTATTCACTTTCGTGAACCATGGCTTACTATATTTGGTATTTTTTACTATGGTTGACTTTAGTTAACTATGGTTGAAAGTAATCAACAATGGTTGACTATCAATGACTTTGGATTTTGTAGTTCACTTAATTGACCAGGGTTAAGTACATTTGAAGATGGTTCACAAAGTTTGACCATAATTAAATATCGATCACTATTTTTCTACCATGGTTTACAATAGTGAACTATGGTTGACAATGACTAACTTGATTAAACATGGTTGACATTAGTAAACTATGGTTGACAATGACTAACTTGATTAAACATGGTTGGCATTAGTAAACTATGGTTGCTTTTGGTGAGAAAAGGTTGACCATGTTTGACCACCATCGACCCTGGTTGATAATGAGTGGGAAATTATGATTGGATAAGTTCAACTATAGTAAACAATCATTGACTATTATTTGTGCATGGTCAATGTTAGTGCACCATGGTGGAATATGATTAACATTGGTAAACCAAGGTTGTCTATATTGAACTATTGTTGATGTTGGTTAACCATGGTTTACATTAGTGAACCTTGCGTGTGTATGGTTCAATTTTTTTTGGTAACGTTGACTATGTTTGACTATTGTTAACTAAGAATTATTGATTATGGATTACATTTTCGACCATCATTGCGAATATTTGATTATGTGAGACAATGTTTGAATGTCATTAACCATGGTTTATTATGGTTGAGTTTATTTAATGATGGTTAATTTTGTTTGGACATGGTTGGTTATGTTTGAAAATAGATAAGAATGAGTGAATATTGTTTGACCATGGCTTATTTTAGTGTACCACGGTTGAATACATGGTAAAATTCTCTCAACTATGGCTTACATTTTTTATGGAAGGTTGAACATGCTTGACCAACATCAATCATTCTATCAAAGCATTGTCAATGATAGTTGACCATGTTTGACCATAGTAAAACATGGGTGATTATTATTTGCACATGGTCAACATTTAGAAAACCATGATCGATGTTAATGCAACATGGTTGATTATTGTTTTACTATGGTTAACCCTATTTGACAGAAAAAAAACAATAGTTGGCATTGCTAGATAAGGCCAATGCGCCATGGTTTATTAGTACTCAACTTTGGTTAATCATGATTTACTTTAGTGAACCTTGTTTTTGTATAGTTTACCAACCATGGTTGACATTACTGAACCATGGTTGGATTTGTTTAGAAAAGGGTTACCATGTTTGATGAACATTGAACATGTTGACGAAGGGAGTAAAATTATAGTTGAGCAAGTTTGACCATAGTAAACTATGATTGATTATTATTTGTGTCTAGTCAACTTTTAGAAAACCGTGGCTAAGTTTAATTCAACATGGTTGACTATTTTTTAATTTGGCTAACCATGGTTGACATTAGTAAGCCATGGTTGAATTTGATAGCTAGCGAATGTCCCATTGTTCACTATTGTTTGACTTTTGTTTACCATGATTTACTTTAGTGAACGTTGGTTATGTATGGATTAGTTTATTTAGGTAACATTAAGTCTATTTCACCATGGTTGACTAAACAATTTTGACTATGGATTACTTCGTTTACCATGGTTGTGCATGATCGATAATGTGAGACCCTGTTTTAATGTTATTGACCATATTGGATAATGTTTGACTAAAATATGCTAACCATGGTTAATTATGTTTGAACATAGTAACTAATTTTTACCATAGTTAAGCATGACTAACTATTATTTGACCATGGTTGAATTGACTCAATTATGGTTTACTTTACTTAACAATGCTTGACATTAGTAAACCATGGTTGAATTTGCTTAGCTAAGGTTAACCAACATACACTATGGTTGAATATGGTTGAATTTAGTAATACATTTTACTTTGGTTCACCATGGTTCTCTAGTAATATTTTTTACTTCAACCATATTTGACCAATATTCTCTAAAATTGACTATGTTTCCCCATGGTTTGAGATTGTTGACCAAAGTTTGTGATGTTTGACCATGGATTACGTATGATGTTTGACTCTTAGAGACTTTGGTTGAAACTAGTAATATTAATATCAATAGTTTATCAACACTATTAATGTTTATTATTAATGATGATGATTTAAATATTAATGTTTTATTAATATTAATATTAACATTAACATTATTATGATTATTATTTATGATGACAATATTTTATTAATTCTATTACTATTAATATTAGTAACATTGATATTGTTATTTCCAAAATGAAAATTGAAAGAGGAAATCTCCTTTATAACACTACTATTATAATCTCAAAGGACATTACCATACACATTTGTAATTTATACATCATTAATTTTAAATACATTAAAAAATAAAATAAAAATAATTTATTTATTTTAATATTAATTCATTCATCAATTTCAGTATAATGTAATATAACAACATATTGCCAAAAACATTGTCACTTAAGAACAAATGAATATGCATTATATTTGGAATATAAAGTCCATAATACCCAATAATAGAAACAAACTTATATAAAATTCGTTGAATGAAATGAGTAATAGATTATGGCTCATAGCCATAAGAATGAGCCATTGCTTTTCTTTTTATAAACAATGAATACTGGTTATCATCACTGGACTGAGAATATTGCTTGTCCATGACTAAAACGTGAAAAATAATGAACGTCAATTATCCTCATAAAATTGTGAGTTATTAAATATGTATGATATTTTATCAATCGAATTTGGTATATTAACAATTTAGATATCTAACCCCTTGTAACAAGTGTCCATCTTCACCTTCAATATGTTAAAAAGTCTGAAAGAATTAAAAAAAATAGATTCACACCACTTGACACTTCATGAATCCATTGAATCTAATCTATATACAAATCCAAGCAAACCCATTAGATGTCATTGTAGGGATTCTATGTAGAGGATTTACTATGAAGATTAAAAGCCATATTTATTATTCTTGGCTACTCACGATGCAAAGAACTTTGTAAAGAACCATGTTTTCCACACCACATAGGGATGTTCACATAATGTTATGCTTTCCTTTGCAAGCTCCCTCCACAAAACACATATTCCTTATAAAAATGGCACACAACATAAAACAAACCTTCAAGATGTGCCTTTTAGCATCGCTTGTCCATAAAATAATAGCACCCCTTCTTTCATGCAACCTCCAAAAGCTGTAGGACATTAGTGTTTGAAGGAAATCATCCTTGAAACAATTGATCATTTAAATTATATTAGAATGGTAATTCCAGCTACAATATCAAGAGATTTCTACATATGCTTCACAAGGTCTTCATTAATCAAATAAGTTTAAGTTTGGAAAATGGAACTTGCCTGGACTTGAATAAGTGAAACAACCACATATTAAAATTTGCAAGGGTAATAAGTCCTAATATACGATCCCTTGATTGAAGAAGAATATTCAAGGTTTCATTAATATGTCCTTTCATAATTAAAAATATTTAAAATTCTGAAACCCCTTACCCAATGTTTAAATAAATATTGCGTAATCAAAGGTTTGTTAGATATAAAACAATATTAAATTATTGATGTGGTTTTTTTAATGGGAATGGTTGAACCTTAAGAAACACAAACCTTTAAAAAAATACAAAATAGACTTATTCAAAACTTCTCGATAGTGCAAAACTTATTTTAAAGTACAAAAGTTGAGAAGCAATTTTGATACAAAGAATTTAATTCCTCTCAAAGCATGATGTCTCTAACTTGGTACACTCCATTTCTCTGTCTTATATACCTATTCAATATTTGCTCATATCAACATTGTGTTGTCTAAGAGACCAAATTTTGGTTGTTTATGTGTTATCAATTTTGTCTTTCTCACATTTATTGTCTTTTCATGTTCTCGCAGCTTCCCGTATCATTCAACAAATCACCTTGTTTTTTCATTAAATCAAATGTGGACATCTTTCCCTCTGTGTGGTTGTCGAAATATCTAATAATAATGAGATTTTCATGACCCTTATTGCCATCTCTTCTAATATCTTCGTTTACACCTTTATGAACACTTTCAAGCATTAACATTTGACATAGAAGTACATTTTAGTTTTTGAATTTGAGAGTGGCCATATATTGTTCTACAATGTGGCTAAAATGTTGAGAATAATTTTCCGGCACAATACAGATGGAATTGCACTTATAAAACATGCCCTCCCATAACTCATTTGAGTTTGTGTCCTCTTCAAATACATTGTTATATATTTTTTCCTTTTCGAGTTAAGGTTGATTCCAACTATGGAAAATTTTAATTAGTTAATATTGTTTTTAACTTCTCCATGTTATTTTTTCCTTTATTAAATTTAGGTTAACATTAACATTGTAAAAATTTTATTTATATTTTTATAAGTGTTACTTGTTAGCTTTACTTTGAGTATAAAATTACACTTATTTGTCATAGTGTGTTTTAGAAAGGGAATGTATATATACAATAACTAATTGCCCATAATATGGATTGAGCTTCGTCCATAAGATCTTACGTGGTCTTGTTATCTTTGTGGAAGTTATAGGTTCAATTCCGGCAGGGCGTAGGGATTCATATATTGACCCATTGGAGTAAATTTGAAAGGGTAGGCATCGGCTTGATGTGAATCCTCATACTAGGATGATTTATGAGTTATTGACCAATGTGGTAGGGGGTAGGGTTGCACATATTGATCAGTTGTAGTGAAGCTAAAAGGGTATCCATCCGATTGATGTGAAGTATTATCCACACTGATCTATGAGTTATTTGTATATGTAGCTTGTGGGTTGTTGCATATACTCTTGAGAGGTTGCTAAGCTCCCATGCTTAAAAAAGAAAGTATACTAGCAAAGCCACTTAACTTGTGGTTGATGAACACAGGTAGATCACAAGTTAAGTGCCACGAACAAGTCACCCATTACTTGTTCTCCATGTTTAGTTGTAATTATTTGTTGTCTATTCCTCATCTACATGCTACCGTTTTTTGTTAAATGGATTGTCTGTCACTACCTGTTATCCATGCATGAGCTATGGGTTATCCATGCATCAACTACCAGTTATTTTTTATATTTAATTTTTTTATAATTGTTTATTACGAATTTTGATATACATCCATAACACAATATGGACAGTATACACTGCAAATTCTAAGATATAAACACCCATCGGTGTAATTGATTAGTCTTTATAACTTCGAGAATCTTAGAACTCATTTGATTTTTTATCCTTTTCAAATGCAGCGTTATAAATTTTTTCCCTTTTCATTTAAAGTTAACACAAACTTTATAAAAAAATCATTTTATTAATATTGTTTTTAATTATCATATGAATTTTTGCTTGTTAAAGTTTAGATTAAGACCAATATTATAAAATTTTTATTTAATTAATTTTTTATAAATATTAAATGTCATCTTTACTTTAAATGAAGAAGTACACTTCTTCCAAAACCGAAATTTGGAAAAAGAATATCTACCAAATAACTATTTGCCCACAATGTGGATTGACCTCCATCCATAAGTTGTGACGTGCTCTTTATAACTCTAGCCTAACTATAATATAAAATATAAAACCTACCTTTAGTAGCATAGTATAAAAGAGAGAAGTGCTAACTATAAGATAACAAATAAAACATAATCTACTTGTTGATCAAATTCCAGTTCATGTTCCATCATTGTTTTAATTCCGAGTCCTAGGCATATTTTTGTTTGTAAAATTGCATAGAAAGGATTCCACCTTCAAAGCATAAAGCATATTCTAAATCATTGATAAATGCTCAAACGGACCTAAAATACGACGGAAACGGTCAAGGAAATTGGCCATTTTCTTTGTTATTTTTTACTTCTCATATTACTAGGTATCTCTTCATCAAAATACTTTTATTAAAGTCAAGTCATTGCTGTGACCTTTTGTAGTGTAACTATTAAAAGTGATTATCCAAAGCCTTAAACATTCCCCGTGAATGTAATTTTCAGATGAGATGTTTCGTTATGCTGGAATACTGAAAGTGAAAGAAAAAGTGGTGAATTGAATTTATTTCTTATTTTGAGAAGTTATAGATTATTTATTTTTTTTATGTCGAAATAAATATTTAGGAGTAATAGTTACAAGAATAACTATTTTATTTCATAATTAATGAATAAACATAATTTTTGCATATTTGTAGGGTGTGTGTTATTGTTTAGGATAGTTGACATGTGGATGAATATATTGGATTATGTATTTTTAAGTTAATAATAAAACAATAAGCAAGATATTAGTTTTGTGGTAATTGCAAATTAACTAATAATTAGTTAAATTAAAAGCAGTTTACTTCACAATTAATTAATGAATGCAACTTTGGTGTATTTGTACGATTTATATGTTATACTTTAAAACATGAAATAACTATTTTATTTCATAACCAATGAATGGATGCAATGTTTGCCTATTTGTAGGATTGATGTGCTATACTTTATAACATGTAATAGTTGGCACTTTGACCATTAAATTTAGGTAAATAACTATTTTACTTCATAATTAATTAATTTTTTTTGTTTATTTGTACTATTTATGTGTTAGCATTTACAACATTTACAACATGATTTCAAATTGGAATAGTTGGTGGTTAGATAAATTAGTTTTGGGTGAAAATATGTTTTACTTCATAATTAATTAATTAATGCAACTTTAGCTTACCTAAAATATATTAGATTAAATGTACTTTTAAGTTGATAAGATAATAATGAGTTCAATATTAGTTTTGTAGTAATTGCATATTAATAAATTAGCATGATCCATCTTAACACCCTATCAAGCACAGAGATCATGGATCAAATCACTTGAGATGCAAACTCATTTATAGAGCCCTAAACTTCTTCAAAAGATTTGATCCCTATCAATCCTTAATAAAACCTCGTTTATTAATTTTTGTATGTTTTGTATATCATTATCTTGATCTATTTTAATATAAATTTAAGAATTGCAAAATTAAAAAAACATAACAATGATTAGTTAAACTAATATAAAAACAATTTATATCATAAAAAAATATATTTAGAAATGAAAAAAATTCCATTTAGTTGAAATTTCTTAAAGATACAATGTCAATTATTAATCATAACATGGTATGATACATCTTTAAGTTAAATTAGAACACTATATTTGAATTGAACTACATTAAAAATATATCAATACCTTCCACTATATGGAAATCATAGGAAGTCATTGTCACTTCCTACTAGCCCAACTACATCAAGCACTCGTTTAGTTGAGTAACTATTTACGATATTTCACATTCTTTTAGTCGAGTAACTAATATTTCACAAACGTGTTATGATCGATGCATTATAACTAAAGTTATAGTACTTTGGATTGTGAATGCTTCAAGAAAAGTCATTCAAATTCCTTAATCTAGAAAAGCTACAGCCATCACTTAAAGGTGGAGCACAATTTGCATTTTTTATCCAAAGGGTTTAAGGTCACTCCACCCAACTTAATGAATATAGGGTTTAAGGTCACTCCACCCAACTTAATGAGTATGATCATTCTAATACAATTGCAACACCTGTGCAAGAATCGACTAACCACTTTTATAAAATATAAAATTAGATAAAAATTAAAACAATACCACTTTTACATTAAAACAATACCACTTTTACACTAATCCAATTAACTTCTTATAGATGAAACTAAAATGCACCACCAAAAGTCCTCTCATCTTAACCTTAGTGAATATCAATTTTAAAACTACTTTGTTAAATGATTCTCAAACTTCATCTTCATTCATTTGATTTTTGCAACCATCCAACTCCCTCTCTCGTCTCGTATCACATCGACCATAGGTGACTTGCACATCATTGCACGGCGTTTGATAACTTGCACTCAAATCGCCCCTATTGGTAATGGAAATTTTTTCGATGAGGCATAGTTTTATTTTTTTGGAATTTTGATTATCTGAGTTGTCTTCAAATAAACCAAAATCTTTTAAAACACAGTTATATAACATAATTTAGCAATAAATAAATGAAACTACATTTCCACCAATTTTTATAACCAAATCTAAAAAACAAATCAACACACACAATGGGATTTGAATGCCAGTTATCCCACGCCTCATGGCACTAGCTATGACTAAATAACCAACTATTAGTGACACAAGTACTAGATATCCACATGGCCTGCACAATGTATTTATTTATTTATTTATTTATTTAAGTTGCTTACAAATCAAGTCATTCAGTTCCGAAGAAAGACATCAGCCATTGAATGTGGGCACGAAGTCGAGGCTCAAGTCCAAGTCCAACTGGAAGTGGAGAACCCAAAGTCCACGTTAGTGTTGAAGAATGCATACCACCATTCAAACCACCAAACACCAGGACCATAGCCACCAAACACCAAGACCATTCAAACCCGAAATGAGGCGAGGGATTTACGGTGGCTACTGACAAAGCGAGCGAGCACCAACCGAAATATCCTGAATTTCCATCTATCTATTCATCGGGGAAATTGATATATATTACTCTATCGGCATCCCGCAAAATCCTCCCCAATCCCATCTCCGCCCGGAATTCATTGTCAGTTCCATGCGCTTCGCCATCCTGGCAAACTCCTCTTCCCTCCTACAAAACCGTCCGCCTTTTGCCCGTTATAATTTCTAGGGTTTTCATTGCGGCCAACGAGCGTGAAGGATTCTCACAAGAGCAGCTGAAAAGAGTTCGTTGGGTGGTTTTGGGGATATTCAATACGATATTCAAGAACGCGGTATCTGAGATAAAATAAAATTTTGAAGAACAAAACAATTGTTGTTTCTTCCAGTGTTGAATTTAAAGTGGCAGGGTTTTTAGGGCTTTATCGATTTTTAGGGCTGTTGTCTTCTGTCAGGCTTAAGGGTTTTGGAAGATTTTGGGCTTGAGAAAATATAGTTTTCTGCATTTTTGAAGAAATTTTCCAGTGTTGTGTATAGTGATCAGTAGAAAACATGACATCAGACATTCCTCCAAGCTCGTTGGAAAACAAATTGGCTTCTAGTACTTGGGATTCCAGTGTTTTTGTTTTAAATGAATTTATAAATCCAAATATTGGGAACATGGATGGTAGTAGAAATGGTATTCTGGTTGAAGAGGAGAAGGTTTGCGGCTATATTGATTTTGTTGGAGGTGGTGGTGAACACTGTCCATTCAGTAATGGTGATCGTGAGGGAGCAGAAGGTCCTGGCACTGCAGAGCCTGTTTTGTGGGATGACTGCAAGGATTTCAGGATTATTGGCTCTGTGAGACAGAATGGTGACTTATGTTTGAATGTTATTGACCATATTGAAGCTTCTGGATTGAGGGGTAATTGGAAGGACGGAGTGTATTTTATGGTTGACTCCCTCGGGAGAAACGTCCGTATTGATTGTCCAGCCATGCTACTTGCTGTTGCCGATTGGATGAATACTTTGGAGGTGGATGAAGTGGGATTCCCCAGACAGCTGGATGAAAGTAATGATGGACAACATAGAGCTACTTGGGAGCCGGTGCCTTGCTATGAACCTCCTAATCTGAATGAATTAATTCACTATGGAGATTATGAACCCATTTGTTGGGACGCCATTGAAAAAACACAGGTTGAGCGTGAAGCTATTGTTTCTGATTTGGTGTCTTGTTATGAAGACTACGAATCAGTTAAGCAGGAAGAATTGCTTCACAAAATAGAATTAGTAGACTGGAGCTACAAGGGAGCCTATTTGACATCCTTGAAAGATGGTGAGTTATTGAGAGACTTCCAAGCTTCTGGTGAAGCAGGATTCCCCAGACAGCTGGAGGAAAGTAATGATAGACAGCATAGAGCTACTTGGGAGCCGGTGCCTTCCTATGAACCTCCTAATCTAAATGAATTAATTCACTATGGAGATTGTGAACCCATTTTTTGGGACGCCATTGAAAAAACACAGGTTGAGCGTGAAGCTATTGCTTCTGATGTGGTGTCTTGTTATGAAGAATACGAATTAGTTAAGCAGGATGAATTGCTTGAGAAAATAGAATTAGTAGACTGGAGCTACAAGGGAGCTTATTTGACATCCTTGAAAGATGGTGCGTTGTTGGGAGACTTCCAAGCCTCTGGTGAAGCAGGATTTCCCAGACAGCTGGAGGAAAGTAATGTTAGACAGCAAGAGAGCTCTGCAGAAGATAGGAATGGCACTGTTAATCTTCGATTGCAAGCTCTTTTAGGATATCTTTCTACTGCTTTGGAAGATCTACTCTCGAGACAGCTCGAGGAAACTAATGATAGATTGCAAGAGAGCCCTCCAAAAAATAGGGATGGCATTGGTAACATTAGAGTGCAAGCTGCTTGGGGAGATCTTTCTATGAAGCCATCAGCTTATTATGATTCTTGCAAGATTGATCACGGTGGAACTATTACTGTTTTGGGAAGTATGGAAGATTGCAGTGATGGAGAACTAGCTGAAAGAGGAGAACCCCATTTTGCGCTTTTCATAACTCCTTGGTATTTGGACCTGCAAGATCTTATTTCACTTGAAAAAGTTTGCAAGTCTTTGCATACTGCGGTGAAAGGTGCTTCTTCTCTGTGGCAAAATATACATGTGGAGCATCCTCTAAGCGAAAGGCTCACTGATGATGCCCTCTTAGAACTCGCTGCAAGGTCTCAAGGTCGTTTACGAAATTTGAGTTTAATAAAGTGCCGGAAAATTACAGATGATGGACTGAAGCAAGTGCTGGACATCAGTCCAAATCTTACAAAGGTTAGTACCTGTGTTTCTTAGCTTGAGATTTTAAGAAATTTCAGGGAGAGGAATTTGTTGTTATATTTGGCATTTTAAAGGGTATTTATACTTTCTGAATATAGATTTCGTGCATTTTGGCACGGTAAGTAATGCCAGACGTATTGAGCTATTGTAGTTGCATGGGTTTAGGGAAACATAACCGTGCTTCATATTTTCAAACTGGGTTGGGTTACTGAATGGATGTATTTGTATCTGAATTTAATCCCTAGGCTCTTTTAAATACAATGATGAAAGGATAGAATTTAAAAAATATATTAGAAAGCTTATTTTTTTTTAAAGAAACATAGGTAGAATTCGTTCAAAAATGTTGAAACCTTCAAAGGAAGCACTCGTGCAACTCTACCATTTGGTATTCCATATTCTTATGTGTTTGACCTTTCTCTTGCTTTCTTTCTTATGTGTTTGACCTTTCTCTTGCTTTCTTTCTTATTGTCTTCTATTATTTTCAAGAAAAAATGCACACATTGGTGGATGCTCCTCTGCTTGTCTGCCAAATCTTAATTTTCATTAGATATCTGGAAACATCGGAAGATAATGCATTTCTATAAAATGATGTTGCATGGTAGGTACCTTGTAGATTGTTCTCTCCTTCAGTTTGTCTATTTTTTTCAAAACCATATTGTGCATTTATTGTTGACTTGCCATTTAGTTGTCATTGACTGTATGGTTCACTTGTTTATGGGGTTTACAGTTATGTTTGCCGGGCTGCACAAGATTAACTGGAGATGGCATTGTAAGAAATGTCAGAGCACATAAAGAATGGAGCATAACTGGATTGAAGCAGCTTAGACTTTATGGTATTTTTGGAATAACAATAGAGCACCTTGAGCAGTTGAATTGCCTTTTGGATGGTGGTTTACAAAGGAGGTCTCAAAGAGTAAAACCCCGGTTTTATCTGAATGGTCGCGGTTCATATGATGATGACAGTATAATTGATATTGAAGCTTGTCCTCTGTGCTGGAATGCAACGGTTCTTTATGATTGCACCAATGAAAGTTGTCAAAATCAAAGAGACCATACAGTTGGAGAGTGTCGGGCTTGCATACTTTGTATTGCTCGTTGTGACGTGTGTGGAAAGTGTATTGATGGTGAATATGAAGAAACATTTTTTCTTGAAACGCGATGCGCTGACTGTGTGCGAGCTTATCAGAAGAGTTTTCCTGTGGTAATTACTTAATACACATTCTCAGAGTTTCAGCATTACTTTTGGCTCCATCGATTTACACCGTGAGGGACGTATTGCATACAATTCTTGGTTCCAGGCCTTGCTCATGATAAGACTACTGTATATACTAGTAGACAATAGTTGTCAATTACCCACATTTATCTTGTTACAAAAAAGCTGTCAGGAAAATAACCTTCTTATGTGCCAAGAGAGAGAAAAGCAGTGTGTACCTGCAAATACTGAAGTCCGTTTGTTGGGCTGTGATATATTAGAGCTGCTCTACCTATCAGAGTAATGGAGTGGGGTCCATGGTAATATCAGGACTAATCACAGTCAGAGATCTGGCTTACTCATCAAAGTACTGGAGTGGGATATACGGAAATCTCAGTACAAGGAGCATATTACACTGGTGAACGAGATGACTGGGTCATGTTTTCTTGGCAACTAGAATAAATAAGGATGTAAATAATTAGGTCATTCAGAAACAAACATCGACTTTATTGTATGTCAAAAAGATCTCCATCTGTATTTTTATCGCAAAAATGTGAATTCATTTGTACATATTTGGCGAGTCACCAGATTGGGCAGTTAGCAAAAACTTGTGGACATCTAACGTTTTTGTTTGAGCCAGCTAGAATCTCATCTCCAGATATATGCTGTGTTGGTTACTGGCTTCTGTTTTAAAAAGTGGTGTCGGTGGTAGTGAAAATTATAAGTGGCACAATTTTTAAAGTGCCACTTATAAAGTGTGCATAAGTGGCACACTTTTTTTCGAAAAATTATTCAGGTGAACATTCAGCGAGTTATAATGGTGGGTGAATTGAATGTTTTACTAACTGTGCATATTTTGACCATAAAGCATTCAATATTCGCCAACATCAACATTTTGTTTTCTAAACTACTCAATCTCACATTCAGTGTGTTATCCTTTTCTTGCATTGAACAAATGCGGACTTCTTTTTTTGTTGAAGTTTATCTTCCTTTACACCTTCAAGTTTGATAGCATTAACATTTCACATAGAGATACATTTTGGCCTTTAGATTTCTGCTCAACAAAGATGGAATTACCTCCATCAACAAGGATGAAATTGGTTAATATCATTTTTAATTGTCTTATGTCAATTTTTCTTTATAAAGTTTACTTTGACTACCTAATTAAACTTGTAATTGGATTTAAAAATGATATGTTTACTCATTAACTAATTGCCTACAATCTAGATTGAACCTTATCTATAAAATCTTACTTTGTTTTATAACTCTCAACCTAACTATAATATAAAATATAAAACCTACATCCAACACCATACTATAAATGAGAAATGCTAACTACCACATATAACAAATAAAACCTAAAACCTAATATATGAGAGGAGAGGAAGTGCTGGCTATAAGATAATCTACTGCTTAATCAAATTCCAGCAATGTTTTAATTCCGAGTACTTTGTCTATAAAATTGCATACAAAAGATTCCACCCTCAAAGCATATTATAAATCAATAGATTTAAGTGCTTTGATCTATAAGACACGAACGGCATGGGTCAAACGCATTTTACCATTTTTTTTGTTTTTATTATTGCCAGGTGTTTCTTCGTCAAAACACTTTATATCAATGTCAACGTCAAGTCATTGTTCTAAACTATTAAAACTTATTATCTAAGGCATTAAGCATCCCCTCGAATGTAAATTTCAGATGAGTAATGAGTTTTTTTTTCTCTAAAAAAACAAACTGTATTTTTGTTATTTGGGTGAAATCAAAAAGTATATTTACATGTCGAGGCTTTGAAATCTGTATTCATTGTGTAGCATTTTTACAAAAAATAATATTGTTTAGTACAAAATATTGTTCATTATAACAATACAGTATCAAAACATAAGTTAGTAAAACTTTATACAACTTACATTCTTATAAAAAAGAATTTTTCAGGTAGGTAACAAAATACACAAACTAAAGTGCATCATCAAGAAAGGAGTCCAATGAACCAGTGAGGACATGATTGTCATCTATCCATTCTTCCCAATAAAGAACCCCTGGCGTACCATCAAGTGCTTCTTTAGACAACAAATCAACAACATCATTGTTTACTTTGTAGGTATATGTTCAATGGCGAGGTCAGTAAACCTATCCAGCAGCAAAGAGGTTCTTTGACACCAATTGAAGATTTGTGCATTTTCCAAATTGGCCTTCTTGTTTTCCCTGTTGATAATTACCAATGAGTCTCCATATAACTTAAAAGAATCGATGCCACATATAGATGCCACAGTTAATGCACCCCACAAACCTAGTAGTTCAGCTTTCGTATTTGTACCCACACCACCAGCAAGACGGAATTTGAGTAAATAATCATTTCCAACACTAATAATGAACCCTACACCACACTTAAAATCTTTACATGCACTAACAAAAAAACCCACTGCTTTACCAGAAGTCTCAGGAATGATAGTTCTAAGATTGTGAGTCTGTTATTTGTTAACTACCTCTTTTGAGAAAAGATGAAATACGGTCCAAAACATAAACAAAGTCTGATCCACAGAAGGTTTTACATCCTGAAAAATAACCAAGTTTCTAGCTTTCTAGATAGAACAAGCGAGAAATCCAGGCACAAATTTAAGATTTTTGTTCTTACACAGCCACTTCTGGTAAGCATTAGCATATTCCAGACCAGACCAATCATCTTCAATTCCGAGAGTATTGTAGATACTCTTCCAACTAAACAAAGTGAAATTGCAATGTAAAAACAGATGGAAAGTTGATTCCTCCTCCTTCCTACACAAGAAACATATACCAGGTCCCAATTTTCCTTTGTGCTTCAAATTCTCCCACGTGAGAATTTTATTATTGAAAAGAAGCCAAAGAGAATTTTATTATTGAAAAGAAGCCAATGAAAACACTTTACCTTTAGAGGAATTTTCCATTTCCATAACATCTAATGCCACCAATTCTTTTGCATAACCACATGATGTTCAACAAGGACCTAATATGTCAATTTTTCCATGACTTGTCCATTTACTGGATTTTTTCCCATATTAAAAGGTCCTGCTGACCAGTTAAACGTATACCTGCCAAATTAAGATTCAAAACATACTGTTCCCATTCTTCTTGCCAAATGCCATCTAGTCATAGATCTGAAGTAGTAGACCAGTAAGAATTATCCGAAACCTAGAAATGAGTTCTCTTGAATTGGTTTAAGTGTGTAGAGGCCGAAGCTGGAAAAGTGATTACGAAGGCCCTGAGATAAACCAAAATCTCCAGTGAAACCAGAAATGGGATCCACACC
This sequence comes from Larix kaempferi, assembly GCA_027924585.1. Lineage (NCBI taxonomy): Eukaryota > Viridiplantae > Streptophyta > Pinopsida > Pinales > Pinaceae > Larix > Larix kaempferi. The sequence continues at coordinate 9,163,089 of BSBM01000350.1, read as the reverse complement.
CACATATAACATCGATCCACTTCCCACCCTCTAGGAGAACTGAGAACTAATCCAAGGGAATATTTTCATAAAACCCTTCCATATAAAAGAAGCATTGCAGGTCACCAATATTGGCATCTTGATCCAGTTGAGTATGTATTCTTTGATGTATTTAGCATTGTTGGCTATAACTGACCTAGAGGTTTTCTATAAGACCCAGGTTCTTCGCGGTTTCCCTTTGACCAACAAAACCCCTTCGCACTGGCCCTTCCAGCAACAACTTGCGAGCAGGTTGAGGTCTCACCGGAGGTGTATCTATGGGGTATTGTGGAATCAGGTTTCCACAGTAAGTGATGAGTTGAATAGCTGAACATACTGCGTAGCGCGGGATAGGGAAGGTGTGCTATGAGACAAGACTGCGGGACACACAATGAGATATGTGCCGCGTGACTTCTACTGAAACTGCGAATAATGCGGCTTTATTCTATACTTGGATTACCTTGAAAAATCTTAAGGCACTAAAACGAATATCACTCATCCATTCGTTTAGGCACTTAACTGACTATTCCTCTAACACTCCTTCGTTAATTTAGGATGTTGCGATTTGAACATATATGACTGATATAATCCACTGTTATGCATTCCTTTACTGCTTATAAGAAAGTGCTTAACCAAATGATTGATTCACTGTCTTCAAACAAAACACTAAATGTTCACCATTCATCTATTCATACAGAACTTAACCTATCATTTCCATACCTCTTTTGGTGGCAAATGCATATCAAAGTTCTCTTATAACAACATGCAAGGAAACATCTAGACATTTAATTACAGAGAATACAAATAATCATTCATCCATAAACACAATCGCACAACATAATGGTTAACGTGGTTCACTTCCCCAGATGGAAAGCTACGTCCACAAGAACGGTTGGTAATATATTTCTTTAAAAGGGATGGGGACAACCGTTCTTAGTCTGCGCACTCAACTACAGACTTCCCTTCCTCTCAGACAGGTCTCTGTGCACACAGCTGCAGAGCCTTTGCAATCTTCTTGACTCAAGGGGATTTTTCAATACAACAATCCAAAATTGTAACAGCATAAAGTAAAAAGTAACCCCATCCCATACAAAATTGCCTTCTTAAATAGATCATGCCCGAAGGTCATGTCTTTACAATGCTGAAGACCTAACCCAAAAACCTTAGGGTTTACAAAACTGTGCCAGTTTCCCTAAACTGGCTTTCTAGCATCTGGTACGTCTGCTTCATTGTGGCGGTTCTCCACGTCTTCATTCTGTCGATATCGGCCTCCTTGTCGCACGCGTGCAAACAGGTTGCTTTCTCTGAACCGTTCATCTCTAACGGTTTTTCCCACCAGGCGTGCTAAGCCATCGCTTTCTCTGAACTGTCCTTTCCTTAACCAACTCGTGCATTGGCCGCCTTTCTAATTTACTCATATCCACCGCTTGGCACTCCTGGAGCATCTTTCCCAGAAATAGGCTACTACCGATCTAACCGGTACCTGTACTTGTCCTTCTTCCAACATTTCGCTTTGCTGGCTCCACGTGGCCTCCTATCTCCACAGCACTGCTTCTGTGTAGTACTGATCTTCACAGTATCAATCAAAACATGGTTACTGCGTGCATCTTCGCAGCATATCGAGTACTTAGCCAAATTTCCATCTTTTTCGGAGCTATGCTCAACTCAGGTTCTTCTGCCTTCAAAAATGTTACCAAAAATGGATCAGTTGGGCTAGGCCCAACATGCCCCTAACACTTACATGTGGTTCGTCCCCGAGCCACTTTCAATGTGTACCAATGGAATCTGCTCGCCTATCTGTGTGGTCAGCTTTGCTGCGAACTCACTGTAAGTGTTCGTCAGTTTCTCCATTGTTTCTTTCGTTTCCTGGTCAACCTACTTGATTGTATCGAGCACCTGCGGTGTTATTTCTTCTCCGATTTGGGCTTCTACCTATTCCTAGTTGTCACGCAGCTCTTTCAGTTTATCTTCTATCTACCGCGACACCACAGTGGCATCTTCTAGGAGTGGCTGCGACTGGTTGTCTAACGCAGTCTCCTTTTCCCTCAATACTTGGACTTCTTTCTTTAGGCTAGATATCTCCCTGAATTTCTGTAGCCGATCTCTTGCTGGTAGAGTCTTTTCCTCTGCATCCATTGCTTCCAACGCGGTCTGCTTCTCCTTTACCGTGGTCTTGATCTACTGCAGTCCTGGATTCTCTTTAAGGGCTGTGAATGCCTTCAAGGCTTCGTCAAGCAAATTTTGGCACTTCGCAACTTCTGCTGCGATGTTCTCTACTTGATCCCTTAATTGCTTATCAGTGATTACAACCTCTGGTTTGATCTTTGCTTTTAGCAGGTTGATATCGGCTTCATAGAGGATTTTCTTGTCCTCCATCTCTGATTTAAGGGAGCACACCGTGTCCCTTATTTTTAAGACAGTATCTGCAGGATCGTCTTGAATCTGCACTTCTCCAATATCTGCTGTAATAGAGTTAATGGTAGCCTCCAACCTCTGTCGGCATGCTTGTTCATCTTCAAGCAGCATCCTGCTGCACGAGCTCGACTCCTCGAGCTGTCTATTCGCTGTTTTTACTTTCGCCTCTACTTTCCCTGAGTGCAAAGCTCAATCGCGCAGTTTGTCCCCAATCTATGTATTCAAGAAGTGTAGACCTAGTATCGAAATTTTTTCCAAGTCGAGCTCTACCCGCTCGACATTTGTCGTATCCAGGGCCACGTCCTCCGACATGGGCAATGTGATCGCCATTGGATCGAGATAGACATGTCTCGTCTTTATTGGTAGCACAACAACAAGTTGCGCTGGCCTCGACTGCGAGGTTCCTTCGGACCTCCCTTTTGCTTCTAGGTTGCGTGGCAAGGCCAGGCTCTTGTGCACATCTTTGACTTTCTGCATTAGCCCTTGCATCGCGAGCCAGTTCCTTTATAGGTCATCTTGGATGGCCTTATATTTCTTCTCTTTATCGGTCATGAACTCCTCCAGCTGGTCAGTGGCTCTATCTGCTATCATATCAAAGTCATCCTCCTTAAGTACTGTGTCAGATGTTGCTTTCGTCGCTTTCATTTTCTTCCTCGCCTTTGGGTATGTTGGGTTCTCTGGTTCCTTCCTCTTTCCCATCTCTTCCACAATTGGACATGGCGGTGGAATTATTTCATCATCTTCTGAATCTGTGGGGACATCTAGAACTTCCACACAGTAGTCTGCGTGCCATTCTTTCATAATGAGCTCGATATCCTCTTCTATCATGTGGTACTTCCCTGGGAAAAAATGTGGCTTCTTCATTTTCGCCTTTGGGGAAATAAACACACAATGCATGTCAGCAGTAAAATTAACAATGCATATGTATTTGCTTGTTACCTGCTTTGTTATCCTTGGTGTAGAGGCGATCACAGCGCACAGCTGCGTGTAATACTTGTAGAACACTTCTTGAGTTGCATGCTGGCGTTGTAGATTGAGAGTTTCATGTATCTGACTCCTATGGGGTCTGATTTATCAAAGCTGACGCCGACAAAGTCCTCCGGCTCCTTCCATCCAATAAATGCAATGAGGACAATCAACCATGTGAAATGGAAGTTGCCTCCATTCAATTGAATGTCATTGAGCTCTGCCATGAACTCATTCAATAGATATTGGCACTAGTTGAACTCAGTGCCTTTAGCTGCTACGGCACTGAGCAATACTGCTCCCGTAGGCACCTCCAGGGGTCTTTCCATCCATATTATATTTTCTATGAGCAACTGGGTGATGAACTTGGTTGTTTTGTCTTCAATTTCGTCAGTAGGAAAACCTCGTTTTCCTTTGACCTAGCAACAAATGGGGTTACAAATTTAATACAACTTCTCCAGCTACAACTAGAAGGGGCTACAACCCCTAGGCTTCGTCAGCTGCAACTAACGAGCTGCTACAACAGCTCAGCTCACAAAATTGTGAGCCCTAGCACCACCCTACCACCCTTTAGAAAAGGATTGCTGAACCTGTGGACCTGTCAAACAACAAACACTGTACTCTCTGCTGCTGATAACCTCTGTTCACTGTTCACTGCCACATCAGCCTTGTCACTTACACACTCTGTACCACATTGCACAACCTGTAAATCTGTCACATACCAATCTCTGAATCTGCTTGTGCACACCGTTCACTGCCAAATCATCCCTGTATATCAACAAGTCTTTTCATTGCTATAACCTGCTCATGTACAACCTTGTACACTTCACCATATACGATAAGTGATTCTTCACTATTTTGAATGAATCACTCATCATTCAAGTATAAATCATAGTGCATAGAGGAAAGTCATCACACCATGCCATACATGTTCATCATTTCAACACTTTGTAAATTCATAAATACTGCTATAACATCACTGGCATATCATATGCATTATTTCATCTCTGTGTATGCAAATCTTCACTGTATATAATATATCATCACTGTTCATGTATATATCACTGTACATTAGCTCATCATTGGCTCATCATATCATCGAATATTTCATCACTTGAGCATTTGAACATTCAACTATGTAAGTATCACTGAGTATGTATTTCTGAGTAGATTTAACTGTGTGAAGAAAACTATACAACCCACTGTATCACAACTAAATATATTACTGTGTATACATCACTGAATCACTGATCATATGTATGTCATGCATCACTTATATTGCTATCATCACTGTGTGCAGTCATTTCCAAGCAACTGTGTATTATTGTTGAGCATACTGTGTAATCACTTTTGTACTATTGGTTTTAGCATACTACTTTCACTGTTTAAACAAGCTGAGCATATATATATAGCAAGCATCTCAGAGTATGTGTATCACTGTGTCCTATCATCACTGAGTCATCATTTAGTTTATATGCAGTACTAGGTACATGTATCACTGTGTAAGGAAAGCTGTGCATATAACTGTGTACTATCAAACCTGAATCATCACCGAATTTATGTGTATTACTAGTAAATTACTGTGTAGACATACATACCTTCATGTGAGACATCATTCCATCTCTTTTGAAAAACTTGGGACTGTGCTATCTTCAAGAATGTGAACTCCCTTAAAAATTCTGAATGTAAAAAGATCCTTGTGTAAAAATTATTTGAACTGTGTGCATCTTCAGGGAGAGATACCCGGAAATTGAGGTAGAAGGCTTGTATACTAGTGATGGAATAGCAGCTGAAGAGAAACAGTTTGCAAATATGACAGGGTTTCTGAAGGCTCGGGACTGTGTACTAGCTCGTGACTATGATAGCAAACAGCTCAGACAATCAGCAGTCTCTTCTCCTGTGGCTGCCTCACATTTATCCGAAAATTTCAGACAATAACTTCTTAAAAACTCCAAAAACTTCGGACTGCTTTTGTTGACTGATTTCGGATGCATTCATTTGATATACTGTGGCTGTCAGTCTCCTTAGCCCACGATATCTCTCATGCCCATAAATATCACCAAGAAATAACTTCACTCCATGGGCTACCCAGAAATCTGAGATATAAGAGCTTGAAAAACATTGTGGAATCAGTCCAAATTATGCAGAGAAGATGACAGTTCAGTACTCTCATGGAGCAGCCTGAAATATGCTGGAGGCAGTTCCAAAAATATGAAGAGACAGTCCCAAAAAGAGAAGGAAAAAAAAACAGCCCAAAAATTTCCTCAGTCACAGTTCGAAAATCTCAGAGCAGTCTGTCCACTGTGGCTGCTACAGTATACCCGAAAATCAGAGCTCTTGTGCCTTACGAATTTTTTGAAATGAATGAAATTTATGGAGTATTTATATAGGTCAACGTTTATGGTTTTTAGCCAGCCGACTTTGCAAATGTAAATTTAAATTAACCTTTCAAATTTTTTTATTAGATTGGGAGCCGACTTGACACTAGATTCCTTTTTTTTTTTATCATTGAAGTAATCAAAATAAACCAATTAAGATTTATTTGGCCAACCTTACTGACTCCATTTTATCCTCTTCAAACAAATATATTTATATATATATATCTATTTGACCATTTTGCCACCTCATCAAGGGTTTGTCACCACATGTCATGCATTAGCCTTATCTTGCTTGTTGCCATGTCACTTTGCTTGCTTGTCATGCTTCTTTATGTCATTGTCCTTGTCCACCTTTGTCACCTTGTCTTTGTCCTCCATATCACCATAGGGTTGTATCAAGCCACTAGGGCTTTATCAAGGACCTCATTACCATGACATGTGTGACCAAGGACCCCATGACAAGAGGCTTCATGGGTTCCACATGTCAAAGACCATACAACAGGACCTCCAAGGGTCAAGATCCATCATGACATCACCTGTGGGGTTGCCAGACCTTCTCCTAGGGTACCATGACCTCATTACAAACAAAAATGACCACAGAATGGGTCATTTGGACTCTTCACTTCTTCAACCCACCAAGGACACTTTCTAGGGTATTAGGGCATAGGTTGTGGTACTGGAAAACAACTGGAGAACCATAGAAACACCTTAGGGGTCACTCAACCAAGTTAATGGGTAGCCAGGGCTTTTGGCATTGTCCCAAGGCCTCCAAGGGCTTCAAGCTTGGGCTTGGACAAAGTCAAAAGGTCTCCTCTGACACAGACAACCAAAAATCAAATACTAACCCTCAGGGGCTCCACAAGGGGCACCAAGACTTAATTGTTGGCATCAATGACCAGACATTGTTGGCATCAATGACAACCTAATCAACAATCTCCTCCTTTGTCATTGATGACAACACTCAGGCTCCCCCTGTTCAGAACTTCTCTCCCCCTTTGGCATCAATGGCAAAGGGAACATCCTTTGACAATACAGCTCCCCCTCAAGGCATGCTCCCCTTGTCAACAACTTCTCTTCATGTTTACGTGAAGAAGAAGAATCAATTTAGTGGGAAGAGGGAATGACCCCCAATTTTTCTCGGAGGTACTCAAATGTCCCTTTAGGAAGTGGCTTAGTGAATATATCTTCTATCTGCTCCATTGTCCCAATATATTCCAACTTGATGTGCTTTTCTGTGACCTGTTCATGAAGAAAGTGATATTTGATAGGGATGTGCTTTGTCTTGGAGTGCATGACCGGATTCTTGGAGATCTGATGGCACTTGTGTTGTCACATAGAATTGGAATCGTCTCATCATATGTTACTTGTAGGTCTTGCAGGTTCTGTTTCATCCAAAGGATTTGAGTACAACATGCTGCTGCTGCTATATATTCTGCTTCTGTTGTTGACAAGGATACTGAGGATTGCTTTTTGCTAGACCATGATACTAGACAATTTCCTAAGAAAAATGCTGCACCACTTGTGCTTCTTCTGTCATCCACACATCCTTCCCAATTCGTGTCTGAGTAAGCTAATAAGTCCAACTCATTTCCTTTTGAATACCATAATCCAAAGTCTATAGTTCCTTTAAGATATTTGAAGATTCTTTTGACTGCAATAACATGAGTTTCCTTCGGAGCTGCTTGAAATCTTGTAACCTGTCCAACAGCTTGCATCACACCTGGCCTTGAAGCTATCACATACAGTAGGCTTCCAATCATTGACCTGTAAAGTTTTTGATCCACTGCATTTGATTCATCGTCTTTGCTTAACTTGCAGCTAGTAGTCATAATAGTGCTCACAGGCTTACAATCTTCCATCTTGAACCTCTTCAACATTTCTTTAATATACTTGGTCTGAGAGATGAAGATGCCTTCTTCACATTGTGATATCTGAAGTCCCAAGAAGAAGGTCAGTTCACCAAGTAGCGACATCTCAAATTCGTTTTGCATAACCTTGGAAAATTGTTGGCTCAGAGTATCATCATCACTGCCAAAGATAATATCATCAACATACACTTCAACAATAATTATGCTGTCATGATCAATCTTGATATACATATTGTTGTCTACAGTTCCCCTTTTGAATCCTTGTTTCTGCAAGTAACTGTCCAATATGGAGTAACCCATATAGGGCCCTTTTTAATCTACACACATAGTCCTTGTTTGCTGATAGTTGGAATCCTTCTGGCTGTTCAATGTAGACTTCTTCTTCTGGTTTGCCATTCAAAAAGGCTGATTTGACATCCATTTGATACACTTTGATATTTTTAGCACTAGCATAGGCCAATATCATTCTTATAGCTTCCATTCTGGCTACTGGAGCAAATGTTTCTTCAAAATATATCCCTTCGATTTGAGCATATCCTTTGCAAACCAATCTTGCCTTGTTTCTGATTACCTGTCCATCTTCATTCAACTTATTTATGAAAATCCATTTTGTGCCAATCACATTTTTGTCCTTGGGTCTAGGAACAAGTTCCCATGTTTCATTTTTCTTGATTTGATCAAGTTCTTCTCCCATGGCTTTGACACAATGTTCATCTGCACTAGCTTCCGCAAAGTTACTTGGCTCAACTGTAGATAGTAGTGAGAAATATACTTGTTCTAGTCTTCAGACTTGTCTTCGATCTTTTCTGGTTTCTATGCCGGCATTTTTGTCACCAATAATCAATTCTTGTGGATGATTCTTTTGATACCAGTTCTTAGGAGAGTTTTGTTGTTCTTGCTTTTGATCCTGTACTTGTTGATCCTGTGTAACTTTTGGATGAATTTTTCTCTGTTCTTCTTCTTCTTCTTCTTCTCCTACTTCATCATCATCATCTTCTTCTTCATGGTCTTCTGAGTCTTCCTGACATTTTGGCAAGCTCGATTCATCAATCTTTACATTGATGCTTTCCACTATCTTACCTAATCTCAGGTTGTAACACTTGTAGGCCTTTCTTGTGGACGAGTACCCAACAAATATTCCTTCATCAGCACGAGATTAAAATTTTCTAATCTTCTTATCATCTCTTTTGATGTAACACCTGCTTCCGAACACTCTGAAGTGTTGAAAATTAGCTATTCTTCCTGTCCACAGCTCATAAGGAGTTTTATCAGTGTTGCTTCTGAGCAATCCTCTGTTCATAATGTGGACTGCTGTATGGACTTCTTGAGCCCAAAATTTTTCGCTTAGCTTAGCTTCATTCAACATAGTTCTGGCCATTTCTAACACTGATCTGTTGTTCCTTTCTGCTACTCCATTCTCCTGAGGTGTTCTGGAAACTAAAAATTGTCTTTTTTACCATTTTCTTCACAGTACTGATAAAATTCATTTGATGTGAATTCTCCCCCATTATCGGATCTGAGACACTTGATTCGTTTACCTGTTTCATTTTCAACCTGTTCTTTAAAGATCTTGAAGCATTCAAAGGATTCCGATTTCCTGTTAAGAAGGCATACCCATGTCATCCTGGAGTAGTCATCAATGAGAATCATGAAGTATTCTTCACCATCCAATCCTTTATTCTTGGTTGGCCCACATAGATTAGTGTGGACGAGCTCTAAGGGTTTTGTAGAAGAGTATTCTTTTGTCTTGAAATTGGCTTTCGTAAGTTTCCCATGCTGTCAGTGCTTGCAGATAGTGTCAAAAGGCTTTGTAATCTGTGGCATGTTTCTTACGGCTTGCTTCTTACTGATCTTGACCAGATTATCAAAATGTACATGTCCCATTCTTCTATGCCATAACCAATTCTCATCTTCTTTTCCTAGGTGACATTTCTCTTCCTTGATCTCGTCCAGAACATATATGTTGTTTGGAGTCCTGGTAGCGGTAGCCACTAACTTTCCTGATCCTTCTTTTCTTATTTTGCAGGACTTTGAGTTGAATGTAAGTTCATGTCCCTGATCACACATCTAGCTGACACTCAACAGATTATGCTTCATACTCTCGACAAACAACACATTTTCTGCTACTGTATCTTTGCCGCCAAGATTTACTGTACCTTTTCCAACAACTTTTGCTGATTTGTTATTTCCAAAAGAGATAGATCCTTTATCTTTTTCAAGAAACATGAAAGCACCTTTGTTACCTGTCATATGCCTAGAACAACCACTGTCAACATACCATTTGTTGCTACCGGTTTGAGCTTGAGCTTGAAGAGCTATCCCACATTCATGAGTATTCAGATTGTTCTTTTGTCTAATCCATACTTTTTGCTAGTCACCCGTTTGATTGGTTGATACTTGTTTAATGCCTGTGGGAGGGATTGTCATTCTGCAATTCCTGGCTATATGCCCGAAGTTGTTGCATTTCTGGCATTCGACTTCAGAATCAAAAGGAGAAAATATGTTGTTGTTTCGTTGCCATCTAGAATTTTCATACCTGTTTTTGTTTTCTTCATATCTTCCTTTTATACAATTCATCGCTTTGTGCCCAAATATTCCGCAAGAAAAACAATAACCATAAAATGGATATTCGTACCTGGGAACAAATGGTCTTCTTGGAGGTGGTGCCCATTTGAAACTTCGATTTTCAATTGGAGTCCATTCTGTGGTTGGTTGTCTAGGTTGAAATGGTCTTCTTAGAGGTGCTGCCAATTTAACATGTTGATTTTCAACTGGAGCCTGTTCTAGTTGTTGTTTTGGCTGATATATGGGTACTTCCTGGATGACGGGGTCTTTGATAACTTCTGTTTTATCTTCAGCTGTCTTGAAACTTGAACCTTCATCATTATGCTTCTTATAACCAAGACCTGTTCTGTCGAGGTATGGCTTTTGATTATTGATGATCTGATCAAGTATCTTGGAACTATTGTCATAGCCTTGACTCACATTTTTCTTTTGTAGTTGAGTTCTTAGAGTCACCATCTCCCCCATTAGTCTCTACTTTCATCTAGTTGTTTTCTGAGATTGTCTTGAATTCTTTTAGCTTCTTCTAATTGGATAGTTAGACTTTGAATGAGTTGATATGCTTCTTCAGATATCTGAGGTCTTTCTCGTAACTGCTGTATCTCACCTTTAAATAGTTTATTCTTTTTCCTTTCTCTTCACAGCTCTTTCAAAGCACTTATCAATTCTTCCTCCAGGTCTACTTCTCCTTCTGACTCAGATTCTTCTTTGTTTTCGGAGATCTCATCTGAATCTTTTGAATCAACAGCCATGAAGAGTACCCTTTTTGATTCGTTATCATTGCTGCTGTCCGAATCACTATCACTATCTGAGTCATTGTCAGAATCTTCATCTGATGAGATGGTGTTTCTTTTAGAGTAGAGACTTTTCTTCTTTGCAAACCTTCCATTTTTCTTTCCTTTGAAATTCATGTATTTCTTATGTTTCTTGAAACTGTCATCACGATCAGAGTCTTTTGCATAGGGACATTTTGAAGCAAAGTGACCTATTTTACCACACTTAAGAGGTAACTTACCTTTGTACTTACCTGTGCCTCTTTTCAGCTTTCTTACGAAGTTTGCAATCTCCTTATCATCTGAATCATCACTGCAGTTGAAGTGGTATGTTGTCTTTGATTTGGATTTTATTTCTGAATTGTCCTTCTTGGCTTGTTTGTCTTTCATTGCTTGCTTGGAGGAAAATTTAAAGGCTGCTTCTTTTCTAGGTGAGTCTTCATTTTCTAATCTCATTTCATAAGCCACAAGTGTCCCATGTAGCTGGTCTACTGTCATAGTATCCAAGTCAGTCCTTTCTTCCAAGGCTGATATTTTAGGATTGAATCTGTTGGGAAGCGTTCTTAGTATCTTTTGAACAACAACTAATTCTTCAACCCTTTCACCCAGGCCTCTGATAGTATTTACAAGTTCATCAATTCGAAAAAAATAGGTTGCAATATTCTCGTCATCCTTCATCTTTAGATGTTCAAATTGTCCTCTGTAGGTTTGGAGTTTGGCTTCTTTGACCTTTTTGTCACCTTCGTAGATGGTCTTGAGTTTGTCCCACATTTCCTTAGCAGAAGTACAATGCATGACTTTGACAAAGACCAATTCATCCAATGCACTCGAAATATGGTTCGTGGCTTTTGAATTTGTATCATAATGAACTAAGTCATCTGGATCTGTTGGTGGGGGTGTTGGTACTTTATATCCATTTTCAACTATTTTCCATACCTGTACTCCTTGAGCTAGCAGAAAAGATTTCATTCGTATACTCCAAAAGGTATAGTCGGTCCCATCAAACATGGGTATTCCATTTTTACTGTGCTTGGAAAACTTGCCCATAATTTCCTTCCAGTGATTAGACTGTTCTTGAAGGAACCTGCTCTGATACCAGAATGGAAGCTATAAGAATGATATTGGCCTATGCTTGTGCTAAAAATATCAAAGTGTATCAAATGGATGTCAAATCATCCTTTTTGAATGGAAAACTAGAAGAAGAAGTCTACATTGAACAGCCATAAGGATTCCAACTATCAGTAAACAAGGACTATGTGTGTAGATTAAAAAGGGCCCTATATGGGTTAAAGCAAGCTCCTAGAGCTTGGTACTCCAGATTGGACAGTTACTTGCAGAAACAAGGTTTCAAAAGGGGAACTGTAGACAGCAATATGTATATCAAGATTGATCATGACAGCATAATTATTGTTGAAGTGTATGTTGATGATATTATATTTGGTAGTGATGATGATACTCTGAGCCAACAATTTTCCAAGGTTATGCAAAACGAATTTGAGATGTCGCTACTTGGTGAACTGACCTTCTTCTTGGGACTTCAGATACCACAATGTGAAGAAGGCATCTTCATCTCTCAGACCAAGTACATTAAAGAAATGTTGAAGAGGTTCAAGATGGAAGATTGTAAGCCTGTGAGGACTCCTATGACTACTAACTGCAAGTTAAGCAAAGACGATGAATCAAATGCAGTGGATCAAAAAATTTACAGGTCAATGATTTGAAGCCTACTGTATGTGACAGCTTCAAGGCCAGATGTGATGCAAGCTGTTGGACATGTTGCAAGATTTCAAGCAGCTCCGAAGGAAACTCATGTTATTGCAGTCAAAAGAATCTTAAGATATCTTAAAGGAACCATAGAATTTGGATTATGGTATTCAAAAGGAAATGAGTTGGACTTATTAGCTTACTCAGACGCAGATTGGGCAGGATGTGTGGATGACAGAAGAAGCACAAGTGGTGCAGCATTTTTCTTAGGAAACTGTCTAGTATCATGGTCTAGCAAAAAGCAATCCTTAGTATCCTTGTCAACAGCAGAAGTAGAATATATAGCAGCAGCAGCATGTTGTACTCAAATAATTTGGATGAAACATAACCTGCAAGACCTACAAGTAACATATGATGAGCTGATTCCAATTCTATGTGACAACACAAGTGCCATCAACATCTCCAAGAATCCGATCATGCACTCCAAGACAAAGCACATCCCTATCAAATATCACTTTCTTCGTGAACAGGCCACAGAAAAGCACATCAAGTTGGAATATATTGGGACAAAGGAGCAGATAGCAGATATATTCACTAAGCCACTTCCTAAAAGGACATTTGAGTACCTTCGAGAAAAATTGGGGGTCATTCCCTCTTCCCACTAAATTGATTCTTCTTCTTCATGTAAACAGGAAGAGAAGTTGTTGACAAGGGGAGCATGCCCTAAGGGGGAGCTGTATTGTCAAAGGATGTTCCCTTTTCCATTGATGCCAAAGGGGGAGAGAAGTTGTGAACAGGGGGAGCCTGAGTGTTGTCATCAACCTAATCAACAACCAGCTTTGTTATCCTTTGTGTAGAGGCGATCACAACGCACAGCTGCGTGTAATACTTGTAGAACACTTCTTGAGTTGCATGCTGGCATTGTAGATCGAGACTTGCCCAGAGGTTCATGTATCTGACTCCTCTGGGGTATGATTTATCAAAGCTGACGCCGACAAAGTCCTCCGGCTCCTTCCATCCAATAAATGCAATGAGGACAATCAACCATGTGAAATGGAGTTGCCTCCATTCAATTGAATGTCATTGAGCTTTGCCATGAACTCATTCAATAGATATTAGCACCAGTTGAACTCAGTGCCTTCAGCTACTGCGGCACTGAGCAATACTTCTCCCGTAGGCACCTCCAGGGGTCTTTCCGTCCATAATATCTTTGCTGCGAGCAACTGGGTGACGAACTTGGTTGTTTTGTCTTCAATTTTGTCAGTAGGAAAACCTCGTTTTCCTTTGACCAGCGCGTGAGTTTTCTTCATCTTTGTCACTGCATCCTTTTCTATGCTCTTCCCCTGGAAGAATAGCTTTGGGTCTTTTCCCCGCTTACTTAATCCCATAATGAGATGGATTAAGTGGATGCCTATATCAACTGGCCAATCCATCCACAAATATCCTTGATGGATCCATGCCATCAAGGTACAAACCACGACATTTAGCTCAGCCTACCGTTCAAAGTGGGGTAGCCACAGCAGGTTCAACAGTCCTGACTGCACTACCGGTGTCAACCAGCTTTCAGCAACCAGATTGAGGTTTCCTTTGGCATCTTTCTTCCAGCACATGTACTGGTCTGGTTGAAAGTTTGGGTACTTGGGATCATGTGGCTTGTTTCTCTACACTCCCAAGAGGTTATAGTCCTTGTCACGTCCCCTCACATCATACCAGTTAGATGGAGGGGATCGTGAGGCTAAGACCGGGCATCTAGCCCCATAAACTTTTTAACCAAGCATTCACATAATTTAAAAGAGATATGGGATGTAAAATTATAAGCAAAACACAGTGGAAATAATCAATTACACACCCATTATATAGTTAGTATATTCATGCCATTCATCAATCTAAACGATATCAATTAGCAAATGAGAATACTTATCTTAAACCAAGTAATCCCTGAGCAACCAGCTACGCTTCTGCAATGTTCCACCCAACCGTAGGCCAGTGAGCTCCTTAATCTCTCAGCACCACTGCCACCCCCCGAGCTGGGCATGATCTCCACAAGGAACTAGGGAACCACAGGGTCTCACATAACCAAAGATACACTAAAGTCAGCCATACCAACCAGCAGTCGGGTTTCTGGGGCTGTTGGGAGATGGATGCATTTAACAGTGAAAACTGTAAGTGCTGGGCATGAGAGAGACGTTTCAACAGGGGGACGCACGAGATGGGGTTTCTTGAGCTTCAGAAAAACGTGGGTAGGCTCAAATGAATTGGCAGACTGGGAAAATTCGACTGGGAGAGCAACCCATTTCAGAAAAACGCCCCAAGGGAAAAAACGACCTCTCCCTCAGCCCAAAATCGCGTCCCTCCTTTCCCAGCTACTTCACAATACCAAAAACGAGTTCCTGGACATGGAAAAAAAATGCAGGGTTATGGTGAAAAACACGAGGATAAACTCCCACAAGTTCAGACTGCGTGAGAGAGAGAATTCCATGGGTGAAGCATGGCTTTTGGGCCAATTTCGTGGGGGTTTTCTTTCCCAACAAGCAAAAACACGTTTTTCCAAGTTGATGGCTTGCCCATGCACGAAAATTGACAGCCATACCTCTCCCATCCCAAGGCATTTATTGTCTCAACCAATTCTTGGAAGAATTAAATGATTGGGTGCATGAGACCAAGTGGGTAGTGGATATTTCATGGGTTTCTCAATGAAATGGCTTAACACCATGGCTCAAGGGTTTGGTTATTTCCCCCCCCCTATTCCTTGTAAAGATCATGCCCCCATCTCTTTGTTGCATTGCGTAGCTGGTTGTGGGTATCTTTCATTAAATTCGTATTTACATGATGTCTTATTTACATCGTGCCCTTCTAGCAAAAGAGCCATAGGCATCTACCTCTTAATTTTCGGTACATAAAACGATAAATCAATGGCGGGGCCTTGGCCTTGAGCTCCTCGCCATGATTAAGTTACAATAATTACATCATTTACGATTTAGTGCAAAAAGGGGGTCAAAATGGGGACGTGACATACCCCTCCCCTTAGAATAACACCGTCCTCGGTGTTCCAACACTTCGGAATAAATACTCGCTTTACATATGTCCAAAATTCACAAAAGCTTTGCAGATCTGCCCTGCATTCTGTTCTTTATAATGAACTTTCAGGACCAAGTCCTTTGACCTTTACTAGCTGCTCCTGCTGATTCGGATCTCCTAGCTCATCCATAGGTCTGAAAACTTTATGGCTGCTACCCTCTTGAGGTTCTCTTGTTGGGCAGTTGCGGAGGTAATGATCCCCCTCACAATTCCAACACTTCACGGGTTGCTTCATCTTTATCTGCTCAATTTCCTTTGAGTCTTCCCACCTGGAGCGTTTCTTAATTGGACGATTGGATGAATGCTTCTTCACTGATCCACTTTTCTTTCCCTTGCTGATTGCTTTCATAATACTTTTTACCTCTTTCTGCAGACGAATAGAGTCCTGCAAGACCTTGTGGTTCATCTTGTTCTGCTGCTTTTGCATCTTGAGCATCTCTTCAAGATTTTCTTGGGTCTTGGGAATTGTTTGAAGAAGACTTCCAGCCAATTCTAATAGCCCTTGGTCTGCCGCCATGGTCAATGGAACGATTGACCACACTTTGCTTACTAGCAACACTTGCCTGCACCGGCTGCAACCAATTGATTCAATTTCCACCTGTGAAATTCATCATTACAATTCTCGTTAGGCCAAGCCTTACTCATGAGACTTCCACACTTTTCATGCTTGCCTAACATACACATGAATTCCTTCATGTTCATCCATTCACAAGAAATTCATTAATTAGCATTCACAATTCACTTTAATCAAATAACACACTTTTACTTTCAGTCATGCATGCATTCAGCAACTTTCTAACTCTATAAATGCATCAATAAAAGGAAAGAGAGAGAGCCATAAGAGTTTCTCCTCTTAGTTTTGTTCCGTTCTCGAATCCCACACCACCACTGTGGTTTTCATGCTCCTGTCCTCTTTCACTTCACGTGAATGCTCGACTTGCCCTTCTTGGCTATGAAACTTAGTGTCTAAGGTCTGCATATGGATTTCAACTAGGGAACCCTTCCCCATTGTCGCTTACAGAACCTTTGGCTGCTAGGACCCACACAGTTCCACTAGCACCCTCTTCCATTAATGCTCATACTGAGCTCTTCAGGGTGGTTACATGTCCACCTGCATTCTTAAGATGCTTCAAGGTTCTTGCTTCCAACAATACCTGCGTTGGATGTATTCACTTTATCCCACAAGATCCTTCTTTGCTTTCCAAGCATTGGATTTCCCGTGGATACAACAATGAATGTTGGGCCAGCACGCAGGCTACTCCACAACCATTTGAATAGGCAATGCCAGGCCAGTACGCTGACTGGTTTTATCAATTGTTTAAGGGAATGTTTGGCCAGCACGCCGACTGCTCCACAACATCAAGTGGTTAATGTTCCCACCAACTACCCTCTGAATTTACCGAGAATTTTATAGTTCCAACCAGTTACTCTCTGGATTTACCAAGCATTTATAGCTCTTTCCAAGGTCCTTGTTTCCTGTAATGGCCAAGGTTTCCAACAAAGAAACAACAGTGTATTAGCCGGGTTACAATAAGATTCGTACCCGAAATCTTCATTATTCCAAACAAGAATTAAATGAAAATGAATACATATCTGTATTGTGCGTTTCCTCGCTACTCCACAGGTTTCCTTCTCTGCTTTACAAGCCTTGGATCACCTGTGGGGTGGATGCTTGGACAGCACACATGCTGCTCCACAACATCATCCGAATAGGCAATGCCAAGCCAGTGCGTCGACTGGGTTTATCAGGCATCCCACCAATCAGTATGCTAAGCCAATACTCCGACTGGGTTTATCAAGCATTTCAAAAATCAGTATGCTAAGCCAGTACGCCGACTGGGTTTATCAAGCATTTCAAAAATCAGTATGCTAAGCCAGTACGCCGATTGGGTTTATCAGGCATTTCAAAAATCAGTATGCTAAGCCAGTACGCCGACTGGGTTTATCAAGCATTTCAAAAATCAGTATGCTAAGCCAGTACGCCGACTGGGTTTATCAAGCATTTCAAAAATCAGTATGCTAAGCCAGTACGCCGACTGGGTTTATCAAGCATTCAAGAACCATTTCCAAGCCAGTTCTCCGACTGGGTTTGTCAGGAAATAACACCCTTCACTAATGCCAAGCCAGTACACCGACTGGGTTTATCAGGCATCCAGCAACCTTTCGCCACAACCCCCAAATAACCAATGCCAAGCCAGTATGTCGACTGGGTTTATCAGGCATACAACAACCATTCATCACAACTCCCAAATAACCAATGCCAATCCAGTACGCCGACTGGGTTTATCAGGCATACAACAACCATTCGTCACAACTCCCAAATAACCAATGCCAAGCCAGTACGCCGACTGGGTTTATCAGGCATACAAGAACCATTCGTCACAACTCCCAAATAACCAATGCCAAGCCAGTACGCCGATTGGGTTTATCAGGCATATGAACAACATAATATGATTACGTGGCTCCTTCTCTTGTGCAACCAGTGGTTCCCTCCAGGAAATCCATAGGTGACTCACTTGACTGCAGGCTAGCATGGCCCCACAATACCCACTCACACTACACAAGGATGATACCCCTTTTCTGTAGCACAGCTCCTCGGGCCTATCCATCTCTTCTAGTGTCCTTTAGTGTGAGCGTAGAAAGGTTACCACTGCCCATACAGTCCTCTTGAGCACCCTTTTTTCACTTTGCCTCTTACATGCAACACCCATTTGCATTTGTGTAAGCTGTTAGCACAAGAAGGGTAAGCAGACTCATTAGTGTTGCTGCTCTTAAATCGTAACCATATTTCATAACATTCACTATCAAGTATTGAAACACCAGGAATGCATCCATTCCCTTATAGTGTAGTCAATATTGAAAAAAAACCTATCATGACCCAGCACCAGAAAAGGTGTGCACCCCCTTTCCGATGTGCGCCATGTAGGCCCTAATCATACTCAAGCAATATGCAATGATATAAATAAGATAGAGCATGCTCTGCACATTAACCATAGTAATTTAGACATGAATGTTCTTGTCTAGGGTCACAGAATACTCATTCATTTTGCAGATGTGTCTCATATGCATTCTGGGGCATAGCTTTACCATCTCACTTTCATGGTTTACCGTCATGCGGTTTGGCTGAGACATTATCAATGGCGTTTCTTCCGAAACCCATTTCCAAGCATGGGGTCTTTCCCATTTGGTTTGGCTTCTGCAGGCCATCACACATGATCTTCCTGCAATGTGTCATCCTGGTACACTTTATCAAATAGCCAAACAGTCAGCGACATTTAGCAATAAGCTTCAAATATGATTGTTCCATAACCAATCAATAGCATTAATAATTAAATTCAATATAAATTTTACAATTCTGTCTTCTACAGAAATTGATTTGCTTAGCAATGAGGCTATCCTCATATCGTTTGGCTCCTGTAAGTGACATCACTCTGCTTGTTATGGTCTTATGCCTTCTGCCATACATGAGCATCTACTTACAGCATGTCCTCCTGACACATTTTCATATAAGCCAAACAATCATTAACAATTATTAGCAAAATTTCAAATCTGAAACATTTACAAATCTGATATTTACAACTGTTCTTACTAACAGAACTTAGAGCTCTCAACCATGAGATTCCTCCTTATAAGCTCAAGATCAAATTTCACAGTCATATCCTTTATAACAGCCCATGAAATGATCATCGAATTATCATCAATTCATCCTTTCATTCATTATTTATTTTGCAATGACATATGTATCATCCCTATGCATTCATACAATGCATCACAAGATTTATAAAATCTCTTAATGCACATCTACTCAATGCTACTTTGCATTGTTTCATGAGTACTATGCATTCAAGCATATTATGATCGAAACATGACTATCTCATATAACTTGCATTACCATAATCAGGACCACCAGTCCTCACTTGCTTTGGTTATCGAGCACATAACCATCATACACATGGCATGATATAAATTCATATGAATGCCTTGAGATTTCTAAACAGTCATAGGGTGTAAGGATCATTTCCTTCACTTACCCACACCTCACCAAGCTTGGTAGGTTAACAGTCCCAAGTGGTATTTAATATCATATGCAAACTATCTCAACATAACTCAAACATAGTTGAAGAGATCTTACCAATTCCTTTTCAATATTCATGCCATTTGGCACCAATAATCATTACCTGCATGGTTACCATTAACATCGCCTGATGTTACCTGATCAATTGGCCTCTTACCAAGGCTGCTCAGTCCTTTTTCCCACTTTATGATCATATTTTTGTTGCACCATTCTTTCTGCCTAAGGTTGTTGGCTTCATGCAACAACATCCTCAGCACATTTAACCATGCTCTCTGTTATCTTTGGTCCTACAACCAAGACCAACATCAATAGTGATTATCGACCACCATATTCCCCATTAGTGGTTCATTGCATATGCAGACTTCATTATTCTACCAATATACAATATCCTATTTATGCACAAGCATTTCCGTATGCATTATGCACTGTTTGTTAAGATGCCATCTAGTGCATATACATCTATGTAATCCTTTACATTTTTAACATTTTTATGCCATATGACAATTTTATAATTATAAGCATGATAACAAACAGAGGTTTAAGAAATTCTTCCATTTTCGATCCCTCATCGTAACATGGAATTCCTGTTCCATATCATGCAAGTGTGGAAATTGCCCATATTGATAGCAAAATTTGTTTGTCAAAACAGTCGCTGGCACTCTTCTGCACTAAATATCTATGATATATGCAGACCTCATTCAAACTCTGGTCATGTATCATTGTTCCCTGCTGGACAAGCTTTCCAGTGCCTGTCTTCATGCTCCATTCCGACATCAGGTGCGGAAACTGCATCCCTTCAAAAATGACAACTTTCACTCCAGTTCTGCACATTTTACACAGTTGCATTTTGGTCCCGAATGTCAACTTCAGCCACCTGTGGAAGAAAATCTATGAGGAATCACAAAAACTTATCTATCAGGCGAAGTTAGTCCATATAACAAGGAACACTCAACAATTCACGGATTTCAATTCCGATGCACCATTCATCTTCTATGAATTTCTGGATTTCACTACTTCTCACTTTTCACATTTTCCCAAAATTCCAAATTTTGGGCCAAAAACGGCTATCTCCCAAACGGTGCATTTCTGGAAAATCTTCGTCTAAAGGAAGCTGTCCGTCTTAATGAGAATATGAAATGTCTAGTTCAGTAAAATTTCTGATTCCCACGTCTAGGGTCACTTTTATTGCCCACAAACTTTTCAAAATCCCGAAAAAGTGGCCCGGAACAGTGCTTTTTGGCCTTCTCGCTCACCCCGACTCCACATCCTTTGGAGTTTGGCTCCAAGATTCTGAACTTAACATCGTGCCTGCTTCATGGCCGCGCCTGATCAATTTCAGCTCAAACCGACCTTCTGTCAAGCCTCGGGACTCCATCCTTTAAAAGTCACTATTATCCATTTTCTGTCAAATCGGAGTGTAATGGGCCCGGGGTCTTCACTGGTTCTTTCATGGCCTCCGTAAATGGCCTCCGAGCCCCACAGGAATCATCCCATTCCGAGCCCCGATGCTCCCCCTATCCAAAAAATGAGTTTATTGGTAGTTTATTCTTTGCATTACGAATAGCTGCAACTGTGTGGTGTGACAGTCGACTGTGTAGGTTAGTTTTGATTATGCATGTGTGTTCAATAGCTGTTATAGCCAAGCTCATCTCCCATTCCTTTCAGTCATTTATGATTCCTAGGATTTCTAATGGTTATCAATTTATAGTTCAGTCTTATTTCTTAATTCTGGTTGATGTTGTATCTTCACTTAATTCATTAGGATAGGTAGATTTTGATTGAGTAACAGTAGCCGCTGGATGGATGATTTTGGTAAAGATTTAATACTGTAGTTTGATAATTATAGGATTTAACTTCTTGCAAAAGTAATCTACTTCATTTTCATTCTTAGATTAGTAACTGCTAGGCTGATTTTTGTAGGAAGGTAGTTGCACTTTGAATTCCTAGATGTATGAGTTATATTAGTTTCTTATGGAATGAGTTTCATTGAACATATAGGTAGGATTACTATCTCTATTCACTTGATCAACTACTATAAATGTTTATGCATAGATTGTGCTTAGTGCCATTGAAATAAAAGACCTCCCTGGGTTTGACAATTTGTATTGAGCATCATGTGTGTTAGTTGTAATTAATTGACATATAGGGTGACCAACATTTTGGCATCGTTATCGGGGATGGTAATTGATAGACATAGTTAGTAGTTGGTTTATTTGATTTTATTTGGGTTTAATCATTTACAGCATGCATGAATACAAGAAAAACAAATCGGGAACCCCCTTTGAATACTAACATTGCAGGTGGAAGAGGTCGAGGTCGTAATACAGGTCAGGGAAGACAGACAGACATACATTGATGAAATAATTGCTAGACCTGATTCCTCCACCAGACCACCGCGAACATCTAAAGGTAGGGGAAATTTTGTTCCTCCCCATCTTGAGAATTCGGCATCAACAGTGGAGAATACAACGGGACCTTCAACTCCTGTTGCAGAAAATAAACCTCCTGAAGATAAGGGAAGCGCTGTGGGAGCACTGGATAGAGAGGAGATTTATTATATTAATAGAACCAGAGTTACTAAAGAAGTCTGGTTGGAGACTCACCAAGAAGCAAAGGAAGAGAGAAGGCGAGAAGAAGAGAGGAGGAGAGAAGAAGAAGCAAAGGCAGAGGAAGAACGCATAAAGGAATCCATTAAGTTTTTAACTAACGACATGGCTAGTAGAGAACAGGAAGGAGAGAATGAACATAGGGAGAACCAGGAAGAAGAAGTGGAAGATAATAATCCTGGTAACATTGTGGCCACATTAGAATTCCCTATCCTCCAGACACCTGGAGTAGCTCCTATGAAAAACATCTCACCATTGTGGCCATTTTTATTTTTTTTTTACCGGGCGATCTCTCCGCAGCTGCGGGACGGTTCACTGAATGCCCCTGCAATTGCGAGCCGGTTGGTTGTATCCTTCCACAGTTTCAGAGCCATCCGCGGAATCCTTCCGCAGTTTCGGAAGACTTTCCCAAATTCTTTCCGAAACAAACTTTAAACAAAATTTTTGAAAACACTTAGAAAAATTTTCCTCTTTTTCGGAGGAATTCGCCGAATTTTTCCGCGTTGCGGGACAACTCGCGGAATCCTTCCACAATTTCGGAAGAGAATTCCTTCCGCAAATTTCGGAAGAGAATTCCTTTTGCAAATTTCGAAAGAGAATTCCTTCCGAAAACTTCCCTTCGCAAATTTCGGAAAAACTCGCGGAATGCTTCCGAAATTTCGGAAAGATTCGTCGAATGCTTCCGCAGTTGCGGAAGACATTCGGGAATTCTTTCCGAATCAGTCTTTAAACAAAATTTCAAAAACACTTAGGGAAAAATTTAAAACTTTCTTTTCTTATGACCGCAAGTGGATTTGGCCCATAGAGGCCCAATGCTGCAACCAGCAGCTCTGATACCATTCTGTCACGTCCCCTCACATCATACCAGTTAGATGGAGGGGATCGTGAGGCTAAGACCGGGCATCTAGCCCCATAAAATTTTTAACCAAGCATTCACATAATTTAAAAGAGATATGGGATGTAAAATTATAAGCAAAACACAGTGGAAATAATCAATTACACACCCATTATAAAGTCAGTATATTCATGCCGTTCATCAATCTAAACGATATCAAATAGCAAATGAGAATACTTATCTTAAACCAAGTAATCCCTGAGCAACCAGCTACGCTTCTGCAACGTTCCACCCAACCGTAGGCCAGTGAGCTCCTTAATCTCTCAGCACCACTGCCACCCCCGAGCTGGGCATGATCTCCACAAGGAACTAGGGAATCACAGGGTCTCACATAACCAAAGATACACTAGAGTCAGCCATACCAACCAGCAGTCGAGTTTCTGGGGCTGCTGGGAGATGGATGCATTTAACAGCGAAAACTGTAAGTGATGGGCATGAGAGAGACGTTTCAACAGGGGGACGCACGAGATGGGATTTCTTGAGCTTCAGAAAAACGTGGGTAGGCTCAAATGAATTGGCAGACTGGGAAAATTCGACTGGGAGAGCAACCCATTTAAGAAAAACGCCCCAAGGGAAAAAACGACCTCTCCCTCAGCCCAAAATCGCGTCCCTCCTTTCCCAGCTACTTCACAATACCAAAAACGAGTTCCTGGACATGGAAAAAAAATGCAGGGTTATGGTGAAAAATGTGAGGATAAACTCCCACAAGTTCAGACTGCGTGAGAGAGAGAATGCCATGGGTGAAGAATGGCTTTTGGGCCAATTTCGTGGGGGTTTTCTTGCCCAACAAGCAAAAACACGTTTTTCCAAGTTGATGGCTTGCCCATGCACGAAAATTGACAGCCATACCTCTCCCATCCCAAGGCATTTATTGTCTCAACCAATTCTTGGAAGAATTAAATGATTGGGTGCATGAGACCAAGTGGATAGTGGATATTTCATGGGTTTCTCAATGAAATGGCTTAACACCATGGCTCAAGGGTTTGGTTATTTCCCCCCCCCTATTCCTTGTAAAGATCATGCCCCCATCTCTTTGTTGCATTGCGTAGCTGGTTGTGGGTATCTTTCATTAAATTCGTATTTACATGATGTCTTATTTACATCGTTCCCTTCTAGCACAAGAACCATAGGCATCTACCTCTTAATTTTCGGTACATAAAATGATAAATCAATGGCGGGGCCTTGGCCTTGAGCTCCTCACCATGATTAAGTTACAATAATTACATCATTTACGATTTAGTGCAAAAAGGGGGTCAAAATGGGGACGTGACAGTCCTCCCATTTACAGTCCGGTATCTTGCACAACAAGCTGGTTGTAATTTTAACATGCTTCGAAATTGGTGGCAAACGGATGTCGTATTTTGCATTGTTGGCCAACTTATAGATGGGGGCATTCAGCGCCCGAGGTGAGATGTACTCAGGGGTCATATTCAGCGGGATTTCTTTCATGAAAATGGGCTGCCTTAGCACCATCAAACTTGGATTTAGTTGTTTGGTTCGAGGTGCAGTGACTGTTTCCTTCCCCTTGTCTTGCATGGATGGATTGGTTCTCGGTGATCTATGGGATCCTTGGCCTTGTTCTGTTACAACCTTCTTGGCAGGATTTTCATTAACTCTTGAATGCCTCCATGCTGAAAAACTCTAAGTGCTTCTTCAATGGTAAGCTCTTCTTCTCTATAAAAATGTTTGGACATTCGTTGATTAGATAGCGGCTATGGTAGTCAGATGACAGATGGATATTAGCGCCAGGGGTGGTTGCAAGAAAATTCTAAGTGCTCAGTAATGCTCGCAAGTCCTCAAGCGGTGTTATTTATAGGCGCAGCTGACCTTCTCCCATGCCCTTCAACATTTTCCCTCTAGCAGCCAAATCCATTGGATTTTCCAGTCCTTTCCTTCGTCAGTCTATCCAGAACGACTATCTTCCCTTTAAATGCTGAAGTGGTTGCTGCAACGGTCATCTAACGACTATTTTCTCAAAAGTACTGTAACAACTATTTTTCTCTGGGTGTTGCGCCAAGCTGTGCGACAGGCCACTTAAAACCTTGCACAGTTGCTTCCCAGTGTGAATTATTTTTTTTTGCTTACGCAGCTTCAACAATGTTGTGCGGTACATACAGCATCTTTCTTATCATACATGTACAGATTCCTTTACACTTCTAGTGCCCAATTTCAACTGTACTTGACACTTAGAAATCTCTTCCTTCGCTTGTTATCCAAGGTTCTGCGAAGCACGATTATCATGGTACAACTTTAGTCTGCTTCCATTTATCAAAGTTGGTAAGGTATTGCTAGCTAAATTGGCTAGCTGGACTGCACCAGTGTTAGTAACATGTACCACAGTATATGGGCCAAGGAAATGCATCTTAAATTTACCAGGAAACTTCATGAATTTTCTATCATACAGGAGGACTAGGTCACCTACCTGAAAGCACTTGTTCTTTATATGGCAATCATGCCAGGCTTTCTCGCGGTCCTTTTGAGCTTGCTAGTGGAAGCCGACAATGAAGCAATCTTCCTCCAATCCAACAAGGTGTAGCAACCTTTCTTCTAATTTTGTGTGATCTGCCATCCCTGTGACCGTAGCGATCCTCAAACTAGGGATAATATATTCCATTGGCATGATAGCCTCCTGCTTATAAGCCAATCGAAAGGGAGTTTGTCCTGTCAATTTCTTGCGTGTAGTCCTGTACGCCCATAACACAGAGGAGACGCGCAGGTCCCAATCATCTCTATTTACATTGTAGACCTTAGTGAGTGCGTTTTCCAGTATTTTATTGAAAGCCTCAACAATGCCATTCGCCTGTGGATGATATGGAGTACTGTGCTGATGATGAATGTGGAATTCCTCTGTGAGTGCCTCAATGGTCTATTCAAAAAGTGAGTACCTTAGTCACTCATCAAAATCTTCGGACAACCAAATCTTGACAATATTTCTTCAAAAATGAACTGTGTAGCAGTACTGGCGCTACAGTCCTTTATTGGATTTGCTTCCGCCCATCTGGTGAGGTAATCAGTAGCAGTAATAATATTCCTCGCACCAGTTCTTTTTCCTAGTGGGTTTATAGGACCCACAAAATCAATTGCCCATTTCTCAAATGCCTGCAAGGTCAACTGCGGGTTTAATGGCATCTCATCTCTTCGTGAAGGTTTCCCTGTCCTTTGACAGACATCACAGTTCCTGTAGTGTTCTTTGGAATCTTTGTGGATCGTGGGCCACCATAGCCCTGCGCGTAATATCTTCTACGCAGTAGCCCTTCCTGCATAGTGACCCCCCGCGATCCCTAAATGTGCATCTTCTAGAATAAATGGTTTCTCATGATCTAGTACGTATCTGCGCAGCACTTCATCCAACCCAAGTTTGTATAACTGACCTGCAATTATAGTGAAGTTTGCGGCGCACACCACTAGCTACTTCTTTTGCTAGACAGATAATTCCGGTGGTGCCATCCCTGTTGTTAGAAAATTAATGATATCCTTATAATAATCATCGGCAACCTGTATAGCAAATAACTGCGCATCAGGCAGACTGTCTTCAATGTTCGTCGGCTCTTCTCCGGACTCAATCCTTGATAGATGATCAGGTCCTAAGTTCAGTCTACCTGGCTTAACAACAATCTCAAAATCATACTCCTGGAATAGCAACAACCATCTGCATATGTGCCCCACTAACACTGGCTTATTGACCAAGTATTTCAATGCAGAATGGTCAGTGAACATAAGGAAGTGCGCACCAAGCAAGTAATGTCTGAATTTCTGTAGGGCATATACCATCGCAAGGCCTTCCCTCTCGGTAGTAGTATAGTTCTTTTCTATTGTTGAGAGTTTTCTGCTTGAAAATGCAATAGGGTGGTCAATACCTCCTTCTCCTGGCTGAGCTAATACAATTCCCAAGGAAATGCATGATGCGTCAACATGGACATGGAATGGCTTCGTCCAGTCTAGAAAGACTAGAATTGGTGCAGTAACCATCTTTTGTTTTAGTGTATCAAAACCTTGTTCACATTCCGTGTTCCAAATGAATGGTGCGTCTTTCTTTAGCAGCTTTTCCATTGCTGCGGTTATCTATGCGTAACCCTTTATAAACTTCCTGTAGTATCCAGTATGGCCTAAGGTAGAGCACAACATCTTGACTGAATTTGGTGTTGGAAAATTCACTTCACAATAATGGCAATCTTCATAGGGTCCACCATGAATCCCTGCTTACAAACAATGTGCCCAAGTAGAATTCCATAGGGAACACAAAAAATGCACTTCTTCAGATTCAAGGAGATCTGATGCTGTCGACATTTCTTAAGCATCATTCTGAGGTTCGCACAATGGTTCTTCAATAGACCAAACACAATCCAATCATCAAAATAGGCTTCGAGAAACTTATGCATAAACTCTTTGAATGCTGCGACGACCACTCTAGAAAATATGGCAGGTGCGTTCTTCAGGCCAAAAGGCATTACTGTGTACTGGAATGACTCCCAATCTGTAGAAAAAGTCGTCTTATGTCTGTCTGCGGGATCAATCCTTATCTGATGATACCCCGAAAAACCATCAGTAAAAGAATAGGCCTCATTCCCTCCTACATTTTCAAGCACTTCATCTGTGAAAGGAGTAGGGAATGGGTCGTGCATGGAAGCATAATTCAGTTTTCTAAGATCAACACAAATCCTGATCTCACCCTTCGCTTTCTTGTCTTGAACAACCATGGGACTAATCCACTCTAATTCCTTGACAGGTTCAATGATTCCTGATTCAAGCATCTTATCCAACTCTGCACGTACTCTTTCCTTGTAGCGTGGGTTTAGTCTGTATGGTCTCTGCTTCACAGGCTTTGAGCCTGGCTTCAAAGGTATTTTCATGACTCTTAGGTCTCCCAGAATTCCTCTCATTTCTGTAAATTTTGTCAGAAACAGCTCCTGATACTCATGCAAGGTGTCTGCGATCTCTGCAACAGTCTGATCGTCCCAATAATATCCGATTGCTGCGAACTTTGGTTCTTCTTTTGTGCAAATATTCACCTTCCGTGTCTTTACTGGTCCGCTCATATTTGGGATTTCTAACAGAGGTCCTTCTACGTCGTGCGCACCCTCCAATTCTGGTATGTTTATGTTGCGTGGATCATCATCATCGTTTTCATTTCTATCATCGATGTCCTCAGCTAGGTTGTAACACTCAATAAGGTGTTCTTCATGTTCCTTCCATTCTGACTGTAGCTATGCAGGAATGCGATCTTCCCCGAAGAATTCCTCCAATGTCATATTTCTGTGAGGATAGTCTTCCCTAAATATGCGTTCCTTAATTATCTGCAATGCCTCATGGATCAGTAGGTTCTCGTCCTAGAAGTTCAAGTCAACATTTCCCAATTAGTGGTTTCCTTGCGCAACTCCAGGTCTAGGTACCATTTCTTTGGAATGTCATCATCGAGCGTATGTACAAATAGATGCACCCATTCTGTGTGTGGCCTTTCCACGCATGCCTGTGAACAGACTTCAATGTGTTGACTAGGATCTGTCTACCCATTAAATTTTTCGAAGGGTAAAGTAACCCTTTCAGCAAATCGGATCTGCATCTTAATTCTGCATCCCAAGTGGTCAATGTCTACTTGTGTGCATTCCACCATCTGGCGGGTGTGTCGCGCAGTGCCATATCCAATGCTGGTAATCTGTGCTCATCTGCAATAGCTGCAGTGTATTCTTGGATGAAAGTATAAAAATTAGCAGAACCATCATATGTGGGAATAGGAATTACCTCCTTCCCGATCCAGCACAGTGATTTCATAACCTGCGCGCACCTTCTTGCTGATACTTCATGCATCCAGATTTGCCAATTTTCCAGTCCTGCCTCTGAATCAGAGACACAGGAGCTGTCACATCTCCAGCTGAGTGTACCATCTACAGTAGGATTAATGTAATTTTCCTGGTTCGCTTTGAGCTAGTATAGTTTGTCCAAGTCTTGAGACTTGGATTCCTCCTTAATGAGCTCGTTGTATCTGTCACCATCTGCAGGATCCAATGGTGCAATGACCCTAAGATGCTTCCATTCAAATATCATCTTCTTTGTTTTTAAGTTGATGATAGCCAAGTTATCCATATCCCAGTCAATTCCTAGCAGTGCAGGAAAAGGTTGACTATCATCCACAATCTTGATAACTTCAAAGTTTGCATGACTTTGGACTCCATCGATGTCGACTATCACGTCGGCTAACCGACCAAAAGGTATGACTTTCTCTTGGTTAGCCATTCCCAGCTAGATAGGTGACCATGAAAACTTTGGTCGACCCATCTTCTACCATGTCTGATTAGTTAAGACATTTACTTCAGAGCCCATATCAAGGATGACTTCATCCATTTGAAAATATCCAATCTGCACGGTAAGTCTCATTTCTCGGCATGTTCTTTTATGCTTCCGTATGTGATGTACTATGCTCTCAGAAGCCTCTGTTCCGGTCTGCGGCTCATACTGGTTTATGAGCTTCTACAGCTCTACTATGGCATTTTCACTTTTGAGTAACTTCATGCAGCTTCGCAGGAACTGCGCAATGGAAGTGTTGACATCCGTCATAGTGCTTGTTTTGTCATAGGCCATTGGCATGTCTTCAACATGCGATGCTTCACTGCGCAACGGGATCTGCTGTGACTCTGTTGCCGGTTCTCTGAAGGTATCCCGTGTGTCGATAAAGACTTCTTTATTCTTTTGTAGGTCGAGAGGAGGTATCTTTCTCGAAGCTTTCCTTATCCATACTGTCTCACGAGGGATCTGTTTTGTGTGAGCCTCCCTTGATGTGGAAGCTTCTTCTCCTCTATCGTGGCTTGTCTGAGCACCACTGCGTGTGACCACATTGATGCTCGGGTCTACTAGTCTGCTCTCCACTGCGATCCACTAGACGTTCGTGTGTGGTGCATCCATCCATCTTCTTTTCCGCATTTCCACCTCTAGCACTGGGCAATCTTCAATGACATGCTCAAATGATTTACAATAATTGCATGTAGTGCATGGGTTAACACAATCTCTAGATACGTGACCTGGCTGGCCACAATTATAGCAAATAACCTGGTTGCGGCCTCTTCCCTACGCCGGGCCACCATTTCTTCCTTTGTCGTGGTATCCAGCACCATGACCTCTGTATCTTCCTTAGTCATATTGTGCATTCTCTTGTTTCGGGTGGTTATCTTCTTGTACGCGGTACAAGCCAGCACCTCTCATTGAGTCCATATCTTTTTTTCTCTCATTCATTAGCTCATACGCGCGGCAGTTGGATTCATCATGTCCAACTGATTTACTGAAATTGCAGTATAAATTTTTAGGTGTTTTCACATATTTCTATATAAGATAAAAGTCTTCAGGTCTGTGTCCTGTAGTTCTACAAATTTCACACCATGGGGCATGATTCTGATTTAGTGGGTTGTGCGCACCACTATTAAGATAGTCGTGGAATAAAGGGCAATGCTCCCGGTCATGGCCTTCTCCTTTACAACTTGTACACCAGACCTCATGTCTAGGTTCATACCTTTGTTCTTTGCCATTCTTCATGCTTTGCAGCTCTAGTGTCAGGGGGGTCAGCTGGTTTTGGATCTGAGACATCCCAGAACTAGTCTCACCAATTGGTGAAGCCTCTAGCTTCATTACGATTTCTAAGGCCTCTACCTGCAACGTAACCCTCTGTTGCATCAATGGTAATCTAATATGGGGCAACAACACATCAATGAACCATTCCTTGTGTTTTTCCAGAGCTATAACAAAGCTTACTTGGTCCAATAGTTTCTTGAACTTATGATCAAACTCCCAAACTGTTTTAGTTGGTTTCTACTTTATTTCTTTCAACTCGGTTATACACTGAGATTCAAATTTGGGTTTCTTAAACTCAGACACGAGCGCAGTTTTGATCTCCGCAAGGGTTCTGGGCTGTGTCTGAGAGTATTTCATAAACCAATATAAAGCTCTGTCCCTGAAAGTGGTGATAAGCTATGCTCTCTTCGCGACATCATCCTGGATTTGTCTTACACTCCATATGGCTTCGCAAAGGAACTAATACTGGTCAGGGTCTTCTAGTCTAGTTCCTTTGAATATTGGGAACTTCATATCAGTGTTTGCCATTGTTATATTAGGTGGTGGGGCGCCCGGATTAGTGCGCAGCTACTGTAAGGGGCTCTGTGCAGTGAAAAAAATGAGCTTATCGGGATAGATATACTGGGTTGAGTATTCTGCGGGGTGGGTTGTGTAGCGGGTGGGTTTTGAGATAAAGGTGGTGCGGTCTCTGCAGCCGGTGGGTTCTCAGGGGTAAATGGTGGTGCGGCTTTGTTGTCAAGGTTACATGGAATCTCAGTATCAATATGGAGTCTAGGGCCTCCAAGATTCTTATTAAATTTATACCTCTTACCACTTCTAAGATTAGGGGTATCTTTGTCAGAATCACTATATATACTGTTTACCATGAAAAACTTAAGAATATTACTGCATTCTTAAAACACCTTTCTCTTCTAACATCATCTTAATGTATAGACTGAGATTGTTTAGCAACTTACCTTGAATCCTCCGAAAAAATATTCTTCTGCTTGGCTGTAGGATTTGAGTGTGTCTATAGAAAATTATGTTACGAAGCCTTCTAGCATATGATCGACCCAAAAATCAATTGCACATGTCAATGGGATGTCTATCACTTTGAGCTGCTCTATGAGCTCAGGAGTCCACTCTATAGGAACTCCTCCTTGAAAACAGGTTTTCTTTTCTGTGAGCCACGAGATCCACGCGTGCAGCTCATTTGGAAATGATGCCCAGAAAATTTTGTGAATATCTTCCCACATATATCTATCCGACCACTGTGTGTCAGATAGACACGGATGTCTATTCTCTTGCCTTGCAAAGTCTCTTCTGGTCTTGTCCCACCAAGATTGGATTTCTGTCTTTTCAGGATGCTAGTTGTCAGAGCCTTCCGGAAACTGGTATTCTTCGTCACTCATTACGGTTGCAACTCATAAAAAATTCTAACCCGACAATGGAACCATTTGTGGGCTATAATTGACCTAGAGGTTTTCTATAAGACGTAGGTTCTTTGTAGTTTCCCTTTGACCAACAAAACCCCTTCGCACCGACCCTTCCGGCAACAACCTGCGAGCAGGTTTAGGTCTCACCCGAGGTGTATCTATGGGGTACTGTGGAATCAGGTTTCCACAGTAAGTGATAAGTTGAATAGTTGAACGTACTGCACAGCGCGGGATAGGGAAGGTGTGATGTGAGACAAGACTGCGCGATGCGCAATGAGATATGTGTCGCGCGACTTCTACTGAAACTGCGAATAATGCGGCTTTATTCTATACTTGGATTATCTTGAAAACTCTTAAGGCACTGAAACGAATATCACTCATCCATTTGTTCAGGTGCTTAAATAACTATTCCTCTAACACTCCTTCGTTAATTTAGGATGTTGCGATTTGAACATATATGACTGATATAATCCACTGTTATGCATTCCTTTACTGCTTATAAGAAAGTGCTTAACCAAATGATTGATTCACTGTCTTCAAACACAACACTAAATGTTCACCATTCATCTATTCAAACAGAACTTAACCTATCATTTCCATACCTCTTCTGGTGGGAAATGCATATCAAAGTTCTCTTATAACAGCATGCAAGGAAACATCTAGACATTTAATTACAGTGAATACAAATAATCATTCATCCATAAACACAATCGCACAACACAATGGTTAACGTGGTTCACTTCCCCGGATGGAAAGCTATGTCCACAAGAACGATTGGTAATATATTTCTTTAAAAGGGATGGGGACAACCGTTCTTAGTCTGCGCACTCAGCTGCAAACTTCCCTTCCTCTTAGACATGTCTCTACTCACACAGCTGCAGAGCCTTTACAATCTTCTCAACTCATGGGGATTTTTCAATACAACAACCCAAAATTGTAACAGTAGAAAGTAAAAAGTAACCCCATCCCATACAAAATTGTCTTCTTAAATAGATCATGCCCGAAGGTCATGTCTTTACAATGATGAAGACCTAACCCAAAAACCTTAGGGCTTACAAAACTGTGTCGGTTTCCCTAAACTGGCTTGCTGGCATCTGGTAGCATCTGCTTCATCATGGCGGTTCTCCATGTCTTCATTATGTCACTATCGGCCTCCCTATCGTATGCATGCCAATAGGTCGCTTTCTCTGAACCGTTCATCTCTAACGGTTTCGCCCACCAGGTGTTCCAAAGAAATCGCTTTCTCTGAACTGTCATTTCCTTAACCAACTCGTGCATTGGCCGCCTTCCTTATTTGCTCATATCCACCGCTTGGCACTCCTGGAGCATCTTTCCCAAAAATAGTCTGCTACCGATATGACCAGTACCTATACTTGTCCTTCGTCCAACATTCTGCTTTGATGGCTCCACGTGGCCTCCTATCTCCGTAGCACTGCTTCTGCGCAGTACTGATCTTCACAGTATCGATCAAAACATGGTTATTGCGCGCATATTCGTAGCATCCTAAGTACTTAGCCAAATTTCCATCTTTTTTCGGAGCTGTGCTTAGCTCAGGTTCTTCTGCCTTCAAAAATGTTACCAAAAATGGATCATTTGGGCAATTTTCCTTTGTGCTTCAAATTCTCCCACGTGAGAATTTTATTATTGAAAATAAGCCAAAGAGAATTTTATTATTGAAAAGAATCCAAAGAAAACACTTTACCTTTAGAGGAATTTTCCATTTCCATAACATCTGATGCCACCAATTCTTTAGCATAACCACATGATGTTCAACAAGGACCTAATATGTCAATTTTGCCGTGACTTGTCCATTTACTGGATTTTTTTCCCATATTAAAAGGTCCTGCTAACCAGTTAAACGTATACCTGCCAAATTAAGATTCAAACATACTGTTCCCATTCTTCTTTCCAAATGCCATCCAGTCCAAGATCTGAAGCAGTAGACCAGTAAGAATCATCCAGAACCTAGAAATGAGTTCTCTTGAATTGGTTAAGTGTGTAGAGGCCGAAGCTGGAAAGTGATTACGAAGGCCCTGAGATAAACCAAAATCTCCAATGAAACCAGAAATGGGATCCACACCCACATATAACATCGATCCACTTCCCACCCTCTAGGAGAGCTGAGAACTAATCCAAGGGAATATTTTCATAAAACCCTTCCATATGAAAGAAGCATTGCGGGTCACCAATATTGGCATCTTGATCCAGTTGAGTATGTCTTCTTTGATGTATTTAGCATATAAAATTTTTGACCTGAGATTATCCCCAAAGAGACCATGCCAAAGGCTTTTTAATGTGAGGGTCGTGTTGAACTAGTAAATGTTTTTTATATTCCAACCGCCAAACTTGAATGGCAAAGCTAAAGCATTCCAATTTGCCAAGTGAAATTTTCCTCCATTCTTGTAGCTGGACCATAGGAATGAAAACACGAGACTGTTTAAAGTCTTCAAAATTGAGTGCGGAAGTTGAGCTAAGAGATCCCAATACACTGGAAGGCTGCTCATAACAGATTTGAGTAAGATGAGACGACCACCCAATGAAAGGTGCTTTAACACCCATAAATTGATCCTTTTCTCAAACCGACCAATTAACCAGTTCCAATCCTGCTTACTATAACAATTTGGTTTGATATAGAAGCTGAGGTATTTAACTCCATCGTTCAGATCAGTTGTAGTATAGGGAAGAAAGAGCAAGACCTCATTTAAGACAGGGTTTGAAACTGACTTACATATAAAAATAGATTTATTCTGGCTGATTTGCATCCCCGTAGCTGAGAAAAATAGTGACAGAATGTATGATATAGACTTACATTCTTCTACCGAATCTGATCCAAATAAAATGACATCTTCAACAAACAGAGTGTGAGTGATGGATAATTTTTTTGCAACCATAATACCTTTGACAACAGTTTTATTTTTTGCATCCCCAATCAGAAGGTTGAGGCCTTCAAACACCAGAAGAAATAATAGGGGAGAAATAGGGAAACCTTGGCCCAATCCTCTACAACTGTTGAAAAAAGGAGTTGTATTACCATTAACAAGACTGAGTAGTTAGTCGACTTCACACAGGCCATGATCCAGTTTGCAGTCGAAATTGGAATCCCAATCTGCACTCTTTATCTTGCTATAATAGCAAGTAAATAAAATATTGAGGATTCATATGTTGGCAGTCGAGGATGAAATTATAAGATGGATTTCAACTGCCAGCAGTGGAATTCGTTATTATATTATAAACAGTAACGTTCGTGGCAAGCCTTTTGGACCTACTTGTTCTTTGACACTGACTTCTTGTGGTTGCATTACAAAGACCGCATGTATATGAACTCATTGACCTTAGACCTACTTGTTGAACTCATTTTCCTTCGTATAGTCTCCGTTATCGATTGGATCAAGGTTGAGTATGTTTTGTTATTTTTACATTTCTATTTTATTTATTAAGTTTTGTATATGATTATCCCGACTTATTTTAATATTATTTCAAGGTAGTATAAGTTCTGCTATCGTTGTTCATAGAAAACTAAAGCATAACCATTGCGTCATGTTGTCACAAAGACAACTTAGTCTATTACTTATATTAGGTACCAATCAATAGGACAACCACAAGGAAACATCATTTATTCCTTTACCATGTCCACACATTATGAAGCCAACTTAACAATAGGTTCATTATATGAACACATAGAGATTACAGTATAAAACTAAGTGTAGTGGAGTATTATTTTTATCATATATTGGATCAAATACCCAACTTATTCTCAATGTTGGTTCCAAGCATAGGTAAGTATTTAATAACGTTATCTATCTCAACTAGATGTAGATGTTGTATCTCCTACTATCA
Organism: Larix kaempferi; assembly: GCA_027924585.1. Classification (NCBI taxonomy): domain Eukaryota; kingdom Viridiplantae; phylum Streptophyta; class Pinopsida; order Pinales; family Pinaceae; genus Larix; species Larix kaempferi. The sequence continues at coordinate 9,126,942 of BSBM01000350.1, read as the reverse complement.
TAATTTAACTTGTGACGTTATACCAATGAGATAACTTCTATACTCTTACACATCATTCCATTTAATATTCCATTGACTACTTTATAACATTATTGACCCTTTTTAAAACAATACATATCTTAATAAACGCATATATGTGCACACTTTTAATAACACATAAGGTACTACATGGCAATCATCCTAACTATCAATTTCAACCATTTAACATGTGATATCTCCATGTATATTCACGCATGAAGATATCACATGTATTAACCCTTGTGAGATTTGACCATAGTATTTGTGTTTTCTTTCTTCTTTAAAACACCTCATACTTCAATAAAAGAATTAAGTAAATATTTCCCAAGAAATAACCACTAGAGAATAAATACATCCATACTCAAAGTGCTAATTTATAAAGAAAGGAATTATTAATATCACTATGGAATTAAAATCCCTTGTGTTATCTTAGACATACAATCATCATTTTTATGATGAGATAACCCTTTCAAACCTGAAAATTTCATTTATGAAACTTAATGAATAATAAGTGCATCAAGAGAATGAAGAATACTTATATGATTTATGTAGACCTTTGTGATTAGACATGACTGAAGAATTGACTGCAACGTTCAGTCCAACCAACAAGTTCTCTATCCGAGGTATGTTTTTCCACCGAGAGACCGCCCCTGAGCTACGAATGAATCCACTAGATCACAGGATTTAAGGGGAAATTAACTCACAAGGGTATGGGTAGGTGCACAAAGTTGCTCCCCAAAAGTGTTGCAACAGGGCCGTGCTAGCGGGGAGAAAGAGACCACGCGTACGCACCTAGGAAGCGCGCACGGACTGCTAGGTTCGGTACCGAACCGAGGTGTGCGCACTCTTTTGTGCGTGCACATTTTTGGCACGTGTGCATTCAGATGCGCGCATGCGCTCCTATTAAAAATTAAAAAAAAAATCAGGGTAGAGTGTTTGTCATTCTACCGTTTGCAGCCGAGCACGACTCCCTCTCTGTGTGCGCATCATTACAAGCCACCATACTCACCTCTTTCCACTCCAAAATGATCCAAATCCATCCACCAACTCGTCAACGAGTCAATTGGATAGGTAAATTCCATTTTTTTTGTCATTTTATTCATTGTTTTGACATTTTATTCATTGTTTTTTGTTTATTAAATTTGTAATAAGTCCCAAATTCTTAAAACAATAGAGAAATTTTCAATTGCAAATTGTAAACCCACACAATGAATGAACAAAATGTGAACATGGAGTCTGGTGGTACACAAGAAAACACTAATCTTGGAACCAATGAAAACCCTCAACAAAATCCAAATGCCCAAGAAAATCAAAACCCCAACCAAATTTTGACCAAGATGACTTGAACCATTATGTGAATGAAATGAGAGTGCACATTCGAGATCTAAGAAATATAGGGGAACCATCTCAAGTGTCCCTTGCCACTTCAATTGACTCCCTCATCCATGCACATTGCCAATTGATTGACATGATTGAATATAGAGCTAGGATGTGGGAGTATTATTCCACGGGCATTTCCAAGGAGGAAATAAAAGATTTGATTATTACAAAGGCCCAATTGCACAGTATGTTCACCAATCCAAGAACACAACAACCACGGGAGACTAGAAAGCCACATGTATGCATGGATTAGTGTCATTTCCAACCATGGAGGGACAATTGGATGGATAGGTGGTTCATGGTTTACGATAAACCTCCCTACAATAAAAGGGAGGTTCCACAGTACTTCCTACGACAAATGTGGGCTAAGTTTGTGCTCAGTTTACATGTCAACTATTTTTACATAAACGAGTTCTAGGGTGTTGGGCGTGGCTCTACCCAAGATCGACGTGCTGCTAGGAGGAACCCACTGAGAGGGCCACCAGCTCCTAGGCGCAAGCCCAATCCCTCTCCCCAGCCTCCTTAGTTACCCCACAAACTTGATCAGATCAAGGGCATGATGAGGAGTGTTACACGGGGACTTCTTAGACACATTGCCTTTGTACCAGCTACTACAGTGGAGAGATAGGCTCACCCTGATAGAGATGCAGGTGCAGGGCCTTCAAGGTAGAGTCAGGATAAACCTGTCACCAGTGGTAGCCATGTTGGGCCTTCTAGTTTGACGGGGACAATGCCACATCTTTGTCCCCATTGTGGGCACACTTTCCCTAGCCCAATCGAGGGCTTCTATATGGAGCAGGTTAGCACTTTTTTAATGTGTTTTCAATCGTCACTTGATAATTTGTAAAGTAATTTTAAATTATTTGTGCTTGACTTGAACTATTATTTCAATGTACAACTATTTAGAGCTGACACGCCATCATGGGAGAATGCAGCATCTCCCAACCTGGATGCAGGAATGGCAGCTGCAACTGAAATTGCGGCACCTCACAGAAAGGTATTTTCAGTACCCCACACAATATTGTTATTACTTATGGCATTTCTATTTTTATGTATCTATATTTATGACAAACATGATGATAATTCGTACAATTTTTTTCAATATTTTGATTGAATGAATAATTACTTATCTAATATGTTTATAATGTGCATGCGTTTTGGTGTCCACATGTATGCATGGACTACGATGATCAACCATCTCCTCCAGGGGTCGGCAGATCACCATATACACAGGTACAATGTGTTGTTAAAAACATGCTTTTAATTTGAAATGTTATGACATACTATGGTTTAATTTGATTTTTGTTTACTAAATTATGATATTATAAATTTGTATGGAGGGGCTACCAACAACTGCAGGACACTTTAGTCCCATATTTCCATCCTCTCCCATGAGCCGCCCCCCTCACTTCCATACAGAACCCTCCCTCCATCCACCCCATCCCTTCCATCCACCCTCCTCTCTCCATCCATACTCCCCCCTCCATCCATCCTCCCCCACTTGTCCACTCCCCCCCATCTATACATCCTCCCCCATTCATCCACGCCCCCCTGTCCATCCATCCTACCCCATTCGTCCACGCCCCCCCTTCCATCCAGCTTCCCCCCTTTGTCCACAAACTCCCCTCTATCCATCCTCCTCCCTCTATCCAGGACCACTCTCCCATTCACCATACCTCAACATCCCCCCTTATCCCTTTTGGGTCAATACCCCCTATTGTACAGCCGGTAGGGGTTCATCATTCACGACGTGCTACTCCACCCCATACCACCATGTCCTCTTCCTCCATTCCATCTATAGTTCCCGCCACTATTGTGGCAACTATTATTCCATTATCTTCCCATGTATCTACAATGGTTGCACCCATAGTTGCTGCATCTACATCTGCGCCCCCCTGTGACTACATCAGAGCAGGTTGTCCAGCCAACTGCTCCACCTGCTAGCCCAGAAGCTTAGCCATGTCCATTGCCGGAGGTTTTCACGGTGATAATCAAGTTAATTTATGAAAATGTTTTGATGCATTAACCAAAATTAATTTAAGCAATTAACATTTTTCAATGAAATGATTGTCGTAAATGTTGTAGGGTGGAATTGCTGAGAGGCTCAGTAGATCCAGGACACCTGCCTCTCGTCTCCCACACGCATCAGCGGTGAGCTATTTAATATTTGGGTTGTACATTCATTTTATAAATGTGGTAAATGTTACAAATGCTTGAAAATGATGGTATCTTATGTCATTTGTTTCAGAGCGTGGAGAGACAGTCTACTCCTAGACGAAAGAAGACCCGAGATTCCAGTATCTCCAAGAAGAGGAAGATCGATTTTGGAGACTCACCTGGGAGTGACTGGGGTGGTCACAATGCTTGAAAAAACACGTTATGTACATTAGCCACTATGTGGCACCTTTGGGCACCAGTTGCCATGTACTTTGTATCTACGACATAGGTTTCCATGTATTTTGGATCTACGACACGAGTTGCCATGTATTTTGGATCTAAGACATGAGTTGTCGGATTTTGTATAGGGCACAAGTTTCCATCATATGTACATTGGGAACCATGTTCCACTATTTGCTTGAAAATTTATATATTTGTTCTAGTTTTGTTCCACTATGGTTTTATCTCATGGATTTATATATAGTTTTGTTTGAGTTTTGTTCTATATATGTGTATAATGATTTGGATTCAAATGTATGCACATGAATATATATGTATTAATATTTAGGCAAGGGATTAGGTTACATAATAGGGTTTCATTGTTATTAGAATACAAGCTAGGGTTTACGCTACCAACTAGGGTTTTTAGGATAGGCTCTCGTGTTTCTAGGATAGGCTCCAAGCTCTAGGGTTACCAGCTTAATGTTGAACTCTACTATCATGACAACATTGTCACCAACACCATTCCCACTACCACAATCACCATCAAGCCTCGTCATCCTCTTGCTCGTGCTGCCGCCATCCTCATGATCCCCATCAATCATCCGTCATCCACCATCAACCTAATGCACTTTGTCTCATTGTCACCGTCACCATATCTATCCTCATGCCCATTATCACCATCGTCATCATTGTACTCATTGTCACAATTGTCGCCATCATGCTCATTGGAGTCTAGGCCATTTTTCCTCTTTGTTTTTGTATTTTGGGTCAGATATGGATTGCACTTGATTTGTTTTTAGTTGTATGCACTCTTGCTATATACATGTATGTCACCTACCCAAATTTTGAGACTATTTATTTTTATTGCAAAAACATTATGATAAAATTATAATTACAAAGTTTTGTAATTATGACCACATATGGTTAAGGATGATTGTAATGACATATTATTATTATTATTTAATAAATTAAAACAGGAGACAAACACCCAAGGGAACTGTTAAATGAGTGTTCCCTGACCCACTAGGAGGAATGGACGTTGTTAGAAGGCATGGGATAGATGTCAGCATTTGCACTCCACCACTAGCTCTTGGTTATGGGACAACAACCCCTAAAATTGTGGCATTATCCCCCCAGGTGGTTGGAGTAGAGCTATTAGCTCATTAATGACCAGGTTAACCACTAAAAAGGCCTAGTCATCCTAGATAAGGCAATTTGAATTGGGCAGGGAGCCTACATTATTTTCTGCAGAAATAATTCCTCAAGTGAATCAGGTGATCACTAAGAGATTTGAATAGGGAGGCTAAGTGGAAGTGCATTGTGAGGCTACTGGAAATATTATGAGAAGGGAACTAGAGGTGCTGGTGCAGGTCTCTTTTAATGCTAAGTCTATATGATTGAAAGATCCAAATTGTTGTTGTAAGTTGATGACCTAAAGCTTCTACAGATTCTTCTTCTTAGTGGTTCAGTGAATAGGTTTGGGGGTGCTAAGGAAAGTAATTTTGGTTTTCTTCAGGAATAGGTTGGGTGGAACAGGCTCCTTGGGTTGTTTGTTTCCCTACATTCACCAGGTTCTACTGTTCTGTCTTGTTCATTTTCAGTTATATGTTTTTTCTGCACTTGTAGGTTTAGTATTTACAGTTAATAGCATGCAGAAGTAAATGTTTTATTTTCTTACCTAAGCATGACTTTTTATAATGTTGGTTAAGTAAGGGAGATGATTGATTAAATATCTTCTCTGTATTTTTCCCCATGCTATATTCTTCATAGTACTCTAGTATAGAGAAGGAAATTTTAAGATAGATGATTTTGATAGGCTGATTGCCAATGAATGAAGAGACTAATGCTGTTGACTATCACTAAATTTGCTTATCAAACATGTTCTATGATATGGATTATATGTCTAGATTTAGGATCGAAATGATATTTCTTAGTATAGGCATTCTAATGTTATTTTTCCCATACTATCAGAAATGAATAGTACTTTTCTGTATGAAAAACCTAGGGTTTATACTTAGGTTAATTACTTCTTTCCAGATTTTCACATACACTACATTATACTATCATTTCATTCAAAGTCAATAAAAGTATCATAAGTTCATTGTGTTTCCTTCATCGATATTCAAGGTTTAAACTTAGCACTGTTTCCATTATTTAAAACAATCTGTTTTATTTCCATTTTTGCAAAATAGAATTATTTTAGGTTTTATTTCTTTAAACTTTCATCGTTCTGCTAAAGACTAATTTACCCAACCTTGCAAAGTTTGCAGATACTCGTATTTTTTATTTATTTATTAAAAATCCTAAGACTATGTTACAGCCAGTTTAAGGCCAAGCACTTAAAAATGTAAACATCAATCCTTTAACATTTACATCTTAAACAAAGTGTACTACTACAACAAAAATTTACAGTGAAACACTGCGAAGCATAGTAACAAGACCAGCTGAGGATCTCATTCTCTGGAATTTCGTCTTTTGGTTCTCAAAACACTATCACCAGCCAAAACTTTCCAGGAACCAAATATATTCCATCATCAAACACCAAGCATCGGCCACGATAGGCCAGGAGGACCTACGAAGTAAGGAACCACTGAGGCTTACCGGTGAACGAGCAGCCTTACTCCGCAAGCTTTCAAACTCAACAACCCTTCAACGAAGATCACCTGTCACAAGAAAACTTAAGGGGTTAAAATAAGAAATTTATGAGATATTTATAGACACTTTAGAATGCATCAACACCTCGATATCGAAAAATTACCTGCCTATTGTAGTTTCGAGATAAGAGACACCTCCTGCAAACAAAATCGATGAAGCCATCTATCCAACACATCGAAGAGAGTTCTAGTTCCGTGGACAATGAAATATATTTGCATGAGAATCGAACATGGTTCAAATCTTCCAGATAAAAACCCCGAAGTACTACTCTGTCAACATACCCAGAAACGCCGACCACATATTTAACCCTTCAACATCTTTAACTACTGAAAACTTTCACAGAAGGCTAAACTCTTAAAACATTTACAGATATCAGAATAACACTCAACAGGTCATGGTTTCGAGTCTTGGAGATGATCCCCAAAATACCTGTTATTTGAAACCCTGGATTTTCTCGGCCTGTCAGCCTCTCCACAGAACCATTCCCAACACAATGAATGACAAAGGAAATGATAACCGCGTAAACGTAGTGGAGTTTAGGGTTTCTTGTTCAAAGTCCAAAAACATGTGAGATCAACGATGGAGGTGAAGCTAGCAAGGAACGTCAAGAATTGGGAAACAACCACTCTTAATGCTATATTAATTGCCCCCTCCACCACGATGCCAGCCCACTAAACTCAGGGTCAAAGCAGTGTACAGCTCGGCAATTTGAAAGCATTCAAATTTTACTATCACATGATCCATAACCTCGTGGACAACCACTAAGACTTCCACTCAATGCTGAAGGTAGGTGACTTAAATGCCAAGGCTAGACTTAATAGCCTGCCAGCATGCTCGTACTTAAACATTCAATATCTCGTCATATCACCTGCCAGTGTCAAGACTTAGTGTTACAATGTTTAAATCATTTCAGTCCAATATGTTGGAAAATCTATTGTATGTTTTTTGTATGACAATCAAATGTATAAAGTCGATATCCATTCATGTAATACAATTCCATTATCTTGACCATCTAATGCATGGTTATATACATTGTTTCCCATATACAAAAGTAGTATTTCTTTATAGAATAAATTCGAGATTGAGTTATAGTTTAGAATGCCATATAATGCACATTGTAAATTTTGTTCATAAATAGTAATATGTATAAATTGAGAAATGCATAGATTACTATAGTATATAGTTATGATTTCAAGCTAAGCCACGCATTTTAAATAGCTATTGACTCATGTTTTTACATTGTGGAGCAGCTTATAAAATGAAACGTTCACATAACAATTATACATGATATTACCATTCTTTTGAAATTGGAGAAATGACGACAGGATTATAATAACACTTGTACATTGTAATCTAGTACATAATTGAGAATTCATAGTGTAAGTACCCCTTGTTTGAAGTTTCACTAACAAGTCTAGTGTAGATACTTTTTATTGCGACTTTTGCAACTTGTAATCATGAGCAGGGTAACACTTATAGAATTTGGACAGCGATCCATACCTTTAATAATTTTTATGCAAGGATGTACTTAGAGCTTTCATAAAGCATTGACGGCCAATTGAAAAACATATTTAGAATTACTTATAAACACTTAAATTGTCGTAATGCGCTTACCTGCGTTTCTGCATAAAGAAACCTCAGGGTACCTCGTAGGACCCTTTCGTCATCATCCAAAAGCAAATTGTCAGTACTTTATCAAGAAAATATATCATGGGATAAACCTATTTACAACATGTAGTTTACAATTAAACACAAGCATATCTGAAGATGTATTTTGTGTTATGATCGTAATTTGTCTTTTGTTAAAAGATTGGTATCCATTTTATTTCCGCATTAGCAAACACAACTATCGTCGCAAATTGTTTTAAGAAATACGATGTGTCGTTATCATTAATTATTTTAGTTAAAAGATTTAACCATTATTTTATTTTCCGTATTAGCAATTTCAGTAATTATTGCTACTTTAAAATTTTTTAAATTTTTGTAAATTTTCGGGATGTTACATGTGGTATCAGAGCTCATATTCAAACTCTCAGCTTGAAAAGGTCCAAAAAACACGCAACAGAAAATTTTATGACAGCATAAATCTTTACTAATTCAAGTTAAATTATTTTGTTATACATAAATTTGTTTTCTAAGTTACAGGTATGGAAGGATCAACTGAACACATGGAGGACAGATTTTGACCGAACAGTCATACCAGCAATAGCAATGGACAACATTATGAAGAAGAAGTCCATGGTGAATTAAATGACAATTCATCAGAATTGTTACGTGCATTTCAGGAATTGAAAGAAGAAATAAGATCTGTTAAACATGATAATGAGAGAATTCTGAAGGCATAAGAGGAATTGAACCAAGTATTGTTCGACCAATATCCAACTTATGAACAGGATAGAGGAGTTGACAATACCTCCAAGATTGAAGACTTACCTCATGGGAACAAGAGTAAGAAAGTGAAAACAGATGATGTGAATAGCGGTTCAACATCATCAGGAGCTACCAAGGAGATACGTAAAAAGAAACGTAATTATTCAAGTGACAACAATGAAGGGGATTACAAACCAAAAAGAAAAAAGCCATAAACAGTATGAGCATATTTTTGGGGAGTTCAATAAGATCAAACCCCCAACCTTCAATGGTGAAACCGAGAAAGGAGAGATAGCTGAAGCATGGCTGTTTGGCATGAAGAAATACTTCCAAATTTATGACTATTCAGAATCATTGAAAGCAAAGATGGCAATATATAACTTGATCGGGAAAGCAGACATTTGGTGGCAGGACATCAAAAGAGTAAAGGGCATCAAGGACAGGGATGTGAATTGGAGCACTTTTAAACGGTACTTCAAAAATAAGTTCCTATCTGAACAATATTACGAAGAAAAGTCCAAGGAATTTTATGATTTAAGACTGGGCACTATGAACATGAAAGAGCTGAACAACAAATTTATGAATTTGCTAAGGTATGTGCCATACCTTGTGGAGGAGAAACCAAATATTCAGAGGTATCTGAGTTGTCTACCTTTAAACATCAAGGATAGAATAGAGTATGACAATCCAAAGACCTTAGAATAAGCCATGAGGAAAGCAACTTTCTGCTATGATACGAACCGGAAAAGAGAAGGGATATCTAACTGGAAAAATCATAAACCCAGCAACTTTGAGTTGAAGAAGAAAAATTTCAGGTTCAGTGGAAATTTTGGTTTCCAAAAGAAAAATTTTCCAAATCGGAATTTCCAAGGAAATAGTCCTAGAAATAATCAGCAGCAGAATTTTATAGCTCCTAGAAATACACCCAATGTTACCAGAACTAATGACTAGAGGACACCTATAACATGTTTTGAGTGTTAAGGTCCTCATTATGCTTCAGAATGCCCCAAAAGGAAGCGGACAACCAACAATATTCACTCCATACAAGCTGAACCTACTATGGGAGACTTGACAAGAGAGATGCCCAGAATTAATGCAGCCCTAGACAACAGGCAAGCAGAGCATAAAGTCTCCATGGTAGAGATTGAAGGTATGCTACACAACCACTCTGTTTTTATTTTGATTGATCCAGGCGCTAGCCTGAGTTATATATCTCCTGATATTGTAGAAATTTTTAATTTGAAAATAGAAAAATTTAATAAATCCTGGTTAGTTAGACTAGCAACATGAACAAAAAGAAAAGTGTCTGATTTTGTTGAAAGTTGTGTTTTATCTATGAATCAGTTAAAGACACAAACCAAGTTAAATGTTTTACCTTTAGGATCCCATGACATTTTAATTGGAATGGACTGGTTAGAAGCACATCATGTTGTTTTGAATTATTATGAGAAAAGTTTTACCTGTCTAAATGATGAAGGAGAGACAGTAGAAGTAAAGGGTATTCCTAGAAAGACATCACTTAGACAAATTTCAGCTATGCAAGTGAAAAGAGTAGTTAGAAAAGGATGTAAGATGTTCGCAGTGAATGTAGTACATGAAGAGTCAATTACAAAAGAGGACAAACTGAAACTAGCAGATATATTTGTCCTAAAAAAATTCCAGGATGTTTTTCCATAAGAGATTCTAAGGTTACTCCCAAAGAGAGATCTAGATTTTACCATTGAGCTGATACCGGGTGCGGTGCCGAACTCCAAAGCTCCATATAGGATGAATATACTGGAATTAAATGAGTTGAAATCACAGTTGAAGGAACTGATTAATAAAAACTATATAAGACCCAGCGTGTCTCCTTGGGGAGCACCTATCATATTTTTTAAGAAGAAGGATGGCACTTTAAGACTTTGCATACATTATCGCCAACTAAATAAGATGACAATCAAGAATCGATATCCGTTGCCCTGCATAGATGATCTATTTGATCAGTTGCGTGGAGCAACAATATTTTCAAAGATTGATTTGAGGTAAGGATATCATCAAGTTCGTGTGAAAGATGAGGATATTTTTAAAACAACCTTTAGAACTCGCTATGGACATTATGAGTTCGTAGTCATGCCATTTGGGTTGACTAATGCCCCGGTAGTTTTTATTTGCTTAATGAATAATATTCTGCACAAATATTTGGATAAGTTCGTCATTTTTTTCATAGATGACATTCTGGTAGATTCTAAAAGTAAGGAAGAACATGACAAACATCTGCATATTATTTTACAAGTTCTGAGAGATCATCAATTATACACTAAGTTTAGTAAGTGTGACTTTCACAAGGATAAGATTCAGTATTTAGGTCACATAATATCTAAGGAAGGAATTTCGGTTGATCCCGACAAGATAAAAGCCATTAATGAATGGCAGGTTCCTAAGGATGTGCCGGATGTAGGGTCGTTTATGGGGATTACAGGATATTATAGAAAATTCATAGAAGGTTTTTCAAAGATTGCAAACCCCATAACCTCCTTACAGAAGAAGAGGAATAAGTTTGTATGGGATCAAAAGTGTGCAGATAGCTTTAAGAAGTTGAAGGAATTACTAACTATAGCGCATATTATGAGAATTGCAGATTTTAATAAAGATTTTATAGTATGCATCGACGCATGTAATGATGGACTCGGTGGAGATGAAAATACATGAGAAAAATTACTCTACATATGATCTGGAATTATTAGCAATAATACACGCCTTAAAAATTTGGCGTCACCATCTTATTGGCAGAAAATTTACTTTGATGACAGATAACATGGGGCTGAAGTATTTACTAGATCAAACGAATTTGAATGCTAGACATGCTAGATGGCTAACCTTTCTAAGTGAATATGATTTTGAAATTCAACATATAAAAGGTAAAGAGGACAAGGTTGCTGAGGCTTTAAGTTGTAATGCAAAGTTAAATTTTATTTCAGCCATCAGTACATACACAACAGATTTAGAAAATCAGATTTTTGAAGGGATTAAAACTGATGAAGAGTACAGAAATTTACATGAAAGGACAACAGAAAGTAATTCTGAAAATTCTATGGCAGACTACAGGTTAAAAGAAAATGGATTGTTGTTGTACAAGAACAGATTATATGTGCCCATTGTACCAAAGATAAAAATTCTGATTTTAGATGAGATGCACAAAAGTCATTATTCTGTCCATCCAGGTTATCAGAAAACCATCACTATGTTACGGAAAGAGTATTATTGGCCCAAGATGAAGGATGAAGTAGCAGAATATATAGCTAAATGTTTTGACTGTCAAAAAGTAAAAGTTGAACATCAGCATCCAGCTGGACTGTTACAGCCATTACCTATACCTAGTTGGAAATGGGAGATCATAAGCATAGATTTTATTACTGGACTACCCAAGAATCAGAAACAAAATGATTCCATCATGGTGGTAGTGGATAAAATCAACAAGGCAACACATTTTATACCACTAAAAACTACTCATAAGGCTCTAGATATTGCAGAAATATTCATGAAACATATTTTTCGATTACATGGAATACCAAAAGTGATAGTTTCAGACCGTGATTCTAAGTTTACTAGGAACTTCTGGAGATATTTGTTTAAAGGGTTTAATACAAACTTAAACTTCCGTACAACATTTCATCCACAAATAGATGGACAGACAGAAAGAGTAAATCAGGTATTGGAAGACATGCTAAGGATGTATGTTAAGGACCAGCCTGGTAAGTGGGAAGACTACTTGCATTTAGCAGAATTTGCATATAACAACCATTACCATGCATCAGCCAAGCTTATCCCTTTTGAAATTCTTTATGGTAGGAAATGTAATACACCAGTTTCTTGGAATGACCCAGTTAATAGAGTTATTTTAGGACCTGAATTGTTGAAGGAAATAGAACTAACCGTGAAATAGGTACAAAGAAATATTAAAGCTTCCCAAGATAGGAAAAAAATTCAAGCAGATATTAAAAGGAATCATAAAGAGTTCCAGGTTGGTGAGCATGTTTTCATTAAGGTAAGACCAAAGAAGAGTTCATTAAAAATGGGAAGCTGTGCCAAGCTGGCACCCATGTATTGTGGTCCTTTCGAAATTTTGTCAAGGGTTGGACCCGTGGCATATCGACTAGCTTTGCCACCAAATATAAAAATACATAATGTTTTTCATATTTCAGTTTTAAAGAAATATGTACATGATGCTACTCATGTTATAAATTAGAATGATGTACAGGTGGAACAAGACAACAATTTTTAGGTGGAACTGGACTGTATCCTCGAAAGGAGGGAAACTCTACTCTGGAATCGCACCATTGGGCAAGTAAAGGTGCACTGGAAGCACCTTAGCCCATAAGAGGAAACCTGGGAGTTGGAGAGTAGTATGCGGGAAACATACCCAACTCTGTTTCAGGAACACTCAGAAAGTGAATGAACAACATCGAGGATGATGTTGAGACTTAAGGGGGGGTGTATGTCACCTACCCAAATTTTGAGGCTATTTATTTATATTGCAAAAAAATTATGATAAAAATATAATTACAAAGTTTTTTAATTATGACCAAATCTGGTCAAGGATGATTGTAATGACATCTTATTATTATTTAATAAATTAATATAGGAGACAAACACCCAAGGGAACTGTTAAATGAGTGTTCACTGACCCACTAGGAGGAATGGAAGCTTTTAGAAGGCATGGGACATATGTTAGCATTTGCACTCCACCACTAGCTGTTGGTTATGGGACAACAACCCCTAAAATTGTGGAATTATCCCCCAGGTGGGTGGAGCAAAGCTGTTAGATCATTAATGACCAGGTTAACCACTAAAAAGGCCTAGGCAGCCTAGATAATGCAATTCGAATTGGGCAGGAAGCCTACATTATTTTCTATAGAAATAATTCCTCAAGTGAATCAGGTGATCACTGAGAGATTCGAATAGGGAGGCTAAGTGGAAGCACATTGTGATGCTATTGGAAATATTCTGAGAAGGGAACCATAGGTGCTGGTGCAGTTCTCTTTGACTATTAAGTCTATAGGACTGAAAGATCCAAATTGCTGCTGCAAGTTGATGACCTAAAGCTTCTAAAGATTCTTCTTCCTAGTGGTTCAATGAACAGGATCGAGGGTCCTAAGGAAAGTAATTTTGGTTGTCTTCAGGAATAGGTTGGGTGGAAAAATCTACTTGGGTTGTTTTTTTCCCTACATTCATCAGGTTCTAATGTTATGTCCTGTTCATTTCCAGTTATATGTTTTTTCTGCACTTGTAGGTTTAACATTTACAGTTAATAGCATGCAAAAGTAAATGTTTTATTTTCTGACCTAAGCATGACTTTGTATAATGTTGGTTAAGTAAGGGAGATGATTGATTAAAAATCTTCTTTTTATTTTTCCCCATGCTGTTTTCTGCATAGTACTCTAGTATAGAGAAGGAAATTTTAAGATAGATGATTTTGATAGGCTGATTGCCAATAAATGAAGAGACTAATGTTTTTAACTATCACTAAATTTTATTATCAAACATGTTCTATGATATGGAGTATATGTCTAGATTTAGGATCGAAATGATATTTCTTAGTATAGGCATTCTAATGTTATTTTCCCCATACTGTCAGAAATGAATAGTACTTTTATGTATGAAAAACCTAGGGTTTATACTTCGGTTATTTACTTCTTTCCATATTTTCACATTGCATTATACTATCATTTCATTCTAAGTCAATAAAAGTATCATAAGTTCATTGTGTTTCCTTCATCAATATTCAAGGTTTAAACTTAACACTGTTTCCATTATTTAAAACAATCTGTTCTATTTCCATTTTTGCAGAATAGAATTATTTTAGGTTTTATTTCTTTAAACTTTCATCGTTATGCTAAAGACTAATTTCCCCAACCTTGCAAAGTTTGCAGATACTCGTATTTTTTTTATTTATTAAAAACCCTAAGACTATGTTACAACCAATTTAATGCCAAGCACTTAAAAACGTAAACATCAATCCTTTAACATTTACATCTTAAACAAAGTGTACTACTACAACAAAAATTTACAGTGAAACACTGCGAAGCATAGTAACAAGACAAGCTGAGGATCTCATCCTCTGGCAGTTCATCTTTTGGTTCTCAAAACATTATCACTGGACAAAACTTGGCAAGAACCAAATATATTCCATCATCAAACAGCAAGCATCAGCCACAACAGGCCAGGAGGACCTACGAAGTAAGGAACCACCGAGGCTTACCGGTGAACGAGCAGCCTTACTCCACAAGCTTCCAAACTCAGAAACCCTTCGACGAACATCACCTATCACAAGAAAACTTAAAAGGTTAAAATAAGAAATTTCTGAGATATTTATAGACACTTTAGAATGCAACAACACCTTGGTATCAAAACATTACCTACGTATTGTAGTTCCGAGATAAGAGACACCTCCTGCAAACAAAATTGACGAAGCCATCTATCCAACACATCGAAGAGAGTTCTAGTTTTGTGAACAATGGTATATCCTTGCATGAGAATCGAACATGGTTCAAATCTTCCAAATAAAAACCCCGAAGAACTACTCTCTCAACATACCCAGAAAATCCAACCACAGATTTAACCCTTCAACATCTTTAACTACTAAAAACTTTCACAGAAGGCTCGACTCTTAAAACATTTGCAGATATCAGAATAACACTCAATAGGTCATGGTTTCGAGTCTTGGAGATGATCCAAAAATACCTGTTACTTGAAACCTTGGAGTTTCTCGTCCTGTTGGCCTCTTCACAGAACCATTCCCAACACAATGAATGACAAAGGAAATGATAACCGCGTAAATGTAGTGGAGTTTAGGGTTTCTTGTTCAAAGTCCAAAAACATGTGAGATCAACGATGGAGATCAAGCTAGCAAGGCACCTCGAGAATCGGGCAACAACCACTCTTAATTCTATATTAATTGCCCCCTCCACTACAATGCCAACCCACTAAAATAAGGGCCAAAGCAGTGTACAGCTCGACAATTTAAAAGCATTCGAATTTTACTATCACGTGGTCCATAACCTCGTGGACAACCACTAAGACTTCCACTCAATGCTTAAGGTAGGTGACTTAAATGCCAAGGCCAGACTTAATAGCCTGCCAGCATGCTCGTACTTAAACATTCAATATCTTGTCATATCACCTGCCAGTGTCAAGACTTATGGTTACAACGTTTAAATCATTTCAGTTCCAATACGTTGGAAAATCTATCGTATGTTTTTTTTTTATGACAATCAAATGCATAAAGTCTATATCCATTCATGTAATACATTTCCATTATCTTGACCATCGAATGCAGGGTTATATACATTGTTTCCCATATACATAACTAGTATTTCTTTATAGAATAAATTCAAGATTGAGTTATAGTTTAGAATACCATATAATGCACATCGCAAATTTTGTTCATAAATAGTAATATTTATAAATTGAGAAATGCATAGATTACTATAGTATATAGTTATGATTTCAAGCTAATCCATGCATTTTAAATAGCTATTGACTCATGTTTTTACATTGTGGAGCAGCTTATAAAATGAAACGTTCACATAGAAATTATACATGATATTACCATTATTTTGCAATTGGAGAAATGACGACAGGATTATAATAACACTTGTACATTGCAATCGTACATAATTGAGAATTCATAGTGTAAGTACCCCTTGTTTGAAGTTTCACTAACAAGTCTAGTGTAGATACTTTTGATTGCAACTTCTACGACTTGTAATCATGAGAAAGATAACACTTATAGAATTTGGACAAGGATCCATACCTTTAATAATTTTTATGCAAGGATGTACTTAGAGCTTTCATAAAGCATTGAATACTAATTGAAAAAATATCATAATTACTTATAAACACTTAAATTGTCGTAATGCTCTTACCTGCATTTCTACACAAAGAAATAGGTTCAAATGCTTTAGCTAAACGTAGCTAAGTAAACCTCAGGGTACCTCGTAGGACCCCTTCGTCATCATCCAAAAGAAAACTGTCATTACTTTATTAAGAAAATATATCACAGGATAAACCTATTTACAACATGTAGTTTACAATTAAACACAAGCATATTTGAAGATGTATTTTGTGTTATGATCGTAATTTGTCTTTTGTTAAAAGATTAGTATCCATTTTATTTCCACATTAGCAAACACAACTATCGTCATAATTTGTTTTAAGAAATATGATGTGTCGTTATAATTAATTATTTTAGTTAAAAGATTTAACCATTATTTTATTTTCCGCATTAGCACTTTCAGTAATTATTGCTACTTTAAAAAATTTTAAATTTTTATAAATTTTTGGGATGTTACAATGTCAGAACATGTCCACAACCTATCATTGTTGCTGCCCTAGCATTGCTCTCTCCATCATTCAATTACCGACATGTCTTCATTCTTCATGTCTTCGTCAACCAACCAACCCAAAAATAAAGATTAGAGAGAGCTACATTGTTGCTCCCATTGCTTGTGCTGCTATTGCTACTCCACCGAGACTATCCTCATCTTGACCCCCGAAAATCAGAGCTACTTATGCATCCAAAATATTCCACTCCAAAATCTCAATCAAATAAAACTTGTCTTCTATATTTATACTTTTCCTCACCATCAATTTAGGAGGCCGACTTGTCTCCTTTTTTATTTTTATTTTATCATTAATAATTAAGTCAAATGATATTTTTCATTTCCTTAACAAATACACACACACACACACACACACACACATATATATATTTAGCCTTTTTCCACATCATCATGGGTTCCTTTTTCATGCCATGTGATGGCCTTCAATAATGCCCTCAAGGGCCATTAAATATGTCCGCATGAGCCCACAAAAATTCTCGCATGGGGCTCTTTTTCAGGCCTCTTAACACCCAAAAAGTGCTCACTACCTCATCTCCCTCATTTCAGGACTCATTTGTCCATATTTCCTACCATATTTACCTCCAAAACTTAAAAATCCATTAAAAACCTCCAAAAGGCTAAAAAACCCATTACAAACCCTCCAAAAGGCCAAAAAATCATTAAAAAGCCTCCATAAAGCCAAAAACCCCGTTTCCCCCCCCAAAATAATGTAAATTACTCCAAAAATAGCAAAAACCCTCTAAAAAGGGAATAAAAAATACAAAAAAGAAGAAAAAGAGGGAAAAAAGGAAGCAAAAACCATATACAGCTGACCTAAATCATATGGTGCCCAAAACCATGGGTCAGCACTCCACCACTAAAAACCTATAAATAGGTGATGGAGGCTCCCCATTTTTCATCCACAATCATCCCTATCCTCACTCTGCTAAAAATTCTCACGAAACCCTAGCTCTCCCTTTGGAGCTACTTTCCACTTGAGAACCCCATTTGGCCCCATCTCCAAAACACTTTTGGAAGAAGGAGAAGGAACAACACTGGAGCTTGGAAGCAACTCTATTGGACTGCTGCAAAGGCTCCACCAACCTCTACATCTGAGGTAATTTTTAATACAAAAAGAGAGATCTTCACCATATTTTCATGTTTTGCTATTTATGTTAATGCTCATGCTAGGTTAAATTTCATACTGTTTTACTACTTTTATTTACTGTTTATTGAATTGCTACTAAGGAGTCCCTTCTCCTTAGTAGGTGCTCATTTGCACAAGCTAGGGTGAAAACCCTAGCTACAATTTTGGCGACTCTATTAGTGTTCCTTTGAATTTTTGGTTTTAGTTTTAAACGTTTTTAATTTTCTGCAATATTTTTCTGTTTTTTCCTTTTGGCTACCGTAAACCACGTATTTTATCCCTGCAGTTGCGATCCGACCGTGTCTTTCAGACTGTTACCTGCGATTCGACCGCGGCTCTCAAACTGTTTCCGGCGATCTACCGACGGTTTTCAGTCTGTTACCTACGATCTGACCGCAGCTCTCATCCTGTTTCGTGCGATCCGACCACCGCTGTTCCCCCTTTTCCCGCGGTCCGCCTGCGTCTTTCATCCATTTTCTTGCTATCCACCTGCGACTTTCAACCTTTTTCCTGCAGTCCGCCTGCGGCTTTCAGCCATTTTCCTGCTATCCGCCTGCAACTTTCGGCCATTTTCCCACGGTTTGTCTGCGGCTTTCAGCCATTTTCCTGCTATCCACCTGTGACTTTCGGCCTTTTTCTCACGGTCCACCTACGTGTTTCAGCCATATTCCCGCAATCTGCCCGCGATTGTCGGCCTATTTCTCGCGGTCCGACCGCGCAGATTCGGAACAAACCCATGGTTTGTTTTCTGCACTTTTTTCCCTGTTTGAACCCAGTACTTTGCTGCAATATTTTCTGCACCTGCACAACCATCTGTCCTATCTACAGCCTTACTTCCCTACAGCCTGTTTTCTGGAGTATTATTTCTGTTCCATTTATAGCATTTTTAAATTTCAGCATTTTAATTGAAAAGAGAAAATTTTGCATTTCAAAGTTTAATTTCTGCATTGTTATTTTTAGTTAGAAAGTTTCCCACCCTGTGGCACTTTTACTTGGGTTCATCATCTCACATGCACACACTCTGTCATCTAATTCAAGTGAGCCCTAAAATAGTACTTAACACAACCAACATTCTAACCCCACATGGGGAACACGTAAGAATCTTGTAGTTAGGTAGGATTGGTGGGATAGGAATCTAAATAACACCCCTCAGTTGCTTACACTTGAGACATAGTTGTTGTCCATTAGGGAACCAAAATCCCCTAGTACTTTTTGGCACGGTCACAACCAGTTTATCAGAGGGACTCTCCCCTAGGAGGGTTGAAGTAGCCAGACTGGTTCTGGAGGCCTGAGTGGAATACCGCACTCCATTCAGTAACTGAAGGATACCTTTTGTAGTTCTCGGTGTATCACCCATATTGGGATACATCGACGATAGAACGGGGTATCTTAGTTGTCTTTCTTCTAGGATTGACTACCCGGTGTCCCTCCCAGTAGGAGGATATCTTTAGCCACTTGGCTCTACTATCCATATTGTTTGACTTGGATTTCATCACCTTACAGAGGATATGTTTGGTTGAGTCAGAATACTATTTAGCTAGGTGTTTTCATGCTCCCTTACCTCCTTTTGGTCTAGCGAGTCCACTATTTTTATTTTCTAGGAAACCTGCTGCTTGTTGGTATTCTGACCATTTCTGTTGATACTCCACTTATTGTAGCATAGCTGTTACAATAAGTGTTTTGAGTTGGTTGTTGGCCTGAGTGCCATATTTTTTGCACTCTCCTTCAATACACTTGGTTGCATTAGGGTTTTTGAATTGTTTTTCACTCAACACAACCCCTAGATACTTGACACCATCTGTCACCATTGAGTCCCCGAGACATTCTCGGTGCCTCCGGGGTGAGCCCCCGTAGCACGGTTCACTTGACATCACCCGTCATAGACGTAGATCTTCATCACTTGATACCACTCATCATAGATCTCAAGCTTTGTAACTTGACTCCACTTGTCAACGGCATAGAACTCCGTCACCCGATCTAGATGCCCCTTATTTTACCTCTGATTCTGAGGCAGAATCCAAGAACCCCACTTACACTGCACCAACCAGCCCCATGGCTGGCATGACTTCCAACCCTTTCTTTGTAGGGACCATTGGTGGAGCATCCATCACCACACCAGCTACCACACCTGCTTTGGGTATGCCCTCGATGGGGCCCACATCTACCATTCTGATCACTGTACCCATTCTAGTAGCTAGCATACCCATCCCAACTCCATCAGTGACTCACACTACCCTTGGCGGTGCAGGACCATCCCATACCACCTTCGTTCCTCCACCTGGGGGCAACATCCCCAACCCGAACCCAGTCCCTCCACTTGTGGGCATTGGCTCCAACATGGTCACAACCACTAGTATGTCACATCCTTTTACTAGTTTGCCATTCATGGCTAGTCTCAACCTTCCTGACCTGGCTAGATTGACTAACGATCCCATTAGACACGACCCTGCATGGCCTCACATGCCCACCAAGCTCGCCTCCGACATCCCTAAGTTTGAGGGCAAGGCAGGTGAGGACCCCCAGAACCATATTATGTCCTTCCATCTATGGTGTTCCTCCAACTCCATAGTGGATGACTCTATCCGCCTCCATCTGTTATAGCGCACCCTCACTGGCTCAGCAGCTAAGTGGTACATCGAGCAGCCCCATATTACCCATGCCACCTTTACTTCCCTTGCCTTGACTTTCCTGTAGTTCTTTCAGTTACCTGTCCGCTATGACGCAGGAGTTGAGATCCTACTGTCTTGCAGACAGAACACAACTACCCACATCACTGACCACATTCATGAGTGGCATCGATGCCACAGCCTCTGCAAAGTCAAGTTAGATGACCGTATCTTCTTAGATTGGTTTCTAAAATCTCTCCTTCCTGTCATTTCCAAGGATGTGGCATCCGAGCAACCCTAGTCTGAAGAAGAGGCCATCCTCAAATCCCAGCAATTCGACCTTATTTACACCCAGTCTGGTTATCTATATTCCATCATACCTGATGCCCCCCGTGGCGATTCCTCCCGATATGATTCGCTGGAGGCATCCCATGCCGCAGATGACATCATTGGCCATATAGCCTCACATAACCAACCCTTTTCCATAGCATGCCCTAGCCATGGCCCCGACCTTTCGCGGGATACATCTCAGTCCGAAGCAACCAATTTGTATGCTCTCATGGCACATCACCACCATTCCCACGGACCCTCATGTCCACCTCAGTGTTTTGATCATGCATCCCCCGCTTACGCCCCCACGGTCGCACCTTAGCCATATTACCACCCACAGGCTGCACCAGCTCTTGTATCCTCTCAAGCCCAACCGGCTTATTACCCACCACAGGAAACCCCTGCTGCAAACCCACAACCCATTCTGCAGACATATCATCAACCCCCACAAGGTTCAACACCTGCACTGCCTCCACCTACTTATTATCCATTGCAGCCTGCTCCCGCACCTGCACAACCCCAGAACCCACCTGCTACCCAAGGGCAAGTGTATTCCCAACAGAATCTGCAGCAGAACCAAAATAAGCAGTGCCAAGAGGGCCAGCAAAACTGCGGCAAAGGCCATAACCGTGGGAACAACCCCCCTCCAGACCAAGGCAGTCAACCTCCCAATCCCCCCAACAACAATAACGCGGCACCTTCCAACCAAAACCCTAACCGGCCGCCCAAACAAGCCAAAAATCCTAATTTGTGAACAAACCATCCTTGTTCTATTTGCGGGGTCTATGGCCACTACACATATGCTTGTCCACATTTGGAGCAAGCTCGGCAACTCTGGACCGATGATGCCCACTGCCAAGGGCACACGGCTCCTTAGGCGCCACCCAACCACCCACCACCTTAGAATCAACCCTTGGTGCTACAAAACCCTTTACCGACCCAAGGCGTAGTGAACACTCAACCACTGGTTCCCCCTCAAGGAAATGCACCACCACAACAGCAAATCACTTATACCACTCCTGATCAACCCATGTTAGACTCAGGTACCCATCACTTGTTAATGATGTCATCCACCGATGTTCCAAGACTCCAAACCTATGCTAGTTGGGGTACCCTATAAATAAAACCGGTCTAATCAATTTTAAGATTAAGCGTTAATTTTAATGGTTGTGATTACTCAAGGGATATGATCGTGAAACTAGTGATGTGTAACACTCAATGGTATGCAAAATCGTCAAATCCTAGACTCATCTATCCAATAAAAACAATGCCCCTAATATGCACAATCAAACCAACGATTCCAAAATAAATATGCAATCCTTTTATATTTCTTTCAATGCACAATCAGAATCTAAATGAAGGCAGAAAGCACTCAATGCAAGATGCAATACATAAAAGCAATTTTTTTTTTGTATTTTCTCTTATAAACGAAAGGAAAATGCAAAAACCTATGTATATTTTTGTATTTTTCAATATATGGAAATGAAAAATGCAAGCAAAATCCTACTATCTAGTCATTGATATGCCAAGGAAATCACTAAGACAACCAGGAAGATACCAAATAGTAAGACTCAGCCAAAGGAATGAGCTCAAAAGGAAAAAACCAACAAGGCTAAATCCAAAGATGGGTAAAAAACCAACAAGGCTCAACCAAGAGAAACGAAGAGTTCTGGTCACAACCAAGGCATGGAATAGTCAAGAAATGGGTGAACAAAGACTCAGGATCAACCAAAACAAACCCAGCAACAACCAAAGGTCATAAACCAACAAAAGCCGGAGTTGTACGCTACTGTCGAAGGAATACCTGCAGGTACCCGCGAGCAGTAGAGTCAACAGAGGTGGGTGTACGTGGGCAGAGCTAAGCTATCCCTCGGGTGAGGAAAGGTAAAATGGAAAACAGAGAGTCCAATGGCTTAGAAAAAGCAACTTTTCTATAGTGTATCTCAACGGCAAATAAGTGACACAGAGCTTTGACAAACAACAACTCTAATTATGGACTAATGCTCAAAAAATCCCCAAGATGGATGTTTTCCCTAGTGGAGTCTCCATTTCTGTGTTGGAGAAAACTCACTATGGCTTGGGGTGTACCACAACAGACACATCACTACCAGAAATCAACTCAATTCTCAGAACTATGCTATATAAATGGCAATGCTAAGATAATGAAGAAGACAACCAACCTCGATCCAAATGTTTGATGTAGATCCCCGTTGGAGCTTTTCAATCCGTGCACTTGAATCTGCAAATTAGTCTTGACAACCAATATACAACAAGTACATATAATATATAAATGGCATTAAAATCATCAATAGCAATGGCCCATGATATAACAAGTAAATGCAACCCAATGTAAGATAAATAACATTTACAACATTAATGGACAAGAATATGAGTATTTCTATTAATAAACAAGAAGAAGAACAAAGTGATACGACCTCTTGCCAACAACCAATCTGAACCAAGATCTGGATCAATCCACTTGCGCCTCCACCACTTCAATCCTCCATGAATGTCAAACTCAAACTAGATAGGAGTTTGGAAGGTGAACATAAAGGGTTCACAACTACAAGGATCAATGAGTGTAGACTCAAGATAGGGAAAAAATGCACTAGAGTTCTCTTGCTCCTCTTTCTCCTCCCGTCGATAAGCCATATGTGCTCAATATATAGTCCTCTCAAAGGTAAGTGAAAGGACACATCGAGACGTTACTTGGGAAGATGGAGAGCCAAAGGTCACCCAATGACCGCTTTTTGGGATTAAAAAGTAATAAACTAGTGATTTTTACCATTTTACTTTATACCCGCAGGCTATAGTGATGCAACTCGCGAGTACTCATGCTATAGTGATGCAACATGTGGGTCAAAGGAAAAATGAGGAAGAATATGGTTGAAGGATATAAAGTGAATATGAGTCAGTGAAATGGATCCTACAGGACAAAGAATGATGATGCTCACAGGGTGGAACATTACGTTGTAACAGTATATGAGTATGATTCTACCAGCTTGTGGGTGCAAATAAAAGACCATGAAATTTTGCATTAAACCTGCTCAACAAGTGTTTTCCAAAACATCCATGAGACAGAAACACTCAGAATAGATTGGTCACTTTCCAACCAAGTTTGGTTGGATTATTGTGATATTTATGACTTTGTTGAACCAAATTATAGTTTGGGAATGAGATGCACACCAAGTAATTGAAAAAATTCCTCAAAGGAAGAAATCAGATGAAGTCAAACCTATTAGTTTTTATGTAGTTTTGTGGTTGGTGTCTTATAAGTCAGTGATTTCCAATTATCCCACATGTAACATCCTCCTAATTTTTATCCTAAATTCTAGGGATGACCATAGTTGTTACTATAATTTGGAATGAAAAGATAATTTCCAGTAAATCCTAGATGCCTTTGTTAGAGCCTTTGTCTAGGTCTCATGATATTGAATACAAGGATCAATTTCAATATGTTACACGGTGTGTTGGTGAGACGTCTTATCTTTGGTAGTGGTTTAGTTTACCTCTCATGTTCCTCATGATGAATTTAAAGACAATTTTGTATGACAATTTCATTGCATGTATGCTCTCGAAAGGTTTCTTGCTAGATACACACCCATGAAGATCACAAATGAAAAGTATTGTATTAATAATTTAATACTCAGTGATCAAGAAGTTTGTACAGTTTACTTGGCTCTTAAGAGGCCTCAAATACATTGTTGGCATTCTTATCTAGGATTCTTAACATGCTCCTATGTCATTAATGGTTATTGAAGTGTCCACTAACAATATGAATGTTATCATTCTTGATGTCGAGAAAGAGCTACCTAAGAGGGATGAATTGGTATTTATCCCTAAGGTGGATTCATGAGTAGATGAACCTCAATATGATACCAAGGACAAGTGTGATGTTCTCAATATAGTTGTAACAAATTAAGAAGCAATACCGTTTTGAAAATTTTGATCTACCTAATTATTTAGAAGGTGAATATGAGTTGACTCCAAGAGTTCCACATAGGTGGATTCTGTTGCACCTTCACCTTATTGAGTTAGTACAAAATGTGGTCCATAGTCCATAAATTATATCAATTTTGTGAATTGAGTGGGGTGACATTACCCTATACCATATTGCATTATATCATGATGAGTGTTGAGTAAGGAGGTTTCGGCTGAGAGAGGGAAACATTGGTATGATATTGTAGATGAGAGCATTATGAGGCCATTGAAATTTCCTACCTACGGGGATGCAGATGGTCAGTTAACCAAGTTATAGAGTTGTACAATAACACCATTTCCATAGGATTATCTTTCCAAAGTGATCGATCAAGGCTATTTCCAAAGTGACCAATCAAGGCTGTTTACAAATCAAACACAACTGCTTGATTATCTACTTGATCCTCTAATGCAGCATAGGTCCTAGTCCGTTGTGTCATTTGGAATGCATTTGCTTTAAGAAACCCCAATTTCTCCTACAAATAGATGTAGAGTGAGTTCCTTTGATAAAGTGCCCCCATCATATGCCTCACATAGTACATACATTACTATTTATTTAAAAATAAACAAATTAAAATTAAAATTTTAAAAATAATGATAATATAGAAATGAAATTGAAAGGCTAGTACCCAGTGACAATCATTTTTTGCTTTGAGTGCACTAATGATGGAAAACAATCCATTTGCAGTGCTCAATTCCTTAAATTAGCTAGGAAAAAATCTTGTGACTAGAATAATTATGTCTCAAGCATTTCTCAATGTAGTTAAACATGCCCCTCTTCACATCTACTATGCACACAATCTATTCCTATTGTAGCATTGGGATCAGATAGTACCCAACAACATGTGAAGGCCTATGAAATTTGTTAGCATACATGTTGCCAACGATCTCCTGAAGTGGCATGTATTTTTTTGACAACATTCTTCCTATTATCACTAGGAAGCAAGTGTTCTCTTCCTATATATGGAAATATTAAAAAGCAATGTAATTAGATTACAATACTAGAGGAAGATACCTTTGGCTAAGAATATATGGTTCAAGGGTATCTATTTTTCCAAAATTTCCCAATACTTGTAGTTGGACCTAACCAATTGAAGTAGCCCACTTCACAAGCAAGACCAATAAAAAACGGTCACACATGTATTTGACGATATTTGAACCTTTGATGAGGAGTATACAACACCCTCGCTTTACCATCTAACCAAGCCCTCGTTAACATAGTAGCATGTATTTGGCATCATCACCTTCATGGGTGGCTCTATTGGCCTCCTTGACCATATCCTTGGACTCACAATGGTAACGCAATAAGGGTTTTTCACTATCCATCATATGCAATACCCTTTGAGTGCCTCAATACATGTAACCATTTCCCCAATAGCTCTCCAAAAACCTCAATATATCCAATATTTCCAATTTGAATACCATATGTGGTGGTCTTTTCATATTTAAATTTTTTTCACTCACGACACACAAACATACTGTTCAAAGACAATTATTGTGTAACAATACAATGCAAAGTAATTAAGTTGGTTGAAAATAAGCGCCTTTCATTCAATGTGAGTCCTCAATCTAAGTTTCCTGGTATCATTGTAAATATATTTCATGAGGGACTTATCATTATCTACAATTAATTGGACCCAAAAATCTCCTAGTGGAACCCAGAACAAATTGTAATATAGAAATTGATTCTGCTTTGGTTTCTAGGAAATTTATGTAGTCTTATTATTGTACTATGCTCTAAATCAATCAATGAAACATAACGAAAGTCTCACAAACATTGATTCACACAAAGAAAATCAATTTTAAACTAGAGAAAAACCATTATGGGTTTTAATTAAGACCTCTTCATAAATATTAGTTGAGTATTATAAAACTTGATTTTAACTAATTGGAATCCTCACTAATTCTAAGTGATGGATTATATGAGTTAGGTGTGCCAATGTACTATATCTTAACAATTGAAAACACATGCACTAGAATAGACAATATCTTCCTCAATGTTGGTTCGAGGTCAGAAATGCACCTATGTGTGGAAGCTAGGTAGAAAGAAGAAGTATCAAAACCTGTTTTTAGGAGATTATGGGAAAACCTATGGAATTTTTTCCATCATTCAGTGACCAAAAGTTTGTGGACAACAATAAACTAGCCTAATGATAAATTCTAAGCACTTCTGGGAAGTTCTGTGTGTAATTTCACCTTCAAGGACATCAATATTTTTAGTTGTGGAACATTTTCGGTGGCATCATCCCTACAAACCAAATGTACTTATGTGCATTAAAGGGTCCATGTGCATGTTTTGGATTTCCAAATCAGTAGTTTTTCCAAACCTAGGCATGCTAAGTAGATTTCAGGAAGACTCTCTAAAGCTTGTGTTATTTTATTATTTTACTTGCATCTCCAAGATAATTTCCTCAATATTAAAAAACATGCCATCAGGGTATATGATCCTTCAAATGAGCACATCTTCAAGTCCATGGTCTCATGGATCATCACCAATCAAGCGTATGTCCATCCACAAGAGTGTGGTCTTCATGACTTCATCAAACCAACAAATGACCACATAATGGGTCATTTGTCCATTCATACCATTCATGGCTTCCAATGTCTAAGATACCATTTGTCACTCTTGCTATCTATGTCCTCCAACCTTTTGTGCCATCAAGAATGCCTTTGTATAAGTCCTTGTCCATCCATGACCTTGTCCTCAAACTTGTCTTTATTATTTCATCTTGTTCAAGAAATGACCACAGTATGGGTCATTTGGCTTATTAGGTGTGTCAATGGGGTGTTCCTATGGCTCCAATGCCCACATCCACTACCCATTTTGTGCTTTGTCATCTCTTGTCATCCACACATTTGATTGCTTTGGCTTCATGTCATGTCATCACACTTCAACTTTGTCATTAATGTTGTCATCAATGACGATCCTATTCATCATATATGTACAACATGGATGGTCTAAAGCACTTGATTGTTTGAAGTTGTATGCACACAAAGAGTGATTCTAGTGATCACACATGTTTCTCATGATATGAATATTTCATATCCATGTTCGTAATAAAAGTAAGCATATTCTTTTGGTAGTTGGGTCATATCTATTGAGACTATGTATAATATATGGTTAATATATGTTGAAGAAAAACAAGTGCATGACATTATTGTGATTATTATGGTTAGTATACACTCTAGGTATTGAGACTTGTACAGTGACACACATACGTTATATTATTTAGGTGCATCACTAGAAAACTTAATTAAACATAGGTAGTTGTTTGCTCTCTTATTTATTTCATGTGAATACGCATTCTCATGCATTTTACTCATTAGAAGTAGAAGAAAGTTATTGTTGGATTCATTTAATTTGAAAGAGTAGTTCTAGTTTGGCATAAAAGGAAAAAATACAAAAATGTGTAGTTTTTCTCTTTGAAAAGTTTGTGCTTGTGTTTATTTTGCTTTTTGGATAGAAGAACTCTCTCCTTCTTGTAGCTATTTTTTCATCAAAAAGAAAAGTTCATTGATTCATTCACTTATGCATGGTTTGAGTCGAGTCATAACACCATTGATTTTCACTTCCGCTACCCGATTGATTAAGACAACAAACCATTAAAATTGATCTCCCTAACACAACACAATTTAACCTCACTTTAGGATACAAAATAAACTTTTAGTTAGGTAGGACATCGAGGATAGGAATACAAATAATTCCACCTTGTCTCTTTTAACCTCTAGTATTTGTTGACATGGTCATCGACCAGTTTGTCGAGAGGGCCCCTCACTATGTGGGAGAAAGCAGCGAGGACTGATTCCGGGTGGGCTTTGTGGAAATCTGCACTCCACTTAGCACCTAAGGAGACCTCTCCATTGTATTCCTTGTATTTTCTGTATAGGTGATACAAGGGATCAAGGGAAGAAGTTTTGGTTAACCTTCTCAGACATGTCATGAATGAGGTAGCTTAGTGGCTTTTCTTCTAGGGATATTTTACCCAGGATCCCTTTCAGTAGAGGGGTATCCTTCCACTTTGGTCTCTCACTTCGTATTGTTCAACTTGGATTTCAACACCTTGCGGAGGATACGATATGTTGAGGTATCCAGACCTTAGTTAGGAAGATTGCTTGCTATCATACCTTTTAGATGGTATTTTATTTTATAGTGTTGCTTGTTGGAATTTTGGCCTTTTTTTTGTAGCTCTCTTGCTGTGACATCGGTCTCAGTATAGTTTTATAGCTTGCTTTTGGCCTGCATGCCTCTTCTTTTTCTAGCTCCCCTTCTGCACGCTTGGTTGCTTAAGGGTTTTTGAGTTCTTACACGGTCAGTTACCAATTATATGATGATGTGTGATGTCCTCTTCTCCTAGGTCTTCGAGATGGTTGAGTTAGATGGTCTTCTCAAGGGTCTAGACACCCCTTGATGGAGCCACTAATGCTTGACCTTAGGAGCAGTCTAGAGGACCACATGATCACATCATCCGTGTGGAATTTTCCTTTTACAGTGATGATGGAATTTCAGGTTATATGGAACACTGGTACATTTGAGAGAGAGAGATGATTGGTTGTACCCCACCTTGGTTGATTGACTTTTGGTCCTTTCGTTTTGTTGATCATATTTTTGTGGTACCTTGCCTTTTACCTTTTGGGTCTTTTACTCATCTTGAGTTATTTTTTGATTTGTACCAACTTTTATGTTTTTGGTCTTGTGGGTACTATGGTAATTTGTCCACACTTGAGGTGCACCCCCTTAGTTCAAATGGTTATGATTATTTATACCCATTCTTTTCTTTTTGACTTGTACCTTACTAGTTGGTCTTTGTACCATCACCTATTTAATTGTGTAACCATGGTACCCACCTAATACATTCTACTTTACTTTTTATTTACTTATTTTATTTTTATCTTTTATTTTCCATATTCGTCTTTGAAGTTTGAAGCTTTTTGAGATTTGAATGGTAACCTTTCTGCCTACTGTTTTTTTCGATCCACTCTCCTTCTCCTTGTTGGGGAGGTTGTGACACTCAGACTCAGCCGTGAGCCCTAGTTTTTCTCTACTGGTTGTTTTAGTGAGGTCTGTGAGATCTTAAGGGTTTGCTTTACCCTTCCGTGTACTCATATGTGGAGGCCACGAGTCTCTTTGGCCTCATTCTACTAGCTGTCAGCTCATCTATGAGGGCCAATATTTTGTATGGGCAGTTTGGATTGAGTTTTTAAGTTTTTTTTTTTTTTTTTACTGACCTTTGTTTTATATGCTCAGATTTTGTGTGTAGTTCTTGATCTGTGGTGATATATATTTGTTGAGTTTTATTTGTGATGCTGAGACTTATTAAGGGATGATATTTATTGTGATTGTACTAAGCCTTTTGACTGTCATTAAATTCTTTATTGACTATACAATAGCCCATTCATCTCTCTCTCTGGTTTGTACTAACCCTCTAATAGGGTCACTTGGTTCCTAGAGTTGACTGGCCTCTAAGATGCACAGTCATTTCTGAAAGTAATTGTTCTGCATATATGACAGGAAACGTCTACACCTAGGTAAGTATCTCACATATTTATTTTCTTGTAAATTAAAAATAATTATTATTACATGTTACTGAATATTACTTTAACACATTGACCATCTGGTAGTGTTAAAGGTGAGAAGTTGAATTTTAATTTATTTGGCATTTGTTGTATTAAGTAGTTAATAATTGTCCAGTCAGACAAAATTGTTCGTGAGAAGATATTTGTTGGTAAATATTTTTAGTAGGGGTGGAACTCCTCGATTGAACTTGTGAGGAAAATTATTTTGGACAATAAGTGTCCTGACTATGGGACAACAACAAATACCTATTCAACAACATATGAGATATTCTTGGAACTAGGTGGGAAAATAATTATACACCTTCATTTACGGCCAAGTGCTATAGTGATGAGTGACTTAGTGAAAAGCATGCAAATTCTGTCATTTAATAGGATATATTAGGTCATAGCCATCCTTGAGAGGTGGAGAATGGATTTGTAGATATTTCCACTAAAATTGAGAGATTTATATGTTACAACATGATAGGGACACTGGATTAAGAAGGTATATGATTAATGGGAAACACATGGGGTAGCATACACTCTTTTACAATAAGTCATCACAAGGTTCCTTTTTAGGTTAGATCATACTTTTTTTATGAGAGGAATTGGTGCACGTATGAGAACGTGAACACTTTGAAAAACAACCATCTTGAATAGTCAAGAGAAGAGAGAAGAGGTATTCACGTATGTTCACAGAAACCTTTATCTTATATATAGGACAAGGGAAGAGTGGTCAAAGGGAAGGACATAGATGGAGGTATTTCCTATCGATATGGGTTTTTATAGTATATTTGAGTTGGATTTGGGAAACTTGGATCTTACTGCACCATTCCTATAGCCAATCACTTTTGATGATGGTGATCCGATTGGGGATCCCTCAGAATAGTTATATGCAAATATTGGACTGGATACAAGGAGGTGAAGGAGGAGTAAGGAGAGCACTATGGTAGTTCTAGTGGTGGTGATCCAAATCAATTTGATTATGAGATGTAGAGGAGGATCATTAATCAACTATGAGTTTCTTCTACATATTTTTTCTTTGGAATTCCCATCCATTTTATCAACTTATCTATTACTCAATACAATACATTTTAATGACATCGAATGAGAAATTACAGTTTATTGTTCTCTTATCACTCAAAACTATCCTTGAAAAATGTATTCCCAAGGGGATCGAATGAACACATATCCTAAACTGACAATATCACCTCACATAGTCCCATGGCATTGGGTTTTGGCCATTTTTAACTTAGGGAATGAATCTTTACATAATATTTGCATACAATCCACAATATCAACATTTTTGTTTTCTTCTAGTATGGTAAAAAATGATTCATTAGCAAAACACCCATTCACATAATGGACAACCTTAGGTCTAGAAGTAGGATTGAAAGCTGCCATTTTTTAAAACAACTTCCGTGTTTACGGGTTCGTCGTTGCTTGATTCAATTACTTTCAGAACTCTAAGAAGACCATGCTTGATTACAAAACTACCCATGTCTAACCAATATTCAATGAGTTCATCCTTTTCCTCAAGAATATTTCAGTTTAAATTTTGAATAATATTATACAAGTTTCAGAACATTATATAAAATATTGTTTTTGAAGATTTGTGAACACTTATTAACCACCTCAAATATCTTAGTTTTGAAAGTCATGAAAACTTTTAGGAGTTTTCCATAATGGTTAATTATTTTTATTTTATATTATTATTGCTAAATACAAATATCTTACTAAATGTGAGTGGATAATTTAATGACCGAGGTGATGAACCCAAACTGATGGGATGAGAGAGACTTTAGGGCCATGAAGGCAAAGTCAGTTAGATGGTGTGATATGGGGCTCAAGACCCAAAGGAGAAATAAAAGACAGCTGATAATTGCATGAATTTCTAATCCTAAGAAAGATAAAATGATCCTCTTCCCCATCACTTGAATGCCTACATTTTGAGAAAGGGAATGCGGTACAAGTCACCTTATAAAAGGTGCTACACATCATCTTTTAAGAGGCGCTGTGACTTGAGGTCCTATCTAAATTTTTTTCCCATGGTGCAAATAGAACCAACAGGTATTTGTCAGATCTATAGAGTGAGGGGAGTTTAGGAAGGATAGAGGAAAGTGAGACATCCAGTAGGTCTACAAGAGTTTTATCAACTAGATGTCAAAAGATCAGAAGAAATTTCCATAAACGCATGGAATTTTTTCTCGCTGAAGGGGGGTCATGTTCTTATGATGATGAGACAATAGGTGACATCGAGGTGCCCTTGAGGTACAGACATATAGTCAAACAATGGGTACCCAAGGATCTTCCTCAACCAAACACAGATTTTTATGTGAATAAGAGGATATATCGAATTTCACTACAGTCATTACATGGTTTGGGGTTGTTTTGCATGGATGGCATAAAGGTCAGTTACAAAGGATGTACATAATTCATGGAGTATGTTGGACCCTATTACAACTTCAAAGATTGGATGCGCCTGGTCCAATATAAACGAAGTATGTGTAGATATGGATTGTCAGCAAACTATTTACAGTTGAAAGACAAAGATCAAAATAAAGGAGCATTGTTGTACATTGACATAAGGCCAAAGGACATAGGTAATATTGTGGGGTTTATAAAAAGTACACAACCAAGGTCTACAATTAAGCAACCCAACTGCGAATTTGAGGGGCCTGAAGGAAACCATTTTTTTGTATGTGCCATTAAATCAATATCTATAGTGGAAGAGTTGCTTAAATTAAATACAATTTGAATCGAGTAGATACTGACACAGGTCGTGAAGAACCTTAGCAAAATCAATATGTTATTACGTAGATGAGTGTTACATATAAAGGAAATCAAAATTGTTATCTATAGTTAGATAATGAGATTATTAACTAGAATTTACTAACTAATAACTGAAATACTATTTACAATGTAATCCTGAAGGATTATTCAACATTCCCCCCTTAATCCGAAGGGACATCTGACATGCCAAGCTACATTCTAAAATTTTCAAACTTTTCACGGCCCAATGCTTTAGTAAAGATATCTGCAATTTGCTCTGAAGTAGAACAATGTGTTAGATGAATGGTTTTAGCCTCAACATGATGTCAAATCAAGTGATATTTGGTGTTGATATGTTTGGTTTGATCATGGAATTTTTTATTCTTGGCCAATTGAATTGCAGAAGAGTTGTCAACAAAGAGAGGTGTTGAAGTCATTTGTTTCTCCTACAAGTCTTCAAGTATTTTACGAAGCCAAATGATTTCTTTTGTGGCTTGAGATGCTGCAACATATTCGGCTTCAGTTGTAAAATCAGCAGGAACAGATTGCTTTCGTGATATCCATGTGATAGCTGCCGATCCAAGGTTCATCAAATAACCTGAAGTAGAGACCCCGTGCTCTTTATCTCCATCAAAATATGAATCTGAATAACCAGTGAGATGAAAGTCTGAAACTTTAGAATATTTGATGCCATAAGATTGAGTGCCTTTTAAATATTTGAGCACTCGCTTTGCTGAATTCCAATGAACTTCACAGGGATGATGCATAAACCTGGAAAGTATTCCTACAACAAACGTTATGTCAGGTCAAGTAGTAGTAAGATAAATTAAAATTCCAAGAAGCTGCATGTACTTTGTTGGATCTTCAAATGTGTTACCTTCATTTGAAGTAAGCTTTAGATTCTGTTCCATTGGTGTAGAAACGGGATTACTATCTTGCATATCAAATTTGTTTAATAACTCTCCAACATATTTTTTCTAAGAAATGAAAATATGCTTTGGTTTTTGATCTACTTCAATTCCTAAATAATAATGCCATAATCCCAAATCTGTCATATCAAAAACCTTTTTCAATTCTCTTTTAATAGAGGCTATATAATCATCATTATTTCCTGTGATAAGCAAATCAGCCACATAGACAACTAGATATACAACCGATCTTCCAACTTTCTTGACAAATAAAGTTGCATCATCTAGATTGAAATGATTATAATTCAATTTGAGAAGATGTTCAATTAACTTTTCAT
The DNA here is from genome assembly GCA_027924585.1 of Larix kaempferi. Classification (NCBI taxonomy): domain Eukaryota; kingdom Viridiplantae; phylum Streptophyta; class Pinopsida; order Pinales; family Pinaceae; genus Larix; species Larix kaempferi. The sequence continues at coordinate 9,092,148 of BSBM01000350.1, read as the reverse complement.
ACCATGCTCGGGGTGCTTGCTTCAAACCATATAAAGATGTGACCAGTTTGCATACCTTCTGTTCTTGACCTTTGATAGCAAAGCCTTCAGGATGATCCATATAAACATCTTCTTTGAAATCTCCATTCAAGAATGCATTTTTTACATCCATATGATGTATTTTCCATCCTTTTTGTCCTGCTAATAAAAACAAAGTTCGAATAGTGCCCCATTTAGCTGTAGGAGCAAATGTTTCGGTGTAATCAACACCTTCTTTCTGTGCATACCCTTTTTCTACAAGTCTTGCTTTGTGTTTGTCAAGCGAGCCATCCGCTTTATACTTATTCTTATATATCCAGTTGCATCCAATCGGCTTGGTTCCAATTGGAGGGTCCACCAACCTCCAAGCTCCATTTTTTATGAGAGCATCATACTCTCTTTGCATTACACTTTTCCATACATCACTAGATACTACTTCTTGAAAAGATGCAGTTTCATCAAACGCATGAAAGTTTAATTCACAATCTAATGATACAAAATCATCATACCTTTTTGGAAATGTCTTGGTCCGTATCGATCTACGAACTTCTTGTTGTGGTGTCTACTCTCTTTCTTCTTTAAAAGTAGGTTCTGCATTATCTATGATACTTAATCTATCCATTCCATTAACATTATCATCAACTGTCTCATCTTCTATTTCATCAACTTGTGCATTAGAATCATCAACTTGTGTATTAGAAGAACTTGTTGCTATTGAAGGAAATTCCAAAATTTGACTTAGAACAGGAATCCCCCCTTCAAGATTTGGAATTTCATTATCCATTTCATGATATATTTTTTTAGAATGAAATCGATCAAGCTGAGCAAGTTTTTATCAATAGTGAGTGCATCTTTCTCAAATTCAAGAAATATAACATCTCTATAAACAATAAACTTCATGTTATCTTCATCATATAATCTATGAGCTTTAGAAGTATTAGAATATCCCAAAAGAATACACTTTCGACTTCTTGCTCCCAATTTATGTCTTTCTTGCTTAGGAATCAATGCATAACATGTGGAACCGAAAATTCTAAAATGCTTGATAGCTGGAAGATGGCCATGGAATATTTCATAAGGTGTTTTGTTTTGTAGTGCAGTAGAAGCACATCTATTCTTAATGTAGGCAGCACAAAGAACTGCTTCTCCCCAAAGCATTAACTTAACATTCTTAAAAAAAATCATTGATCTTACCATATTCAACAGTGTCCTGTTCATACGTTATACCACACCATTTTGTTGTGGATTATAAGGAACAGTTTTTTGATGTTTAATACCATTCTGCTGCAAATATTTTTCAAAATAATGACATGTATATTCACCACCATTATCGGTTCGAAGGGTTCCAATATTGAGCTGAGCTTCATTTTTAATCCATAAGTGAAAATTTCTGAATGTATCAAAAGCTTGAGATTTTACTTTTAATAAATAAACCCAACACATCCTTGTAAATTCATCAATAAAATCCATTATATACTTGTTACCATTTGCTTATGGAATAGGCATGATCCCACATAAATCTAAGTGAATAAGACCAAGCTTTCTTGAAGCTCAAAACATAGAATCATGAAAAGGCGGTTTACTCTGCTTTCCTAAGATACAAGCATCACATGGGGAAAGTTGTCTTGGAATAGTAGGAAGCCATTGAACTCCTTTATGTTTCATAATCCTGAGACTGTCATAATTAATATGACCAAATATAGCATGCCATAACAAGCTGGAAGATAAACTGCTATTATGCTGAGCCAAATTTGCAAAATTATGTGAATTGGATGATGTACCATTCAACTTTAAAAGTTTGTTATCTTTCACTCCAAACATTAAAATCACATTATCACAAGCTCTTCTAATCTCAATGATACGTTCAAACATATGTATTGAGTGATCTTGTTGTCTAATTTGCATAAGAGATATTAGATTTCTTTTCAATTGTGGAACATAAAGAACAACTAAAAGTATATAATCAACAAGTCCTGATAATTTCGGTCTAGTAGAACCAATTTCTGAAGGTTTCAACTAAGACTTATGTTCCAAATGTACTACCCGATCAATTTGATCACTAAATGTATCAAAGAAGTCTTTTCTAAATGTCATATGGCGTGTGGCTCCAGTATCTAATAACCAAATTTCATTCCAAGAAAACGAAGTACTAAAAGCTTCTTCAATTCCAAGATTACAATGTGCAACAACATAATGTGCAAATTCATGAGGGTTACCTTTATCATTTCCTTTATCTTTTATTTGCTCTTTTTTGTTAACAATTTTCTCCCATGAAGTTCTACAATAACTGGCAGTATGACCAGTTTTTCCACATCTATAACATTGTTTCTCTCCTTGATTAAATCTTCCCCCCTTCCTCTGTATTGTCCTCTTTGTCCTCTACCTCGACCTCTACTTCTATTTTCATCCTTTGCAAATTCTTCTTTTGATTTGTGTCCTTTTTGTGCAAGACACAAAGTTTCTTCATTGGGTTTAGACTCCTTCTTCCCAAATGCTTTCTCTCTTTCTGCAATTTCTCAACAAGTGTTTCAAAGGTCATAGCTTTCATATGGCCACTAGCCTGTAGTGATTCTAAATAATGAGTATAGGTAGGATATAGAGCTTTAATAAATGCAGTAAGTTGAATGTCAACTTTTACACCAATTGCATCAATATCATGGAAAATAGCTCTAATTTCAGAAGCAAGTTTCATTGGATCATTATCTTTTAATTCTAAGTTAAATAACTTCATCAACAGTTGTATGATTTCAAGCTCGGAATGTGAATCATACAAATCTTTTAGTTTCTTTAATGCTTCCCAATCACTTTTGCTAGAAACTAAATGTCTACTTACTTCTTCACTTACAGAGGCAATGATCAAGGCATAAGCCTTCTTGTCCTTGCTTTTCCATAATGCTAACTCTTTTATATTAGTAGGTGGTACTGGTGCACTTTTATCAACTTCATCTATATTTTCTTCATATTTCTTATCTTCTAAATTCTCATTTTCACAAATTCCATCCCACATATCATTAAAAATAAGGGTATTTGTAACTTTGCGAAACCATTCCTGATAATTTTCTTTTCTAGACAAAATAACTCCAACAATTGAAATTAAAGAATGCATTGAAATTTACTGTGTAGTAAATTTTTGAACAAATTACACTCTGATATATTATTTTCCTCTCAGTCTATATTCTTTAAAATCTTTTTATCTTCTAAAAATATTTCCCGAAAGGTTTAATAATTCAATTTAAAAAAACCTTGCACGCAAATATAAATGGCAGGTCTCTTCCTTCTTCTTTTTTTTCTTGAAAAAAAAAGAAAATATTTCTTCTAAACAATTTACGTGCAGTCTCCCCTTTATGTGCATACATTCTTCCACAATATTTACTAAGCAACTCTCCTTTCATGGCGATAGCTCCTTTGCTGGCTCCTCCTTCATGGGCTCCTTCTCTCTCACCAAGTCTTTCTCACTAATGCTTTGTTTCCTTGCTCTGACACCACTGACACGGGCCATGAAGAACCTCATCAAAATCAATATGTTATTACGTAGATGAGTGTTACATATAAAGGAAATCAAAACTGTTATCTACAGTTAGATAATGAGATTATTAACTAGAATTTACTAACTAATAACTGAAATACTATTTAGAATGTAATCCCGAAGGATTATTCAACATATACAAACACGGTTACTATGGGAGTGGTACATCTAACAATTTACATAGCCTTTTATTAATGAATTTAAAATATTATGTATTTTTCGTTAGTTTATTTCATTTAAATTTTCTATATTTACTTTGCAGGCTAGTGATCGGGGAAAATCCGGGCCAATAGATGGTGAGAGGAGTACAACTTCCTCGAGGGAGCAGGTATACATCTTTGTAATAGAAAAAATATAATAAGAAAAAAGAGTTTCTTTTTTGCTTTGTTTTTTCATTAGTATATTAGTTTGGTTTATATAATGTTATCTATATTTTACGCAGAATGTTGATCGGGGAAGCCACCTGGTTGTTGATCAAACGACAACAGCCTTGGGGCAACAAGTAAACCTGAATGTAATTGTACAATTTAATTATGTCAAAATTTTTTCTTATTATATTAATGTTTCACTGAGTATTTTGGTTTCGTTTAGGTAATTTTATCTATGTTTTTGTTGCAGGCCAGTTTTGTAAGGGGCACAATAGATCATACCAGACCTCCCTCGAGGCAATAGGTATACATCTTTGTAATAGTAAAAAAATAATATGAAGAACAATTTTTTTGTTGTTGTGTTTTTTCATGAGTATATTCGTTTGGTCTATATAATGTTATATTTATTTGATGTAGAGTGTTGATCAGGGAAGCCACCGACCCCTTGTTGATCAGATGACAGTATCCTCGGGGAAATAGGTAAACCTGATTGTAATTGTACAATTTAAATTAGACGTCAAAATGTTTTGTTATTATATTCTTTCATTGAGTATTTTGGATTCATTTAGGTGATTTGTTCTATTTTTTTTATTCAGGTTTCTATAAGGGGAACCTGCCTATTGGTAGAAAGGGGCATGTCACCTATAACCATTGATCCAATGAGTGGATCACTATCCTTGAGGTAGTAGGTATAATTCATTGGAATTGTACCAATATAATATGTAGCACAATGTTTATTTTGTTTTGTATTTTTCGTATGTATACTGGCTTCATTATGATAATGTTTTCTACTTCTTTTTTGCAGGGGATGGATAATTGGGGCAAGTCCCCAGCTGTGGATCAAACGACACCATCATCTAGGAATTAGGTAAACCTAGTTGTAATTTTAGGAGTCTATCATGATAGATATGTTTTGTTAATATAATTTTAGAAATCTATCATGATAGAACGTAGTAGTGTTTCATATATTTTTGTTGCAGACAAATGATTCATTATATGAAACAACATCACAACAATCAATAGATTTTGAAGTGCATGAGTTTATGGCCGATGATGACATAATTGGTTTATATATAGACCCGGTTAAGGTGATAGAGAACACCTTGAAAAAAATGAGTTCGGAAATCCTTCGTCTGCTATTCCAAATTCCGCAGACAGACGAGATTAAAGCTAGGATTCAAGTGTTGAATACGAGATCTGAAGCCTTGAATGTAAGTTGCGGAATATTGAATAATAATACATATAAATTCATTTATAACTTTATAATTTTGACTTTTATATGATAGTGAACTTATAAAATGTGGTTTGTATTTGCAGGATTTTTTGAGACCACACAAGAGTGGTCAAGGCGGTGTTGGCCCCAGTGATGCTCATGGAGAGATGTCGCATCATGAGAAAAAAAATCCACATGCATCGACTCATTCTCCATTGTTGTCGACTGAAAAGTTGGCAACACATTCCGCAACACCCTAGATGTTAGCTGTGAGTTCACCGGCTGCTAGTGACCGATGCATACCATATCGTCCAGAAGAACGGGTCGACATCGAGCCTCCTAGTATTGATATTGTTGAAGCTGCATTTCTTGGATATTCTAGTGTCATTAACATGGGAAAAATTGAGACAACATTTTTGGTGGACAAAGATCTCATTCCATTAAATATAGAGAAGATCCCAGGTAATTATACGTTGATCAGGTTAGTGTTTATAATTTGATTCTAGATAAAACATTTTTTTTCAACTAATTATGATCATGACATGATCGTTTTGCATGAAATGATGTTTTTTATAAATATATGAATGATTTTTCCTTGCACATATTTTGGCCCACCATCTGCACAAGGTGGGATAGACAACCAAAAAATTTAAAAGATGAGCTCACTAATTGGTTGGTTGGCCTTTTTGAAAATGAGACTTTCAATCGAGGTGCAGTCCTGAAAAAGGCTGGAAAATATATGAAGATTGTCCGAGACCAATATAGGGTTCACCTAGAAAGGAACTTTATGTATGAGCACCCTCTAATAATTCCAGCAAGAGAGTGGAGAGCTCTAGTGGAATATGGAAAGGAGAGGGGTCTTAGAAAAGAAGGAAAGATAACACCAGGCACAGGGAGGTATGCAATACTTTCCACAATGTAATTCTATACCTTATTATTATTATTGATTTTTATATCGAATTTGGAACAACTAACGTATTTCAACACTTGCATAGGCTGTCAGACACATCAAATGCCACAAAGGAAAGACTGCAAAAAATTGGTCAGCATAAGCTTGGGCCTAGTCGTTATTCGAATTTGGCAGCATGAATTGTAAGTTTTAAAAAACTAATAATGCATCCAAATAATAAATTCCAAATTATTTTTCGTTTTATTGCACCGAAAAATGTAAATTAACGACGTTATGCAAATATGCAAGATGACCGATTCAAAGAAGTTCCCACTAAGGAAGACTTGAAGCTTGGCTTCCAACATAGCTTTGGAGCTGTTGTTGAACGTCAAAAAAGCTTGTCTCGGAAAACAAAGTCTTCTAGTACTGATCCATCTAGTGCACATGTATATAAAATCTATATAGTTTAATGAAGATTTATTACTTGTGAAATCTATTCATTATAAATAATTGACATAAAATATTGACTCTGTTTTGAGCAGGAAAGCAATGATCCCCTTAATGTCGAGGAGGGACAACAACAAATCGAAGATCATGCTTCGAATCCTGGTAATGAATTGATTCATATGCTACAATTTTATATATAACATTGCATATGGTGAAAATTAATTGTACTTCTCCATATTTCAACTGCAGAGCATGTAGAGGGTCACACTGTATAGGTTGAGCCTGGACATGAATATGAAGAACATGATGTGGCCACAACAGGTAAAAGAAACCTTTGTAATTTTTTTAAAATGAAATACTTGTCATTATAATAACAAAAATATATCGATGCAACATTTTCACATTATTCCAGCAAATCTGAACCCCTTTCCTCAAAATCCAAGTGATGAGCACTCTACGAGGAAGACATCATGACAAGTTGATGAAGCACCAAGAACTATAAGACAAGTTCCAGAAGATGAGCTTCTTGCTGATTTTGTAAAGAGAAATTTTTTTAGAAAGAACTAGTGACGGAAGAAATATTTAGTAATTATTTTTGATAATATAATGTCACGCATGATTTTTGGCCTAATGTATGAATGAATAGTTTAATTAATGGTTTAATTGTAAAATTAGTCACAGCAGATCTAATGAACAAGTAAATCAATCACAACAGATGAACATAGAAAATATGGTGCAAAACTGTGCAAAACATACAGTCGTGCTCAATATCCCAGTAAGGGTGAATAATTACAATACAAACTATCACAATGACTGAGCAATTCGAATTGCCTAAGGAGGTCATTCGAATCACTTAATGGAGTAGCTTGACTCCAACTAAGAGTCCTCAGCGTCAATTGGTGGTGGTCATCAATGCACAAGAACCAGTCATCCAGGTGTCAATCTGAGTCTAACTGAGTGTAACAAGTGTAACTGAAGTGTGTAGCACTGATTAAGGGAAGGAGGCTTAGTGGGGGGTGCATGGGAGGCTAACTGAAGTCAAAACAAGTCATCTAGTCAATATGGAGGTCCAACGGAAGTGAAACAGTCAGTCGGGAGTGAAACTAGCCTCAAATCAGGGAGAATCAGAGCTAACTGAGTGTAACTGAAGTGGAACTGCAGTGGTAGGTGAAGAAGTGCGCCCTTCTCTGGCAGTAGGTGAGAAGGTGGTTCCTTTCAGACTAGGAGGGCTTAAAACTATGAAGTAAGTGGCTCTCGGGTGCTAGAATAAGGTGGCTAAGGTGCTGGAGGCATCAACCTGGTGACTGGAATGCATGCAAAGTGCATGCAAACCCTAGAATTTGCATGCAAACCCTAATTGCATGCAAGATCCTGAAAAAGATGATGTGAATATCTGAACATTAATGATTCAGTGTAGTAAATTGTTACCTTGATTGAATGTTATCTTTTATTGAATGAATGTGTTCACTGAACGAATGAATGGTTTATTGATTGTTACATTTTATTGAATGAATGTGTTGATTGAATGAAATAATGGTTTAATGAATATTAGAACACATATTTCATTAAAAATGGAAACATTTTATTCCAAGGACAATGTTGATGTATATGTAACTTTGGAATGTATTTCATATATATTTATTGTACCCTTATAAGAGATGTGTTATTCCTCTATAAGGAAGTGTCGTCATGTGTATTGACAAGTGTCGCAAGTGTGTGTACTTGGCGAAGGGTTATTAGACCACCATGTGTGAGACCAGACCTGAAATATATACTATATGGTTGATATACCTACCTAGACAAGTCGTCCCCATAAGGTCACTAGGCAAACATACTAGTATAAATAGAGATTAGGAGATCTCTATTTGGATCACTCAGAAACTCATAGTTCTCTCACTCAGAAAGTGGCACACTAGTGAGGAGGAGGATCATCTGCTACAAGGAGACTATCTTGGTGTATTTTGGTTGTACTTTGGTTGAGCCATTGCTCTCTCTATCTCTGAAAAAGTTGTGGGGTTTTTCACCTTAGGATTTTCCCCACGGAAACTCTGTGTCTCTTGTCGCTCATGCTCTTGATTCTTGTGATGCTTGACATGCTTGATATGATTGTTATGCATTGATATACTGTACATTTTATTATCTCAGTAAAGATCCTAGAGTATTGTGAATTAATGCTCAAAATTTAACATGGTATCAGAGCTAACCTGAGAAGAAGACATTTTGCAATGACGGAAACTTGAGTTTCTTGTTTATTGGGTTTCTCTCCACATATTTTGGAAAATAAGTATAGTATATTGACTCTACGCATCAAGGTGAATCTATCTGTCCAATCAGAATTCAATTCTGAGCATTTTCAGATTTGGCCCTAAAAATTAGGGTTTCCACAAAAATAGGAATTTCTGAAATCTAAAGACATAGCTGGAAGATCCTTGCAAAAATCGAAGTTTAGAGCTTTGGATCAAGATTTTTGGCTAGGTAGATCTCCGGGAAACTCAAACCCTAATTCAATGCTCTCCTAAGTGAACCCGGGAGGATAAAAAGAAAAATCTAAAGGGTAAAGCTTTGCTGATCTCAAATTCTGAATACATAAGGTTGATCAGCTCATCAAGGCGCATCTTTCTATCCTTTCAGAAAGTTAAAATTCACATTTTGAATTTTTAGGGTTTTTTCGACAAACCCTAATCCGAGACCAGATCCAGTTTTCAACATTTCAAGTGGTAAGACCTAAATCTTTTCTATTTCCTTTTGAAGTACTCTTTAAGATGTCTCGCCACACCAAGCTTGAGGATAAGCTTGAAGGGGCTGATAACTTCTGAGCTTTGAAGTATAGGATTGGGTTAATCCTGGAAGAGAATGAGTTGGACTCATACATAAAAGAAGACATCCCTATCCCAGAGGATGAAGAGGCTAAGGTATTTCATAAGAAGAACTAGGTCAAGGCAAAGAGAAACATTGTTGATTCCATCAAAGACCATCTCATACCCCGTGTGTCTTCTCTAAAGACACCCAAGGAGATGTTTGACTCTTTGACCAAGTTATTTGAAGGGAAGAACATAAATCGGAAGATGACTCTGCGGAATCAATTGAAAGGGGTCAAGATGTTGAATGGAGAAACTATTCAATCTTACTTCTCCAAGGTATCTCAGATCAAGGAACAACTTGAATCTATGGATGAAGTAGTGGATAATGGTGAAGTTGTTATGACCACTTTGAATGGCCTTCCTAGGTCATGGGACTCCTTTATTCAAGGAATCTGTGCAAGAAAGAATTTGATCTCTTTTAGTAAACTGTGGGAGGAATGATCTCAAGAAGAAGCTAGGCTTGTAGCTCGTGAAGAAAAGATGGGAGGTGAAGATCAAGCTCTCGCATCCCACACCAAAAGAAGCAAGCCCAAGACGGAGCACTCTCACCACAAGAGATCCTATCACCACCATTATCATAAAGATAAGAAAGATCTCAGATGCTTCAATTGCAATGAGAAGGGACACTTTGCTTCAGACTGTCCCAAGAAGAAGAGAGACAACAACAACAACTTCAACAAGAAGAAGAAGAATAAAAAAAGAATATATCATGCTCATGTTGCTAAGGATGATGAACCTCCAAAGAAGAAGGCTAGGGTAGAAAGTGATGATAGTGATGATGACTCATCAAGTGAAGAAGAGTATGTTCTAATCTCTGCTCTCACAAGTACTATCTCCCATGGTTGTAATGATTGGTTGATTGACAGTGGGGCTTCCAAACACATGACTGGGTTTAAGGAATATTTTGTAAACCTATCTGAACATGAATCACCCCATAAGGTGAAACTTGGGGATGATTTTCAATACCCGATCAAAGGAAATGGTGAAGCCTCCTAAAACCTAGATTCTGGAAAATCTTTGAAGATGAAAGAAGTCCTTTATGTACCTGGGCTCAACAGGAACCTACTCTCCATCTCTGCATTGGATGAAAAAGGTATGAGGGTTGTATTTGTAGATGGCCAAGTCCTAATGTGGCCAAAGGATAAATCTATTGATGATGCAATGGTGATTGGAGAGCAAGAGGGAGGATTGTACAAATTAAAAGGACAACCTGAACATGCTATGAAGAGAAAGATTCATCCATAGTCATCGATCACATAGAGGTATGAATAATTTGTTTTTACAAAAGTTAACTAATGAGTTATGTTGGTCATTGAAGAGAGCAAGAACACATTGCTAGACATAACTAGCAAATATGGTGACCAGGTATGTGTTTCTTATATCATAGGATCTATTATATAAGTATGCATGACATGATTGATGATGTTTATTCATAAAGTCATAGGTTTGAATAATCATGGGTATATGCATATTACGTGTCTTACCTTATTTAATGTTATGACTAACCATAAGAGTCTTATTTAAACCTTGAATGCTAATGCTTATTATTTCTGTTTGAAATGATCATGACTACACATGCTTGAGATTATTGTGTTTTGATAGTATTGAGAATATACTAATGAATGTATGATTTTGTATGAGATTGCAAGGATAACACAATCATGATTCTAATAAGCATGCATAGGGACCAAGGATGAATGTAAGTTCAAGAACAGGTAATCCAGGAAGTAAAGATCAAGAGGGAGCTACTTCAGCAGCTCCTACAAGGAAGCAAAGACTCAGAGGGAGTCAACCCAACAAACAAACAAAGATAAGTATTTTAATTACCACTTCTTACATATTTGTTTGTTTAAATAAAAATGTCCAATGATACATATGCTTATGTTCCTAGACTTAGGATATGTATTTTGCATATTTGCATTAATGAACAGGATACTACTAATATGCATATGATGGGTAAGTGGCATATGGCACTGTACAACATTCCATTGCTACTTATCTAGAATGAAACCTCTTTGCTGACATGTTGGGAGTTGTGCACACTCTTAACAATGTTCTGGTAGAGATTGGAAGGCATCTAGAAAGTTACAGGATATGGATAAATGTTGTATTGATGCATTGGCTTAAATAATTGCATGACTATATGACATATTCCTTTATGTGAAAGAACTTGTTCTGAAAATTATGAGATGTTTCTAATCATGCAATTTAACTTGTTTTGTAGGAAAGATTGTATACCTTCACCTACAAAAGAAGGACTACAACATTTTTTCAAACAACAAAATGATCTATTAAAGATATTGAAGTTCCCAGGATACGGGAAGAATGCCATGATCCATCGATCATGAAGAATGATGTTTGGGATGCGGTCCCAAGAGCTGAAGGGAAGTCTGTTGTGACTTCCAAATGGAACTATCAGATCAAGCATGCTGTAGATTGTAGCATAGAGAAATATAAAAGTGATGAAATAGAAGATACACCAAATGGATTTCAAGACAGCTCTCTTGAATGTTGTAGTCATATATGTGTGCAGAACTTGGTAGGATAGACAACTTTCTATCCAGTTTGGGCTTTACCAAGAGTAAAGCGGATTCTAACCTTTACTACAAAGTTGAGGAAGGGAATCTTGTGATTCTACTCCTGTATGTGGATGACTTATTTGTAACAGGAGATGACAAATTGATTGCAGATACTAAGAGGAAGCTTGCTACCAAGTTCGATATGAAAGATTTGGGAATGATGCACTATTTCCTAGGTATGGAGGTGTGGTAGAGTGCAGGTGGGATCTTCCTTGGTCAAGGGAAACACACAGTAGATATCCTGAAGAGATTCGGGATGATGTATTGCAAGGCCATGGTCACACCTATGGCATCGAACCTGAAGCTTCTATGTGATGTTTCATCTGAGCCAGTTGATATCTCTATGTATCGTCAGATGATTGGGTCCTTGATGTGTCTGACGAACACGAGACCAAATATTTTCTTTGCGGTGAACACATTGAGCTAGTTCCTAATGGATCCGAGGAGTGTTCACCTGGTTGTTGTAAAGCATGTTCTGAGGTACCTGAAGGGTACAGTGGATTATGGGCTCAAGTATGAAGCAAATCAAAAGTTTAACCTGCAGGGTTATGTTGATTCAGATTGGGCTGGCAGTGCTACAGATAGGAAGAGCACATCTGGGTGCTGCTTCAGTATGGGATCAAGTGTGATCTCTTGGTTTAGTAGGAAGCAGTCCTGCGTAGCACTGAGTATAGTTGAGGCAGGGTATGTTGAAGCTTTTTCAGCTAGTTGTGAGGCAGTATGGCTATGGAAGCTACTGTTTGAGTTATTTGATCTCCTGTTGGATGCTACTGGTATCTTTTGTGATAACCAGAGTTGTGTGAAGCTGTCCGAGAACCCAGTGTTTCATGATAGGTCGAAACACATAGAGATCAAATATCACGATATCAGGGATATGGTGCAAAGAGGAGCTGTGAAGCTCTTGTACATTGCGACAGACGAGCAGATTGCAGATGTGCTGACGAAGCCACTAGCCAGGGTGAAGTTCGAGTACTTTAGGGAGAGGCTTGGTGTTCTTCAGATTGATGACACTTTGAGGAAGAAGTGATGGACACATTTGCAGAATCCATTCCAAGCATGTTGGAAGGAGGATCCTTCACATGGCTATGGATGTAAGCACTGGATGATGAGCATCAGGACGATGCTTCAGTTACTCCTCTGTATATGCATCAGGAGGATGTTGGATATGATCAGTTGGATCATTTATATATATATATGTATGTACGCATCATGTTGGATGCTAGATATGATCAGTTGGATCATTTATATGTATATGTATGTATGCATCATGTTGGATGTTGGATATGATCAGTTGGGTCATTTATATGTATATGTATGTACGCATCATGTTGGATGTTGGATATGATCAGTAGGATCATTTGTATATGTTTTGTATATGCATCATTTTGGATGCTTGGACCATGTATTTGTATATGTATCAGGTGGATACTGTGTATGATCAGGTAGATCATGTATGTTGATATGTATTAGGTATGATCAGGTGGATCATGTATGATGAGATGTATCAAGTAGATACTTGGTATGCATCAGGTAGATGCATTATATGATCAGGATGATCATGGATGACGAGCTTCAGGATGTTGCTCCAAATGACATGCAGCAGGATGTTGCAGTGATGATGATCAAGATGATAATGTGTACATCGGGATGATGTATAGTGAGTATCAGGTTGATACTCTGTGGCCGTGGATCAGGTTATGCAGATGAGCATATAATAACGCCCTAGGATATTTTCAGATAGCCTTGCAAGGATTTTCCTATGGCATATAATTTCGCCCTGGGATATATGGAAAATGCTCTTTTGAGGTTTTTCTCTGGGAGGACATATAATAGTGCCCTGGGAGATCTACAGATAGTCTTGCAAGGTTTTTCCACTGGCATATAATAGCTCCCTGGGATATTTGGCAGATGCTCTTTCGAGGTTTTGTCCTATGGCATATAATAGCGCCATGGGAGTTCCGATAGGTTGAGCTGTGTGCTCGTAATAAGTCCTGGGATGCTCTTGCAAGGTTTTGCCATGACCACATGTAATATCACCCTGGGAGATCTGATAGGTTGGGATGTGTTCCCGTAATAAGTCCTGGGATGCTCTTGCAAGGTTTTGTGGTGACCACATATAATAGCGCCCTGGGAAATCCGATAGGTTGAGTTGTGTGCTCGTAATCAGTCCTAGGATTCTCCTTCAAGGTTTTGTGGTAGGGTCACATGTAATAGCTCCCTAGGAGGTCCGATAGGTTGGGATGTGTGCCCGTAATAAGTACTGGGATGCTCTTGCAAGGTTTTGTGATGCACATAATAAGTCCCGAGGATTCCATAGTATGGCCAGTGATGACGAAGACTTGCAGGTGGTGGGCCTACATCCAGTATGAAAAAGGACTGGCTCTATAGAACTTCCTATTACGAGTAGAGTCAGAGATTGGTTGAGACAGTAGTAGCAGTGACGATGATGATGACGATGCATTGATGACGATGATCCCGAGAAGAAGACTTGTCTAGCAGAACTGTGTCGAGAAATACCTTCCTAGTTAAGAGGGAGTGTTGATGTATATGTAACTTCGGAATGTATTTCATCTATGTATTTCATATATATTTATTGTACCCTTATAAGAGATGTGTTATTCCTCTATAAGGAAGTGTCGTCATGTGTATTGACAAGTGTCGCAAGCGTGTGTACTTGGTGAAGGGGTATTAGACCACCATGTGTGGGGTCGGCCCTGAAATATATATTATATGGTTGATATACCTAGCTAGACAAGTCGGCCCCATAAGGTCACTAGGAAAACAGACTAGTATAAATAGAGATCGGGAGATCTCTATTTGGATCACTCGGAAACTCATACTTCTGTCACTCAGAAAGTGGTGCACTAGTGAGGAGGAGGATCATCTGCTACTAGGAGACTATCTAAGTGTATTTTGGTTGTACTTTGGTTGAGCCATTGCTCTCTCTATCTCTGAGGAAGTTGTGGGGTTTTTCACCTTAGGGTTTTCCCCATAGAAACTCTGTGTCTCTTGTCTCTCATGCTTTTGATTCTTGTGATGCTTGACATGCTTGATATGATTGTTATGCATTGATATACTGTACATGTTATTCTCTCACTAAAGATCCTAGAGTATTGTGAATTAATGCTCAAAATTTAACAGACAACAACAAAATTGAGTCTTTTAGTTATTTTGGAATTCTGGATCCACTGTTTAATTCCAATTTTAATTAAATATGTGTTTTAGCCTTTATTGAATGAATGGTAGATGTTTGTTTATGATGAAATATGCCTGAATTTGCATGTAATTTTTTTTTTCAAGTACATGCATTGGGTATGAGGAATTGAGAGTGATGTGAGGGGGGGAGGCACCATAAGAGCTTCCACCTTCACGTGGTTGGCCCTGTTCAATAGAGAATATTAAATTATTCTTGAAATAGAGAGGAGCTCAATGAATGGCTACGTTGCTGCCTTTCTACAACCCACTCGCGTGTCATCTAAATTTTGAAAATTTCTTGGAGCTTGTTGTGATGTTTGGTTGCTCCTCATAACCAATTTCAAGTTTCCATAACTTCCAAGGCTAAGTAAATGATGCACTAGAACCAATATCCTTACCCTTCTCTTTAATTTCCTTGGAATCTCCTTGAGAATATTTGAATGAAATATGTCTCAAATCCTCTATATCATTTGAATCCTCTCCATTATGTCCAATCTTCCTGCAATAGAGAAGATATCTCATCTCTTTTTCCACTACTCATTTAATGATTATTCAGAATCAATATCAAAGGAATAGATGTTCTTGAAATTTACTAACCCATCAGGAGTAGGATTAGTTAATATGTTATTTTTTGACTTGTCAAATTATAAATATGATCCATAACATACTTCTCCATGGAATTTGTAGTAGACTCATTGTATGGCAGCCCTTGATAAAGTTCTCGGGATTGTATTACCCTATCACCATGAATTTAAAAATTCATAGTATTATCCCATTGGTCACACCTTTTTCCACATTCTCTTTAATCAATGCTAAGCATTGGGGGGAGTTGATTTCCAATTTGGGAGGTTTGTGGGTGGAATCAGTAGTAGGTGGCCTAATTATTAGACCTGGGACAATCAATTTGGGAAAACTTGGGCATGATGCATCCTTGCTTTGACCTCCAAATAGTTTCAAACAACAATTTCTCCACAATCTGGACATGAACAACAACAAGGAACAACAACTAATTTATCCTTTGTGCATGAGATAGACCTAATATAGTAGAAATCTAAGCATGTCTTGAACTCTTAACAATAATAAAGTGTAATTTTGGGTATTTTTGAGCCCCATAACCTGTTCACTTTGAATTTTGGGCATCAAAGTAGCATGGGAACAATGACGCAATTTCCCAAATATGTTTCAGGGTAGTTGTATATTTGCAAAGAATTAATTTGAAGAGGGTTTATTTCTATTTGGAAGACCCTATTTGATGTTCGAGGAGTCTTAAGCACCATTTGGAGGGTTCTCTTAATTCCTAGGAAGAAAATGATCATTGTAACCTTAAATTAATCGATCTAGGATATATTATTATTGTCATTGAACCAATCACTTCCAAAAGATTCACATAGAAGAATGTAAAGTTCAAAATCCCTTCAACTTCTGAAACATGGAAACCATTCTTAAGGTATAACTAAATAAGTTTAGTTAGGCTTGTGCCTCAACTTGTTTTTAGTCTCCCTTCAAATGAAGTTGAAGTAGACATAGAGAACTCTACCCTATTGATTTCTTAGGACACCTCCAGCTCTTACCAAAACCAAATGGCCTCTAATTGCCCCATAGAAACTTAACTTGATCCAGTCATTCTTATGAGGTGCCCAAGTTACTTTATCGATTATTTAGGTACCTTGAATTTGTTGTTCATTATAGAAAAATGAATTTTGAAACTTATTACTATGTGAATTTTGTTTTGAAGGAAATATCTTATGCATTTGATCCACTTTAATAATTGTTTTGTTGTATATCACTGTGTGATTGCAATAGGGACTTCATCGAGGTCCTTTTTTAAGGGTACATAGAAATGTGGAAGAAAGAGACAAACATGAAGGTAATATTTAATGATAAGATTATTTATTTATTGATTTTTATTATTATATAGTCTATTAGTATGCTATAAAAACTACTTTTTATTATATATTTTACCTTCTTCCTTTTGTTTGCAGAATAAGGAGACCATACTGGCTACCCACGGTGAGATATTACAATATAACAGTGTTAATTTTTAATTGGAAGGATGTGTATCATGATTATATATTATAAATTTGGTTTTGTTGATGGTCTTCCAGATGTGGATTATGAGGCTCATCCAAGTGATCATGAAGGAAGAAATGGAACATTAGTGAGTATGGAATTTGTTTTTTTTATATGTGATTAGTTTTAATTGGTAAAAATAAAAGTATGTAGTTGTATTTTAGGTCAGGGGGAAGACAATGTCATGTGCAATTAGTAGGATCTTACAAATTGTTTGTAGTTTCCACCATACAGTTTAACTCATCCTTTCAACCTTGTCTATATGATGATTGATTTACTATCATATACTACTTGAAAACAAGAACCTACTAATATTATACCTTGTGCATATCAAAATAATACGTGTTCTTAATCAGGTAAATAAGAAAACATCAAATACTATTGCACTATGCAAAACTCCAATTCTCAACCAAGGAAGTCATTTTTCCCATTTCAATATAGTTGGAACACTTCTTAAGAAGTGAATTAGTATCCATAAATGAAAACATGACCTTGACAACAAAAACCACAAAATATTCATGAGCGAAGCACAAGAAAAACAAGATGATGTGTACCTTAGAATTGGATATGTGTACCTTACATTTGGATGATGCATGCATGGCTAAGTGCCTTGTGAGGTTCAAAGAATAATTGTTGGAAGGGAAAGTCTGAAAATTCCAACAAGTGTTTTTCAAGTTGTTGGGCCATAATCTTCGATGCCACTTAAAGAAAAAGAAGTTGTTGTAGGGCACAACATTCTATAGGGAGGACGAGACATAGTATCATCTATCCTCCATAAAATTGGAACATAAGACACTTAAGGCACAATATAATACAAGGAAACATGAAACACGGGGTAATGACACTTGGAATTCCAATAAAATATTATATTTGATGACTCTTCCCTACTTCCCATGTCGGTGTTTTCCTTAGGGATGATTAGTTGTAAGTAAGAATAGAGTGACGGATCTTTGAGTAGTCAAAATAGGCCATGAATAAATCCTCTTTTATGCTTTGGTGGGAATCAATCTACTAGTTGCATAGTAGATGAAGTTTGGGGACTCAATATGGTCAACCATGGTAAAAATTGATCAACAATGGTAAACAATGGTCAACTATGTTCAACCATGGTCAATATAGTCAATGATAATGAAGGGTGAAAGGATTGACTATGATTATTGTGTCAGGAGACTTGTCAATCATAGTAATAATGATCTATGTGATTAAAAATGGATTAATGGATAAGTGATTATTACATCAGTGAATTAGAAGGCTAGTGGTTAGTGGGTCAATGTTGATAATATGGTCAACCATGATGAATATGGTTTACATAGCTAATATGGCCAACCATGGTCAACATGTTCAATGGTGATCAACCATTATCAATGAGGGTCAACACGTTCAATGGTGATCAACCATTATCAATGAGGGTTAATATATTTGATGATGGTTGAGGGTTCATAAGTTACTAGGATTAATGGACCGAGGGATTAGTGGTTTAGTTGGTGGGTCAAAGGTAGGTGGTATCTAGTTGTGTCATTGGACATATATTGTTGCTGAATAGTGTCAACTTGAAAGGTTACAATAATAAAGTATAGAAATCCATAATTCACTTTAATTATCGACCAAGCATGTGCAAACTTTATAGATGTTGTGCACTATGTATGCAAAACACAAGGATTTAATGCACTAAGAAACAAGTTGCCAACTACTTATGTGTTGATAGAAGAAATCAACTTGGCCCTATTCAAGTTGGCTCTTCTATCATGAGTCATAAATATAGTGAATTAATTTTGATCCTTGGCTCTATAAGTCAAATCGATGAATTCTATAAATTTGTCTACCTAACTGACTCTTACTCAGGTGCAACTGATTCTAGAGATAAATTGCTAACTTCTCCTACTATACCTAATCCAGAATCCATATTAGATTTGGAATTTAAAAATATCCAAGTTAATTATTGTCTCTTGGATTGAAAACTTATCTAATTATCTTCATAAATTGAGATTACACTATCCCACAATCATCTCCCTTTATTGATAGAGCAATGTTACTTCTACTTTCTATGTGTAAAGAGGTTACATGGAATTGAACCTCTTCTTGGTGGAAAACACATGAAGTCAATTCCCATGATTAATAAACTAAACACTATACCATACCCTAGGCTTTAACAATATAATAAGTTTTTTTTTTTAAAAATACAAAACCACTGTCGGATAACCGACCATCACTCCCAAACAATCTGACGCCTTTTCCATACCACCAACGGCTTAAAGCATCGGATATCGCAATTTTAACAATGCAACAATTGTCGTATTTTCGACTTATCCTTACATAGAATCCAATTCCTTTTCCATACCATCGACGGCTAAAGGTGTCGGATATCGGACTTTTAACAATGCAACAGACATCGGATATCCGACTTCACCTTACAAAGAATCTGACGCCTTTGTTATACGACCGATGGCTAAAGGCGTAGGTATTTGATGTCAACGACATTGGATATCTAACGAGAATGGTAAAAGAGCATATGTGGGATATATGACCTCTTTTAAAGAGATACCAGTTGGATATCTGACGGGAATGGTAAAAGAGGAGATGTTGGATATCCGACTTCTTATAAAGAGATACCGGTCGGATATCTGACGGGAATGGTAAAAGAGGAGATGTTAGATATCTGACATCCTCTAGTCGGATATCCGACATCATATTTTAAAGTCGAATATTTTCCAACATGCAACTGATGTAATAAAAAGATGGTGCTTGTCGGATGGTTGACAGCATGATGTTGAAAATCAAACATCTATGACGTCGGATTTTGGGTTCAAAAAACCTAGTGCTAGATACTTATTGAAAAAATGTGTTCATGAGGCACATGGATGTAGTAGGTGCATTGGTGAGGCCAAAAGGCACCACCACAAACTCATAGTGGCCATATCGTATTCTAAAAGTAGTATCATGAATGTCTTGATATTTGATCTTAATTTGGTGGTGTCCATATCCCAAATTAATTTTAGAGAACACTTGCCCCTTGGACTTGAAAGAATAAATAATCTATTCATAGTAGAGGATACATGTTCTTTATTGTTACATTGTTAAGCTATCGATAGTCAATACACAGTATGAAGGTTTTGACCTTCTTTTTAACAAATAGGACTGGATCTCCTTGTTGGGGCTCTAAATTAGCTTATTCCACATAGTAGTTTTGGTTATCATTCTCATTAGACTTATACCTTTGTTCCCAATTCCACCTTTTTGTCATCATAAACCCTTCAAAACCATGATTATATCCTTTTAACATATGTAAGGTTGGATTTCTATTTTGTACCTAATATTTGAATGATTCAGTAGGATTTGATCATTATTTATGGTAGATGATAGAAGATCAAGTATGTTCTTGATCTATTTTAGGTTTTTTGTCTATTACAAGTGTTAGGAAAAATTACATGTTTTTGGTTATTTACAAGTTTTTGGAAAAATTGTTAACCTGATAGCTATGGGTACCTGTAGCAATGCAAAAAAGAAAATGACACATGGTTTGTATCTAGCCTTGCATGGACCAGGTTATGTTACTCTTTATCCTAAATATTTGGCCACATCATCGCCAAAGGAATGGATTAAATGAAGACTAGTTTCATAATTCTAATAACGCATAGTTTCTCCTGAATTAGTGGATCTCTCGATCCTTTGGATCAACAAATCCCCTATAAATTGTTATGAATTTAATTATCATCAAACTTTAATGGATATGATGGAGTTGATTTAATTGATTACAAGTTATGAGTGATGTTTTGATTTAGTGGAATTTATAATTATAGTTGACTCTGTCTCAAACTAGCTCTACAGGGATTGTGTTCATTTGTCATAAATTTACGTACCTTGGTTGACAATTAAATTGTTGGAATTAAATAAGCATGTAATTTTTACCAACATTTTTGGAACTGTTGCTAGTGATGGTATGGAAAGGGATAGAATAGATAGTTAGTTATTAATACTTTCAAAGTGTGTTGTGTGTAATATAAAAACATTCAAACAAAGAAGAGGATCAAATAATCAGATGAGAGGGAAGAACCTGCACTACAATCATTGGTAAAATAAGGTTAGTATTCCTGCTCTTACACCACTGTTGAAGACATTCCAAACCTTTGTCATGTTCATAACGAATGAATAGGAATATGGATAAGAGAGGAAGATTTAGTAGTAGGGTAGGATTGAACTTTGGAAATAAAAGTACTTCATCTTCTCAAAACAAGAAAACACTCTCATTTCAGACTACTAATAAATTCTATGGCAATGTAAATTTGATAGGGAGCCTTCCAAAAGAAGAAACTATTGTGTTGCAGGTTGATTTACACTAATTGTTAAAGAGGTGCAACCTATAGAGTCACATGTTAGAGGTAGGTATAATTGAGGAAAAAATTCAAGTACAATCCTAACACCTGTGATTGCGGCATATGTACATTTAGAACCAATAGATGACATTGCTCTTGAATCTATTCTTAGAGAATTTTTTAATGGAGACCCACCTTCAATTCAAGCAGTTGTTGACGAAATATACAAGGAAGTATATGGTGAATCTTTTGTTAACCCAATTTTCGTACCATCTCTTTCAAATTTAAGTTTGAACACTATGGGATATAATGATCAAGGCTCAAACCATGGAGGAAATGAGAAGAGAGATCGAGATCTAGGTGAAACAACCTTTGGATTCCCTATTTTGGATAATATAAGAGGTATTGCTATGAAAAATATCCCTCCGTCCATTTTTCCTTAATTTCATGGTATGCCTACTAAAGACCCTAATTCTTCTCTGTTTCAATTTGACATCTTATGTAGAAGTTATAATTATAATCAAGAAGGACATAAACTGAAATGGTTTCCTACAACATTGGAAGATTATGCACTTAGGTGGTTTATGTTGATGTATATGTAACTTTAGAATGTATTTCACATATATGTATATTGTATTCGCATAGAGATGTTATTATTCCTCTATACGGAAGTGTTTGTATTCCTATAGTGATGTTATTATTCCTCTATTCGGAAGTGTCTTCATTTATATTGTAAGTGTCATAACTTATACTTGATGGGTTATTAGAACACCTTGTTGGGGTCGGCCCTGTATAAGTCATGTGGGTCAAAGGATTATTAGACCACCCTATTGGGGGTCGGCCATGTGGATCAAAGAGTTATTAGACCACCCTATTGGCGGTCAGCCCAGTCAGCATTATGTTATGTGGTTAAGTTAAGGCCGACCTAGTAAAGGTTATTAGGCAATTCAAGTCAAGTATAAATATAGTGCGGGAGGCACTCTATTTGATCATTCTATTCTCTCACACACTCTTTGGAGAGTGGTGCACTTGTGGAGGAGGAGAAGCTGCTGCTAGGAGATGTCTATCTCTTATCCTTGGGTTGTATCATTTCTCTATCTATCTCTGGGGAAGTTATTGGGGTTTTTCACCTTTATGGTTTTCCCCCAGTAAACTCTGTGTCTCTTGTGTGCTTGCATTATTGTGTCCATGATTGATATGTTGTAGATATGCTGTACATGTTGTTCTCTCAATTAATATACTAAATCAAATTGAAGTAAATTTTGAAAAACTAACAAGGTATCAGAGCTAGCCTGAAAGAAGGCATGGTATGGCATGTATGACGCTTGCTGCACTTGCGATACTAGGGTTTGATATAGCAAAAACTAGTCATCGTAGAACTTTCGCTATAAATCCATTTTGACGAGGTTTCAGGATCTGAAACCTTTACAGGTTGAAGATCAGATCCCCATGTATGCCTTGTGTCCAAAGGAAAACTTCTAATTCGTTGTAGTTTGTGTTTTATGATCTGTACAATCTAGGGTTTCTTCCTCTTCCGGATCTCAGTCATAAACAGGTGACCTAGGAAAAACTATCACAACTTGGGCTAGGAAGCTCCAAATGAAATTTTGTAAAATGTGACAGGTAGTGCACAAAATTTACTTTTGCAGGTAACTTTTTCAGAGGCCCAAACTGAACCAGTGAGACGTGGCACGCCGTACAAGTTCGTTCTCTTGTTTTATCCCATAAACAGGTCACGTTGCAACACTTAGCATAACTATCTCTTAGAGAATCCATTTGAGTTCAGACCTGTGGGGTTGGAAAGATGACAGATCACGCTACCACAAAAAATATTTTCAGGCCTTGTGGACTAGAAAGTTCGGAGTTACACCAGAAACAATCAAGTGCATATTTCTGTCAAAACAAAATTATTTTTTGAGCACCTTCATTCATGGCTTCGAGAATTTAGGGTTTCAGACAAAGTTGGAATTTTTGTAATCGGAGACCAAGGCTGGATGCTACTCATAAAAATTGAAATTTAGAGACCAAGATCTTTTTTTTTGGTTGGGAAGAAGGATGGGCTTGATCAGACCCTAGTTCGGGACTTTGATCGGAAAAGTGGAAAATTACGACTTCTGCAAAAATGGGAATTTTTGAAATCTATGACCACGGCTGGAAGCTCCTCAGAAAAATAGAAGCTTAGATATTTGGATCAAACCTTTTGATTGTGTAGAAGTGTGTGCTTTATCAAACCCTAGTTTGAGGTCATGTCTAGTGAATCCGGAAGTTTCAAAGGCAAATTTGAGGGGTGAAACTTTGCATTTTTCAAATTCTGAGTATACCAGGTTGATCAGCTCATCAAGGCACATATTTCTATCCTTTCAGAAGCTTGAAATTCAAAGTTTGAATTTTTAGGGTTTCCCTGACAAACCCTAATCCAGCTCCAGATCGAGTTTCTGCAAATCAAGTGGATTGGGTTAATCCTAGAAGAGAATGGATTGGTCACCTGCACAAGTGAAGAAGTTTTTGTTTCAGAGGGAGATGAGGCTAAGTCCTTACATAAGAAGATTACAAGCAATATCGACAGGTATGACTTATCCAGGTATGTTTTGAGATATGTTTCTGATTAAGCTTATGGTATGTTTGTCTTCATTAAGGTTAGTACAATCTTGATTAACCTTAGACTTGTCGTATCACCTTAATAAAATTATGAATACATGATAGAAGATATTCATTGATTAAGGTTTTGACACTTATGATTGTACTAATGCATTGTGATGTTGTATGAGGTTTATGTTGTTTGCTAACATGAAAGGTACACCAAGAAAGACAAATCATGTTCTACTTCAAGAACATATGATCATGGTGACATGAAGACAAAGATTCATCCATTATCATGGATCATCTAATTGCAAGGTATGTATAACTTGGTTCTACAATGGTTAACTTATGAGACATACATGTTACTAGCACAAGTCATTGAAGAGAACCAGAAGACATCATGCAGGTATGTTAGACATAACTAGCTAACATAGTAATCCAGGTATGTTTTTCCTATATCAAGTTAGAATCTTACCTTGTGTTAGGATATCTTATATAAGTATACTTGGCATGATTGATTATGATTATTCATGAAGTTATAGGTTTGAGTAATCATGGGTTTAGGCATATTATGTTTCTTACATTAATTGATGATATGACTAACCAGAAGAGTCCTATATAAACCTTGAATACTAATGTTTATTATATGTGTTTACAATGATCATTACTATACATGTTTAAGATTATTGTGTTTCTCATAGTATTGAGATTATACTAATAAATGTATGAGATCTCGAAGATATCACAATAATGATACTTGTAAGCATGCATAGTGATGTCACTGTGTATCGTCGGATGATTGGGTCCTTGATGTACCTAAAGAACACGAGACCAGATATTTGCTTTGCGGTGAACACATTGAGCCAGTTCTTGACAGATCCCAGAGGTGTTCACTTGGTTGCTGTAAAGCATATTCTAAGGTACCTGAAGGGTACGGTTGACTATGGAATCAAGTATGATGCGAATCAAAAGTTTAACTTGCAGGGTGATGTTGATTCAGATTGGGCAGGAAATGCTACAGATAGGAAGAGCACTTATGGGTGCTGCTTCAGTATGGGATCAGGTGTGATCTCTTGGTTTAGTAGGAAGCAGTCCTGTGTAGCACTGAGTACAGCTAAAGAAGAGTATGTTGTAGCTTGTTCAGCTAGTTGTGAGGTAGTATGGCTTCGGGAGCTACTGTCTGAGTTATTTGATCTCCTGCTGGAGGCTACTAGTATCTTTTGTGACAACCAGAGTTGTGTGAAGCTGTCTGAGAACCTAGTGTTTCACGACAAGTCGAAACACATTGAGATCAAATATCACTATATCAGGGATATGGTGCAGAGAGGAGTAGTGAAGCTCCTATATGTTGCGATGGATGAGCAAGTTGCATATGTGCTGACGAAGCCACTAGCCAGAGTGAAGTTTGAGTACTTCAAAGAGAGGCTTGGTGTTCTTCAGATTGATGACACTTCAAGGAAGAAGTGATGGACACATTTGCAGGATCCATTCCGAGCATGGTGAGAGGAGGATCCTTCCATGGCTATGGATCTAAGCGTTGGATGATGAGCATCAGGACGATGCTCCAGTTACTGTTCTGTATGTATATATATATGCATCATGTTGGATGTTGGATATGACCATTTGGATCATTTATATGTATATGTATGTACACATCATGTTGGATGCTGGATATGATCAGTTGGATCATTTGTATGTATATGTATGTATGCATCATGTTGGATGATGGATCATGTGTATGTATCTGTAGATGTATCAGGTGGATACATTGTATGATCAGGTAGATCATGTATGTTGATATGTATCAGGTATGATTAGGTGGATCATGTATTTGTATATGTATTAGCTGGATACATTGTATGATCATGTAGATCATGTATGATGATATGTATCAGGCAGATACTGTGTATGCATCAGGTGGATGCATTGTATGATCAGGGTGATCATGGATGACGAGCTTCAGGATGTTGCTCCATATGACATGCATCAGGACGATGCAGTGTTGATGATCAGGATGATCATGTGTACATCAGGATGATGTATGGTGAGTATCAGGTTGATACCTTGTGGCCGTGGACAGGTTGTGCAGATGAGCATTAAGTAGATCTGGGAGATTTGGACAAGATGAAAAATGTCTCAGATGCTTTTTCGAGGCATTGCTATGGGAGGACATGTAAGTAGACCTGCGAGATCTGGACAGGATGAAAAAGGCCTCAAACGCTCTTTCGAGGCATTTCCTATGGCATGTAAGTAGACCTGGGAGATCTGGACAGGATGAAAAAGGACTCAGATGCTCTTTCGAGGCATTGCAATGACCACATGTAATCAGACCTGGAGATCTGGACAGTATGAAAAACGCCTCAGATGCTCTTTAAAGTTCTTGCTTGGAAAGACACCCTTTTAAGGTTTTGTGGTAGGAGTCGCATGTAATCAGACCTATAGATCTGGACAGGATGAAAAAGGCCTCAGATGCTCTTTAGGGTTCTTGCTTGGAAAGACACCCTTTTAAGGTTTTGTGACTGTCACATGTAAAAGATCTTGGGAGACCCTATAGGTCGTAGTTGTGTACACGTAATAGCCTAGGATGCTCTTTCGAGGTTTTGTGACGCACATAATAAGTCCTGAGGATTCCACAGTATGGCCAGTGATGATGAAGACCTACAAGTGGTGGGCCTACATCTAGTATGAAAAAGGACTGGCTCTGTAGAACTTCCTATGACGAGTAGATTTAGAGATTGATTGAGATAGCAACAGCAGTGATGATGACAATTATCTAGAGAAGAATACTTGTGCTAGAAGACCTATGTCGAGAAATACCTTCCTACTTAAGAGGGAGTGTTGATGTATATGTAACTTCGGAATGTATTTCACATATATGTATATTGTATCCTATAGAGATGTTATTATTCCTCTATACGAAAGTGTCGTCATTTATATTGTAAGTGTCGTAACTTATACTTGATGGGTTATTAGACCACCTTGTGGCGGTCGGACCTGTATAAGTCATGTGGGTCAAAGGGTTATTAGACCACCCTATTGGGGGTCGTCCATGTGGATCAAAGGGTTATTAGACCACCCTATTGGGGGTCGGCCCAGTCAGCATTATGTTATGTGGTTAAGTTAAGGCCGACCTAGTAAAGGTTATTAGGCAAGTCAAGTCAAGTATAAATAGAGTGCGGGAGGCACTCTATTTGATCATTCTATTCTCTCACACACTCTTTGGAGAGTGATGCACTTGTGGAGGAGGAGAAGCTGCTGCTAGGAGATGTCTATCTCTTATGCTTGGGTTGTATCATTTCTCTATCTATCTCTGAGGACATTATTGGGGTTTTTGACCTTTATGGATTTCCCCAAGTAAACTATGTGTCTCTTGTGTGCTTGCATTATTGTGTCCATGACTGATATGTTGTATATATTCTATACATGTTGTTCTCTCAGTTAAGATCCTAGATCAGATTGAGGTAAATTCTGAAAAACTAACAGTTTATGGGGTTGGCCTATGACTCAAAAACTACATGGGATGATATGAAATGAGCCTTTCTTAAGAATTACCATGATTATTGCAAGGATAGGAATTCCGAAGCAGATATTTTTATTATGCAACAAACAAAGGAGGAGAGTTTAGAGGATTTTGTGAAAATATTTTTATATAATTTTTAAAAATAAGCATTCAGGTTTGAATGAAGATATATCTATGACTCTGAGGGGAATATATCTATGAATCTAAGGGGAATAAGTAGAAGGTGTATGCCTGTGGAATCGACAGAAATACTAAAAATGGTGCGGAATGGTTAGCCTCAATCAAAGGACTAGAGATAGCAAGAAATATTGGCATTGAGGAAATGATTTTCTTTGGTGACTCTCTAATGGTCATAAGAGAACCGAGGAACTTGATGAAGAATCGCAAGGTCCCATCGTCCAAAATGCACTACCTACTCAAGTGTATTGTTAATGAATTCAAAGCCATAAAATTCCTTCATGTGCTGAGATCAAATAATTCGTAGGCAGATGTTATGGAAAACACAGGAGTTGGTTTAAATTGCGTGGTTTTAGTAAGTGATCAAAATGATTATGAAAGTAGCTAGATTCCATAATACAGATTCCCATACTGAAAGTTTCGTCGGTTCTTGAAATTCTTGGATCAACGTGGATGTCCATTATCTTGTTGGAATTGGTGTTCAAACCTTCTTTTTCATTGTTGCAATTCTAAATTGTATCCCTAGTTGGGGTGTATTAATGATGAAAATCCACGAGCATCCATCTTGGATTTCTCCCCACGATGCATTAATTGAAATGGGGTGGGAATCACGCATGAGGCAGATGGTATCCATGCGTGGAAACTTCATGGAGGGCATCGAGGATTGTGTCGGTTTAAAATCCCATGCCTGGAGAGGAAATCACATTATATTTGGCTTCGATTGGCATCTGGAGAGAGGGTTTTTGTGTTGGATTGACAATAGTATGGGATTCTATAAATCCGCTCTGTCAACACCCTTGAATGGCATTTCAGATCCTCCCCTTTTTCAATGTTTGTGTTGTGAAAAGCCTCTTTCAAACCTCAATTGGGAAACGATGAAGACACATCATGGGAAAGAAGGCCTTTTGGAGCATCCCCAAGCTCCTTTTCATGTTGATCTCCTGGGAACAGATAAGATTTTGATTTCTTCCTCGACAAAGGATGATTGTGGAAGATACTATTCACATCAGGCATTGGATAGACAATGTTTTAGTGACGAGGGTAGTAATCACATTAAATAACTGGAAGACCAAGTTCATCTTATCCAAGGTGAGAATATGGAAATAAAGAAGGCTATCACTCACCTCTTCTCCTTAGCCCAAGCCATGCATTTAGAGCTCAGAGGGAGAAGTACCCAAATGAATGGGAGGGTTTTCAATCTGGCTGATTTGATAATGTTACTTCATGTATTGCCAATTTGGACTCTAGAATAGATATTGTCAACAAAAAGGTCTTGGAGGTGGATGGAAAAATGGATTCCATGAGAGAATATATTGGGTAAAACTTCTTGGAAATGAAAGCAAGCAGCGGCATGAATATAGGAGGAAAGGAGGACCCTTCGGCTGGAAGCACTCTCAAGCAAAAGGAGCTCAGTAATCATCCATATTTTTCATGACCCTTGGTATGTCTGAAATATGGTTTTTTGTTATGGTTTTCCACTGGATAAGTCTTTTAGTCTCACCTTGTCTTTATTTAGGAGCAGTTCTATGTCATTTTTCTATAAATGGTTGTAAACTTGTAGTCCTTCCGGATTGTAGGATAAATCATCTTCTGCAGAATGCTTTTTTTTTTCCTCTTCCTCCTCGAACAATTTTTAAGGAGATATAGTCTTCATAGATTAGTAAAGTTTAATGATATCTATAGAATTATAAAGGATGAACAAGCAGTTTTGGATGCAGTTTTACTATGGGAATAGTCCTTCCCTAGATCTATGCAATTTTGGTTTTTATATAATCTAAAGCTCCTAAGCCGTTTCTATTAAAAAATAAAAAAGATACAATTAGGAATCTCTTTTTTAGGGGATTTAGGGATGAATTTATATATGTGTTGAATATAATGCTCTCTAAGGATGTGTCTCAATTTACTCTTATGGAAATCCATGATTTGTGCAAGAAATATTCGCGAAGCAGGAGCAAGACTAGAAAAGGACTTCGAGACCCCCTATCTTGGGTGACCAAATAAACCACTGGAGGGGTTTCAATGGATGAAATTGGGAATTTACTAGAAAATTTCAAAATAGATCTCTTAGGACAAATTGGTTCAAAATTAGAGACTTTTAAGACCAAGAAAAGACAAGAAAAATAAAATGAGGAAGATGTTGTTTTATCAATATTTTTTGCTAGATACAGGAGGAAACAACCTCTAAGGGATTGTCCAATTGATAATGTGCATGTTTGTTCCTTATGTTCTGAAAAGAACTCCACAGGAAGGTGCTTTTATTCCCTGAATTGATTTTTGTCTACAATGGAGGAGATGGAGTCGCTAAAACAATAAATTGTGTGGCTCAAAATAAGCCTTGGAAACCTCGTGGATCACCAGGTAACTTTAATTCACAAGATTATATTACATTACATCTCCTTATGCACACACTACACAATATCGACAAATTCCTGCACCCTAGTACCCAGTACAAAATCCATATCAAACTTGCCAGCATAATTGAAGAAGAACCAACCATGGAAATATGACATTTTATAAATATCCAAAGCAACAACATCCTCTTCCACATTAGCAATGCCCCTATCCATCATAGTAGCAATATTTTAAGAAACGAAATTATCAACCCTATCCCATGTCTCAACAATAACCTCAATATTTTCACAATAGTATCCACAAAACCAACAAACATATCCATCTCAACAACAACAATTTTCCCGATCTTAGCCTTTAGCACTCCCACCAAATCAGACACCTCCTTTCCCAACCCAGATACCAGCTCAGCTAATACCGAATCCAAACAATATGGTAGTTCAGTCAGTTGGAAATGTTGAACTCCAAAATTTTCTAGCATATGCAGTACAATTGAGATCTGGAAGAGTACGTAACCCATCATCTATAGTTGTCATAGAAGAGACTAAAAAAATGGAAAATGGATATCAAGAAGACTTTCATGGGAAATATGAACATATGAATACTGAAAAACAAAATAGACTTGAAGAGGAATTGCAATTATAGAAAGAACCTTGTAGCAAGACATGAATAACATGATCACCCAAAAATCATCCTTATCATGAGAGGTTTGCTGTGGAAAAACTGGCCCATGTCCCTAATTTCAACTTCCTAGATGAAATTAGGAATGTTTGTGTTCGAATTCCATTACTACAACTAATTAGGGACATACCAATTTTCACCCATACCATCAAAAAAATTTGTGTTAAAAATATAGGTAGGAAAAATAAGGATCCTCCTACCATCAAATCATGAAGTCATTCAGCTGAGGTGTTGTGTGGAAACTTGCAGTTGAAAAGTATGTGGACCTTGGCAATCTTGTCTTTACTTCCCACATCATATATGTTTCCATAGCCAACACACTCATAGATCAAGGAGCTTCTATGAACATGATGACCACATTTACCATGGAGATGTTGTAGCTCCCAAATATTTGACCAAATCCTATATTCGTGGAGTTAGAAGACAATTCTAAGGTCAAAAATGTAGGTGTATTGGAAGATGATGTCACATCTTTGGATTCTTGGGAGTATCCTGTCAATTGTTTTTTTATTGCACCCAAGTATACCTCAGGAGGGAACTCCATGATCCCAGGTCGACCATGGCTGGACAAAACTAATGCTCTCGTTAGCCATAGGTCAGGAGCAATGACCATTTATAATGGACATTATGTCAAGAAGATCACTTTGTACCCTACGACCCAACCTCTAGCAGAAAATATTCTAGGGATAGAGGATTTGTATGGAAATGACAATGAGAAAATTATTCATCGCATTCTGACCATGGAACATGCCATGAATCTAAAATATAATACAACTTAAAACTTGATTAATAATTGCATTTCCAATCCTGAATTTTCTCAAAATTTTGAGGAACAAAACCCATTCTTCAGAAAGGAAAACCTAGATTATATTTTGGGCCTTGATTTTAAATAAATCTACATAGTAATAGACTTACACTCAACCTTTAAAGAAACACTTCCTGTAAACTATGTCTAATATATTCTATGTAATATCAGTATATTCTGTCAGTATATTCTGTTAGTTCACATAGAATATCCTGTAATCTAAATTAATTGAAACAGAATTAATTTAGATTTTGCAGAAATATCATGAAGCTTTTGACTTAGAATATACTGACATGAATTTCATAGACCATGAAACATGTATCCACCAAAGTTACATTCAGGAAGATGCTAGAACTGTTAGGAAGCCTCAAAGGAGGATGAACCTAGCCCTTAGGGATGTCATTAAAGCAGAGTTGTATAAATTATTGAATGTTGGTTTCATTTATCCTATTTAGATAGTCGGTGGGTGTCACCCCTGGTTATAGTTCCCATGAAAAATGGAAAGTGTCATGTGTGCATTGACTATCAAGAATTAAACAAATCCACCCTTAGAGACCATTTCCATATTCCATTCATTGGCCAAGTCCTAGATACATTTTCAGGGAAGAAATATTTTTCTTTCCTTGATCGATTTGGTGGGTACAATGAAATTAGGATTGCCACTGAAGACCAAGACAAAATCAAGTTTGCATGCCCTTGGGGGACCTAGTCCTATAGGATATTGCCCTTTGGATTATGCAATGCACCAGCTACTTTCCAAAGAGTTGTGCTTGGAATCTTATATGATTTGATCCATGAGTGTGTGGAGGTATACATGGATGATTTTACCATCTATGGGAACTCCTTTGAAGAATCCTTACAGAACCTTGACAAGGTTTTATCCCACTACCAAGAGATTAACCTTGAATTAAGTAATGAAAAATGAAATATGTTGTTAACTAAAGGTATAGTCCTTGGTCATCACATAGCTTTGTTAGGTATAAAGGTAGACACAACTAAAATACAGGTGATTTTCAATTTGGAAGCCCCTACAAATTAGAGAGAAGTAAGAATTTTTCTAGGTCATGCAGGGTATTATATGCATTTTATTGAGAATTTTATCAAAATTGCTTCACCCTTGTTTAAGCTACTTGTAAAGGAGGTTTATTTCTGATGAGATAATGACTGACAACAAGATTTTGAAATCCTAAAATAGAAACTGTCTTCCACCCCCGTCTTAAGAGGTCCTGATTGGAATTTACCTTTTCATATTTGCACAAATGCTTATGATTCAGCCATAGGAGCTATTTTGGGTAAAAGAGATAATACACTGGATTATGATATTTATTACATTAGTAAAAGATTGACTCCAACTAAATTAAATTATATTGAACTATTGAAAAATAATCTCTTGCAGTTGTATATGGTATTAATAAATTTAGGCATTATATAACCAGATATGAAGTTTTTGTGCATACTGACCATTCTACAATTAGGTACCCCATGAATAATCTCATCACTGACGGTGTTAGGATATCTCATCATTCACTTATGTACTTTGCATGCATTGCATGCATCCGCATGCTGCCCAACCATTAGTATGGTACCTCCAGCACCTAGTCCCTAGTCTCTCAGCACTCAGGAGCTACTTTCCACTAATATTTTTCCCTCCTAGCCTATCATGCACCCACTTCTCACCTTCCATTGTAGAAGGGCTCCTTTCTCACCTACCAGTCCAGTTACACTTCAATTATCACTCTGATTTACCTCGGATTGACCTCTGATGAGACATGACTGATAGTTCTTAGTGCAGTTAAGCCCTCATGCTCCTCCACTGAGCCTCCATCCCTAGATTAGTGCCACTTACCATCAGTTACACTTATTACACTCAGTTAGACTCAGTTTGACACATGTTTGACAGTGACTTGTGCATTGATGACCAGCACTTATTGATGATGAGGACTCCTAGTTGGAGCCAAGCTATGCCATTTAGTTAATTCGAATGACCTCCTTGGTTAATTCGAATTGCTCACTCATTGTAACTGTATTGTATTGTAATTAGTCACCCTCTTTGGGATATTGAGCATTGATGCATGCTTTGCACGGTTCTACACCATTTTTCTGAGTTTCATCTATTGTGATTGATTTACTTGTTCATTAGATCTGTTGTGACTAATTTTACATGGCATTAAAGCCATTGCAGGGACAAGATCTCTTTTCTACAGGTGTTCTACAAGAAGATTTGAGAGAATTTTCTCAAAATTACTAAAGTTTTGGCATGAAATATCTCATGTGCATTCGCTCATGTGCATGCGAAGCAGAAAAATACACTCCAATCCACTCCAGAAGCTTGAGTTTTCCACATAATTCCTGGATTCTATACATTGGACCCATTCAACTTGCTTGATCTCCAATCCTAGGTGTGATGCAACTCTAAAAGGGTGGATTGTTCGACCTAATGGTTATTGTTTGTGTGTGATTTGCATATTTATTACTTCCTCCATTTGCATTTGCTAATGCAGAGATGGAGACTTCTTCTTCACAAAATATTCTTACTCCATTCAACTATGATGAATCGAAACCAAAGATGATTGCATTCTTGAAGAGACAATGTCTTTTTGATATGTGCATTGGTAATACAAGAGATTTTGATTCTGATGAAGAGGAGAATGATTGGGTCAATGATTGTGACAAAGATTTTGGAGCAATATGTCTTTCTATGTCTCCTTGTGTGCGCTACCTCTGTAATACTGCTGAAAATCCAAGTGATCTATGGGTCCAACTTGACAGAGAATTTGGAAAGCAGGACGAAGAGGATCATGCTATCCTTTTGGAGAACAAGCCCAGTGAGATCTCCTTATGTGTTATTTCCGATCATGTCTTGGCCTCAACAATTGTTCAAGATGAAGAAGAAACTGTATATTCAAAAATCACTCTCTCAATGTCTTCTATTTCGAATTATGAGCAAGATAAACCAGCTCATACTCTAGATTCCAAAGAGGTTCTTGAATCCTCTCTTTCACATGAGTTTGTCAGCATGCATAATAATGATCTAATTGATGTTTTAGAGGTAAAATCTGATTTTGGAGGTGAAGCATTCGTCCTCCTTAATTGCATGCCTCCTATAAACTTTTGTTCTATCATTTGTACAGTTTCTTAGTGTTTTAATGAAGATGAAGAGCACTACCATGCACCTTTTGCTGATTTTGGTTTTGATCTCACCCTTGTTGGTTCAAAGGATATCTCAAGAAACCATTCATCTATTCTTAGAGATGATTTAATTTCTACTGATAAGAAGTTCAAGTTTCAAGAGCTATTTGATCTTATTGGAGCTTATCCTACCTCACTTGGTTCGAATCACAGGTTCTAGGATCATCCTCATATTTTCATATTTGTTCTCACCATTTTCGGTATGAAGAGCAAGTTCATAAAGTCTCCACATTCGCTTGCATCCACTGATGGAGAATTCAAGCACATGTTTTTGGAGCATGATCCATTTACTCCCAAGAGTAAGATACCTCCAGACATATCTACTTGAGTTTGGGGCAGTTAAATCTTTTGGTGTGTTACAATCCATTTTGAGGGGGGGGTTTTCCCATGAGGTTTTCTCCATTTCCTTGGTTCATGGATTGTTTAATATTTGGATTATTATTGTATTGGGGTGACCTTTGGTCTTAGTAAACAGGGCCCTACATTTTGTTTTTTACATCATAGTATAGCTTGAGGGGGGGTGTTAGGATATCTCATCATTCACTTATGTACTTTTCATGCATGCATGCATTGCATGCATTTGCATGCTGCCCAGTCATCAGTATGGTACCTCCATCACCTAGTCCCTAGTCTCTCAACACTTAGGAGCTACTTTCCACTCAGATTTATCCCTCCTATCCTGTCATGCACCCACTTCTCACCTTCCACTGTAGAAGGGCGCCTTTCTCACCTACCAGTCCAGTTACACTTCAGTTATCACTCTGATTTACCTCCGATTGACCCACAACTGATGTTATCACTCCAATTGACCTCCGATGAGACATGACTGACAGTTCTGAGTGCAGTTAAGCCCTCATGCGCCCTCCAGTGAGCTTCCATCCCTAGATTAGTGCCACTTACCATCAGTTACACTTATTACACTCAGTTAGACTCAGTTTGACACTTGTTTGACAGTGACTTGTGCATTGATGACCACCACTGATTGATGATGAGGACTCCTAGTTGGAGCCAAGCTATGCCATTCAGTTAATTCGAATGACCTCCTTGGTTAATTCAAATTGCTCACACATTGTAACTATATTGTATTGTAATTATTCACCCTCATTGGGATATTGAGCACTGATGCATACTTTGCGCAGTTTTACACCATTTTTATGAGTTTCATCTATTGTGATTGATTTTCTTGTTCATTAGATCTGTTGTGACTAATTTTACAGACGGCAAGGTCACAATATGGTTGTTGTCACTTGAAGAATTCAGCATTACTATTATAGACCAACCATGAATGGAAAATCAGGTTGCATATTTTCTTTCTCGATTCCTGAATACATGTGAAGATGTTCCAATGGAAGATAAATTCCCTGATGAAAAATTATTTGTTGTATCCATCAAATCTCCTTGGTTTGTTGATATAGCTAATTATCTATCTACGGGAATGTTTCCTTCCCACTTACCTCATAGAGAAAATAAACATATTATTAGAAAAAGTGCATCTTATTCTTGGGTTTAGCATGATTTATTTTATACTGGTGTTGACTTAGTCATTGGTAGGTGTGTTTGTGAGGACGATATTTTTGAAATTTTGAAGTCATATCATAATGAGCTATGTGAATTCCATTTTGAAATTAAGAGGACATTGTGTAAATTTCTATGCATGGGTTATTATTGGCCTTCAATATTCAAGGGTTCCTAGAGTTACGTGAAATCATGTGATAGCTATAAAAGAATGGGAAAGACTATAACAGCTGTTGAAATGCCTTTGTAGCCTTGAGTTCATTTTAGACCCTTTGAAAAATCGGCCTTGGACTTTGTTGGTCCGATTAGTACTCCATCAAAAAGTAGAAGGTACATTATGGTAAGTACTAATTACGTAACCAAATGGTCTAAGGCCAAAGCTTTAAGTTGTGCAACTGAAAAATATATGGTAGACTTTCTTTATGATGATATTTTTGTAAGATTTGGTGTTCCTAGGGAGATAGTGATTGACCAAGGTGCTCAATTGTGTCCAATTCTACCTTTGAATTCGAATTTGATGGAGTTACAACTCATGTGGGGCCCAACTCAACCTCCTTATGCACCCTCCTTGTCCAATTTTTCCTAATGTTGCATCAATTCACAATTTGGACATCAACTATACAAATATTTGACCCACATCACTACCTTGATAATTTTTCATGACTTTACCAAGTGACTTAGGCCAATGCACCCCCATAGTCCAATGGAGTGGTCCATAACAAAAATTTGGGGACATTACATTTTATGAAATAAAAGAAAAAATCATTCTTTCTCTTACCCCTTTATTTGATAAAGAATGCAAAAATAATGTTAGCTTAGGTTTATTTTTCATGCACATGCATTGGAGTAATTTTTATTTCCAGTACTTGCTTTGTTTTGTTTGAATCTTTTTTACTGTTATTTACTGGTTTTAGTTTAGTTCATTTTTATTTCCATTTTGAATTTCTATTAAGCTTTCCCTAAGTCTTAGTAGGTTCTTTTTTCACATACTTGTTTGCAAAAACTAGTAACAACAACCACATCAGTTTATCAGAAGGTTCTTTGATAAGATGTCCTATTAACCACTAGGTGCACCTTAGTGGTGCTCATTTAGATGTCAAGTTGATTTTTTTTTTACCGGAGGTATAAGTGAATATGTGGAGTATAGTGGAAGATCCTCTTCCACAATTGGAACATACCATTGGTATAAATTATTTCTCTTATGTCCAATTAGTGACAAACAGAGCATACACTAACCACAAAAACCCAAGTACAAATTCATCTCATGGATGTGAAAATAAATAATGTTCTAGTGAAGATGAGGATGAACATCAATTCCTAAAACAATTAAGAAATAAAAGATGTAAAAATGAATGTCTGTCTAAAATATCCAATGACTCATTAGCTAATGGTTGGCGCATGATTAAAGCCAAGGTTGAGAATGAAAGAAGGTAATTTGTACTCAAATCGTTGGAATCAAATGCAGTAATAAATATGATTGACAACACAAAGAAAAGGAGTTTGATTTACATGAAATTTGATGGCATTGAGGTTTGTCAAAATGTATGGTATTTATCCTTTTGTATACAAAGAACCACCTTATTTAATTATAAGAGGAAATTTGTAATGGTGATAGAAGGTTAGTAAATGGAAATTGTGGGTCAACAAAGCAACGACCTAATAATTTAGCACCAATAACTAGTCTAAGAAAAGCGGTCAATGAAAATGTGATCCCCACTAGACCCGATCAGTGCCTTTGGATGGAACGAGGATGCCTCTTAGATTATTACCTGCAAATTATAGATAGAAATTAGTTCTTCTCAAGTGCAATGATGACCTCTCCAAGCTTATGCTTCCTCTAGTGTGATAGTCCAACTCAACAAATATATGGAATAAGCATTTCCCTAGATTTTTCAATTACAAAGAACATCTACTTCGCATAGTGTGATGAATGTTGTGAAATTTTACAAAAAATAAGAGGCACGAAAGACCCAACGATGATAAAATATTGTTACCACATCCATAAATTTTGCAATGATTACATTACCAGCTGTTGCATAGGGTATTATGCACATCAATTGAAATTAGAGTGCAACCTAAGAAAATGCTTGAGCATTGTTCATGACAAGATGGACAAGATGAAGACATCCATACCAAGGATGGGAAGGAATCTAAAGTCGGTTAGCACTTCCTGTAATCTCCCATTTCATCTAACTGACATGATTACCCATGGGCACATGTATGGGGGTTTTAATCGCTTTGGGATCCCTTATTTAGATGGTGGTTATAACTACACTGTATCATCCATATCTTTATTCTTGTGGATGTTAGAGGACCCAGTGGTTGATGAATTTGGGTATTTGTTGTATGAGGAAGGGTATTCAATGCATCCATTGCATGACGTGCTTCTATAAAATGAATCCTATGGAAAGTGCAAAGAAGATAAAATTGATACCATGTAGGATTTATCAATGCAATGTGCTTCCTTGAAAAATATTCCAGTGGCTTTCTTCTTGCAGCTCGACCATTTTGGATATGAGAACAAGAATCATTACATCTTTTATTTTGCATCCATGCTCACATTAAAGAGTATTTTTACAACTATATATGTAATATTTCTCCTAGTTGGTCACACTCATGAAGTTATAGATGGAACATACGGGAGGTTGTTGGCTCAATTGAGAAGACAAGATATATTATCACTACAACAAATCATGGATAACTATAGAAAATCCCAAGATGATTGTAATTTCCCTCCATACCTAATCGAGGAGGTTTATGAATTTAAGGCCTTTGTGGGAAAACACTTACTGGATGGATGTCAAAATATTGTGGGTATCAAATCCCCCCAATACTTCAAATTCAGTATGGTTGATGCAACCCATGTAATTCAATATAAGGAAATTATTAGAGACGAACATTGGTCTCATTACATAAACACATGGAAAAATGGGGTTGACGACATGCCAGAATTACCTATGGTGGAACCTTCGTTGTCACCATTCAAAATACTGGAAGACATTAAAGATTTGAATAAAGGAATGAAATCCTATATTGCACATTTAAGTGCAACAATGGAATATTGAGGGGAAGAATATTGGGCTCCAAAGATAACATTCTGGAAAAATGTTTTGCGTGCTTTAGATGTGCCATTAGATAATCATGTAAGGTTAAGAGGCTCCTTTTGTCCAAAAACAAGATAAGAATCAAACACCAACAATTATATTCAACAACAACCTTATCTCATGGAGGATTAATTGGGTCAAAATGTCCCTACTAATGAAGAAATATATGTGGGTCCTTCCTACAACAAGCCTACAAAAGAATTTGATCCAAGAAAATATGTAAATAAAGGACATATGCTCATTGTATGACCAACTAATAATAAGAAAATATGGTTAGGAAGGGCATTAGGTGGTGTCTACGAAGACATGGTTGATATGGAGAGACATTAGGTTTTAGTTCAATCCTGGAAATCCAATGGAGGATATGCACACTAGGATAAAAAAACTAAAGTGTGGATATTTGGACGAGTTAAACATTATATCATTGATGTTGATAATATAATATGGGTTTGGAAATTACGAGCAAATGAAAAGGAATAAAAGGTAAAAATAAATGAAAAGGGATATATGGCCATTAAGATATATCAGCAACAAGTGGGAATCAAATGTATGTGATGATAAATGATGCCTTCTTGCTATGTTTGAAGAAATATAACAAGCCTATTTCTCTCAATATGAGATGTAATATCTCTCCAAATTATTGTATTACCATACCAGGAAAACAATTTTTAATATGCTTTAATTATCAAGGGAAGATTAGATATGGGTTTCTGTTTCATCATCTATATAATTTTGGTCCTAATAAAGCAAAAAATATTGAGGATGGGTATTCTTGTATCTAAATTCCAAATGAACGTTTTTAATTCTCATGAGATGTTCCAAGGATCAATTTGGACTATGCCGAGGCAAGGTGAACATGAACTGAGCAGTTTAAACAAAATGAAAATCATTCTTAGTTAATGCGTGACAATGGCATCGAATATATTCATATAATCAAATATAAACATAAACCATTAATTTCTATTAAACCATGAACATAGACAAAGGAACAAAGGTCATATTAACATGAAATCTCTATTCCAATTACAATACCCAACATGCATGTATATCAGTGTTATAAACATGGTGCAAAGCTTGGTGCTCAACACTTTCATTATATCGAGAGAATTTTCATTGAGAGAAAATAGATTTGGAACTCATAGTAGAAGAATAGAATCAGTTGTTTATACCAGCTGGTCTATTCTAATAATATAATTTATTTAGTTGTTTTTATCTAAGTGAGAAAAAAGAATTGTCACCTCTATAAACACATATGGAATATCTCAATTTTTATTTCAAACCATCCTATGACATTAACTCTTACCATTCAGACATGTTCATAGATCAACAAGCCTTGTGTCAGAGTACCATGAGAGAAAATAATTAAAAACTTTACTATATAATCCAAAATTCAAAATTCCAAGAAAGGGCTTATGTTCTTTCTCCTACTCTTTCGAATGGAGTGACTGAGGAAGGACTAGAATTCCAACCGATTTCCAATTGTTCTCTTCTTCTATCTCTTTCATTATATTAATGTTATTATTTATAACTTCCCGACTACATTCTTTGGTATTATCTCTTCTTAGTCGAACCCTTTCTAGTGGACTTCTGTTGAGATCTGTGTCTAGTGTATTATCCAACCTTTTTGCAATGTTGGATTCTCTACTAATATGGATTGTTGCACTTGTGGTAAGGAAATATTATGATATCTGAAAATTTGATGCCACTCATTTCCCATGCGATATTTATGGGTCCTAATGGAGCAAACTTCCAAGTCAACATTTGTGCATTTTTCATATGAGATAGGGGGTAGGTGTTTGAATATATTTGTGAGATTCATCCATAATTCAAACTCCTCTCTCAATTCATCAACTACCACATTCCCATTTAAAGGCCCACTTAAATCCCCAAAATATCTCTTTTCATTCCTCTCTTGCTTTAACTTTTATTGATTTTCTGCTTTACAATATAGGTCTCGATTTCCATCCCATATATGGGGAAATACTCCAGAAATAGAATCTTTAAATAGGCCTATGAAAAATAAAATCTCTAACATTAAACTCTTCATTTAATTTTTTAGAACTAATCATCAATGCTCTCTTTGTAAGAACTTTGTTAGCCTCCTTGATTATGTGTGTTATGTTTATAATGCCTATTTATTCCAACTTTGTGCTATTTCTTCTATTCAAATATTTGATTGCATATTTTGTAATCTTTGTAATAGACCCAAGCTTTGCTTCGTTCCTTTTTATTTCAACAATTGCAGCGGTGGCCATCTCTAGTTCATCTTCTATCAACTAAAACTATTCCCAACGCTTGATAACTTCTTTTGATCTCTTTCCCCACAATATTTCTTTAGCTCCTTTTATGGGGGCATTTCCCAATAATCCTTGATTTAACTGATAAGCCTTGTCTTCTATCTCATCTTTCTCATTTTCCAGGTCGGAAATGAGTTCCTCCTTTTCTCTTACATCATTTTCTTGATATTATATCTTGATATGCTTTTCTTTTATGAAATATGATGGAGTACCATCTTCCATGTTCGTAGCATGCTGATCAACATCAATATTCTATGCCTAATCTATTTGGATTTGTTCTAACTCCCCTATTAATTGAGGGATTTCATGCCTTGAATTAGATTATGGTTGAGTAGATATGGATGTATATTTTGGATTCATTGTTGAAAGTTGCAGTTCAATACCATCCACCCTTTCCATGTACTCCTCCATTTATGGCTTATAGTATAACATTTCTTTTTATTTCGTCTCTCTCGTCCTGTAATTTTACCAGCTCCAGATTTTGCACATGCTCTATGTTAGGGACATGCAATTTTTTTTTC
Organism: Larix kaempferi; assembly: GCA_027924585.1. Lineage (NCBI taxonomy): Eukaryota > Viridiplantae > Streptophyta > Pinopsida > Pinales > Pinaceae > Larix > Larix kaempferi. Next base: position 9,049,934 of record BSBM01000350.1, on the reverse strand, counting down.
ATCACAACAATTTCATTGTCCGTTTGTTGTAGTAGGGACTATGCATGGGTAGTATCAACAATATTAACTCTGAAGGGTAGTATACAATTTTACTTTCCATTTCCTTGATAGTTATTTGTTTAGCCTTAGTTGCTAACTTTTTTTCCTTTAGTAAACTATCCATTTTCTCTAATGCCATCCTTAATTTCTTTTCACTGGTTCAAGACTACACTACATATTTACATAGCAAATCACTTGAACGCCTTTGAAAGTCATCTCTATCCAAGGGACTGAATTATCTAAAATCAACTTTATACTCGTCTGCTTTCCAATATTCAAGTGTTTTGGTGATTGGGACTTTTGGTTCCAAAACTACCATTCTGAGAGTACTTTCCTTATGATCAGCAATTGTAATTAATTTCTTTGCTGCATGAACCATTTCATTTATGTGTTCTTTCATTTTTTCTGTACTTTTCTTCCTTATTCTTCGATATTGTGTATATATTTTTGGTGCCCTTTAGATGAAATTATATAAGTTGGGCTCTCTTGTGTCTTTGTGGATCTAGAAACTAGCAATGGATAATTAGTTATACTGAAAGGATGAAGATTAATGCTAGCTTGAGGAAATATTGATGTTGTGGCTACTTCAATGAATAATTCCTCACCATGTGTGTTTTCTACCATGGAAATCGCACCTCTTGAATCTACTCATGTTCTAGATTTTTTTGTAGGGGCACTGTCTCTAGCTTTTCAATTTCCATATCTTCTTGTGTCTCTTCAACTGATCTCTTGACCCCTTCTTTTGTATTTTAATTTTCTACAGCCATCTCAAAATATCCTATAGCTAATTGAACATGTTCCCAAGTCATTAGGTTGGTTATTATTTATGATTTGGGGTAGGGCATGCATATATATTTGGAGTTCTTATTTTCCATTAATTTCTCGGAAATTACGTAGTGTGGGTCATCGTATGGGTCATAGACCCATTTTTCAACCTTCTCTAAATTCAATTGCTTCAAAATTTCTTCCACCGTTACGTCAAATACCCTCTACCCTTTTCCAAGAATGGGCCCATGTCCTTAGGCAATTTGAAAGTGATAGGGTACTTAGCCTTGACAAAATGTACCTAATCTGATATAAATATTTGTCTAATATATTCTAGGGAAAACACATAGGGTTCAAGAATACTAGCAATTTGTAAGGTTCTTCTTCAAATCCATACATATTGTGATAGTATGGTTTTCATATAGGAACCAGGCACCCATATTGGCATATGGGCTTAGTTGCAACATATATTGATACTAAGGAAAAATCCTTGTTGGAGCTCAACCTTTCAGGAGGTAGTATGCCACAACCATCATCGTATCTAGAAACACTTGAAAATTGAGGTTGTTGGGTTGTGTGAGGACAAAATATGTTCACATAGAAGCCGAAATGTGCAAATTGTTGATACAAAAATATTAAAAATAGGTAGGAGTGATACCTAAACTACTCTAAAGCTATAAATTTTACAAGATGGACATGAATTTTATCGGCCAGGTATTGGCATAGGTCAAATTTGGGTGACAACCATTTTTGTTGGGGTTATAAAGGCCATGAAACCTAGGGTGGCTTCATCTAGTTCTTAATCATGGTCATATCCTAACAATATACTTATTAAGGTGATAGCTTTCATCGAATTTTTTGAAAATGAGGAGGAGCGATATGGTGGGAGAAGAGATGGGATTTATGTACCTTCTTTCAGGTGCTAAGAAAGGAAATGATTTTTCTCTACAATATTCAGTGATTGATATGGTATAGGTAGATTTTATTCATCGAAGACCATCAGGGATGGACATTTTGGGAAACACAACATTTTCGTTAGGGTATCCTTTGATATTGTGCACCGAGGGGTAGAATTTTCAAGGGCAAGTATAATTCTCCTGTACACTAAATACTGGGAAGCACACCAGGTAACAAACTCAGGGAAAGGGACGACTCATATATAGACCATGTGGGATATATTTGTTTCCCATAGGTGGATGAGGTCTTAACAGGCCAAGTGGTTGTCCTCTATTATACCAGTTATAAGATGAAGATCAAAGGATGACATAGAAGTGCCAAAAATATTAACCCTATGGTCATACAAATGTTCGTTAGAAGAGATTCTAGGTTTGTGAGGTTTTTCTTTTGTGAAAGAGGATTCCATGGGTAATAAATTTGTCTTGTAGTAAACTTAAAAGAAACAGAGAGGTTAGGAAAATAGAGTTACTTGGTAGGTAGACGAGTGGTAGGAGGATGGACCTATGTAGCTAATGTTGGTGTTTGGGATGCAAAGATGTGTACATGTGTTTTATCCTAATTACAAAATAGAATGGGGCTTCTTATTTTGAATATTTTCACTTGGAAGGAAAGAAATTGCAATTTGAATTAGATGGCACAAATTTGTTGGGTAATTTATTCGGATGACATGTCCATTCTGGTTAATCCATCTATACATAATTTCACATTCATTTTTCTACCATGGAAACTTTCATGTTGGCTTGCATAGGAATACATGAAAATCCACCTTTTTTCAGGCTGGTAGCAATGCCTCTTCCCGAAAGTTATTTCAAAACTCTAATTTGGGAGCCATTGTAAATTTGAATCTACCACATGACCTAGTGGGTTCGATCCAATGGCTTATCATGCCTTATTTATCTTCTGCTCTCTTTCATGATGCATTATTCATCTTGTCCATCGATTTTTCTTTCTATGGGATGATATGCATGTTTAGGCCCAAGCCTTTACACCTAAGCACTTGATCATCGAACTTGTTCCCCTAGTTATTTTTCCATAATGAAAAATCTCTTGCTCAAAGAACCTTCCATATAGATTCCCCGATAGTCAACCAATGAAGATCAACCTCAAACTCCAATAGATTCCCCAATGGTTGACCCCCATAAGAGGAGGCATGGAACCTACCATATGTCAAAATGTGGGCATTAGGATGATGAGGAGAAAGAGCACAATCTATTTCTCACAATTTAGTAATTCATGTGATTGGGAATGAAATTTAGTAACCCCGGAGATGAGAAGAAAGAGCACATTTTCTTTCTCACTATACAAGCTACTTCGTCATTGTAAAGGAATTAAGTATATGGATATTAAAAATATATATATGTTCAACTCACGAAATCCGATAATCACAATAATATTAAAAAGGATCATGATTTTTTTGGAAATTGATAATCACAACATTGGAAACCAGTGTTCACACTACTAGAAACTGGTAATGACAATTTCAAAAACCATTAATCATATTTTTGGAAACTGATGAGCACACTTCCAAAAACCGATGATCACACTTGTAGAATCCAATAAACACACTTATGAAAACTGATAATCACACTATGGAAAACCAATAGTCACACTTTCAAAACATGTTGTAAGTCCATATTTTCACTGGGTAGTCTACGTTTAATGAAATTGAGATCTATATGGTTTAGTAGGTTCTATTTATCATATATAATTTTTGATGAGATATTATAATGTTTCTTGTATGTTTCACTAACACTTTTTTTCATAAATACAATCTCGTATTTTAGCATATAATATTAATTCATATTGTCAGGTTGCATGCAAGTATTCGCGGTCATTTGGAAACCTAGGTGTTGTTAGGGAAAGTGTTCATATAGTAGGGGTGAGACTACCAACGTACTGGGGTAAAAGATAGACATACGAGGTTCTGCAAGTACCATTATTAAGAAAAGATATTAGGGTTTAGGAGAATGTGTACCTTATTCTGAAGGTTGATCCAAGCTTCTCCTCTTGTTCTCCAATGCAACAACCTGCAAAAACATTCAACAAAACCTTCCTCGAACCAATTTGACTACAAATAAAAGATTGATATGTATAAGGAAATAAAACATCAAATTGTAATCAGATTTGAAACATACATGAACAAATCTATTTGGAAAGGGAAGAATGTCCAATCTTTATTAATGAATGAAGCAAGTACATCAAATTATGCCTTCCTTCAAGCATGGTACTTCATGAAACCAAGATTCAAGGTCTCCTGCTCCTCTTCTCCAAGGATCCCAACCTCTGATAAGATGTTCTAGGTTTACAATAAACTGGGGAACAAGTGAGGGGGATGTGAGTCTCAATTCCTCCAAAATAACATTATAATGGACTTGATATCTATTCATGGTCCCTCTCACTCCCTTATATAGAAAGTAAAGAATATATGGTCGAATACGAAGGTACTCGAGGAGGAATTACCCGCAACTTTGCAATGGAAAAACCCGCGGGTACCCACGACTTTACCATGTGAAACCTGTGTTTTTTGGGCAAATCTGCAAGGTTAAGAAGCCTTCAACATGCATTTTGGTTGAAACTGGTAAATAAAAGCCTTTTCTGCGGGTTTTCTAGAGAAGTTTTGGTCTCCAAAATTGTTCCTAAGGTTCCTATCTATCAAATGGGCCATGAATTAGGTAATTCCATCCATCTAAAGTCCCAAATATGAATCTTCCATCCACAAATGTCCTTTGTGTGACTCAAAGTAATCTCATGAAGTGTCTTCAAGCGACCAAAAGATGTAAGTGTCGTCACGGACGAATAAGTGCCAATTTTGGCTATAACATATGCCCCCTAATGTATGAGGGCATAGGGGAAGATGATGGTCGAAATACATTATAAATAATAAATGGTTGAGTCTTGGAGTCAGAGAAACCAGAGAAACCAACAATCGCAGGCTCAAATGAAGTGCTTGAAAGAAAAGAAATGTTAGACAAACTCATCCATGGGATAAATGTCCATGTTCAAATAGTGGAACATGACCTCTAGGAGGATACAATAATGATCCAATACTGATGCATATATCATGGCCACAAGAACACAAGTGTGGATCCATGAGAAAAGTATAAATATGAACATAGCCACAAAAATATCACTAGTACAAAATGAGAAATTAATGACTAAAATTCGACTATAAATAACTATTTTTGAGTTGGTGACTAATAGTATCCGATTTCCACTATCTTATCTCTAGTCATATTTGTTAAAATTCAATATGCTAAGATAGAAAATAGCAGCATTACATTCCATTTCACAATAATGGCATATACAGGATCACTGAAGAAACAACAAGCATAGCATAAACACAAGAGACACAGATTTATCCTGGGAAACCCTCATGGGGTAGAAAACCCAGTAAAGCTTCCTTAATGTAGATGACCAGCAATATACAAAGATGCAAACCAAAGACATGATCTCCTCCTCCACCATAGAAGACCTCTCCTCCACAAGTGCGCCTCTCTTAAGTGAGTGAGTGTATAAAATGAGGAACATACCTCCTCTATTTATACACTACACTGACATGTATTTTACACAAGTACATGTAGGCTCGTATTTAACCATTAGGTTAAATACCCTATTATAAATAACTGGGCCGACCCCCACATGGTGGGTCTAATAACCCTAGTTACCACAACCAATTCGGAGGAATAAACATCTCCGGATTCATAGTATAATCACATCGGAGGTATGGAACATCTCCGGAATAAATAATATACAAATATAATATTCTTAGAAGTTACAATATTCAACACTCCCCCTTAACGAGAAGGATATTATAACAACATCTGCAGGAGCAAGGAGTCATTGACTACATCATCTATATATCATCGGAAGCTTTCTTCAATTCCTCATCATCAGTAACTCAACTAGTTACTGGAACATCAACATCATCAGAGTTGATATTATTCGATCATCAGCATCGTCATCATGATCGTCATCACACGATCGACAACATCGTCATCACACGATCATCAGCATCGTCATCACATGATCAGTAGCATCGTCATCATATGATCAACATCGTCATCACACGATCAGCAGCATCATCATCATACGATCAGCATCGTCATCACACGATTGACAGCATCGTCATCACACGATCATCAACATCATCATCACACGATCAACAACATCGTCATCATATGATCAACATCGTCATCACACGATCGGCAGCATCGTCATCACACGATCATCAGCATCATCATCATATGATCAGCATTGTCATCATACGATCATCAGCATCGTCATCACACGATCATCAGCATCGCCATCACACGATCAACATCGTCATCACACGATCATTAGCATCGACATCACACGATCAGCATTGTCATCACCCGATCATATTACAGGATGATCAATCCTGCTCTCTTTAGGACATAGGTCCATGGATGATACAATCTAGATCAAGTTCCAGGATGATCAATCCTTATCTCTTTAAGAGAAGTCTCATGTCTAATCCCAACCACAGTGCCAGTCCTTTTTCATACTGGATGTGACCTAGATCAGATCTAGGATTTGCCGCCACAGAGCAAGTCCTCTTTCATACTGGATGTGTCACATCTACAGAGCCAGCCCTGTTTCATGGTGGATGTATCACATCTACAGAGCCAACCCTGTTTCATGCTGGATGTATCACATCTACAGAGCCAGCCCTGTTTCATGCTGGATGTATCACATCTACAGAGCCAACCCTGTTTCATGCTGTATGTATCACATCTATAAGGCCAGCCCTGTTTCATGCTGGATGTATCACATCTACAGAGCCAGCCCTGTTTCATGCTGGATGTATCATATATACAGAGCCAGCCCTGTTTCATGCTGGATGTATCACATCTACAGAGCCAGCCCTGTTTCATGTTGGATGTATCACATCTACAGAGCCAGCCCTGTTTCATGCTGGATGTATCACATCTACAGAGCCAGCCCTGTTTCATGCTGGATGTATCATATATATAGAGCCAGCCCTGGTTCATGCTGGATGTATCACATCTACAGAGCCAGCCCTGTTTCATGCTAGATGTATCACATCTACAGAGACAGCCCTGTTTCATGCTGGATGTATCATATATATAGAGCTAGCCCTGTTTCATGCTGGATGTATCACATCTACAGAGCCAGCCCTGTTTCATGCTGGATGTAACCTAGAACAATTCTAGGATTTGTCATGTACATTTTGAACCGAGGTACAGGGACGATCCAGTCCTATCATGTACCTTTTGAACTAAAGTCCAGGGACAATCCAGTCCTATCATGTACCTTTTGAACCGAAGTCTAGGGACGATCCAGTCCTATCATTCAATTCTCGGAGACCTCATGTCTACGGCTCAATTTAAAGGACCATAGTCTGAGGACGATCCAATCCCCTTACCTGTTCATTCAGGATTTAGTTCTCGGAGACATCATGTCTACGGCTCAATTCAAAGGACTAAAGTCTGAGGACGATCCAATCCCCTTACCTATTCATTCAGGATTTTGTTCTCGGAGACATACGTCTACGGCTCTCTTTAGGACTGAATTCCAGGGATGATCCAATCCCCTCAAGTCCACCAAGGACTTCATTCTCGAAGACATACGTCTACGGCTCTCTTTAGGACTGAAGTCCAGGGATGATCCAATCCCCTCAAGTCCACCAAGGACTTCATTCTCGAAGACATACGTCGGCGGCTCTCTTTAGGAATGAAGTCCAGGGATGATCCAATCCCCTCAAGTCCACCAAGGACTTCATTCTCGAAGACATACGTCTATGGCTCTCATTAGGACTGAAGTCCAGGGATGATCCAATCCCCTCAAGTCCACCAAGGACTTCATTCTCAAAGACATACGTCTACGGCTCTCTTTAGGACTGAAGTCCAGGGATGATCCAATCCCCTCAAGTCCACCAAGGACTTCATTCTCGAAGACATACGTCTACGGCTCTTCTTTCGGACTGAATTCTAGGGATGATCCAATCCCCTCACATGTTCACCAAGAACTTCATCAAAACATGTGTCAATCATGTATCCTCATCATCAAAACATGTATAACAAAAAATGTATCCCCATCATGTATAACAAAACATGTATCCTCATCATCAAAACATGTATAACAAAACATGTATCCTCATCATCAAAACATGTATCCTCATCATCAAAACATGCATAACATCTATCATCAAAAGCATGTATATCTAACCTCAAAGCATGTATACATCTATCATCAAAAGCATGTATACATCTATCATCAAAAGAAAAAATATAAGATTCCTAAATCTAAATAATTCTAAGTAACTAGGTGAAATAAAAAAAAGTAACCTCATCATTGATGAGACAGACTTATTATCAGATACTATACTACTCCCCCTTTCGAGGAGGTTTCTTCTGGACTATACCAAGCTTGTCTCAGAAGTATTCAAACTTTACTCGAGACAGAGGTTTAGTCAAGATATCAGCAATCTGATCCTTATTGCTTATAAACTCGAGCTTGATAGCTTCTCTCTGCACCATATCTCGTAAATAGAAGTATCGGATCTCTATGTGTTTTTGACTTATCATGGAATACAAGATTTTCTATCTTGATGCAGTTTTGAATGTCACACATAATCATAGTGGAATTCATTTCTAAGTCAAACACTCCATATAAAAGCTTCTGAAGCCACACTGCTTCACAGCTGGCAGAGCAGACAGCTATATATATATTCTGCTTCAGCAGTACTGAGAGCCACACTAGATTGTTCCTTGCTGAACCATGAGATCATGGCAGATTCAAGACTATAACATCCACCTGGTGTACTCTTTCTTTCTGAGGAACTGCTTGCCCAATCGGAATCTGAGTAACCATGTAAACTGAGTTCATGACCTCCAAAATAATATAGACCAAAAATCTAATGTACCTTTTAGGTACCTCACTTCATGCTTTGTAGCTATTAAGTGCACCTTTCTAGGTTCTACTAGATACTGACTTAGGGTATTTACAGCAAAGCATATATCTGGCCTAGTATTTGTTAAATACATCAATGACCCAATGATTTGTCTATATAGGGTTAGGTCCACTAAATACGATGAGTCATTAACTAACAACTTCAAGTTGGAGTCCATGGGAGTGGCCATGGCTTTATACTCCAACATATCAAATCTTTTTAGAAACTTCACAGCATACTTACCTTGATTTAAAAGATTCCTTTTGGATATTGCCATACTTCTAGACCTAAGAAGTAGTGCATTAATCCGAGATCTTTCATTTTCATTTCTGCAGCCATTTTCATGACCTGTTTCTCATTCCTTGTCAGAAAGAGATCATCGTCATACAATAATTGTATGATAGGTTCATCATCCACAACCTTAAGGTAAAGGTTAGAAACATCTTTACTTCTGGTAAAGCCCAAGCTTTGTCATGAAGCTGTCAATTGTCCATTATTCGAACTCAGCATTGAGTGATCTTCTGCATATCTATCTGTGCCATATCTCGTCAGATGGGTCTACTAATATGATCCTCAAAATCATTCGAACTCTGTGGTGAGTTCCTTCTTGTATCCATGTCATATGTGTATAGAACCCATATTCAACCTTGTAGCAAAGGTTGAGATCCACATCACCCATGATGATCATTAAGCTCATTAATTGACTACCGATCCTGGGAACCCATACAGAACCAGATTACATTATTAAGAGAATGGTCTTATCTAGTCCCTTGGAGCAAAACATCTCATCATGATTCTCTTCCTCTTTCTAAGAGAATCTCTTAACCACAAGCTTTCTATAGTGTGTTTGATTTGTAAATCTTTTGTTGAACATCCATCGCTTGTTCAGAGTTCATCATTCATCATGATCTTTCCTACAAATCAAAATTACGTGCATGATTAGTAATACTTCATAATCATCAAATCATATTGATATGATAACCTATTATGCATACATATATCATTTACATAGTTATGCAACTATTTTGACCAATACTTTGGCACAACACTTTCCCATATCCTGTATGCATACAATGGCTATCTAGATGCCTTCCATCTCTACCAGAACATACTATCGAGAGTGTGCACAACTCTCAGCATGTCAGCAAAGAGGTTTCATTCTAGACAAGCAACAATGGAATGTTTGTCCAATTTACCAATCATATGCATATTAGTAGTATACTGTTCAATGCTTTATCAATGTTTACACTCAGCATGATATATTCTAGGAATACAAATATGCATACAAGCAATATCATTTACTATTTCTAATAACAACCCAAATACTTATCTTTTATGTTTGTGTGGTTGCCTCCCGCTTGATCTTCTGTATGTCTTCTGAACTTCTATTCATTCTGTACCACTGTGCATGCTCAAGTGTACACTAGTGTCATCCTCATGATCTCATACACAAACATACATTCATTAGTATATTCTCAATATTATCAAAACATTCTAATTCTAAATAATCTTGAATATGTATAGTCATGATCATTAGTATTCAGGGTTTCAAGGAAGTCTTCTTTTACTCATGCATATTCTTGTTTGATCTAGTTAGTTAAATCATCAACCAAGATAAGAGACATAATATGCATAAACCCTTGATTACTAACCAATCATACCAAGTATACTTACACAAGGTAAGATTCTAACATGACATAGGAAAACATACCTAGATTAGTATACCTGCTTAGTTATGTACAACATACCTAAACAATCTCTTCAATGATTTAGAGATCCTGAGCTAGAACCTACATGTCTCGTAGGTTAAACATGATATAACAAAGTCATACATACCTCATGAGTCTTTGTCTTCATGTTGTCATGGTCATGGAACTTGATTTGTCTTTTGTGATGTACCTGTGTCTTGTTAGCAGATAACATCAACCTCACACAACACCATAATGCATAAGTACAATCATATAGCCCTAATCAATGAATGTCTTCGATCATTCACATGCATTCATATTGTTACTAGGGTGATAAGACAATTAATAACATTAATCAAGATTGTACTAATAAATAACATGAAGACAAACACATTATGAACTTAATCAAGAATCAGATTTCAAGACATACCTGAACCTCCTTAAGTCATACCTGTCGAGACTTTTTGTAGTCTTCTTATGTAAGGCCTTAGCCTCAACTCCCCCTGAAACTTGATCTGGAGCTTGATTAGGGTTTGCTAGAGAAACCCTAAAAATTCAATCTTTGACTTTCACACTTATGAATGGATGGAAGAATGTGTCTTGCTGAGCTAATAAACCTAGTATTCTTCAATTTTGAAATCTCCAAAATTTGACCCCTCAAAATTGCCTTCGAAACTTCTGGATCTTCTGGACAGGAACCTGAACTAGGGTTTGATGAAGCCCACCCTTCTGTCCAATCAAAAGGTTCGATCCTAGGCTCTAAGATCTTATTTTTCTGAGGAGCTTCCAGCCGTGGACTCCGATTCCAAAAATTCTAACTTTCTCCGAACCCCTAAATTCCGGAAGCCATGAATAAAGGTGCTCCAAAAATAATTCTGTTTTGACAGAAATATGCATTTGATTGTTTCTGCTATAACTCTGAAATTTCTGCTCCACAGGGTCTGAAATTTTTTTTTTGCAGTAGCCTGACCTGTCATCTTTCCATCCTGATAGGTCTGACCTCAATTGGATTTTCTGAGAGAGAGTTATGCCAAGTGTCGCAACATGACCTGTTTATGGGATAAAATAGGAGAGTGAACTTGTACGGCGTGCCACATGTCACTATTTGAACTTCGGCCTCTGAAAACTTTTCCTGAGATATGGCACCCTGTTATCTTTCCATCCTGATAGGTCTGACCTCAATTGGCCTCTCTGAGAGAGAGTTATGCCAAGTGTCGCAACGTGACCTGTTTATGGGATAAAACATGAGAGCAAACTTGTACGGAGTTCCACGTGTCACTGGTTCACCTTCGGCCTCTAAAAACGTTTCCTGAGATAGTAAAGTTTGTGTACTACCTGTCACTTTTTACGAAATTTCATTTGGAGCTTCCTAGCCCAAGTTATGACCTTTTTTCCAAGGTCACCTGATTTTGACTGAGATCTGGAAGAGGCAGAAACCCTAACTTGTACTGATCATAACTCATAAAGTACAACGAATCTGAGGGTGCCCTTTGGACACAAGGTACCTTGGGATGTTATCTACGACCTGTAAACTTTTTAGATCCTGAAACTTCGCATAAATGGATCTATAGCGAAAGTTCCACGATGACTAGTTTTTGCTATATAAAACCCTAACCTTCAAATTGTCGCAAGAGAAGCAAGTGTCGTAAGTGCCATACATTGCCTTCCTTCAGGTTAGCTCTGATTCCATGTTAAAATTCAATATGCTAAGACAGAAAATAGCAGCATTACATTCCATTTCACAATAATGGCATATACAGGATCACTGAAGAAACAACAAGCATAGCATAAACACAAGAGAAACAGATTTATCCTGGGAAACCCTCATGGGGTAGAAAACCCAGTAAAGCTTCCTCAATGTAGATGACCAGCAATATACAAATATGCAAACCAAAGACATGATCTCCTCCTCCACCATAGCATACCTCTCCTCCACAAGTGCGCCTGTCTTAAGTGAGTGAGTGTATCAAATGAGGAACATACCTCCTCTATTTATACACTACACTGACATGTATTTTACACAAGTACATGTAGGCTCGTATTTAACCATTAGGTTAAATACCCTATTATAAATAACTGGGCCGACCCCCACATGGTGGGTCTAATAACCCTAGTTACCACAACCAATTCGGAGGAATAAACATCTCCGGATTCATAGTATAATCACATCGGAGGTATGGAACATCTCCGGAATAAATAATATACAAATATAATATTCTTAGAAGTTACAATATTCCACTAGTCATTAATTGCTTGACTTATTAGTCATTGATTTAGTCATTGATTTAGTCATTGATTTATTCATTGATTTAGTCATTGATAGTCACTGATCAAGTCATTGATACTCACTAATTTAGTCATTGATTGTCACAATTAATGACCAAATATACGACTAAATAAACTACTAGATGATAACATATTAATGACTAAGCTAAATAGGACTAAACGTTAGTTGCGCTATACGATACTGGAAATTAGCTACTAATAGTCGTATATATGCGAATTTAGTCATTTTCTTAGTAATTAATTTATGATAGGGTACGGAGGAATCGAACCACCAATCTCCTGCCTATAATTAGGCAGGTGCTCTACCATTGAGCTAGCACCCTTTAAGAGGTTGTTATTGCTTGACAATGATGATATTCAAACAAATTTTGCATAGGAACAAAATGAATATCAAACATATTCAAGAATAATGCTTCAAGTACTAAAAGAATTCTAAGATATAGAAGTTCAACTATGACAATGATGAAAATTCAAAGAAGAATGATCTTACAAACTACGCATGAGTACAATAATATATGGATGTACAAATTATCAGGAACAAAAGCAAGTTGTTGCCCTTCACAGACAAAAAAGAATACAAGATACAACTTGTAATAAATTTGTTTTAATTGTCTATCAATTGTTGATCTCTCGACATCTAGAGACGTTTGCCTGTCTGAGATCCAAAATACATACAATTATTTTCAACTTCACTTCTTCAAAACCAGTTGCAGTAAAAATTATTCTAGGAATTGTCTTATGAGCAATAGCCACTTTTTTGAACAACAGGTTGCCCTTTCATTTGTACAGTAGCATGTCTACTGCTATTCATGTCAGGCTGACTTGCCATCCTGCAATACAAAATAAATGGAGTTAAGTCAATAGTATTTCATAGAAAATAGAAAATATAATCTCCTTAAAAGAAAGATGTCACAATGAGGACTCTATCTAGGATGCTCTATTCTGGAGTATAGGGGAAGTCGTTTTGTCGAAAACCCTTTTCAAGGCTACGCTGCATCTTAGAAAAGAATTCCATGTAAAAAGAGAAACATATCAATCTCTTTGTGGTTCAACAATTTCGTGAAAACAAGGCTTTGCTTGATAAATATGCTTAAGATGCTGGCAAGATTTTAAAGCCTGGAGCCTCAACAAAATTGTTATGAAGATGGGTTAGCGATGCAAACGCATGCAACCCAGAAATTACAAATGTCTAGGCCCACACAAAAGCTTAACTGAAAATGGAATTATCATTGTCATTGTTAACTCTAAGAAATTGTTTAGAAACAACAAATAAAGTGTGGGATATAGTTCTTTGATGTCGTGGATCAAATGTAATCAATGAGAGGTTAATCAAATTTGATATTTAAATTTTTTATTTTAAAATATCCGAGTCACTCGAATAGGGACAAGTCATATGGTAATGCCGCCACAAGTAAAGAGGCAAACAATAATAGAATATGGTTGAAGGTTCAATCGATATGCAACAAAAATTTCAAATAAATAAATGATGGGCATGAGTATTTATAATTTTATATGCTTGCAACATGCAAACTTCTGGATACAATTCATTTGGGCATGAACATCTTGAGCATATTGATAGATATGCTCAAGATGCTTGCAAGATTTTATAGCCTGGAAGCCTAGAGCCTGACCAAAATTGTTACGAAGAAGGGTTAGTGATGTGAATGCATGCAACCCAAAAATTAAAATGTCTAGGTTTAGGAACTGAAAATGGCATAATCATTAGCATTGTTTCTCTATGGAGACAAGACATACGAGAAATTGTTTAGGAATAACAAGTAGAGTTTGGGATGTAGTTCGTTAATGCCCCTTTTTAAATGCAATCAATGAGGTTTATCAAATTTGATGTTAAAATATCTGAGTCACTAGAACAAAGACAAGTCATATGTTAATGCCCACACAAGTAAACAAGCAAACAATAATAGAGTATAGATGAAGGTTCGATACATATGCAACAAAATTTTCAAATAAATACATGATAGGCATGAGTATTTATATGCTTGAAAAATACAAACTTCTATATACAACTCACTTGGCCATAAAAATTGGTGAGTTCATCTATAGTGTTGATTTCAAAGCAATGAATGGACAAGGTATATAGTTACAACACTCTATGACGACCTGAAAAAACCAGTATTTTCCTAATGTTATATCAGTTATGCCCAATAAAATAGACAATAGGAACATGTCTCAAACCAACAAGATTACCAATAGTCATGACATGTAATTTGAATTTTGTATCACCACTTAACTTTATCATAAAACAATAGGATCATAGAAAAAGTAGAATTTCAATCAGATTCATTAGGATTTGCCAGCACAGGTTTACACCATTACACACAATTAAAATTACGGAGTCAAACAAACATCTAACATCACAATTGTATGATATAGGCGCTTGTTAAAGGTTGGAAAAAATCATAACAAAAAAGTGCACCTGTTCTTTATCTCAGCAGCCATGGTCATGAAAGCCTGCACCACATTTGTCACATTCTTCGCACTTGTCTCCCAAAATGGAATGCCAATCTCATCAGCAAATGCCTTGAAGAACAAAATACACAAAGCATGTCAAGAAAAATGTAGACTAAAAAGTGACAAAAAAAACTAACCCTTGAGATTAATAAAAAAAGAATCTACAAGCCAAGTCAACAAACTTAAGACCACAAGCTGCCATAGTGTTACAATTAACAAAAAACAGAGCACCAACAACTTCAAGGCACACTCATATTTAAATCCTCATCAAGTCAAAGACGATGATGCATACAATGAAACACATAACAGTGCACATGATGCCAAAGCTACTTAGCATTTAACATTACCTTGGCTATATCATAATCAACAGTTTTTTTAGCAGTCAAATCACATTTGTTTCCAACAAGCAACTTGTTGACATTCTCACGCGCATAGCGATCAATCTCATTCAACCATTGTTTCACATTATTGAAACTCTCCTGATCAGTAACATCATAAACAACCTTCCAACAGAAGAAAAATATCATTATAAAGCCATAAATTTAAATAAATAATGGAGTATACCAAGGATACCAACAATCAACAGCTACTCAGCATTTAACATTACCTTGGCTGTATCATAATCAACAACTTTATTAGTAGTCAAATCACATTTGTTTCCAACAAACAACTTGTTGATATTCTCACTCACATAGCGATCAATCTCATTCAACCATTGTTTCACATTATTGAAACTCTCCTGATTAGTAACGTCATAAACAACCTGCCAATAGAAGAAAAATGTCATTATAAAACCATACATTTAAATAAATAATGGAGTATACCAAGGATACCAACAATCAACAACTACTCAACATTAAAGATTACCTTGGCCGTATCACAATCAATAGCTTTATTAGAAGTCAAATCACATTTGTTTCCAACAAGCTACTTGTTGACATTCTCACTCGCATAGCGATCAATCTCATTCAACCATTGTTTCACATTATTGAAACTCTCCTGATCAGTAACATCATAAACAACCTGCCAACAGAAGAAAAATGTCATTATCAAACCATAAATTTAAATAAATAATGGAGTACACCAAGGATACCAACAATCAACAGCTACTCAACATTTAACATTACCTTGGTTGTATCATAATCAACAGCTTTATTAGTAGTCAAATAGCAGACTTACAGGATTAGCAAGTAGCGGACTTACAAGTTACAACACCTACTAGTTGGAAAGATAAAACTAGGCATGCATGGACCTGAATTCGTGTGGTTGAGAAATCCTATTGATGGATCTTATACATTTAAGTTAGGATATTCATCATTATCTGTAGCTGATAGTAATACAGGTTCTTAGTGGTGGTTGGATATTATCTTGAAATTAAAAATGAAGCTCTTTTCTAGTTGACACTTTCAAGCAAAGTCTTAGCATGGGGTGCTTTTTAGAAGAGGTGATGGTAGGACCCAGGAATTTGTTTTCTGTGTTGGGAAGCTAGGAAAAACATATATTATTTACTGGTCAAGTGTCACTTCACTAGGGAAGTATGAAATGAATTAAAGACTTTACTTAGGGGAAGGGACTGTGGGAATTTCCAATCTGGCCCATTTTATCCTAGGGCACAGTATTATAATAATAATATATAAAACTTTCCCTAATTACTAGTAGAAAATAAAAAAGATTGGCAACTAGACTTGATGTTTTGATGATGTACTTATTCAGAACGAAAACATAAATTAATGGTTGCTTCTTAAAGTTAAATAAGACCAATAAAATTTTATCAGGAATGTTTGTAGCATTGCACTCAAGCAAATTGATTAAGTGCAAGTCAAATTATGTATAGCTAAAGTCTTCCCTCTTACATCCTTCCTTGGAGTAGCTATAGGATACATTAAGAAATTACAAGTTGACACTGATTTAACCTCCACAAAATTAATAATTTCACATATAGGGAGATAGGGTTGACTCTGAAATTGACCCAAAGGCCATTTTATAGTGGGATAAGTTAAGTACCATTCTTGCATCGTTGAATTTATTCAATTAATAAAAAAAAGGCTAGATAACATAAGCATATTATTTACCCAGTTATTAATTATTAATTGGTTGCCAATTACCATTTGGTTAGGCCCTCACCTGGACTGCATTGAAGGCTCTCTTGAGATATGAAACATCATCAAGGTTTGGGAAAACATCACCAATCTGCAAGACAAAATTGTAAATATAAAGAATGATTTAATCATGAAACGTGATGCCAAGAAAGAAATCAAAATGGTCCATCCAACCATTCATAATATATTGTTCTCTGCATAATGTATCGACCTTTGCTAATAAAAATACACCAATCCAACAATAAATATTTTAGCATTTACCTGGTCAAAAACATGAGCAAGGGCAAAACCACCTAAACGGTGCTTTCCTTTAGCCAAATCAATATGGAGTAGAAGCACATCATCTCCTAGCTACATAACAGTGGATTATGTCAGTGTGACAATTATGAAGACTTAACAATCTTAGAGTTGCTTGTCCAAATCCATTTTGAAATGTCACCTTCAAGTCTGGTGTAACAGTCTTTGAAATATCCAAACAGGTCACATAAGCACTGACTACTAGATTGATAGGAGCTTTGACAGCCTCTGCTCCAGCTTGTGCAACCATTGAAAGACTATCTTTGCCACCGTCTATTGCTATCTCAAGCTCTATCATTGCATCCCGAAGAGCATTAGCTGCATCATACATGGATGCACCTTCTCCATCTAGCTTTGCAGCATACATCCAATTCCCACTAGCTTTGACATCATTCAGTGAAGTAACCAGTAAATCATGTATGATGTGCTTCTTTATAATACCAAATATCATTATTAAGGAAAACATATGCTTTATACTTCCATTATGTTTAACAATGGCTCTTTTCACCTAAGATTGCAAGAATGACCAACGGAAAATTGGAAAGCTCGTATTGAGAAAGAAAATTTTTGACATGATATACTCACCTTAAGCCCAAACAAGATTTGTCAAAGCCTCCCCCATTGCTAGCCTAGCCACTGCCTTTGGATTCAGTAAACCCTGGAAATTTAAAAATTCTGAGATTGTTTTGATATTGTTGAAACCAAGAATTGTTTAAGTACATTCAAAAGACATCTCAGAGAGATTTTTCTCATATCCAAAAGTCATGACCATCTACTACCTTTACTAGTTTCTCTCCAGTTGCACAGGCACCACCACTTAACCCAGTATATGTCTACACGCGACATATTGTTGTCATATATTAACATTAAAAGAAAGTATACTTTAGTTTAAAAACAATAGAAACTCTTCTCAAACCATAAGATGATTAAGGCATTAAAGAAGCTCAAAATAAAATATAAATACAAATAGGTGAGAAGCAATAATAGCAACATCTGAGCAATAACAACAAATATAATACAAACCAACCTAAGCAATAACAACAACATCTGCGAGTGGAAGCTACAGAGGACTAACTGTCTACGGCTGTGCAACAAGATCTGTGACACAACGATCAACCTACCAAATACAGGGGAAAAGCTCTAATATAACAAATTGAAATGATTTAATCAAATTCAAAGATTAAGTATCAAATTAACTTGGTAATAAAAAACTAGCTGAAACAAAAAGAAAATGCAGCTGCTAATAGATCCAAAAAGAAAATAGTAAAATGCTAAGATCAAAGGGACCTTTATTCACGTACATAGTCTAAAAGGAGACCTTGATTCTCTTTTAACACTTCATCCATTATATTTGCAACTCCTATTCTAGGAGATAACGGTAAATCTCACCTAATGCTCTACCCACAGTAGGAAGAATTGGCTGTATTGGCCTCTGTTGTACAGAAATTCAACAGCAATAAGAAATTCAGTAAATTTTCCATACAATATGGATATGGCACAGTTGGTGTCTACTCATGTTTTGATCATAAGTTCATTCTTCCACGTAAGTCAGCTCATGCTTTGTAGTATAAGCCTTGGTTTTATGGGTTTTGACTCTCGAGTGCTATGAGTGCAAATAGAGGTTAAATGGGTTTTGACCTTCTTTCTCTCCCCTTGCAACAATATCCACCTCTTGTAGCTGCCCATGCTACATATCATGCCCTAACATCTTATCTCTTGTTTGTTTGACTATGCCCTTTCAAAGAAATGCACATGCGAAGAATCTCATGAACAAAGTCTATTTGAAAAAGAAAAAACTACAAATTGTTCCGATGCCTACAATGTTACATGAAGGTACTAGTACATTGTTGACTTTTTCAAATTTCCCAAAAAGCTGAGATAAATCAAACTATTACAACTCCACTCACTACATGGCTAGTCCATAGTGTTAAAGCCTCATTCATAAGTCATCACAACACCATTCCCTTAGGTATTCCTGCCTTCAGTTGATTTTTCTCCTTTCATCTATTCAATGGTGCTTTCACAGTACGCGGTTTTCTATTCTCTTAGTAAAATTCCAAAGACCTCATGGGACCTTCTCGAAAGTGAGTTGCACACTTATATGCTGGGATGAGCAATTCAAACACCACACAACCTTTTGGATCCTTATCCAACTTTGGACAAGAACTAAAACATCTCCTTGTTCCCAAACTCCTCAGTGAAAAATAGGTTAAAATATTCAAAGTACAACACTACCTGTGTAGATCATTTTGTTCAATTTTCTTCTACAATGGAAGCAATATCATTTGTATCAATGCTTCCCTTCTTGAATTTCAAAGGGTTTTGATGGGTTCGGATCTTATGCAGGGTGGACATCCAATGCTTTTCTTATTTGAACCTCCTCCATTCAACAAAGCATTCTGCCACTAGTTCAAGCACACTAGTTTCTGCAACGAGATGAATCCATACCAAGACCCCAACTACACCACACCGATGAGCTACTTTATTCTTCAGTGTAAAGGGTGTGCCATCAGCAGAAATCAAGGACAATTTTCTCTAAGCAAGGAGGAAATGACGAGACTTACTCATAGTTGACTTAATCAAAGATGTATTTTCATTTGTTCATTGGGGACTTGATCCTAAGATGACATCTAACCTCACATTTCATATTTTATATATGTAACTCATATTCTAGGAGATAATTGTAAACCACCTACCCCGAGAATTACTTTGTAAATCCCACATAATGCTCCACCTTCCATAATTTTCTACTCATATATATGTAATGGATTATAGAGAATACAACATGTGTGGAGTAGAAGAAATATCCTCTCACAATTGTGTTCATGTGATTGCTTTCACTAATGATAACTTGTGCACATACGTGAAAGAGACAGAAAAAGTTAATATTTGTGACATGAAAACACCCAAAAGTTCATTAAGAATGAATAAGACAACACTTTACAATACTTAGTGGGATTATATAAGCACATACAAATTAGAAAGTAAAGAATACCGATCATGTTATTCTTGCAAAAATCATCAATATAGAAATATCAATGATCACATAACATGCAGCAGGATAGCTTGACCAAGGATCCTTGCCGGTATCTTACCCAGCTAACTTAGTCTAAAGTTTAAACACTGTATATATGGTAATTGGCGGCACCAAATGCTTCTACTTTAAGGAAACACCTTGCTATAGATGGGTTTAAAAAACAAGTGGCAATGCAATCAAAAGATTCCAACCAAAGGCGTGTCTCTACAATGGCATGGTCCAGAATAAACAAATGGCATTTACCAGATAGAGTACAGTGCTAATTGCAATTCAAGTGTTAAGCATAGTCTTTAAAAGCGCAGGCTGATTATTTTTGTTTTAAACTTTTCCAAGTGAATAATGCCAAGGATATCACCAGATTTACTAACCTGCAAATGGTGGCTTGTCCTTCTGTAAAGTCAGAAGTAGCCTGCCATAAAGTATGCTTTCTTGGCTGAGGATTTGTTTCCCTGAAGAATAGTGGTGGCCTTGATACCTGGAGTACACAATACTAAATCAGTATAAGGGTGAAAAAGATCGACTTTAGTTTCATCCCATATGATTTATTTTCTTACCTCAATATCTAAGGTGCCAGGCTCATCCTCCGGATAGTTTGCCTTCAGAGCTGTGATATCAGAACATTGAATCTCTATCTTGCTCTTGAGTCCACCATCCAAGACCTCCCATACTGGTTTGTGTTTCGCAAAGTAGCACTTGGCAACCAAGTCACCTTCATATCTCGATATACACTAGCAGAGAAAAATACATTATGATATTCAGTCAATACTTCGCTTAACATGATAAAGTACAAACACTACCAAAGAACAACCAGGAAACTTCTAGGAAACGTCTAGGAACCAGACCACATGTTGCTATTTAGCTTCTTTCACCTTACATCCTGATTGCAAAGGCAATACCTCAATATCGTTTTACAATGGTAAGTGCTTACCTCC
Organism: Larix kaempferi; assembly: GCA_027924585.1. NCBI lineage: Eukaryota > Viridiplantae > Streptophyta > Pinopsida > Pinales > Pinaceae > Larix > Larix kaempferi. The sequence goes on along the minus strand of BSBM01000350.1, from coordinate 9,028,428 downwards.
CATGTGCCAATCCTCAAAATAGAAACTGGGAAATTGGAGGCTTTGAGCTTATCAGCACTGGTTTGTGCTGCTGAAGACCTTATGTCCCTCTTCTTTCCTGCTTCTTGACCTGAATATGCGGGATCCCCTTGAGAAAGCTGCATTTGAATAAAATCCAGCAAGGAAGGTGTTTTTCTCAGTGTTAAACCCAGTGGACTTGGTTCATCCAAGAGATTGACATGAGTTGACTGCAAACGTCCTGAGCTTGGTCCAACACTCCATTGCTGCTGCAACACAGTATGAAATGACGAATTTTCATTCAAGAATAGTCACAAATAGTTGCAGGATAGCAAAAAAATACAATACAACAACCAAGTACAGCAGATAACCGAAAGCATAGTACAATGCCAGACACGTTCACTAAAAGCTAGTTAAAGTCCGCTGCAAGAGAATCACACAAAGAAGAAAGAAAAGCTTTGAAAATATACACTAAACAGAAATATATGGCTTCAAAACAATGTTTTTGCCATTCCAATAAGGCTTGATCAGCTTTTGGTCTGGTCAACGGGGTCAAACTAATTTGACCTGGGTTTGACTGAGTCCAGTCCCAGCAGTTCTGAGCTGAACCAACCCAGTTTGTGTAGTCGGTTGGGTAGAACCACTGGTATATGGTTTAACTGGTCAGGTCCAGTAACTATGATACAAAGATTATTTGAACTTTTCAACTGCACTTCTATTCTTTGGCAAAATTTTTGTTTCTTATGCTATTTCAAGGATAGTATGCACATTATGCAATTTTATTACCTTCTAATCATATCAAAGCAAAAGTGGGACTGCATTATTCAACTGTTTTTTGTGAAGCCAAAATCTGTCCTAGAAGGTATCCTATTCATGAGAAAGCCATGCAAGTGTATGTTCTCATCTTGATGTGTTATGTCAATGATTTCCTAATAACTGGTGCACACTTTCTCCTTGCCTATATTTTGATAACTTTTTGTTTGCTCTATTCACATATTTAGAAATTTCAGTGCTTCCATATCTGCAGAATTATCTTTGACTGTGCCAATATAGTTTGCAGCTTATATCGTGATGTTCCCTACTTGAAGTTTGTCATAGCAGTGGCCGAATTAGTTATGAGTTGGAAGATGAATGCTCAACATCATGCTCTTTTCTATGGAATGAAATACAGAAGGAGCTTACCCAGAGTGTTTGACAAATCTTCATTCTTTGGTCTGTATCTGTCTTTTGAGCAACATTACCACATATTACCATAAAATAATGCAGATTTCAAATGCAATCTCACACATCACATGCACCATTCGTCGCAGTACTCATTCCCTAAAGTGGCTACCTAGTTCATGTAAACTACATTATTGACTTATCTATGATCTTACGTCAGATAGGTAAGTTTTGAGATATTGATTTAAGTTTTAACTGAGAATAAGAACTTATTCTTTGCTCATACCATTGGATATTTATGTTAATGTGGTTTTGTTTTCCATAAAGCCATATAGCATCTATGCTATCCGTAAGTCATAATAAGATCAGTGATTATGGATTCTCATAAATCTAATATGAACTTCTAAAAGCTACATACCTATTATGACTAGTTACTGCCCTGTTCAAATTTCCTTCATAATTTCCAAGTTAACGTATACTCTTCCCAGATTGTTTTCCTTGAGATAATTCTGAAACTGAGAAACATTTTGTGACTATCAAATATTTCTGAATGTTTGTGATCAAGGACACAGACAGTATTCTAGAGTTATGAAAAATATCTAGCCTTTCAAGTTTGCATATGTTTTGGCTGATAATTACTGTAAAATATTACCATTCATCATTTGTAGTTAATAAGTTTCTATTTATTTTTCCAGCATTGATCCTCAATCTGTGATCTCTAGACTATAGACTGCTTAACGTATTGTAATAGCATTAAAAGTATATTTTATCGTTAACCGAGTCACAATTATTTGCAGTTTGTATTGGGATTTTGTTGGAATTTTTACTTTTGGCTTATTAATAAAACATTTGTCCTATCACAGCATGTTTCATGAAATCTTAATGGTTTGACTTGCATTTTCTTGTGCCCTACATTAAAAGCACCATATTTTCTCTTTGAATTGTAATTATGGATGGGATCAACTATTCTTATCCAACTTGTTTGAAATTTGAATACATTAATTGTATATAGGCCAACTAAATGTGCTTTGATTTACAATTTTTAAGATCCTGGGTTTTGTGAGTGTGTGATTTATTTTTACTCACTGTATTGAAGTTAATAGCTGAAAATTAGCTCCCAGAAAGCTCAAGTTGATTCTACTCGTAATCTATTCTCTTAAAATGCCCCTGGCTTGTAAATTAGCCCCCTATTATGATAAGTACATCTTTTAAAGGTCAGTGACCTAATGCTATCAGGATTTTAATTGCAGTGTTGTAAATATATTTTTGTCATTTTGAAGTCTTTCTGATTTTATTCTGGAAATCTGGAGCAGCCTTGTTGCATAGTTACGATGGCTTGATAAACATGACATGAGTGCAGCAGCAGAGTGTAAAAATCTTCTATTTGGAGGGTATGGATTCTGATGCTGCAGTCTTACAATTTATGTGGTTCTACAGTTCTACTTATTTTTTATTTATTATGTTACTTCACTTGGAGAAGCTAGTAATCAAATTCCATTTATAAAATCTGGATTATATGTGTTACCTCCAAACCTGCACTTCAAATGTGTAAAAGTCCCAAGCACAAAATGCAAACCCAGGGGTAACTTAGAGAGGTTACCCATTGTTACCTTAGCAACTCCCTGTGAACTTCAGGTTGGATATTCTTCAACACAAGGGGGTATCTCTAAGATAGGATTGCTAAGGCTATCATAAGATGAAATGAAGAGATAGCTTAGCAAAACATTGTCTTTTTTGGATCATAGAAAATGGATGATGGAAGATAAGGGACCAGCGCCCATCCAATATTAGGGAAAATGTAGTCAAGGATCATCAATCTAAGAGTGCTATTTATGGATGGTTAAGGTAAATAAACCTGGTATACATACCACAATTCACCTTAACTTGCTGTGAAATAATGTTGGAATAAACTTGGAGGGGCCCTAAAGGTGCTGCACTCAAACTATGCTATGATGGTGTGTCCCATGATGAAGCTTTAGGATAGCTACAACAATTTGATGGAAGGAAGCTAAAACATTCATTAGTAGAAAAACAATGGGAGAAAAGAGGGAGAATTCCTCACATAAACCCCTTCCAACATGGTATATATACCCTTAAAACTTAGCCTCTCAAGCATGTTCTTTATAAGCAATTCATTGCACACATCAACAACAATTAGAAACTCAAAATATAGATGATAGACTGCAGAATTGGAGAAAGAGGAAGTGCAGAGCCAAAGGCTCGCACACACACACGGGAGGAGTAGCACTCAACTCAAATTGTATTATGAATAATGTTTACATATATAGTTGAGATAGATCTCAACAAACCCAACCTCAGATCCTAAAACCATGGATCTCAAACCACTCATGCTATCTTGAGTAAACCACAATCTATCTTTTCTACATTATCTCTAACATCCTCCCTTAATGTAGAAATGGATCACAATGCTAAATATGCCTCTAGTTTCAGGCTTACAAATCAGCAAAGCAAATTTAATAATTTAATCCAAACTTTGAACTCTACAATCCTCCTTCTTCATTTTGACCTTAGTTGTTGTAAGATAATATTTGTTTATGTTTTCCCGTTTCCTGCTCTTCCAGTTTGACAGCTTGAAGTCTTCACACATTGATGTATAGTGCATTCTATTATTTGATTGGGCCTCTGCTGTCCTAGATCTTTCTTCAGGTTCAACACATTCTGCAAAATTAGTAATTGTCATCCAGGCTCGTCTACAATCAGTTGTATTTTGTGCAGTGGAATTCTGCAACATTGGCTCATGGGTCAGCAGTGTCAATGTGTCTATTTCAACAGCACCTGCAAACATGATAGATTCTCTATCGAAAACACAGTCATCATTTTCACCGTCCTTTGGCTTTTCAAGCCAAGATGCAATAAACTTCAACTCTGCTTCAAAATCGACTATTGTTTCTTCAGTTGCTTTAAATACAGCCAAGAAGTTATCTATTAAAATTGTTTCCAACATAATTAAAATATGTTCTTCTCTGGAGAGGCATTCTTGATCATATAGAGGCTCAAGTGCAGCATCAGAAGACATATTTATCTTTTCTTTACTGAGGCAGCTGGACAAGCTAGCAGCCACACCAGTCTGCTCTTCTCTTCAGGCAGGCTCTGTTCTTGGCAGCGGATCCTCCTTTCTGCGTTTGTCAACAATTACAGGCAGGCTCAGCGATCTCTCACCCATAGCACGCAGGGAAGACACCACTCCCGCTCGTTTAGTGTTTCTCCAGCAATTTGAGCAACATTTAGCAGCAATCAACGATTTACAGGCAACGATAACAGTGTGATGGTAGCAGTGTTCTATCTTCAGCATTGACCTCCAACAATCCAATGGTGAGTCACAACAGGATTTTCTCCAGATGCGATCAATGGCTGCGGGCACGGGTCCAGGGAACCGATTCAAAGCACCGATTTTCTTCAGAATTAGCAGCAATCCAGGGCACTGATCTCAAGCATTTTTGCTTCTCCATGGCAGTGATCTCCCATGCAACAATGTGTTGTCCTCTTGGCGACTTTAAATCACAAAATAAGCAATTGTCGGTTCCTTTCTCTGACACAACGACTCCTTCACAACAATCTCCTAGTATTCACAACAGTGGCTTTCTTTAATTGACTGACTAGCGATGTAGGGAAACGTTCTCTCCTTTCTCGGCAGGAAATCCCCACGTTTCTTCTCAGCATCAGCTTCTTCCGGAAGTGTTGGCTCTTTTGCAATGGCTCTTCTCCTCAGATCTCCAGGCAACTTCTGGTAGCCAAAGTTGATCAATTTCTCAGGCGACAGCTCTCTCTTGTACAACAGCGATCATGTATGGCAGTTCTCGTTTGTGAGCAGCGAGTCTCTTGCTCTCACATCCACTGATTCTTTGCATCCTCCTTCAAGCAATCAAACCGGCGACTGAATTTTCACCATAGCCCATGCAACAAGAGAGAGGCAGTGACATCTCTATGCTTTTAGTAATATTCCTTCTTCAAGCGCCCTCGATATCAATCAGAATGGCGGCTCGACAAATCAAATAGCTGCAGCGGTGTCTCCTTCACGCAGGCACTTCTCCAACAGAGACTCAGCTTCTCTAGAAACCTCGACCAGCAGCGATCTCACGTGCAGGGGCTCCTTTAGTGATCTCCTCTGCACCCCGCCCAATAGGGCGTTCAAACCGGTCTCAATACTTGCGCATAGGTATTCACAACTTTCACGGCAAAACAACGGATTCCTCTAATCAACTTCAACAACGATTTATCCTTAGGTCGTCTCCTTTCAGCAAATTCTCCTTTAGAAAACTCCAAACAGGCGATTCCACCAAGATCTTAGCTCTCGTTGAATGGTGAATCATTGGACAATGCTACCTCATTCACGATCTGCAGTCTAGGCTCCATGCATAGAATGTCAACACCGGCCGACAACAGCAGCATGTTCCCTTCACTGACGTCTTTCAGATCTGGTGAGTCTTCTCTGTTTTCTGCAGAGAATGACAGCTCCTTTATTCTCCTAACAGGCGACTCCTTACAGAAATATCACGTCACATCAAACTAACACATGCAGGACGGCTCCTTCGTGGCGAACACCGTGGTCTAGGAAGCAGAAAATCAAACCTCCAACAATCTTCAACAAGAACAAATAGTCTTGCACAGCGAGTGATAGTGGGATTCTCAACAGCAGGCCACAGAGGGCTTCTTCAACAGGCCATGAAGGGATTCTTGATAGGCCACAGAGGGATCTCACAGCCTCAATGGGCTTCTCAACTTCCACGAATTTTCGGGCAATCACAGCCAGCCACAATGGGCATTCACAACAATAGGCCAATCAGGCACTCACATAGCCTCAATGGGATTTCACAGCAGTAGGCCACAATGGGCACTTCTCACAGCCAATCAGGCTTCAGCAGGCCACTAAGGGCTCTCACAATTAGGCCACAATGGGCTCCTCACAACATGCCACTTTGGGCTCCTTCATACCAACAGGCCACTATGGGCTCTGATACCAAAATAAGAATTGGAGAAAGAGGAAGTGCAGAGCCAAAGGCTCACACACACACACGAGAGGAGTAGCACTCAACTCAAATTATATTATGAATAATGTTTACATATATAGTTGAGATAGATCTCAACAAACCCAACCTCAGATCCTAAAACCATGGATCTCAAACCACTCATGCTATCTTGAGTAAACCACAATCTATCATTTCTACATTATCTCTAACAGATGGTGTGTCCCACGATGAAGCTTTAGGACAGCTACAACAATTTGATAGAAGGAAGCTAAAACATTCACTAGTAGAAAAACAATGGGAGAAAAGAGGGAGAATTCCTCACATAAACCCCTTCCAACATGGTATATATACCCTTAAAACTTAGCCTCTCAAGCATGTTCTTTATAAGCAATTCATTGCACACATCAACAACAATTAGAAACTCAAAATATAGATGATAGACTACAGAAACCTAAAGAACATTTTTGGGAAATCTCTGCAACAGGTTTTACTTCATCGTATGAAAATTCAAGTGTTATTTTCATCCTTAGGGGACGTACAAAATAGAGAGTAAATGGTAGCAGCCTGCAAGGATTGCAGGCACCCGCTGTCATTATAGTAAATTAATTAATTATGTTGAGGCTTGCAGGCACCCACTATCATTAAGGTAAATTAATTAATTCTATTGCAGGCACCGGCTGTCATTATGGTAAATTAATTAATTGTGTATTGCAGGCCACTTAGCGCACGAAAACCCTATTCAAAGTTGATACATGAATTAAATGTGGTCACACGCGATATTATCAATGGCTATAAAACCTTGCAGGATAGTGTCGCATGTAACAGGCGACCCGTTTAATCCACACAAAGATTTTTAATGCAATGCAGGTTGATACGCATATTCAACAGGCTGAGACGATATTGTAACATATACTGGAACCGCACTAGCGCAGCAGCAAACACGAAAATCTAAAAAAGACTTTGTATAAAGCTGTAAAGTTTGAACAACATTAAAAACATGCTACCCTTCTGTGTAATCTACAGGCCTAACATCAGCCTGCCGACCCCTCCTGGGCACCAAAAAATGAGGATGATGTTAGGTCATGCAACCAATCAAATTTTTTAAAAATTATTTTAAAAATTCAAATTTATAAAAAAATATTTCAACTTTTATTGAAACTATAGGTATTGGAAAAAAAATTATACGCTTTCACGAGATTAATCGGTATTCACCAATCTATATATGATCCCCTTCAAGGACATAATAATCAAAGAATGCATTTCTTTTATATTCAAAAGGGATGGTACAAAAGGGAATAATAACCTTGATATAGTATAGGTGAAGGTGCCCATACAAATGTTCGAGAGAAGGTCTATTGGGCTCTTGTGATCTCGCAATATTTCAACACGCATCATAGTGAGGATGTCCAATAGGTTAGAAAGAATAAAGAACATGGATTATAAATAATCAAAAGGGATCATGAAGAAGATAAAATAATGATAAAAATATGTCAAATCTAAGGCCCACCATTAATGAATCATTTTCTTTATCTCATCACATTTTCCATCGGTTGTGGTCTGTGTAACATATTCATTATCCTCTTAGCGCAACATTGAATATAAATCCTCAACTATAGTCATCAATGAACTATGGGTAGCCACATCTTTCACATGTGTATGTTTTACATCACTATAATCTTGACCTAGATCAAAATTTCATTTTACCATTTCTACCGTAACTACTGCAATATAATCCTATAATTGTTGAAAATAAACTTGTGAAAAGTCCACCTCCAATCCAAAAAAACTCGGCGTTATTGACGAAGAACCCATAATATCCTTGTAAACCACCACATGAGGGTCTATACTTAAATTATAAATATCTCTTCTTTTCCATCTGTTTACATTTTTTTTGCCAATCTCAAACTAGATTCTCATGCAATATCATCAATATATAGAGATGATGTATCTTGCTCTGAACTCTCCAATTCCAATGCAGATTTCAACTTTGATATCTACTTTTAGAATCAAAGTGAAGTACCTGCTCTAAATAAAGATTAACCTAAATAGTACAAATGATACCCCAAAGTGCTATCAAATCTACCAAGTCATGCTTTTGTTCTGAAATCAATTTACTCCTAACCTTATGACCTCTCTGAGTGGATGCTTGATCTGGTCATGTTGACTTTTTTCCTTCTTTTTGTTCCAATAAAATTTGATATAATTTAGAATATAAAAAATAGTTGTGTGCCTCTTCATATGAAGTCCTGGTACTCCTTTAAGTAGGTCCTGCTCCTTTTTCTTTGCACTTAATCATGGAGATCCTCACACTATATTACTAATAGAACTTTGAACCTCTTGTTTCTTCTTCAACCTGCTTTGTGCAAGATTTAATATTTTGAAATTTGAAGCGGGTTGTAACTAAAATTCTGGAGGCTAATATTGCATCACTTCTTTAATGTCTTCCTCTGAAATGCAAAAAGGTAGAACCTCCATTTCATTTGCAGGATCTACGAACAATGCAATCAAAAAGATATGTGCATTGATTGAAAATCATAATACGGAATCATACTTATCTACCAGATAAGGTGGGATACAGTATGACTCTATTGTTGCTTGTATCCCACAGTCTGTTCCATACTTTTTATAAACTTCATCATCCTTTAAATCTCGCGTTGCTTCTCTTACATGGTATTCCCCTTTTCGTGGAAAATAATACACATTATGCATCACATCAAAATCCACAAGATATGGCTTATTAACCACAAGCATCCTCCTTGCAACCAACTCAACAAAAAAATGATACAACGAGTAATTCTAGGTCCATGACCATAACGTGGAACATAGAACAAACATATGATTCTATAATGATAAATATTCTGCACTGAATCCTTATGCATGACATGCTCCATGCCATCAAGCCCAAAAATCATATCTTCATAGTTCGAGAATGGTAGGATAGGAAAAATATCACTATATTGCAAGTTAAAATCTAGAAATTTCATAAATAGTACCTTCCCCCATAATGGTTCCTTGATGTCAACCATGTTATCAATCTGCACAATAGGAATCTCCACTTCTTTGACCTATTTCATCTTTGGATGGGCTTTGGGTGCTAATAGAAAAGCAGGTTGTTGCTCAGCTCTAATATATCAGAAAGTTAATGATTTACATGGAGACATAGGTTTGTGTGACTGTGAAGTGGTCCAATGTAAGATGATTTACTATAAGACAATTTTTTTTTTTAGAAATGTTAGGTAGTTTCATTTCCAAAACCCACCAGAGGGATTGTGAATACTACCTACAGCATGGTTGGTTTTTTTCTATTAACTATTAGAGCGTAAACCCCATTCCTTTCGTGGAATTTGTACATCACAACTTTTTGGATAATGGTGAACTTTTCTTTATTCTGTGTGATCATAATAGAATTGGCATTCCTTTACTTTTAAAAGCTAAGTTACCAGGATATGGATTCATGCTATGCGAATTGGATAGGGAGAGAGCCAACTGTCCATCCCAATTATTCTATACTTGAAGGATAACAAATTAGCTCTGTGATTAATAGTTAGTTGTGTTTATAATTATTTTTAATTAATGCTATTTGTTGTTGTAATTACTGTTAACTAATGTTATTGTGATTTATTTTTTCTATTACTTAATGCTAATTATGGTTTGGTGTTGTAAATAGCTCGTGGTAACACGAGTTGGGACATGTTGTTGCTGTTATCTAATACCGGTTGTGGTGTGTTGCTGCTTTCACCTCATGCTAGCTATGGTTTTTCTGTGGATACTCTAACCTAAATGCCATATGTGATTGGTTGTTAATATTGTTACCCAATGGTTGTAGTGAGATGGATCCTACCCATTGATACTACCTACAGAGTTAAGTGTAAAGAAACCATGTTGTAGGTAGTATTCACAAGCCCTCTAATAATTAACTGAAACAAAGAAACCATGCTGTAGGTAGTATTCACAAGCCATATCATGGTTAATAAAAAATAAAACAACTACTAAAATTAAAATACAATTCAGCCTACAAGTAATAGCAAAACTCTATCATGGAATAGCAATAAGGAGGACATCAGAGGATGATGCAATATGTGTTTAGAATCCAAATATATGATAAGATGATCCAAGAACCATAATTTGTGGAAAAAGATGTTGACCTCATCGATAACCCGGGGGAATTAGCTTCATGTTAACCAGTTGATTCACTCGAAGGATGGACAAAGTATTTACTTGAAAAAAACTTTCATACAATTTAAATCCAGAAATTTGAGAAATGCATATATGAATACTTGCCTGGCCCTAAGAATTTTTTGCACACCTCGCACTTGGGAGGGGACATAAACCTGTAGAGCAGCATAGCCGAGGAATCAAAACCCTGTATCATATTCTCAAGGGCTTCATGGAAACTTGCTATGGCGACCTTCTGGCTATGGACCCATCTGTGAAAGGCCTGGCTAAAAATGACCACCACTTCCTCCCTGTTAACCATTTCCTCCTTACTGTTAACGTCGAACTGGTAACACGCTTAGAATAAATACCTCATTCCTGGACATTCACTACTTTCTTTAAAGATGTAGAGGAAGTTTATTCTTTTTTTCTTTTCATGGACCAGGAACCAGGACCAACGTGCTTCCCCAACAAGCTCTAACTATTAGAAGCCCAACCAGGCTATATACCGGCATTGAAAGAAAGGCACCTTTCTATATTTGATCATAATAGCTAATATATGTACCAAGTACTCAAGTATAAAACTTAGGGATAACTTTTTATCTATGATCTTATTCTCATCATTTAGAAGTACCTTAGTCTCTATATTATGGCCAAGGAATCAAAACCTTATGAACGAACTCTGAAAAAAGCATAGACCCTGTATCATCTTTTTAAGGGCTTCCACCGCCTAGGAATCTACCATGACAAACATGGGATTTCAAGTCATGAACTCCTGATCCTGGAACCGGGAGGAAAAAAAATTATACAAAACCCTAGGACACCATTTTGAGAATAATAATAAAAAATTGTGACTAATTTTTGGACTTCACGGATCTGTACAAAAAGGGATTCCAAAATCTTAGTGTGAAATTAAAGATTGGGGGGATTGCATTGGAATCAAAATCCTTTCCTCCACCTAGCATTGGTGCTCAAACCCCAAATCTCAAAGTCCCCTCTTCCTTTCTGCATTGGTGCCAAAACTCTTCATCTGGTTTGGTTTGGTTTGGTTGGGTAGAAAATGTTCTTTTGTTTTTGTTTAATTTATTTTATATATAATATAAATTTATATTTATATATATAATTATATTCTTTTAAATCAACAATTATATTAATGTATTTTTTTTGGGTAAGAATAGTAAACGGAATTGATACATTTTCTTATCAAATTGATTTAATTTGTAAAGCTAAAATTAATGTAAGTAAAAATATATAGCGTATATATAATGGTTTAAATTGGTTAATATGAATTTAATTTTTAGTTTCTTTTAGGTTGTATAAAATTAATTATAAGACTTTGAAGTCTTTTTAGTAGGAATTGCTATCCAATTTTGGGTTGGTCTTCATTATTTTTATGTCCCCACAAAGGACTATATATTTTTCAGTGAGTCTTATTAATAACCTAGTACAAGGAAGAAATATCACTATTTTCTTATGTTTATGTCAAAGTTACAATTTTTTATATTAAATATATTTGTTTAAACATTTATATCAAATTTCACTGGTCATTTCTTGTTGACGTTGGCCTCGATATTTGGTGCCCAAGCCTCGACGGCGGTAGAACATCATCGAGGTAGTAGGGTGTGCCAGTACTGGTTGGAGAAGTGACGATTAATGACAATCGGATTTGATGGATGATTCTTCATTCTTCATTGGATGTTTTCGCGAGTGCAGATATTGTGGTACCTGCAAAAATATCCACAAACATAAAAACCAAAAATGCCATCACCATGCACCCTCCCGTCTGTCCTTCATTGAGTTTCTAGGATGAATGAAGTCATCGGGGAATGAGATTTAATATTAAAGTACATGTAGGCTTGTACATTTTTTAGGAGGCCACTAATGCGTACATAGGTCTTGAACATCCCTCGACGATGATGGTGGATAGATGGTGGACGAAGACAAGTCAGTTGTGACCAAAGAATGAGCTCACTCCGATTCACGATTAATTCATTGTTTATTGTTAGAGCACAATAATTCATTGTTCATTGTCTTTTTTTTTTCTTGTCGTTTGTGCTAGATGAGAAGAGAGCACACAAAAAAAAAGATCTGACACTGCACTTGTGTACAAAGACATCCCATTCCTTCTCCCTATTTTTATTTATATTTCTCATTATTCAGTGCCACGTTGAGGCCATATTTGATACAAACGACAAGAAAGGGATGGAGTTGATCAAGGGAAACTACAACATTTACAGTTCCTTCTCTAGAAAAGGTGATTGGCATCTCAATAGGCACACAAGGGTCTTGTGGTTAGTGGTAAGCTTGACCTCTGCTTTCAGTTTACCTGCATGTGTTTTGAATTTTCCTTGCTTGGAATTAGTGGTTATGTTTCTAGGCACTTTTGTGTATCTTGGGTTAAAGGTTTGTTAAATTGTGTTGAAATTCACAACATAAGTGACTAATTCACATTAATCGTTGTTAGCTAGTCATATTTATGTTTCTGTGACTAAATTAGTCATTTATGTTAGTCATTTTTATTTTAGTCACTTGTTATCTAGTCATATATTTTATCTCGTGACTAAATTAGTCGTTTATCTTAGTCGTTTTTTGTTGGCTTCTTTAAAATTGATCAATTTTAGTCGCTTATCCCTTGAAAAAGCCATGGTGACTAACTTTTTTAGTCGCCTGGTCACTTATCTCTCATTTTGTACTAGTGTACAAAGGTGGATCTATGTCAGAATTGGACATCATAGCCATAGAGAACAAACTGGATCTATGTCTCATCAAGAGCCAAAAATGGGTGTGGCCCAGTATTTCACAACTTGGGCTACAACATAATATGACAAATGTTTCCATTAGCCCAAGGTATTCAATCCAAACCGTCTCAAGGTATGAATCCTAACCATGCAAATAAATGAGTTGATGTCGAACATGGAGGAAACTATTTGACTACTGGTTGTTGATGTGAACCATTAACAAATGCGAGGGAATCCCACCAATAATGAAATGAGCCCCAAGGTACCTAGTCCATTCTAAAAGGTGTGAATAGACGGTATTGAAGTTGAACACTTGAAGAATCCATTGATTAAGGGACATTAATGTATTCCAATAACTAAATGAAGAGGGAAATTGCCACTGATGATTGCAATCCCCAAGGTACTACCGAAAATCCTAGACTCCATTCCTAGAGAAAGATGAGTTGAATTCGATGGGAAAAATTTCGCTGGAAGGGAAGCCTTAAGGCATCCTCCATCATCCAACATGAGGAATAATCAAAGGTTGATCTAAGCTAGAGTAGGACTAAATACATGATGAAACATACCGGCACCAAGGAATGGTCGACACATGAGATCAAGACAACTGCAGAATGGATGACACAGGTTTTATCCTTGAACAATGAGCATTACACAAGAGTGACTTAGGCAACTTTTAACACAAAGGGACCATGATATAAATATGCAATGTAGGAGACATTAACATATTCTCCATATGATGGGAAGAGTAACCAACCGAAGGAGTAAATCAATCTAAGATCAAGTTTATCCTAAGTCCAAAAATAGAACCCAACTTGTTTGATAGACTCAAAATAGGTGCTTTGTTCCAGGATATAGTTGACTTGCTGTCATTATATTGAAAGACATTTAACACTCTTCCCTTCCCTTTTCTCTTTTAGGTGCTTTTTCATTTTTAAACGAGCTTGAAAAAGAAATAAAGCATGCTCAATAAGGATCCAACCATGTATAATTTTAGGAAGGGAAACTCAATACTTTCTTCTTTGTTTTACAAGTTTGAAGAAAAGATTGACTAATACTCGATAAGATACTGATCCTTGTATTTGAATATCGAGCCTGGATCTGTTCGTGCTCGTCGATTTTTTCATATTTAAAGAGTCTGAACAAATTAAAAAATAATTCTATACACCCTCTCATGGATTTCACATCGATCCTGAGTTGGTATATGCTCGCTGGTGTTTTCATATTTCGAGAGTCTGAAAATCCTAAAGAATACTCCAAAAGGTCTTTTTTTGTAAAGTTAATCTCCTCACCCAAAAAAGGGTAAAACGATGCGAGAGGGAACTCTTCTAGCCAAGTATGACTAGAGTTTTAGTTTTTCGTAAATAATCCACAAGGGTCTGGAAAATGGGTAAACTTATACCTAAGTGGATGTCCCTTTGATTCCTTTAGCGAATCTGAAGTGAACAAGTATACTCGGTGATCTTGTCATTTTTTTAGGAGTCTAAGAAGAGCTTAGAGAAAAATCCATAAAAATATTTTTCGTAAACGTTGAACGCGCCCGAAAAAGTGAACTCGTGACCTCCTTACTGTTTTTAACGATCTCAAAGGAGAGATTAAAGAATGCTTGCATCCTCCTTACTGTTTTTAACGAGCTCAAAGAAAATATGGAAGAATGCTAGTAGCCTCCTTACTATTTTTAACGAGCTCTTAGGGAGGGTTGGAAGAATGCTCGTAGAGGGAGGAGATGAGTGTCAGGGGCATGCGGGACTAGTTCCAAGCACATGGAATAGAGCTATGCACAATGAAAGGAACATGAGAAATATAAGTACATTCAGGGTGTGTCGCCTCCAGGTAAAAGGTGTCAAATCGCGAAGGCAAAATGATACATGGATTAACGGAAATGAGATTAGAGGTGGAGGCTTATATAATGAGCTAAAATCATGGAATTAGGCATCAGTCTCATTAGCGCAAGTAGGATCAAAATAAATGCATATGCGACTTAAACAAAAATATGGGATCCTTATAAGGAATGACTAGAAATATATGAGGAAGAAAGACATGAGGATTCTTCTCAAAGTCATGGTGAATCTAGAAAGGCTCCCAAGCCTATGATAAAAACTCAGCATGGGAAGCAAAATGGAATAAGGGTGCTAACTAGGGTGACCCATGTTAGGTAGGCTCTGTTGTCGGACTAGTGCAGAATGCATATAGAGATGACTAACACACCAATATAAAACATGCTCAACCCTATGGCGAATTTAGATGGCAAAAGATTCAAATGCATCATAATGGTGGGGAAGCCTAAACCTATATGCAAGGTTTTGACTATACCTGACATGATTGAACACAACGTCGAAAAGGACCAGTAAGCAAGCATAAGTCCATCTAAGAATCCTGTCTCCAAGAAACATTTGTACCAAGATCATATCTAAAACATATGTAAAGAAAAATCTGATACAAGTCACTGTGGTGAAAAAACTTTCAACTTCATTATCATCAACAATAGGCATATTGTAGGTAGAGTTAACCAATGAAGACTCTATTGTACCAAATCCTGAGGACTTACGATCAACAAGATCGAATTTAGGATGAAGATCAAAGTTATAGGATGTGATGGAATCTGCAGGAACAAATTCATCATCACAGGAGTTGAAAATTCTAGAATAAGAATCAAACTCAGTAGGAACATCGATTTGCAAATCTATAGGAGAGTCCAAAGACTCAACATTAGTAAGATCGGATTCCAAATTCAAATCGGAGCTAGAAATAACTGCAAATGGGTCAACATCCAAAAGAATGGAAAGATACGTTATAGAATCTAGAAAAACTTCATCAAAAGGAAGTATATAATCCCAGCTAGAACACATATCCAAACATTCAGATGGAGGTATCACCTGGTCAACTACCGAGAACAAGTCTCGAGAAGGTAAGCATGAATTCATAAGCTTCTTTTCAGTAGCAATTGGAATAAAGGAACAATATGACACATAATTCTCTTGTGACATGGTAGTGCCTACTAACGAGGGATATACTTGGTCTACAGTTGGGTAATAAGAAGGATCAACAAATGCAAGTTGATCAATAGTGACAATGCTTTTCTTGTGAGGAAGATGCATCATACGAAAGAAAGTAGACACCACAACATGCATAGTATATACGTAATCACGCCCGATGATCATATAAAAGTCCACAGGGTCCTTTAAAACCATAAAATAAAATAAGACTATTTTTCCACCTAAAGTAACAGGTACCTAAGGGAGGAATCCCACTGGTTCACTAGGTCTTCTATTGAAGGTCAATGACCAATTAACAACTGGAACAAGTTTAGGGAAACCTAAATCTCTCCAAGCATAAGGGGATAAGATATTAACAGATTCTGCTTCATCTATAATACATCGATGAACCACATGGTTTCTAATATCAACCCTTATCTGGAAATGTGTAAACGAAGGAAGACGAGGCCCAGCTAGACTATTCCAATCAAAAGAAATTATCCTAGAGCTTGGTAGGGGTTCACTCAGCATAGATGAAGTGCTCCCTTTATCAAAAACGTCCGAACTAATAATGCAAAAGACTTCAGGGGTAGGTCCATCAATGTCCAAAGGACTGATGGGATTTGTCAAAGATTGCATTGATTCGCTCAATTCACTCTCCGAAGGAAGAGTGAGGTTGACCTCATAATTTGTTGGTTGAACCACTTTATCAACCAAAGGTTGACTAGGATGTTGGGAATATATAGACAATTTAGGAGCAGAGGATCCTTCAGACATGGATCACACTCTCTGCACCTCAGGAATAACAAGGAACAGGTGAGTAAGGTGATCTCCCTTACAAATTTTACAAGGGAACTTTGGCTTGCATCCTATAAGCTTAGACTCCTTTACAACATCAGTACTCTCAGCATGACTAGCATTGGCTGAGAGCTTTCCCCCAGCATGAATTGAAGTGGCTAGTTTCTTAGAAGAAGAATACTTTTGAAGTACGGACTATAATTTTTTCACTTCTGGAGGTATAGGGCACAAATAGGTTAGGTGGTCTCCCTCGCAAAACTTACTAGGGAACTTAAGTTTATGTTAACTAGGTTTTTCGACAATGTCATCTTTCTCAGCATGACCTGCAGTGGTTGATTTAGTGTCTCCATTATGATTCATAGTAACTGGTGACTTTTCATTAATATGACCAGCAATGATCAACGACGCATCCTCAACGTGACCAATAGTGGTTGAAGACATACTTTTAGTATGATTCTCAGTTACTGAAATTTTTCTCCCAGCATGACTTGCAAAGGCTGTTTTCATAGGTTCAGTATGATTTACCGTGACTAAATGAGCTCCCCCAACATGACCTCCAGAGGATGGGTAGGTTCCCCTAGCATGCATTACAGAGGTTGGGTGGGTTATCCTATCATGAACTCTAGAGGTTGGGTGGACTCTCCCTTGCTTTGGAATCTTCTCCCTATTATTCCTTCATCTATTCCTTTTAGACTATTGGTTACTAGTATTACTACTTTCACTGCATGAGGTAGAGGGATGAGGATAATATGTTACTATCGAAGAAGGAATAAGGTTATGATGCTCTTGATTTGAGGTGGTTACTTGAGAATCATCAGGAGCATGCAAGGTGTTCAGAGTGGAAAACAACCAAATTGGTAGCCCTATAGTGAATCTTGGAAGATTGAAGGTAGCCATTAAGGGATTACCAACGTTCCCCATGAATGGAAAAGCATAATGAGACTCCTGAAAAAGGGTCCCTTGATTGGTGCTCACCAGAATGCTATCCATATTTTCTGAATCAATGAGCAAGAAATATCTAAGGCCAACTAAGAACAAGCAACACAAATATCACACCACTAGAAAGGTCCTAGGTGATCCAAACCAGGAAAACAAATTCCTTCCAAAGGGAAGTATGGGATGATTTGGTCCCAGAACAAACCAACAAAGGATGAAAAACAATTATTTGGGGTCCATAATACAGAGTCTTCGGGTGCAAGCGTTTGAATCACCAACCTCCTTCCCAAATCATTGCAAGGGATTTCCTCCCACGTATGGCCTAGGTACAATGGAAATAGCCTTCCACCATCACCTATGTATGAATCCTAGATTATGGATACTAAGGATACCAACCTTGCAAAGAGGTTATGGGGGGACAGTCCTAGGTAAAATCGATGCGCATGGGTAGGGTAACAAAGCCTGAAACTCAAAAGCACCAAAAAGGTACTAATAAGTCCCCATACGCACACCAATCTTGGTATATGCTCAATTGAATATCAGAGGTGTATATACTCTATTCAATCTCGCACAACCTCGTGCTTAAATCCGGTGTGAGTGGAGCTTCCCATTTCACCTTCTACAAAGATGGATTTTCTCCCTAAAAGAATGACACCTATGTTTTGACAAGTTTGATTGATCGTGGAGGAGTTAACTCACAACTCCCTACCTCCACAATCCTACTTAAGCTATTAGGTGTGTTTCTAAACTAGAAGAAAAACTAAGATCCTATCCAAGTTACTGATTGATTGCTTTAAAAATGTACTTCAAAACTTTCAGAAGAAGTAAAACAAGTGCAACTAAAGAAATATATTCTTTAACTAAAATATGAAGCACTTAATCACCACAAATATGCACTCACCCACTCTCCATTTCTTTTCAATGCAAGTCCAAAAGATATAATCTGGAATGCATATGTAAAAATTTTGTATCTACTTCAATTTTTAGTCTTTCCGAATGCAAAAGGTAAAAATTTAAAGTCTAATGTGCAAAATCAAACTTAAAACCTAAGCATGCAACTACTCAAACAACTAGCTATGCAAAAGAAAATTTCTTGTTTTTTGATGCAAAGCACTCCTAAATATTTTAAGCCACTTGAAAGTATTCTACCAACACTAACTTACAAAATGAACCAAATTTTTATGCTTTTCAAGGTGAGAACAAATCTGAAATTCAAAGTAACACACTACCAAAGCAAATGCAAAAACTTTTAGATCTCCTTATTAAACAGTGAAAGCAGCCATAAACCCTTTAATTCTTATCATGTAACAATTCCAAAATTGGGAAAATCATACACAAAGGAATTTTAGACCCAATCAAATAAAAGGACCTACTAATAAATATGGTTTGGCAAAGCTAGGTTTGCACACAAACAGTGCAATCAAGGTCCTAAACAACATAAAAGACACTTGAACTTTCAGTACAAAAGAGAGATCAAAAGAATAAGGAAGGACGAGAAAGCAATCTAAAGAGAAAATTTCACTCAAATAGATATAAATTGGGTCAAATAGACTCAATAGGTTCCAAATCCATTTAAATTGGAGCAAGTGGATCCAGTTAGACTCAAATTACGGTAAAAAACACCAAACTTGTTCACAAACCCCCAACTTGGGTCAAGAAACCCCAAATTCTTCCAAACAAGCCCAAATTGCTTCAAAAAGATCCCAAACATCAAATTAATATTAGTCAAGAGACAATACACCACTTCGAAGGGGTGTTACACAGACCTAGGATCAACAAGGACTCCAAAAAATGCAATCAAAACCCCTCAAAAAGCTCCAAAATACAAAAAACTCATGTACAAGAGGTACCTGCAAGTGTGAAAGGGTAAAATCGTGAGGGAATCGCGAGTGTAAAAGGATTACACCTACGAATTTGTCTCAGACCCGTGACTTTAAGTACCACAAACTCACGAGTATGCATAAAAGTCCAAAAATTTGCAAAATTCCCCTAAAAAACTAAGCAAGGAAGGGTCTAACAAAGATTAATGACTGGTCCTAACATGAAATTAAACTCATACCTTCAAATATACTGGAAAAAATGCCTTGGATACCCCAAAGAAGATAGGCTTCTCCCTAGTGGATTCGTTAGTTCTGTTGTTAGGGAAAGTGTTCCTATATTAGGGGTGAGATTACCAACGTATTGGGGTAAAAGATAGACATACAAGGTTCTTCAAGTACAATTTTTAAGCAAAGAGATTAGGGTTTAGGAGAATGTGTGCCTTACTCAGAATGTTGATCCAAGATTCTCCTCTTGTTCTCCAATGCAACAACCTACAAAAGCATTCAACAAAACCTTCCTCAAACCAATTTGACTACAAATAAAATATTGATATTTATAAGGAAATATAACATCAAATTGTAATCGGATTTGAAACATACATGAACAAATCTATTTGGAAAGGGAATAATTTCCAATATTTATTACTGAATGAAGCAAGTACATCAAATTATACCTTCCTTCAAGCATGGAACTTCATGAAACCAAGATTCAAGGTCTCCTGCTCCTCTTCTCCAAGGATCCCAACCTCTGATAAGATGTGCTAGGGTTTACAAGAAACTAGGGCACAAGTGAGGGGATTTGAGTCTCAATTTCTCCAGCATAACATTATAATGGACTTGATCTCTATTCATGGTCCCTCTCTCTCTCATATATAACAAGTGAAGAAGATATGGTCGAATAGGAAGTAGCTACAACCGAAGAGGATATTCCAAGACCACCCAAACCAACCATTTTTCGCGATTATATATATATATATATATATATATATATATATATATATATATATATAGTGTTTCTGAGGTACCCACAACTCTGAAATGGAAAAACCCTGGGTACTCGCAACTTTACCATGTGAAACCTGTGTTTTTTTGGCAAACCCGTGGGTTAAGAAGCCTTCAAACTGCGTTTTTGTGGGAAAATGGTAAAAAACAACCTTTTATGGTGGTTTTCTGGAGACGTTTTGGTCTCCAAAATTGTTCCTAAGGTTCCTATCTATCAAATGGGTCGTGAATTAGGTAATGCATCCATCTAAAGTCCAAAATATGGTTCTTCCATCCATAAATGTCCTTTTGTGTGACTCACAGTAGCCTCATGAAGTGTCATCAAGCGACCAAAAGATGTAATTGTTGTCACAGACGAAGAAGTGCCAATTTTGGCTATAACACTAGGTAAGCAATTTATTTGAACAACCAATAGTATATTATATTTATGTTTTATATGATTCTATCCTCCAAAATTATGATATGTCTTGATTCGAGTGACCACTCTGTCAAGGAGTTGGTCATGGGTCCAAAACTCCTTGAAAAATGTTAGACATAATTTCATGTAAGTTGACATATGGGCTAGTTCAGGCCCTCTATAGTTAACCGAATAATTTAGATTAAGAGGAGATTTTACTTTTATTTGCAATGAAATTTTAGTTATACAAGCTTCAATGGACTCTTAACCAAACTATATATAATTTGGTGAATGATCATGTTTACCAACTCAAGCGATCATAGATCTAGGACAACTTCTGTTTATTATGATACTTATAAATCTTTTTATTATTATCTACATATCATTCCTAACTTTGTATCTAGGTATAAATTGCATGCTAGGAATTATTTATCTTTTCTTAGTCACATGTTGGGGTTCTCTTATGGGTCCCAATCGACTCGTAATTCTTGAGATCCTCGATGGACAAAACGCAGGCCTATATCGTCTGGTCTAACTTTGGGTTGAGCAAGTCTAGCAATTTATGCACCTTGAGGTAGTGAATCATTGAGTGGGTTGAAAACTTAGGCATGTAGATCTCAAGAATATGAGTACTATTCCCATCATGGTTCTCTACATCATATGGTTAGCTTGAAATGCCTAGTTGTTTATAAACAAAAAGGTTCCTACTTTCCATGTCTCAACATAAGTTATTGCTTTGTTCAAGTTTTTAAAGGAATCCACTCCCATGAAGATCGTTGATAAGTATCTAAACTTCCTTTTTAGTGATGCTTTCATTGAGTTTTACATATTGATGAAAGCTTTTCATAAGGAAAAATCACGTCTAGTTTTGTCTTCTAAATATTGAGACATGTATATGGTGTCAATAGTTGAATAATTCTTACTTTTGAAATAATGTTTTTGAAGTTAATGATCCCATAGTCAATCTTAGTTCCTTTCTTACCAACCTAGATCCATCTAGACTTCAGATCTATCGTGCATTGAGAGGGATAAAATGTTTGGAGATGTAAACATTTTTTATTGTCATATCTTGTTGGATAGGTTTACGCATGAGGGATTTGTTTACATTTTACTTTTGAATTTTTTTACATTGTTTTACTTTTTAGATTTTTTAAGAAGTAAATGCACATCTCGACACAATAATGAATCTAGTGCTTCTACGTATGAAAGTGATTTGTATCCTTTTTTCAATATAAGTTATTTTTTTTCTCCTTGAAAAAAATAACGTACAAATGACCTACATTATGTAGAATCCTCCATGACCGTGAGAAAAAATGCTAATCATGCTAATGAAACATCTCAATACCATTAATATAATGTAATGATGTAGATATTCATTGATTTTTTTTTAAGTCTCTATTAAATTATTTATTATCTTAATGGATAGAATCAATACTTCCTTTTTGGACCTAGACACGAGAATAAGATTAATATCATAACAATGTAGTTATTTTGTTGTGTTTATTTATATTTGTATTTTAATGTAATACATGAAGGTCCATATCACCTCCTAGCTACTAGAACAAAGTACTTAGTAGAAAACTTGTATTATATTCTTTTTGAAAATGTCAAAATTATTAGAAATATACAGTACATGGTTGTCATTAGAAAGAAAGTACCTAGTTACAAGATAAACCTACTACCTAAAGCGTTAAAAAAAGTCTACATACTACTTGGAAATTTAGAAAAAGGTGTTTTTTTGTATCTACTAATTCTTCTTAATGCCAAGCTAAATACTCTCTAGAAAAATATCATAGATTATAGTTAGATCAAGATCATTGATGCAAGGAGAGCCTGCAAGGGTGTAGCTCACATGTAGCTCAATTCGTGTTTCACTTGATATAAAGGACATGTTGTAAATGGAGGTCACGAGTTTAAATCACCCTCACTAACCCATGCCCTGTGCTTGTGGGCTGTGTGGGTGCACCTAGGGGTGTAGGGGTAGCTGACGGGATTGGACCCCTCAACCTCGTATCATGTGAGTACCACCCGTATCTAAGTTGCCAATTTCCCTAGTACAAAAAAAAAGAGATCATTTATGTGGGGAGGTCATGGTACACCATAGAGGTTAAAATGAGTACTTTTTTAATGTTAGAAAGGAAAATAAGCTTAATATCACCATATAGTTATTTCGTTATAATTATTTTTATTTTTATTTGAAATAATATCTCATAGTTCATATCACCTCTTCTCTATTAAAAAAATACTTAGTAGCAAACTTGTCCTTATTTATACTAAAAAACTGCAAAAATAATTATGACAAATATAGCTTTTCACTAAAAACAAAATACTTGGTTGTCCTTAACATTGTTGTGATTATCCTTGTAATTGCTGGTATTGTTGTAATTGTTGGTATTGTTGTGGTCATTATTGTACCTTTCCTAGTTAGAGCAAGGGATTCATTGCAAAGAGGTAGCACTTAAGGTTTTGATGTGTAGATGTTTTAGTTAGGTATAAATTATCTTCTTATTATTTTTGCACTTCCTAAAAGGATATTAGGATATGTAATGATAATAAGATGTTACTTATTCATGATACCATCTTATGATTAATTATTGACATTGCGTCTCCAAGAAATTTCAACTAAATACAATTTACTTAATTTCTAAATATATCTTTCATGACATAAATTGTTGTTACACTAATTTAACTAATCATTGTTATGCTCTCTTAATTTTGCAATTCTTAAATTTATATTAAAAATGATCAAAATAATAAGATACAAAATTTAATAAATAAAATAGAAATATTAAAATATCAAAACATGTTTGACCATAATCCAATCAATAATGGAAGGAAAGCTCAATCCAATCGATAATGGAGGCTCTATGATGGAAAATGAGTTCACTAAGTAGGCGTAAGGTCAATGAGTTCAACGAGTAGGCCTTAAGTCTATGCCTGTCACGAACTTTACCGTTTATAATATAATAACAACATGATATTAACACAATCTCTATTCCATGCTTTGCAACACATACAATCTCTATTCCATGCTTTGCAATATATATTTGCTATTCAACCAGTCTAGATCTAAATCTTAGATTTTATCAAGTCCCGAGAGGGATCAAATCTCTCAAGGTGCAAACCTCTCTTTGAATAGCTAGTTGAGCGCAATACTTGAGCCACCTAATCCTAAGCTCTAAAGTCTCTAGTTTAAGTCTCATATTTACTTTTTACTTTGTATTATTTGTTTTTGTTTATGGCCGACATAATATTTATTACTTTTTACTTTGTATTATTCTTTTTTGTTTACTTTGTATTATATTTTGTTACTGGACAAACACTCTAAAGTCTCATATTTACTTTTTACTTTGTATTAAAAGTAAAAATAAAGTCTATAGTTTAAGTCTCATATTTACTTTTTACTTTGTATTATTCTGTTTTGTTTATGGCTGACATAATATTTACCACCTAATCTTAAGCTCTAAAGTCTCATATTTACTTTTTACTTTGTATTAAAAGTAAAAATAAAGTCTATAGTTTAAGTCTCATATTTACTTTTTACTTTGTATTATTCTGTTTTGTTTATGGCTGACATAATATTTACCACCTAATCCTAAGCTCTAAAGTCTCTAG
The DNA here is from genome assembly GCA_027924585.1 of Larix kaempferi. Lineage (NCBI taxonomy): Eukaryota > Viridiplantae > Streptophyta > Pinopsida > Pinales > Pinaceae > Larix > Larix kaempferi. The sequence goes on along the minus strand of BSBM01000350.1, from coordinate 9,003,849 downwards.
TTTAAGTGTCATATTTACTTTTTATTTTGTATTATTCTTTTTTGTTTACTTTGTATTATTTTGTTACTCGACAAACACTCAACCTCCCTCACACTGGATTATAGAACGCCTCTCGAAACAACAATAATTTATTTACTTGCTATTATTATAACTTATAACAAGATATAGAACAAAGACAAAATAAATGCAACTCATGGCTTTTTCTTTTAGTTATGCGAGTGCTTAATGCTTAATATACATGGGCAAGGAATGCTTAATGCATTAGATAATAAGTTTTAATAGTTATACTAGAACAGGTGAGAACATTGACTTGACCTTCACGTTGACGTTATCAAGTGTTTTGATTAATATGAAAATTATAAGAAAATACAAAGTAAATAGCAAACACTTTCAAGAAATTACAAGTGAAGTAACTAAGACTGTAGGTGCACTCACTCATAGTCTTCTCCCCTACTGTCTTCTTGCATCCTCCCTTTAATATATTAATGTTTATATCTTAAAATTTGGGGTAGATTACCATATATGCTTTTCTTAGATTAAAGGCGGATGGGACAAGTGTTGATATTGATTTTATGGGATCGATATTGATTTTATGGGGTCCTTCAAAATTCTAAATAAAGAATTATAAAAAAAGAAATATAAAAAATAATAAGTAAGGAAGGTAACAAGTAGCTAGCTCATGCATAGACAACAGGCAATTACAACTAAGCATAGAAAGCAAGTAACATATAACTTGTTCATGGCACTTAATTTGTGTTTACCTACCACAAGTTAAGTGACTGTACTAGTCTATTGATTTAAAATATGCTTTGAAGATAGAATCATTTGGATGTAACTTTAGAGATCGAAATTAAAAAGAAAAATCATTTGTATGCAATTAGTTAATGAGTAAACATGTCATTTCTAAATATTATTACAAAAGAAAAACATAATTTAGTACTCAAAGTTCAAAAAATAAAAATTTACGGTATAACCATTAAAAACAACAATTTCTTCTTTATTGAGCCAGAAAATTTACAGGCCAAAGTGTATTTCTATGTGAAATGTTACTGCTATCAAGCTTGAAAGGTAAAGCTGGAAGACAGAAAAGATGTCAATCAGGCAGATGAAAAGCACATAGTTATCACATATTTTCACATACATAGGCAAATAAGTCTACATTTGTTTTAATGAAAAAGCAAGGTGATTTGTTCAAGAAAAGACGAAGACAGTGAATGTGAGATTGAGTGGCTTAGATAACAAAATGTTGATGTTAGCAAATATTGAATGTTTTATGGTCAAAATATGCACAGTTTGTAAAACATTCACTTCATCCACCATTATAACTCTGTAAATGTTCACCTGGATAATTTCTCAACAAAATTTGTACGACTCATAACACTTTACAAATATACTAATTTCTTGTATTTTCACTACCACCGACACCAATTTTTAAAAGACAAGCAAGTAACGAACACAGCATTACTGTAACCAACAGCAGCAGATACTATTGTGTGCATGCCAAGCCAGTTCACATTTTACAAGCATTTTCGCAATAGCTTTGTATTTCCTTTATCCCGGCACCAAACTTTCAAGATTCAAAAGACAGTTTAGCAACCAATATAAGATCTTGGTAGCTAAGAGGAAAAAATAGATATCTGGAGATGAGATTCTCTCTGGCTCAAACAATAACGTTAGATGTCCACAAGTTTTTAGGTGATTCTCTGTGACTGTGATTAGTGCTGATATTACCATGGACCCCACATTACTCTGATAGGTAGAGCGGCTCTAATATATCACAGCCCAACGAACGGACTTCAGTATTTGCCAAATAGAGCTGCTCTATGATATTGCCCGCCTATGTAACAACCCAACAAACACACTTCAGTACGTAAGGAGGTTACTTTCCTGTACAGCTTTTTATTAACAAGATAAATGTCGGTAATTTACAACTATTGTAAGCCTGGAAGCAAGAATTGTAAGTAATACGTACGGCACCGGCAAAACTGTCGTTGGCTTCTTCTCATCGAAAATGAGATAGCATTTCTTCATATTATCTGTCATCAATATACCTTTGGTTGTCATATTAAAAATAATGTGTACACCTCAAAACACACAAAGATAACGATTTGTTTTCTTTACATTGGAAGCCTCACTGAGACAGGAGCAAAACAATCGATGTTGGCCCCAAGTCGATGGAGCCAAAAGTAATGCTGAAACTCTGATGATGTGTATTAAGTAATTACCACGGGAAACTTTTCTGAAAAGCTCGCTCACAGTCAACGCATCGCGTTTCAAGAAAAAATGTTTCTACATATTCACCATCAATACACTTTCCACACATGTCACAACGAGCAATACAATGTCTGCAAGCCCGACACTCTCTTTGTGTGCTCTGACATTTCTTACAATGCCATCTCCAGTTAATCTTGGGCAACCCGGCAAACATAACTGTAAAGCCCATAAACAAGTGAACCATACAGTCAATGACAACTAAATGACAAGTCAACAATAAATGCACAATATGGTTTTGAAAAAATTAGACAAACTGAAGAAGAGAACAATCTACAAGGATACTTTGCTTTAATTTTTCTTCCACTTTACTTCAAAAATTAATTGGGCGGAGTTGCAAATCTTAACTTCACGGAATACTTTACTTTGCATGAATTGCGCACTTCATACAAATTACATTTTGCACACTCCTTTTACTTTACTAAGATTAAGTGCGCGGTTAACTTACTATACCTATCTAACTGCGCATAACCCAAACTTAAACAAACTTTGTATAAAGATATTTTATGCTAAAACATAAGAACTTAAATATATGTCAAAGGTTTGAAATACTTGAGAATCTTGATTTGATTTACAGAGCGTAAATGTAAATAACATTTACACAGGAAAATATGAATTAGATGTGCGGCCTGCATAAACAAACATTGTTGAGAATGAATACATGAAACTTGAGAACTTGTATATTTACCACTGTAAAACAGAGTAACTTTGCCGCAATACAGAGAGATGAGATTCACTTCAAACTTTCACTTCTTACACAGAGCTTGGGCTCTTAAAACACTTCAGGGTTTTTTCACTTCTTCTCTTCTTCACTCCTCTCACTCTTCATCTCTTAGAGAGCTTGAGCTCTCACTTACTAAATATTATGTCAGAGTTTTTCATTTATAGAGATGGCTTCACTTGGAAGCTACAGGGTTGCATTAAACATTGCAATCAATTTCTACTTAAAATATCTGATCTTGCGAATACAACAACGGCTACTTAAATACTACATGACGTGCGTCGGATTGGTTGACAACTTACTGACATATCAGACTCTGCGTGTCGACACAAACTGACTGTCAGGGTGACTGATAGAGCCGGCGTAGATAGATACGCTATCAACTCATTAATTATGATATTTCCAACACTCCCTCTTAATTATGAGCGGATGTGGATCATTAAACAAAAGTAAAATATTGCAAAATATTTCAGAGCTGAAACATGCTCTATTCATGACATAGTTCACTATGCAGAACTTGTCACTCCCAAACAACTTCGCAGAAATTGGAATGGGTCCTTTGACAATGGTTTTGTAAATATGTCTACAACTTGATCTTCAGACCTGCAAAATTCTAAACAGATTTCCTTGTTGTTTATCAATTCTTTGATGAAGTGATACCTTGTGTCAATGTGCTCCGTTCTCTTGTGAAACACATGATTCTTTGACAGTGCGATTGCTGAATTGTTGTTGCAGTAAATGACTGTGGGTTCTTGCTGGTTCTGCGACAGATCACTTAAAATCCTCCGCATCCAAACTGCTTGACATGCAGCGCTTGTAGCTGCAACATACTCTGCTTCTGCTGAAGAAAGAGTCACTATGGGCTATTTCTTTGAAGCCCATGATACAACACCTATTCCTACATGAAATGTATTCCCATATGTGCTTTTTCTGTCATCTATGCTACCTCCATTGTCGCTGTCAGTGTATTCAATGAGTTTGAAATTTTCTGAGGTTGAATACAAAATACCAAAGTCTTTTGTTCCACTTACATACCTCATAATTCTTTTACCTGCTTGCCAATGTGCTTCTTTTGGTGACTCCATTAATCTTGAGATTAGGCTGACTCCATACATGATGTTTGACCTCGTTGTTGTAAGATACATAAGGCTGCCAGTAAGTCTTTTAAACAATGTAGGATTTACAGTGGATCCATCATCATCCTTGCTCAATTTCAAACCTGTTATCACTGGTGTTGGAGCTGTCTTGCAATAACATCTTAAACGTGTTCAAGACATCACTTGAATACTTCGACTGTGATATAAGAATGCCATTTTTAGTCTGCTAGAATTCAATGCCCAGAAAATACTTCATAAGCCCCAAATTAGTCATTTCGAATTCACTCTCCATGACTATTCTGAATTCTTCTATGCCAAATTCACTAGTAAATATTAAATCATCTACATACATGCAGACAATTAACTTATTACCTTGCTGGTTGATTTTTGTGTATAGCATTGGCTCACATTCACTTCTGTGAAATCCATTCTGAATGAGGTATGAGTCAATGCGACTGTACCAAGCTCTGGGAGCTTGCTTCAACACATACAATGCATTTTTCAGCTTGTATACTCTGTGTCCTTGTCCTGGAACTTCATAGCCTTGTGGCTACTCAACATATACTTCTTCCTCCAAATAACCATTTAAAAATGCAGACTTAACATCCATTTGGTAAATAGGCCATTTCTTTTGTGCTACGATGGCCAAAACTGTTCTGATAGTGTCCATTCATGCTACAGGTCCAAAAGTTTCATTGAAGTCTATGCCAGGATGCAGAGTGAATCCTCTTGCTACCAATATTGCCTTGTGCTTCTGCACATTTCCATCAGCATCTTGCTTGGTCTTATAAATCCATTTCATGCTTATCACATCCTTATCCTTAGGAACATCAACTAGTTTCCATGTTTGATTCTTCTCAATGCATTCTATTTCTTCATCCATGGCTTGTGCCCAAAATTTCTCTTCAATAACTTCTTCAAATGTTAAAGGATCATTAACTTGAGAAAATAATACAAAACATGAAAATGAATTAGGTGTACCAGCATCATATATCTCGCGCAGAATTCTTGTCCTCGACGGAGTTGCTGGTGTTGAACTGCCCGAGCTGGGTGAACTGCTTGATGGAGTTTGTTGCACACTTGGTGTGCTTGACGAAGTAGCTTGATTTGCGCCTTGTGTTGGAGTTGCTTGTGCTGGAGCATTGTGCGCAATCCTTGGAGTAGATGGAGTTGCGCAGTTCAGATTTACATGCGGAGTCTCATGCACATCTTCTGCACTGTCATCATGTTCAACATATGACACAATTTTCACACTCTTCTCTACAGTTCCATCCCATGCTTCATTTTCCACAAACTGAACATCTCGATTGATGATGATTTTCCTTGCAACATGATCATACAACTTGTATGCTTTTGTGCCTTTAGAATATCCAATAAAGATGCATTTTTGTCCTTTATTGTCTAATTTTCTTCTCAGCTCATTTGGAACATGTGCGTATGCTACACAACCAAAAACTTTCAAATGCGAAACACTATGTTTCATACTTGTCCATGCTTCCCGAGGAACCTTGTTCTTCACGCTCTTTGTCGGACATCGATTCGTGATGTATACTGCAGTTGCCACTGCTTCATCCCAATATTCATTTGACAGATGCGCGGCTGCCAACATGTTGCGTGCCATCTCCATGATGGTTCTGTTCTTCCTCTCTGTGATACCATTCTGCTGTGGTGTATACTACGCAGTGAATTGCTTTTGTATGCCATAATTCTTGCAAATATTCAATAAATCATTCGAAACATACTCACCACCTCTGTCTGTTCTCAAAATCTTGATGTTGTAACCACTTTGCTTCTCCACAAGTGCCTTGAACTGCTGAAAACAACTAAACGCGTTAGATTTATGTTTTAGAAAATAAAACCATGTTTGTCTTGTGAAACCATCAATGAATGTGAGAAGATAAGTGCATCCTCCCATGGATGGTGTTTGCATCGGTCCACAAATACCAGAATGCACAATTTCAAGTGGTGCGTGAGCTCTGTATGACTTTCCGACTGGAAAATTTTCTTTGTGTTGTTTGCAAAAAATATAGCCTTCACAAATTCTCTCTGGCTTTTCAATCAATGGCAATCCTTTCACCATTTCCTTAGTGTGCAATAGCTTCATTCCACCAAAGTTCATATGTCCAAATCTGAAATGCCATAACTAAGATGCATCATTCATTTCTGTTTGAAACGCAGCTTGCATTGCGCTATCATTTTCTTCCTTTGCACAATGAATTTCTGCTTCTTTGCTTTCTGCTTTGAACACAGATCTGTAATTTTCATTATGTCTTGTGTGAATAACTTGAGTTGTTTTTTCTTTTATGAGGGGTCTCATCCTCAAAGGAAACAAGCGATTGCTTGTCATCTACACCTCTGCTATTTACTGATTGCTTGGATATCTGTCTTTGAGCAGACAACGCTTTCCTATGATATGGATTCTGTAACCTTTTTCCAACAACTGTCCAATATTCATCAAATTATGCTTCAGAACTTGAACATAATAAACATCAGACATATGTTTATACTCCCCCTGTTTGATTAGAATGTCAACAGTACCCTTTCTCAAAACAGTGACTTGAAAATTGTTTCCAAGTGTGACATCAGTTTGAACTGATTTATCTAGACTAGAAAATATACTTAAATTACCAGTCATATGATTGCTATAGCCTAAGTCTAAATACCATATGTCATTTAGAATTTCTTGGACAACATTGCATTCCAGTGGTGATGCGCATGCTAAGAACATTGAGCTGTTCGAAGTGTTGTTGTTGCTTGTCTGAGCTTCACCTTGCTTTCCTTGCTCATACTGCTTCTTCCTGCATTCATATGCGAAGTGTCCATACTTCTTACAATACTAATGACATTGAATTTTTGATTTGTCATACCTTTGTTCACTTGACTGAGTGGAAGTATGATTCTGGCATCTATCAGTGCCATGTGCAAGGCTGCTGCTACATCCTCCTCTTAAAGAACTTCGTCCTCTGCCTCTTGAGTTTGATCTTCCTCTGCCTCTTCCATGGCTTATGGATGACTGTGTTGCGAATGCACCTTTCAGCGATGTATCTGAACCGTTGATTCTATGTTCATGATTAAGTAATGAAGCTTGCAACTCATCAATAGTAAATGTGGACAGATCTTTGTTTTCCTCCAGGGTTACAACCAAAGATTCAAATTTCTTTGGAAGAAATCTAAGAACTTTTTCAACAACTCTTTGATCAGTTAGAGTTTCTCCACGAGACTTTATTTGATTAACTAGACCAATAACACGAGTATAGAATGAGTCTACTGACTCAGTTTTTTTCATAGACAGAGATTCAAAATCTCTTCTCAGAATCTGAAGTTTGGCAGTCTTTACCTTGTTCAAACCTTGATATGTTGTTTCCAGCGTGTCCCGCGCTTCCTTAGCCGATTGCGCTGCTGCTACTCTTGGGAGTATTGATTCATGTGTTGCTTGATGTATGTGGAACAACGACTTTCCATCTTTCTTCCTCTGTTCTCTCAAGACATCCTTCTCAACTTGCGTGATATTGTTGTATGCTGCTGCATTTGCTGGTTCTGCATAACCATTCTAGACTATGTCCCATACATCTTGACCTCTAAACAAAGCCTTCATAGTTAGAGACCAATATTCATAATTTTTACCAGAAAATATTGGGGTTTGCAAATTACCCGAAGTGGAAGCCATTCTTAATCACTTTTCCCTTATGTAAATAAAATTCTACTTTCTGTAAACCAGGCTCTGATACCAGATCAAGGAAAAATGGCACGCGCAGTCAATTAAAAAATTTACTGCGCAATACATGAATATTTCTTTTCTTTTGCTAAGGACATGCCCTGGACCTAGCAAATACTTTGTTTTAATTTTTCTTCCACTTTACTTCACAAATTAACTGCGTGGAGATTACATGCGCAGTTCACCTTAACTGGGCGATTCAACTTTCTACTACACAAAGATTTAACTACGCGATTCATCGTAGTTGAACTTTGCCCAAATGTGCAAATATTAATTTCACATAATACTTTGCTTTGCATGAATTGCGCACTTCATACAAATTACTTTTTGCACACTCCTTTTACTTTACTAAGATTAAGTGCATGGTTAACCTAGTATACCTATCTAACTGCACATAACCCAAACTTAAACAAACTTTGTATAAAGATATTTCATGCGAAAACATAAGAACCTAAATATATGTCAAAGGTTACTGCACGTTAAACTAGGGCATTTACTATCGTGAAATACTTGAGAATCTTGATTTGATTTACAGACTGTAAATGTAAACAACATTTACATAGGTCAATATGAATTAGATGTGCGACATGCATAAACAAACATTCTTGAGAATAAATACATGAAACTTGAGAACTTATATATTTACCACTGTAAAACAAAGTAACTTTGATGAGATTTACTTCAAACTTTCACTTCTTACACAAAGCTTGGGCTCTTAAAACACTTCAGGGGTTTTTCACTTCTTCTCTTCTTCACTCCTCTCACTCTTCATCTCTTATAGAGCTTGAGCTCTCACTTACTAAATATTCTGTGAATGTTTTTCATTTATAGAGTTTCATTTCACCGACTCAAGATGGCTTCGCTTTGAAGCTACAGGGTTACATTAAACAATGCAACTAATTTCTACCTAAGAAATCTGATCTTACCGAATACAACAACGACGGCTACTTAAATATTACATGATGTGCACCGGATTGATTGACAACTTACTGACATACTGACATCTCAGACTCTGTGTGCTGACACAAACTGACTATCAGGGTGACTGATAGAGCGGACCTAGATAGATACTCTATCAGCTTATTAATTATGATATTTCCAACAGTTTCCAGATATCTAATGAAAAATAAGATATAGCAGACAAGCAGAGGAGCATCCACCACTGTGTGCATTCTTTCTTTAAAAAAAAAAACAGTAGGAGCGAATTTTTTTTTAAATTCTATCCTTTCAATAAAACCATGCAACTACAATAGCTCAATACGTCTGACATTACTTACTGTGCAAAATGCACGAAAACTATATTCAGCAAGTATAAATACCTTTAAAATGTAACAACAAATTCCTCTCCCTGAAATTTCTTAAAATCAGAAACTAAGAAACACGGGTACTAACCTTTGTAAGATTTGGACTGATGTCCAGCACTTGCTCCAGTACATATCTGTAATTTTTCGGCACTCTATTAAAATCAAATTTCGTAAACGGACTTGAGACCTTGCAACGAGTTCTAAGAGGGCATCATCAGTGAGCCTTTCGCTTAGAGGATCCTCCACATGTATTTTTTTCCACAGAGAAGAATCACCTTTCATCACTGTATGCAAAGACTTGCAAACTTTTTCAAGTGAAATAAGATCTTGTAGGTCCAAATACGAAAGAGTAAAGAAAAGCGCAACATGGGGTTCTCCTCTTTCTAGTTCTCCTTCACTGCAACCTTCCATAGAAAGATCTCCTAAAGTAGCTTGCACTCGAATGTTACTAGTGTCATCTCTATTTTTTGCAGGGCTATGTTGCAATCTATCATTAGTTTCTTCAAGCTGTCTTGAGAGTAGATCTCCCAAAGTAGTAGAAATATATCCTAAAAGAGCTTGCAATAGAAGATTAACAATGGCATCCCTATCTTCTGAATAGATCTCTTGTTGTCTATCATTACTTTCCTCCAGCTGTGTGGGAAATGCTGCTTCACCAGAACTTTAGAAGTCTCCCAACAACTCACCATCTTTCAAGGATGTCAAATAAGCTCCCTTGTAGCTCCAGTCTACTAATTCCATTTTGTCAAGCAATTCATCCTGCTTAACATCAGAATCAATAGTTTCACACTCAACCTGTGTTTTTTCGGCGGCATCCCAAAAAATGGGTTCATAATCTCCAATATAGCTAATTAATTCATTCACATCAAAAGGTTCATAGCAAGGCGCTGGCTCCCAAGCAGATTTATGCTGATCTGGACAAGTTTTTGTGGTATACCAACCACAATTTGACCCCACACTCGACTGGCTTTTTTGTGACATTGCGTTATCATCATTCGTCCTGTTTTCAAATCCGGACACATGCTTCTTCCGAGGGAGTCAACCATAAAATACTCTTTGTCCTTCCAATTACCCCTTAATCGAGAACCTTCAATATGAAAATCAGTATTTACTCAAAGAACATAAGTCACCATTATGTCTAACAAAGTTAGTAATCATAAAATCCTCCCAATCATGCCACAAAACAGGATCTGCAGTGCCGGGACCTCCTATGCCCTCACAATCACCATTACTCAATTGACAGTGTTCACCACGATCTCTAACAAAATCAATATCACCGGAAACCTTCTCCTCAACCAGAATACCATTTCTACTACCATCTTTGCTCCCAATATTTGGATTTATAAATTCATTTAAAACAAAAACATTGCAATCCCAAGTACTAGAAGCCAATTTGTTTTCCAACGAGCATGGAGGAATGTCAGATGCCATGATTTCTGCTGTTCACTACACACAAAACTGGAAAATTCCTTAAAAATGCAGAAAACTTTATTTTCTCAAGCCCAAAATCTTTCAAAACCCTTAAGCCTCACAGAAGACAACAACCCTAAAAATCGATAAAGCCATAAAAACCTGCGACTTTAAATTCAACACCGGAAGAAACAACTATTGTATTAAAGACACTGAGTACAGGAAAATTAACTCAAATAAAGATAAAATTACTTAGATACCACGTTCTTGAATATGGTACTGACGCCGTATCTTACACAAAACCACCCAACGAACTCTTTTCAGCTGCTCCTGTTAGAATCCCTCACGATCGTTGACCGCAATGAAAACCCTAGAAACGAGCAAAAGGCAGACATTTTTGTAGGAGGGGAGAGGAGTTTGCCGGGATGGCGAAGCGCATGGAATTGACAATGAAGTACTCCAGCCAGAGATGGGGATGATTTTGCGAGGTGTCGATAGAGTAATATATATCAATTTCCACTGGATCATAAATCGTTGGCCACTAACCATTGGCGGTTTGAATGGTGGTATGGTATTGGTTTTGGTGGTGATTCCAAGGAATTCTTGAAATTCTTCAACACCAACATGGGTTCCCCACATCCACTTGGACTTGGACTTGATTTGGTGGATATCATTCTTTGTCTCAGTCACTTGCTTATTCAGTCAACTAATGACTTGGTTTGTAAGCAACTTATTGTATAAATAAATACATTGTGCAGGCCATGTGGATATCTAGTACTTGTGTCTCTAAGAGTTGGTTATGTTCGGGTGTTTTGTATTGTTACTCATATGTACAAAATTTTTAGATTTTTAAAAGTTTGTTTGTAATTTTTTTTTATTTTTTAAATATATATATATAAATATATATTAATTTGAATGGTCAGATTGCATTGAAATGACAAGTTTTATTATTAAAAGATCTAGATAAATAATAAATATTTGGTTTTTAATTTTTTTTAAATATATAAAAGTTGAACATTATAGATGATGATAAATCATGATTTTGGTGGGGTGGGCGGTTATCTTGTCAATCTTTTCACCAGAGTGACAATTGATGCATTGTGACCACTTTACTGTAGGTTGCAAGTATGGATTTCTTTTCCTAAAAAATATGTCTTGGTATTATGGGGTTCGAAAGCTTGTTTGGGAGGTACTAGTTAATGTCCTGAATTGTAAGATTGAAATACAATGGTCAGATTTAGAACTTTATTTGAATTTTGGTTGTTTTTTTCTCTGAATGAATCCATGGCTTTGAGTCACTCTAATGTGGATACAAGTGGTAGCCCAAAACCACTTACTCCAGAGATGATTTTATATTTGCAATTGCTAGTGGAGGCAAAGTTTTATGTTTGATTGCTATATATTTATGTCGTTGGATGTTTTTCTATTTGGATTAGTAGTATAACTTATGGATGAAATTTCAGCATGCTTGATACTAGTAAGTTACCATATTTTTTTATGCATCTAGCGAAAATAACCTCATAGTGATGACCAAACCATATCTCTGATATTATAGTTTAACGTAATGTGTGCATTTTCTAATGATTGTTAAATCACCCTGTAGGAAAGTTTGCAAAGCCCAAATGAAATGTTTGAGGTCCTTCCCAAATTAGGTGAAATTATCTAGAATTTGACTGCCCAGTAGTAGAGGCAATGAACTACACGCTTCTTCCTGCAAACGAGTAGCATAACCACTTAGGAAAATATGTTGGAGCTATAGATGCCCTCTTCTCACATGACTGTAAGTGGGTCATTGAAACTAAGCCACAAATCTGGGAGTGTCTCTTCTTTCATAAGTTTATGCTCTTCCTCATATAAATAAGGGTCGTGCTTTGCTTCCCAATCTTTTCTTACCTCACCATTCTCAGCATTGACATGGATTTGTAATGCAACGGATGGATGAAGCCTTGGCTCACATTTATCCTAGTTTGTAAAACCATGGTTGTTAAGCCCTGGACTTATGGCTTTTAATATGACTATGGACTTATGTTCTATTTGTTAATATGAATATGGACTTATGCTCATTTGTTTGATGATGTGATTATGGACTTTGGAATTATTATTATTTGTCAATATTTTTGTTGTTATTACTGTCATTATTGTTCCCTTTGAATGATTGTTGCTATTAAATTAAATAAACAACTCGCTAAGCAAAGGAAATTAAAAGAGTATGGGAGACCATGGATCTCATTGAGTGAGGGGGAATGGGGGACATCCCTAGAACCTTATATCTTGTTGTTGTATTGCAGTTGTCCATCCTAGTTCATTTTGTGCCTTGGTGACTTTAATAGTGTTGGTCACCCAAACATTGTACAATGGAACCCATTTTCGATTTTTATAAACTACGGAGTTATTATTGCACCTTATACATAGTTTAGTGTGCCCTCCTTGGGAAAAACTCCCTCCTATTTATTTGTTTTTGTCATTTATGAGCACTCTCCCTATATTTTAGGAACTATAAGCTAGAATTTAGCTTCAACCTCCTTGATTTCTTCCTCCACCTCCATAAGTGTGCCTCACTCCTCCATTCATCCCTATTATTGTGCTTACATGATATTTATGACCCTATTGGATCCCATCTCTCACCAAATTCACCCTACTTCATGTTTTGTAACCTCCCATATGCATTAATGCGCCTCCTTCTGTTCTTCATGGCTCCACTCCTTAGTTTTTTATAACTCCTTCTCATGGTGCTAATATGATAAAGGGAATATCCTAACTAGGCCACCACTCCACTAATTTGAGTTATGTTTCCATGATGAAGCCCAACCACACCCAAACCCATTCTAGTTGGCTACCTTGGGTTCAAATTGCCCTCCTTAAGCTATTTCTACATGTACTCTCTCCTTGTTGAAGCTAATCTTGAGCCTTGGATCACTTAACTTGTGTTATCTCCCCATGTTCGGAATGTTGTTAGTATTGAGAGTGTGTTGAGACTTAGAGGTAGTCTAGTTGTTTCCCTTTGCTTCCTTTATATCACTCTACTAGTCAATGTTCTCGCACAAGAGCCGGGAAATGGGTTAGTGAGAGGTGTCACATCCCACAAGAAATGGAGAGAAACATGAAAATAGTAGTGGGAAGCATTGTGGTTCTCGGAAGAGGTAGTCCCAAGAGTTGCTAGATTAAGTGTGCATCTACCCATGGATCCATGGTCTCAGCTCGGGGGTGACCTGTTCAAGTGAGGAAGGCTTGACTGTGTCTACGGTTGGGAGGAAAGTTGTCATGTTGCAGCCAGTTGCCCTTATTTTGAGATAAGTATATCTCTTATGTTTCGTTTCTATTACATTATTTTATTTGGTATATGTGCATTGGTGATTGAATTGGTTGTATGCATGTTCATGTATTGAATGTCAGGTTCTATATGCAGGAAGGATGAATTCATATAATATGTTGCTATGCTCCTTACCTTCCTTCTAATCTTCCTTCTTTTAATCTGAAATTTGTAGTTTTGGCTCGATGATATTGACAGGGGCGCAACCATAGATTTTAGTTCACCCATTTATGCTCATTTGTGAATCATGAAACCTGTTCCATTGCATATGGAGTAGCGTTTCCATTAAGGATTTCCTTTGATTCATAAACAAATCTTTTCGGATGACCAAGATATGCATGTTTTGGTCCAATAGATTTTCCGGTGCCAAGATGAGCGTAGCTATCATTATATTGTAAAATTTTTGTTTACAAACATGTTCTTTATTGTGTATTTGAGGTTGATTGATGTATTCTAGAAGTAAAAGTGATCGATGGCTTGAGGGTGACAGCTTGATGATCTTATTTTTATTAGTAAGGGATGATTGTAGGGGATAGTCATCGGGTGCATGTTTTGAGGGTTGTAGTTGCATCCAGTGTTCTCTGTGCTACTGTTTCGATGTGGCTGTAGATTGCATCTTACAGATGTTCCATGATATGTGGTTTTCCTTAATTTATAGCCTCACTAACATCACACATATGAAAACACTGGAAAATAGATTAATTTGCAAAAAATGATGACAACAATACTTGGATTATTTGTTAATTATATTATCAAACAATCAAAATTACATGAAGTAATTATTCACACTAAAGATGATGTTTATCATAGTCATGTGCTTGTTGCAATTATGTTCCCTAGATATCGCATTGGAATTTATTAATTAAGTGTCTTAATTAAATAGTAAAGTCTTGCAACTTTAGTTATAAAACAACTTCTAAAGATAAAAAGCTTTAATTATTAGGTGAATGGTTAGTTAGCCTAACCATAATTTATCTACATCCGTTGTGATTAAACTTAGCATACGCTTATTATTAGCACCCTTAACCTTATTTATGGGTTAAGGACACTAAAGAGCAGTATCAGAGCTGCAGTTTTCAACACGGTGGCTATTGGGCCTTCTGCAAAGTTACAAGTTCCTTTGTAAACATGCATTTGCATTAGATAACTTGGGTGCATGCACCTTAATATAGTTTCACATGTGAGTTAATTAATTAATGTGCTAGCTTGGGACGGCTATGGACTTGATGTCCAATCGGTAAAAATAAGTCCTTGAAGGATTTATAACTCCCCTTGTCTAGTTCGGCATATTGTAACATAGAAAATATAGCTTGTTACTTCTTGACTAAGAAGAATAAGTAGTTTCAATAATAATGTTCACTTATTCCAATATGTAGTTTTCTAACAAATGGTTGATAACGAATACATTGCAATTTCCAGTGAATGATTTGAGCAAGCAGCGCGACCACTAAACTAAGATCTTACTCAAACTTGTGAATACTAGAGATTCAACAAGTACAAGTTCAGCAGTAGGAATTCAGGGATTGGAGATGAATTTTGAGGAAGGACATAGACCCTACAGTCCTGAAGAGGAGTTTGTTGAGAGAGGAAGGTCAAATAGGTATAAAAGGAGTAGCGAACCATTAAGCTTGGAGTATTTAGTGAGGAAGTGTAGGGAGGATAACAAAAGGATAATTCATATCCAAGAGTGGATTATATATGATCTAAAATCATTAAATACCATCCAAATATCTGTTGAAAAGAGTCATAGAAGAGGTTATGTGATATCTAGATCATCTCAAGTATACCTCATCACTCGGAGAGGAGGAAGGGGTATGCATAAAGAAGTACAGAGAGTAGTCCTGAAAGATCTTTGGTGAGATATAAGAAGATGAGGTCTACCTGGGATGAACTAATCAAGCCCCCAACTTTTGATGGAGAAGTAAAGCATGGAGAAAATGTTGAAGCATGGTTGTTAGGACTAAGGAAGTTCTTCCAGTTGCATCGGTATACACCTAATATGGAAGCAAGAGTATCCATATACCATATGCAAGGTAAGGAATCTATCTCGTGGGATCAAATAGTTAAGCTAAAACACATCGATGAAGACAAAATATCTTGGAAGAAATTTAAGAAGTACTTCCAAAAGGAATACCTATTTGAGAATTACTATGACCAAAAGATGGAAGAGTTCTTTGATATTTAATTGGGGAGCATGACTATGGATTCCTATGAGAAGAAGTTTTTGGAATGTTTGAAGTATGCAGATCAAATATGATAAGGTAAATATTCAAAGGTTCCTAAGTGGTCTTCCTGAATCTTATAGAGACAAAATCCAGTATGATAGACCAAACACTTATATGAACAAAATAAGAGCAAGGCCGCATATCAAAAGAATTGGAAGGATATGAAGAAAACCAAACAGGAGTAGAGAAAGAAAGCTTTCCATCCTTCAAAATTCAGAAACAATAATTCTTATCAACAAGAACAGCCAAGAGAAGAGCCTTCAAGGAAAATACCACCTATGGAATTTTGTATATGAAAGGAAAATCACTCTTCCATCTAGTGCCCACATAAGAAAAATAACCTTCTAAACATTAAAGAGGCTTCAATTGTTGGATATGTACGTGGAAGTATGCAGAGGATTTATGCAGTTGTGTATAGGAGGCAAGCTGACCACCAGTCTCAAATGATTGAGGTAGCAGGTAAGATTGCTAATAAAACCATAGCTATTTTGGTTGCTTATGGAGCTAGCAATAGTTACATTGCACCTAATCTAGTTGAGAAATGTCATTTGAAGAAAATTAAACTTGAAACAACAAGTCTAGTACAATTAGCTACAGGATCCAAAAGAAAAATCACAAAATTTGTAAAAAGGTGTCCCTTAGAAATGAATGGATTGAAAACCTTTGCAGACTTAAACATCATACCCTTAGTGTCGTATGATGTATTGATTGGCATGGCTTGGTTGGATGCATACCATGCCATATTGGATTGTCATAATAAAACTTATACTTGTTTGAATGAAGAAGGAAACTGAGTGATAGTCGAAAGTATACCTAGACCCATATCCCTAAGGCGGGTCACAACTCTACAATTGAAGAAATATCTCAGAAAGGGATTCCAGTTATATGCAATTCATGTGGAGGAGCCCAAAGAAGGAAAACATCCAAAACTACAAGATTATATAGTACTACAAGGATTTGCAGACATATTTCAAGAACCACCAGGAATGCCTCCTAAAAGGGACATTGATTTTTCTATCGACTTGGTGCCAGGCATAGTAACTTCATCTAAAGCACCTTATAGAATGAGTACTCCATATTTAAAGGAATTATAGATGCATCTAGAGGAGCTACTAAAGAAAGGTTACATAAGGCCCAGTGTTTCACCTTGGAGAGCTCCTTTTTTATTTGTGAAGAAGAAGGATGGAACTCTAAGACTCTGCATAAAATATAGACAACTGAACAAAGTAACAATTAAAAACAAGTATCTCTTGCCAAGGATTGATGATTTGTTTGATCAGTTGAGAGTAGCCAAAGTGTTTCAAATATATATTTGAGATCGAGATACCACCAAATTAGAATTAAGGACGAAGATATCAGTAAGACAACATTCAGAACAAGGTATGGACATTATGAGTTAACTGTGGTAACTTTTGGGCTAACAAATGCACCTGTAGTATTCATGAGCTTGATGAATGGCATTTTTAGAAAATACTTAGATAAGTTTGTGATTGTATTCTTAGATGACATCCTTATCTATTCCAAGAGAAAAGAAGAGGAAGGAGAACATATAATACTAGTAATGCAAGGTCTTAGAGAACATTAGTTGTATTCCAAGCTAAGAAAGTGTTCTTTCTATCGGGGAAGAATTCATTACTTTAAACATATCATATATGAAGAAGGTGTTTTAGTAGATCCTAAAAATATAAGATCCATTCTAGAATGTCCAACACCTAAGAATGTATCAAAATTAATATCTTTCATGGGATTAGCTGGGTACTACCGAAGGTTCATTGAAGGATTCTTTAAGTTAGATCATCCTATCACATCTTTGCAAAAGAAGGGTGTGAAGTTCGATTGCAATACTAAGTGTGAAGATAGTTTTCAAACAATTAAGGAAATGCTTACTGGTGCCCCTATTCTAAATATTGCAAAACTTGAAGGAAACTTTTTTGTGTGCACAGATGCTAGTAAGCAAGGCATTGGTGGAGTATTGATGTAGGATGGACATGTGATCCATTATGAATCTAGAAATTTAAAGGAACGTGAGAATAAATATACCACCCATGACTTAGAGCTTTCAGGTATCATCCATGCTTTGAATATGTGGATACATTATCTAATGGGTAAGAATTTTGAGTTAAGAACTGATCATGATGGGTTAAAGTACTTGTTTGAGCAACCTAATTTGAATGCAAGACAAAAGAGATAGATGGATTTATTATGTGAATATGACATTGACATCAAGAATATCAAAGGTAAGGAAAATAAAGTAGATGATGCACTTAGTAGGAAGATACATGTGATGCATGTAGCATCTATCAACACTAGTACATCAAATTTAAAGGATAAGATCATTGAATCCATTGTTACAAATGAGCTTTATCAACAGGTAAAAGAAGGATTGCAACAACAAAAAATCCACAAAAATTTGATAAGTATAAGTTGGAAGAAAATGGGATCCTCATGCATAGATATAGAGTTTATGTTCCCAATGTTGAAGATACAAGGAAGATGGTTATGAAGTAAATGCATGATATTCCTTATGTCGGACAATCGGGTTATCAGAAAACAGTAACAACAGTAAGGAAACAATACTATTGGACATGGATGAAAAATAATGTTGCATAATATATAGCTAGGTGCATGGAATGTCAGAAATTTAAAATTGAGCATCAACATTTAGCGAGATTGTTGCATTCCTTCCCAATACTAGAATGGAAATGGGATGTAGTGAAGATGGATTTCATCACCAAGTTTCCTACGATAAGACTGCAAAATGATTCCATCATGGTTGTGGTAGTTAAGTTAACTGAGGAATCACACTTCATTCCAGTAAAGAAAACTCATAAAGCAACTAACATTGCATTTATTTACATGAGAGAAGTAGCCATATTGCATTGTATTCCCAAGGCAATATTATCAAACAGAGATTTGAAATTTACTTCTAACTTTTGGAAAGGATTGTTTGAGGGGTTTGGCACAAGTCTAAACATGAGTACAACATACCACCCTCAGATAGATGGCTGGACAGAAGGAGTTAACCAGGTGATTGAAGATATGTTGAGGACGTATGGGATGGATCAACCATCTAAGTGGGAAGATTATTTACACTTGGTGGAATTTTCTTATAATAATGGATATCATTCCCCTTTGAAGATGATTCCTTTCAAGGCCCTGTATGGAAGGAAGTACAATACTCCCATCAGTTGGGATAACCCAACAAACAGAGTCATTGTTGGACCGGAATTATTAAAGGATATGAAGGATTAGATGGTTAAGATAAAGCAAAATCTAAAGGCAACTCAGGATATGAAGAAAATCTATGCATATCAGAATAGGACTGCCAGACAGTTTAAAGTTAGTCTGAGATCATGTGTTCTTGAAAGTTAGACCCAAGAAGAGTTCCTTAAACTTGGGGAATTGCTCCAAGCTAGCTGCCAGATATTGTGGACCTTTTGAGGTCTTAACTAAAATAGAACTTGTTACTTATGAGTTGTCTCTACCCACTTGCATTAGAGTACATAATGTATTTCATGTCTCTTTATTGAAAAATATATACCTGATGCTAACCATTTAATTGATTAGAATGTGATACATGTAATTAAGAGTGCTTTTATTTTCTTTATTGGTATATATACATGTATGTACATGGTACTAATCGTGTGATCAAATGGATTATGATCTAGCTGGAACTAGAAGGGATTTTTCGGTACAACCTGTTTCCATTTTGGGTAGCAAGGTCAAGCTACTTCAGAATCGAGAGATAAAATAGGTAAAGGTCCAATGGACCCATTATAGCCTTGAGAATGCGACTTGGGAGCTGGAATATGCTATGAGGGAAGCATACCCTCATCTATTTTGAAATTTTAGTTTTTACGACATGTGTGTAATAAATATGCATTGAGGACGATGAATTGTTTAAGGGGGAGGGGGATGTAATATCCCGGTTGTTAAGCCCTGAACTTATGGCCTTTTGTCTGACTATGGACTTATGTTCCATTTTTTAATATGACTATGGACTTATGCTCATTTGTTTGATAATGTGATTATGGATTTTGGAATTATTATTATTTGTTAATGTTGTTGTTGTTATTATTGTCATTATTGTTCTCTTTGAATGATTGTTTCTATTAAATTAAATAAACAATTGGTTGAGAAAATGAAACTAAAAGAGTATGGGAGAACATGGATGTCACTGAGTGAGGGGGAATGGGGGACATACACAACACCTTATAGCATGTTGTTGGATGGTAATTGTCCATCATTGTTCATTTTTTTTCTTGGTGACTTTAATAGTGTTGGTCAACCAAACATTGTACAACATAACCCATTTTCGATTTTTATGAACTATGGAGTTGTTATTGCACCTTATACATACTTTAATGGGCCCCTCTTTCCTAGTGTGCCATCCTTGGGGTAAATTCCCTCTAGAATTTAGCTTCCACCTCCTTGATTTGTGCCTCCACCTATAAGTGCGCCTTACTCCTCCATTCATCCCTATTTTTTTCATTAAATGATATTTATGATTCTATTGGATCCTGTCTCTCACCAAATTCTCCCCACTTCATGTTTTGTAACCCCCCATATGCATTACTGTGCCTCCTTGTGTTCTTCATGGCTCCACTCCTTGGTTTTTGTAACTCCTCCTCATGGTGCTAATATGAGAAAGGGAATATCCTAACTAGGCCACCACTCCACTAATTTGAGATATGTTTCCATCATGAATCCCAACCACACTCAAACCCATTCTAGTTGGCCACCTTGGGTTCAAATTTCCCTCCCTAAGTTGTTTAGTGACATGTACTCTTTTCTTTTTTGAAGCTAATCTTGAGACTTGGATCACGTGTCTTGTGTTATCTCCCCATGTTGGGAATGTTTTTAGTATTGAGAGTGTGTTGATACTTAGAGGTAGACTAGTTGTTTCACTTTGCTTCCATTATATCACTCTACTAGTCCAGGTTCTCGCATAGGAATTCAAGAAATGGGTTGGCGAGAGGATTCACATCCCATAGGAAGTGGAGACATACATCAAAGTAGTAGTGGGAAGCATTGTGGTTCTCGGAAGAGGTAGTTCCAAGATTTTCTACATTAAATGTGTTCTACCCATGGATCCATGGTCTCAGCTCGGGGGTGACTTGTTCAAGCAAGGAAGGCTTGACTATGTCTATGGATGGGAGGAAAGTTGTCCTGTTGCAGCCAGTTGCCCTTATTTTGAGATAAGTATATCTCTTATGTTTCATTTCTATTACATTATTTAATTTGGTATATGTGCATTGGTGATTGACTTGGTTGTCTGTATGTTCATGTATTGAATGTCGGGTTCTATATGCATGAAGGATGAATTTCATATAATATGTTTCTATGCTCCTTACCTTCCTTATATTCTTCTTTCTCTTAATCAGGAATTTGTAGTTTTGGCTCGATGATATTGAGAAGGGTGCAACCATAGGTTTTGGTTTTCCCATTTCTGCTAATTTTTTAGTCATGACACCTGTTCCATTACATTCGGAGCAGTGTTTCCATTAAGGATCACCTTTGATTCATCGAAAAAGATTTATGGATGACCAAGATATGCATGTTTTGGTCTGACAAATTTTCCAATGCCAAGACAAGCGCACCTGTCATTAGATTGTAAATTTTTTTCTTATAAATATGTTCTTTGTTGTGGATCAGAGTTTGATTGATGTATTCTAGATGTAAAAAAGATCGATGGTTGGATGGTGGAAATCTTACGATCTTATTTTTATTAGTAAGAGATGGTTGTAAGGGACAATCATCGGGTGCATGTTTCGAGGACTATAGTTGCAGCCAATGTTCTCTGTTTTCTATGGTTTTTGTGTGGCTATAGATTGCAGCTTATAGATGTTCCATGATATGTGGTTTTCCTTAATTTATAGCCTCACTAACATCACACACATGAAAACACCGACAAATATATTAATTTGCAAAAATTGATGACAACAATACTTGGATTATTTGATAACTATATTAATAAACAATCAATAGTACATGAAGTAATTATTCACACTAAAGATGATGTTTATCATAGTCATGTGCTTGTTGTGATTATGTTCCTTATATCACACATTGGAATTTATTGATTAAGTGTCACAATTAAATAGTTAAGTGTTACAACTTTAATTATAAAACAACTTCTAAAGATAAAAGTGTTAATTATTAGATGAATGGTTAGTTAGCCTAACCATAATTTATCTATATCCGTTGTGATTAAAGTCAAATTAGGCTTATTATTAGCACCCTTAACCTTATTTATTGGTTAGGGACACTACAAAGTTGAAGGTCATCAAGTGAACAGGTGCCTCCTCAGGAGGTCGCAGTGACCAGGCCCATGCGATTATTTTTTACCACCTTCCTCGAGTGCATGATTTCTCTCTTCAGTGTCCTTGGTCATTGCTAGAAATGCCCCGACACACCAACAACATTAAAACCTACAATGGAATTTTTCTTATCATGCGTCCTCTTGGTTGTAGAATGGGTTTATTAGTTGTTACACCCTTTCCACAAGGACAACTTTGGTGCATGGTCGACTTATTGTTCCTTTCTCTAGTGGATTTTTTCATTCTGGTTGATTTTGTGATCTAAAGATACAAAAGAGAAAGCCAAGTTGGTAGATTTATCTTCTCTTCATGGATATAAAGGAATTGTGACATTTACTTCACATGGGAGGAATGTTAAGGTGCTGATCAAGATGTTCCTTTTTTCTATGCAAAGGTCATCCGGTTGAATGAATTAACTAGGGTTGGTGTGTGCATGAATGTTTATTAATCCCGAGGGAAACATTAATAATCAAGAAAGAAGGCCTTGTTAGAGCATTAAATTAACTGGAATATGACATCGATAAATACATAGTTAACACCCATTTTTGGTCTTATCCAGAGCACTACTCTAACTATTATGAACTAGTAGTAAGGTTTTTCTTGAAGAGGTAATCACCACCAGGTTTTAATGATAGCATATTCTCACTTGTTCTGATCACTTCAGGGATTTGGAAAGATAAAAAATTGAATTAACAATATCAAACCTCACTTCATCTAAGGCATCAACTCATTTGGCGCATGGATTACGAATGAAATCAACAGGTTGAATGTTATTCCAAAAATGAAGCTAACTTTACTGAGCATGGTTTTCCTACTAATCTTCTACATTTGTCTTCATGGTTTCACAAATACATTACCAAACCCCACTTCAGTTACCAGAACAACTTATGTGTCGAAAGGTAATTTTATTGATGCAATGTGTATATCCTTGTTTGTTATGTAGTCATTATTTGTTGAACCTGCCATTATACTGAGGATTAAGGGTTTTGTAGAGCAGAGTCCATTGCTACAATCCTGACATGATTCCCCGAGTACTTTAGAGTGAAACTCGCTAGTTTCCAGTAAGGTTGGCCTACAAGTACTCGCCCAGTTTTTCACAGGTCAGTTAGTTTGACTTGTGAACTCCACTTTGTAAGTTCATATAACCCAAATAGGAACAAATTGCCATTTTTCTAAAAAATGCTTGTTGTGCTTTTCTTGAGTTTGATATAAAATCCCGAGTCAAAGTCTTAGCTGATGTATTTACAATGGTAGCTGTTAATTTTTGAGCATTAATTCAATATACTTTAGGATCTTTACTGAGAGAATAACATGTACAACATATCAAGTATAACAATGCATATCAATCACACTCAGTAATCACATGAGACAATAGACACACAGAGTTTCACTTGGGAAAACCATAAAGGTGAAAAACCCCACAACTTCCTCAAAGATAGAGAGAGAAATGATACAACCAAAGTACAAGAGATAGCCTTCTCCTAGCAGTCGATCCTCCTCCTCACATGTGCACCACTTTCCGAGTGATGGAAGAGTGAGTAAGTGAATGATCAAATAGAGATATCCCGATCTCTATTTATACATGTCGTGTCCTGCCCAATAAACCAGTGGGGCCGACCTGTCTAACTTATCCTAATAACCCATGGTTAACTTAATCAGGGCCGACCCCACACATGGTGGTCTAATAACCCATTGGCAAGTTACGACACTTGTCAATACAAATGACGACACTTCCGTATAGAGTAATAATAACATCTCTATAAGAGTACAATATACATAGATGAAATACATAGGTGAAATACATTCCCAAGTTACATATACATCAACACTCCCTTTTAACTAGGAAGGTATTTCTCGACACAGATATGCTAGCACAAGTCTTCTTCTCTGGATCATCATCACTGGATCATCGTCATCGAATCATTGTCACTGCTGCTATCTCAATCAATCTCCAATCTACTCATCATAGGAAGTTCTATAGAGCCAATCCTTTTTCATACTGGATGTAGGCCCACCACCAGTAGGTATTCATCATCACTGGCCATACTATGGAATACTCAGGACTAATTACGTGCCTCAACAAAACCTCGAAAGAGCATCCTAAAACTGATTACGAGCACACTGCTCAACCTATTAGATCTCCCAGGATCTTTTACATGTTGACCTTCACAAAACCTACTTAGAGCATCCCAGGATGTTATGAGCAAACTGCTCTACATGTCTGGATCTTGATAGAGCATCCCAGGCTATTACGAGCACACTGCTCTACTTTTCCGGATTTTAAAGGATCTTTTCTATGTGAACTTTCACAAAACCTACTCAAAGCATCCCAGGATGTTATGAGCAAACTGCTCTACCTGTCTGGATCTCGATAGAGCATCCCGGGATGTTATGAGCACACCGCTCTACCTGTCCGTATTTTAAAGGATCTTTTCTATGTGAAACTGTAGCAAAACCTAATTAGAGCATCCCAGGATGTTACGAGCAGACCTCTCTACCTGTCTGGATCTCGATAGAGCATCCCAGGCTGTTATGATCACACCACTCTACCTATCCATATTTTAAAGTATCTTTTCTATGCTACCTGCACAAATTGTCCATGGCCACAGAGTATCAAACCGATACTCACCATAAATCATCCTGATGTACATCATCACATGATCAACCTGATGCGTATCATTTGGAGCAACATCCTAAAGCTCGTCATCTGTGATCATCCTAATCATACAATGCATCCATTTGATGCATACAAAGTATCTACCTGATACATATCATCATACATTATCAACATGATCATACAAGTATCCACCTGATACATATACAAATACATGATCTACCTGATCATACAAGTATCCACCTGATACATATACATATACAAATAAATGATCCAACTAATCATATCCCGCATCCAACATGATGCATATACATATACATGATCCAACTGATCATAAAAAGCATCTAACATGATGCATATACAAATACATGATCAAACTGATCATAACAAGCATCCAACATGATGCATATACAAATACATGATCAAACTGATGATAACAAGAATCCAACATGATGCATATACAAAGCAGTAACTGGAGCATCGTCCTGATGCTCATCCTCCAACGCTTACATCCACAGCCATGGAAAGGATCCTCCTCTCACCATGCTTGGAATGGCTCCATTAGATGTGTCCATCACTTATTCCTCGAAGTGTCGTCGATCTGAAGAACACCAAGCCTCTCCCTGAAGTACTCAAACTTCACTCTAGCTAGTGGTTTCGTTAGCACATTTGCTACCTGCTCATCCATCGGAATATATAGGAGCTTCACTGCTCCTCTCTACACCATATCCTTGATATCGTGATATTTGATCTCAATGTGCTTCGACCTGTCGTGGAACACTAGGTTCTCAAACAACTTCACAGAACTCTAGCTGTCACAAAAGATACCAGTAGCCTCCAACGGGAGATCAAATAACTTACACAGTAGCTTCCGAAGCCATACTACCTCACAACTGGCTGAACAAGCTGCAACATACTTTGCTTCGGCTATACTCAGTGCTACACATGACTGCTTCCTACTAAAACAAGAGATCACACCTGATCCCATACTGAAGCAACACCCAGAAGTTCTCTTCCTATCTGCAGCACTGCTTGCCCAATCTGAATCAACATAACCCTGCAAGTTAAATTTTTTATTCGCATCATACTTGAGCCCATAGTCAATTGTACACTTCAGGTACCTCAGAATATGCTTTAAAGCAACCAGGTGAACACCTCTGGGATCCATTAGGAACTGGCTCAATGTGTTCACCGCAAAGTAAATATCTGGTCTTGTGTTTGTCAGGTACATCAAGGATCCAATCATCTGACAATACATCATGACATCAACCGGATCAGATGAAGCATCACATATAAGCTTCAGGTTCGATTCCATAGGTGTGGCCATGGCCTTGCAATCCATCATCCCGAACCTCTTCAGGATTTCTACTGCATACTTCCCTTATCCAAGGAATATTTCATCTGCACTCTGCCACACCTCCACTCCTAGAAAATAGTGCATCATCCCCAAGCCCTTCATCTTGAACTTGACAGCAAGATTCCTCTTCGTATCAACAATCAAACTATATTCTCTTGTAACAAACAGGTTATCCACATACAGAAGTAGTATCACTTGATTTCCTTCATGAACCTTGTCGTAAAGGTTGGAATCTGCTTTACTCTTGGTAAATCCCAAACTGGATAGAAAGTTGTCCATCCTACCATACCAAGTCCTAGGAGCTTGCTTCAATCCATACAAGGCTTTCTTCAATCGACACACGTATGACTTCCTATCATGTGTCTCAAAACCAAGTGGCTGCTCCACATACACTTCCTCTTCGACTACACCATTCAAGAAATTTGTCTTGACATCCATGTGGTGTATCTTCCATTTCAACACTGCATCCAGTGAAAGTAATTAGCTAATGGAAGTGTATCCAGCCATAGGAGCAAAGGTCTCTTCATAATCAATCCCTTCTTTCTGGGAGAAGCCACGAGCTACAAATATCGCTTTGTATTTCTCTATGCTGCCATCTCTAGCATGCTTGATCTTTTAGATCCACTTGGAAGTCACTACAGACTTCCCCTCAGGTCTTGGGACTACATCCCAAACATCATTCTTCATGATCTACTGGTATTCCTCGACCATGGCATCCTTCCATTCTTTCTTTTCCGTTGCTTCTTCATAACTGGAAGGTTTTTTGTTCATAATATCACAGAGTAGGGCAACATAACTGGTATGTGATCTAGTCCTCTTTCTTTCTCTGTGTTCTTCTTCTGGAATGCCATATATTTCTGCATCTTGAATGAGCTCTGTAGGCCATGCAGGCTTCCTCTTGTGAGAGTTCTTCTCATGGGGTCAATCTACAGGTATTTGTGGATCTTCAACTTCACGATATGCTTCTGGAATTGCTTCATTCATGGTGGTGTCTTGGAATCTATTTTCCTTTGGTTCTTCATGATCTTCAACAGGTGTCTTCCTTGACTTGATGAAAGCTGAGTTTTCATCAAATGTCACATCCCTGTTGACATCAATCTTCTTGAACCATGGAAAGTATTTTCTGTAATCCTTCGAGCTTTCACTATACCCCACAAAGATACCCTTTTTTCCTGAAGGATCTAGCTTTGTCCTCTTTTCCTTTGGAACATGTGTATATACTGGACAACCAAATATTCTACATGGCTGAATTTAGGCTTCTTACCAGAGAAGACCTCTTCTGGTGTCTTGTTTTCCAATATCTTGTGAGGTGTTCTGTTCTATACATATATAGCTGTCCTAGCTGGTTCTGCCCATAGATGCATAGGAAGATCTTGGTCGTGTATCATTTCCCGTGCTTCTTCCATGATTGTTCTATTCTTTATTTCTGCAAATCCATTCTGTTGTGGATTGTAGGGAGCAGTCAAGTCCCTCTTAATCCCTGAATCACTGCATAGTTTCTTGAAATTACCTGAAGTGAATTCTCCACCATTTTCAGATCTGAATGTCTTGATCTTCTTGTTAGTTTGATTCTCCATCAAGGTTTTGAATTCCTTGAACTTATCAAATACTTCATCTTTGTTCTTTAAGAAGTAGACCCAAGTCTTCTTAGAGAAATCATCAATGAAAGAGACATAATATACATACCCACCCAGAGAATTGGATGACATTGGACCGCATACATCGGAGTGAATAATTTCCAAGATTCCTTTTGCTTTGATTTCACTGTTTGGAAATGCCTTCTTAATGTTCTTTCCTTTTGCACATCCTTTGCAAACACCTTCATGCTTTGACTTGATTTCAGGAAGACCTTCTACAGCTTTACTTGCAATTGGTAGTGCTCTGTAGTGCACATGTGCAAGCCTTCGATGCCAAAGTTCACTTGGCTCCATGGATTCATGTACCATGGCATGTTCAGGTTGTCCCTTCAATTTGTACAATCCTGCCTCTTGCTCTCCAATCAACACTGCATCATCAATAGTTTTACCCTTTGGCCACATTATGACTTCGCCATCTACAAATGCAACCCTCATGCCTTTTGCATCCAATGCAGAGATGGAGAGTAGGTTCTTCTTGAGCCCAGGTACAAATAACACATCTTTCATCTTCAAGGACTTTCTAGATTCTAGGTTGTAGGAGGCTTCCCCACTTCCTTTGATAGGATATTGATAATCATCCCCAAGTTTCACCTTATGGGGTGATTCATGTTCAGATAGATTTACAAAAGATTCTTTAAACCCAGTCATGTGTTCAGAATCCCCACTATCAATTAGCCAATCATTGCAACCATGAGAAATAGTACTTGTGAGGAATGATATTAGAACATATTCATCTTCACTAGATGAGTCATCACTTTCTTCTCTAGCTTTCTTCCTGGGAGGTTCATCATCCTCAGCAGCATGAGCATGGTATCTTCTTTTGTTGTTCTTCTTCTTCTTGTTGAAGTTGTTGTCTTTCTTCTTCTTGGGACAATTTGAAGCAAAGTGTCCTATTTCATTACTTTGTAACATCGAACATGAGATATATCTTTATTCTTGTGATGAGGGTGAGAATGTTTCTTGTTTTGAGATCTCTCCCTCTTAAACTTGCTTCCCTTGGTGTGATCTGTGAGAGCTTGATCTTCATTCCACATCTTTTCTTCTCAGGCCACAAGCCTTTCTTCTTCTTGTGAGCATTACTCCCAAAGTCTACTAAAGGAGACCAACTTCTTTCTTGCACAGATTCCTTGGATAAAGGAATCCCATGACCTAGGTAGGCCATTTAGTGTAGTCATGACAACTTCACCATTATCCACTACTTCATCCACAGCTTCGAGTTGTGCCTTGATCTGAGAGACCTTAGAAAAATAAGATTGAATGGTCTCTCCATTCTGAAGCTTTACCCCTTTCAATTGATTCCACAGAGTCATCTTCTGATTTATGTTCTTCCCTTCAAATATCTTGGATAGGGAATCAAACATCTCTTTGGGTGTCTTCAGAGATGACACATGGGGGATGAGATAGTCCTTGATAGAATCAGCAATTATTCTCTTTTCCTTGGCCAAGTTCTCTTTGTGAAGAGCTTTAGCCTCTTCTTCCTCTGGGACAAGGACCTCAGAGCTTATGTAAGTATCCAACTCATTTTCTTCCAGGATTAGCCCAATCCTATACTTCCATGCTCAGAAGTTATCAACTCCTTCAAGATTATCCTCAAGCTTGGTGTGGTGAGACATCTTTAAAGAGTACTTCAAATGGAAATGAAAACAGGATTTGGTCCCGGATTAGGGTTTGTCAGAGAAACCCTAAAAATTCAAATTGTGAATTTCAAAATTCTGAAAAGATAGAAAGATGCACCTTGATGAGCTGATCAGCCTGGTATACTCAGAAATTGGAAACTACAAAGTTTCACCCTTCAAAAATGCTTTTCAATCTCCTGGATTCACTAGGGAGGACCCTGAACTAGGGTTTGAGTTTCCCGGAGC
The DNA here is from genome assembly GCA_027924585.1 of Larix kaempferi. Classification (NCBI taxonomy): domain Eukaryota; kingdom Viridiplantae; phylum Streptophyta; class Pinopsida; order Pinales; family Pinaceae; genus Larix; species Larix kaempferi. The sequence goes on along the minus strand of BSBM01000350.1, from coordinate 8,974,006 downwards.
TTCACCCAACCAACAATCTCGATCCAAGGCTCTAAACTTTGATATTTCCAAAAACTTCCAGCTATGTCTTTAGATTTCAGAAATTCCTATTTTTGAGGAAACCCTAATTTTTAGGGCCAAAATTGAAAGTGCTCAGAATTGAATTCTGTTTGGACAGAAAGATTATCCTTGATGAGTAGAGTCAATCTGCCTTGCTTCATTTCCAAAATCTATGGAGAGAAACCCAATATACAAGAAACCCTAGTTTCTGCCACTGCGCAATGTCTTCTTCTCAGGTTAGCTCTGATACCATGTTAATTTTTTAGCATTAATTCAAAATACTCTAGGATCTTTACTGAGAGAATAACATGTACAACATATCAAGTATAACAATGCATATCAATCACACCAAGAAATCACATGAGACAATAGACACATAGAGTTTCACCGGGGAAAATCATAAAGGTGAAAAACCTCACAACTTCCTCAGAGATAGAGAGAGCAATGATACAACCAAAGTACAAGAGATAGTCTTCTCCTAGCAGTTGATCCTCCTCCTCACATGTGCACCACATTCCAAGTGATGGAAGAGTGAGTAAGTGAATGATCAAATAGAGATCTCCCGATCTCTATTTATACATGTCCTGTCCTGCCCAATAAACCAGTGGGGCCGACTAATCTAACTTAGCCTAATAACCCATGGTTAAATTAATCAGGGCCGACCCCACACATGGTAGTCTAATAACCCATCGGCAAGTTACGACACTTGCGACACTTGTCAATACAAATGACGACACTTCCGTATAGAGGAATAATAACATCTCTATAGGAGTACAATATACATAGATGAAATACATAGGTGAAATACATTCTGAAGTTACACATACATCAACAACAGCAATGTAATTTTTTTATGATCAGATGCTAGAAACTATGAAAATATTGGGTATTGTTGTGAATCTGAGAGTTGTAGGAGTTTCTAGCTTCTTAAACAACATCCTTAGTTTAGTTACTAAGAAAATTCATTTTAGAAGCAAGGAGAGTTGCTTGTTCACAGAATATTTGCACAAATCCGATTTAGACTACTTTTACTGGCTTCTAGTATCTCTGAGTGTGATCAACCTCTGTATTTACATGTTCTTATCCAACGACTATAAGTAAAAAATTACCAACAAATATATGTTATGAGGAGTACACATCCTTCACCGAAGGAACACTTCATGAGAATATGTATGAGATATTTGAACGGAATGTTAAAGGTTTTTCCTTTAGGTTAAAGAAAGTGTTTAAATTTTAAATGATTTTTATTGTTTTTAAACGCAATTGATAAGTTTTTAGTGGTGCACATGCATCTTGGAGCGCTTCCCAGGATGAAAATTATCATAATAATAAACAACACCATAATAGAAATTATTGGCATTTATACATAAATAATCACAGTTTAAACTATTTTTTCTTTCCAAGAGAGTAGCCTTTCATTGGTGAGATTGAAAGAGTGCTAAGCCAAACACTAGGCTTCCATTCTCTCTGTGATCTTCCTAGCCCAAATGAAATTAATTTAAAAAATGAATCATAGATTGCTCTTAAAGGGAAAACACAACATAATGAACTTTATTTATGTATAGGCAACAAATGTTGGCCAACTGTTGTGTGTTTTAATAACCTATGACTGGGAAATGGAGGTCACCAACGTACATCTAAATTTAATGCAGAAAACAAAGAACAAACATATGTAATATTCAAAATTTCTTTCCGTTCATAAAAGAAATAGGATTCAAGATGAAGTTCTTACCCGAATAATCAATTGTTGATCCAAGTTTTTGAAATCCAATCTTATCGATTCGCTGCTACAATGCGCCAACGGATGAACCTGCAAACAAACAAACTACCTTTCTCAAAGCAATTTGACTACACAAGGATAAACAATTGAAATTGAAACTCTTATATAAATTCATATGACAGATTCAAACATCAAGTTTATATATGTTAAGTTTTCGATAATTTCATTCAAACATTATAGAGGATCCTACTAAGATAATAACATGCACAACATAATAGTCATAAACACAAGGGACACAGTGTTTCCTCAGGGAAAACCAAGAAGGTGAAAAACCCCGCAACTTTCTTAGAGATAGAATAAGACCCAATACAAAGATCACAATGATCAATCCCCAAAATATAGATGACTCCAACAGATACTCCTCCTCCACTTGTGCACACTCCTCTCTCTCAACTATGCGAGTTGGTTGTGTGGGTGAATGAATAGAATGAGAGACACTCACTCTCTATTTATACACAAGTTAACCTGCCTTAAACTCTAACAAGGCCGACTTCCGAAGGAAGCGTAATAACCCAACCACATGACTCATACAGGGCTGACCCCACACTGGTGGTCTAATAACCCATCAAATAATACTTGCGACACTTACAATAATACTTACGACACTTGCAACACTTACAAATACAAATGATGACACTTCTGATTGGAGGAATAATACATCTCCATCGTGAATATAATAAAGTACAAGTGTAATACATAGAAGAATAAATTCCGAAGTTACAAATACATCAACACTCCCTCTTAACTAGGAAGGTATTCTCTAGACACAGGTCATCAATACATATCAACACAAGTCTTCATTTCTGGAGCTGGATCATCGTAACTGGATCACGAAGCATCATCATCACTGTTGTTGTACTCATCATCTCGATCACTAGGCTATCTCTCAATTCTTCTTGTCATAGGAAGTTATACAGAGCCAACCCTTTTTCATGCTGGCTGTAGGCCTAGCCTCCTGTAGGTCTTCATCATTTATGCAAGTTGTCCATCTTTTGGAATCCTCAGGACTGATTACGTGCATCAATGAAACCTCGAAAGAGGATCCAGGGACTTTTACGAGCACACAGCTCAACCTATCGGATCTCCCAGGATCTTTTACATGTGACCTTCACAAAACCTTAAAAGAGTGTCTTTCCCAGCAAGATCTCTAGAGAGCATCTGAGGACTTTTATGTGCCTAGAAAAACTTGTCTGGATCTCCAGGACTGATTACATGTGATATCCACAAAACCTTAAAAGAGTGCCTTTCCCAGCAAGATCTCTAAAGAGCATCTGAGGAATTTTACATGCCTAGCACAACCTGTCCGGATCTCCAGGACTTATTACATGTGATCCCCACAAAACCTTAAAAGAGTGTATTTCCCAACAAGATCTCTAAAGAGCATCCAAGGACTTTTATGTGCCTAGCACAACTTATCCGGATCTCAAAATGTATTACATGTGTTCTAGCAAAACCTTAAAAGAGTGTCTTGATTAGCAAGATCTCTAAAGAGCATCCAAGGAATTTTACGTGCCTAGCACAACCTATACAGATCTCCAGAACGTATTACATGCTACACTTGCACCACCTGTCCACGACCACATAGTACCATCCTAATACTCAAGATCTGTTAAGATTCAATATGCTAAGATATAAAATATCAGCATTGCATTTCATTTCACAACAATATCATATACAGGATCACTGAAAGAACAACAAGCACAACATAAACACAAGAGACACAGATTTATCCTGGGAAACCCTCATGGGGTAGAAAACCCAACAAAGCTTCCTCAATATAGATGACCAGCAAATACAAAGATGTAAACCATAGACATGAGCTCCTTCTCCTCCATAGAAGACCTCTCCCTCACCTATGCGCTATTCACAAGTGAGTGTAGTGTGTGTGTTAAATGAAGAACACACCTCCTCTATTTATACATAACTCCGACTTGACTTTACACTTACTAGGTCGGCCCCAACTTTAACCACTGGGTTAAACACCCCATTATAACTGACTGAGTCGACCCCTCTAGGGTGGTCTAATAACCCTTTGACCCACATAACACATATAGAGCCAACCCCCATTAGGGAATTCTAATAACCCAAGTTACCACATTTCGACGGAGGAATAAACATCTTTGGATATACAATAAGGTCTTCACGGAGGAATACCTTAGAAGTACAAATATAATATTCTTAGAAGTTACAATATCTCAACACTCCCCCTTAACGAGAAGGATATTATAACAACATCTACTGAATAAAAAAAGTACAAATATAATATTCTTAGAAGTTACAATATCTCAACACTCCCCCTTAACGAGAAGGATATTATAACAACATCTGCAGGAGCAAGGCGTCATCAACATCATACATGATACATCTATAAATCATTGGAAGCTTTCTTATTTCATCATCAGTAACTCAAGCAGTTACTGGAACATCTTCAATACTGGAACATCAACATCTTCAGTACTGAATCTTCATCTTCTGCAGCACTTGAATAGCTACAGTAATATCATCATCTGGATCCTCACGATCAGTGGCACTGTTGTCACATGATCATCGTCATCACACGATCATCAGCATCGTCATCTAGATCATCACGATCAGCAGCATCGTCATCTAGAACATCATGATCAGCATCATTATCTGGATCATCTCGATCTACAACATCTGGATCATCTTGATCTACAACATCTGGATCATCTCGATCTATAACAATTGGATCATCTCGATCAACATCATCATAGCAGCATACCCTGCATCACACATGATCCAATTACGGGATGATCAATCCCTCTCACTTTAAGACACCGCTCATGTCTATGGACGATGTAATCCAGATCTACTTACAGGATGATCAATCCTGATCCTTTTAAGACAAATCCATGTCTAGGGACAGTGCATTCCTTGATCTGTTTAAGACAAATCCATGTCTAGGGATGATGCAGTCTGTGATCCATTTAAGAAAAATCCATGTCTAGGGACGATACAGTCCGTGATCCATTTAAGACAAATCCATGTCTAGGGACGAGGCGGTCCTTGATCCATTTAAGTCAAATCCATGTCTAGGCACGATATAGTCCTGACCACAGTGCCAGTCCTTTTTCATACTAGATGTGACCTAGATCAAATCTAGGATTTACCACCATAGAGCCAATCCTTTTTCATACTCGTTGTGACCTAGATCAAATCTAGGATTTACCACCACAGAGCCAATCCTTTTTCATACTGGATGTAGGCCTGTCACCTGTAGGTCTTTATCATCTATAGAGCCAGCCCTTTTTCATGCTGGATGTATCACATCTACAGAGCCAACCCTTTTTCATGTTGGATGTAACCTATATCAAATCTAGGATTTATCACCACAGAGCCAGTCCTTTTTCATACTGGATGTGACCCAGATCAAATATAGGATTTATCACGTACATTTCGAACTAAAAGCTCAAGGACAATGCAGCCCTATCATCAATTTTTGGAGACAGATGTCTACGTGTCTATTCAGGGGACTAAACTCCTGGGATGGTGCAATCCTTCTCTTCCACTAGGGACTTCTTTCTCAGAGACATATGTCTATGGATCAATTCAGCGGACCGAAGTCCAGGGATGATGCAATCCCTCTCGTCCACTAGGGACTTCTTTCTTGGAGACATATGTGTATGGATCAATTGAGGGGACTAAAGTCCAGGGATGATGCAATCCCTCTTTTCCACTAGGGACTTATTTCTCGGAGACATATGTCTATGGATCAATTCAGGGGACCGAAGTCCAGGGATGATGCAATCCCTCTCATCCACTAAGGACTTCTTTCTCGGAGACATATGTCTATGGATCAATTCAGGGGACCAAAGTCCAGGGATGATGCAATCCCTCTTGTCCACTAGGGACTTCTTTCTCAGAGACATATGTCTACGGATCACTTTTAGGACATGTGTTCAAGGATGATACAATCCACTTGTCAACTTAGACCAATTCTAAGGATCACTCATCGACCTCATCATCAGTATCACCAATACAGGTATCCACATCATCGACCTCACCATCGGTATCATCAATACATGTATCCACATCATCGAACTTTCTGTCAATGTAGGAAATCTCATCATCGGCGACCACATCACTCACCCTTTCGAGGAGGGTCCTTCTGAACTACACCAAGCTTGTCTCGAAAATACTCAAACTTTGCTCGAGACAAAGGTTTTGGTCAATACATTAGCAACTTGTTCATCAGTGTTCACATACTCAAGCTTGATAGCTTCTTTCTGCACCATATCCCGTATATAAATATATCGGATCTCTATGTGCTTTGACTTATCATGGAACACTGGATTCTCAGTCATCTTGATAAAAATATGGTTGTCACACAAGATCACAGTGGGGTCCATCTCTAAGTCAAACAATCTTGATAACAACTTTCGAAGACATATCGCTTCACAACTAGTAGAGCAAGCAACTATATATTCTGCTTCAGTTGTGCTAAGATCCACACTAGACTGCTTCCTGCTAAACCATAAGATCATGGCAAATCCAAGACAATAACATCCACTCGATGTGCTATTCCTGTCTGATACACTTCCTACCCAATCAGCGTTTGTTTAGCCATACAATCTGAAGTCATGATCTCCAAAATAATATAGACCAAAGTATATCGTACCCTTCAAGTACCTCATCACATGCTTTGCAACTATCAGGTGAACTCGTCTAGGTTCCACTAGATACTGACTCAAGGTATTCACCGCAAAGCATATATCTGGCCTGGTATTCATCAGATACATCAATGACCCAATAATCAGTCTGTACAGAGTTACATCCACTAACTCTGATGAGTCATAAGCTAACAGCTTCAAGTCGGAACCCATTAGAGTGGCCATGGTTGTACATTCAAGCATATCAAATCTTCTCAAGATTTCTCATCATACTTTCCCTGGTTGAGAAAGATTCCTTCTGAGCCTTGCCATACTTCCAGTCCTAGGAATTTATTCATTAATCCGAGATCTTTCATCTCGAACTCTGTAGCTAGCTTCTTCTTGCTTTCCATGATCTGTTTCTCATTCCTAGTTAGAAAGAGATCATCCACATACAATAATAGTATGACAGGTTTATCATCCATAACCTTAAGTTAAGGGTTAGGATCAACTTTACTTTGCTAAAGCCCAAGCTTGTCAAGAAGCTATCAATTCTTCGTCTGTGACCGAACATCGTTCACACTTTGCATTGAGTGATCTTTTGCATATCTATCTATGCCATCTCCAGTTAGATGGTTATACTAATATGAGCTTCAATATCATTCAAACTCTGTGGTGAGTTCCTTCTTGCATCCATGCCATCTGTATATAGAAACCATCTTCAACCTTGTATCAAAGGTTGAAATCTGCATCACCCATGGTGATCATTAAGCGCATCAAATGACTATCAATCTTGGGTGCCCATACAGAGCTTTCTTCAATTACACCATTAAGAGAATGGTCTTATCGAGCAACTTGGAGAAAACATCTCGTCATGATCCTCTTCCTCTTTCTAAGAGAATCTTCTAGTCACAAGCCTTCTATAGTATGTTTGATTTGTAAGTCTTCTTGTTGAACATCCATCACTTGTTCGATGTTCATCATCATAGCACATGATCTTTTATACAAATCAAATTTAATCACATGATTAGTAATACTTCAGAATCATCAAATTATGATAACCTACTATGCATACTGATATGATTCACATAGTCATCCAACTATATTGATCATATCTTGGCAAAACACTTTTCCATATCCTGTATGCATATAGTGGCTATCTAGATGCCTTCCATCTCTACTAGAACATACTTTTAAGAGCGTGCACAGCTCTCAGCATGTCAGCAAAGAGGTTTCATTCTAGATAAACAAAAATGGAATGTTTGTCCAATATTACCCATCATATGCATATTAGTAGTATATTGTTCAATGCTATATGAATGCTTACACTATGCATGATATATTCTAGGAATACAAATATGCATACAAGCAATATCATTTACTATTTCAGAGATTCAAATAACAACTCAAATACTTATCTTTTATGTTGAGTGGTTTCCTCCCGCTTGATCTCTATATGTCTTTGAACTTCTATTCATCCTAGTCACTATGCATGCTCAACTGTGCACTAGTGTCATCCTCATGATCTCATACACAATCATACATTCATTAGTATACTATCAAAACATGATAATCTTAAGTATGTATGGTCATGATCATTTCATACATAGGTATACTTACCTAAGATCATAACAAAGTAGGATTCTAACTTGATATAGGAAAACATACCTAGATTATCAAGCTTGGTTATGTCTTAAGATACCCAAACAATATCTTCTTTGTTCTCTTCAATGATTTAGAGACCTTGTGCTAGAACCTGCATATCTCTTAGGTTAAGCATAGTAGAACAAGGTCATACATACCTCATAAGTGGAGCTTCTATGTGATCAAATATTATGAATGAGTCTTTGTCTTCATGTCATCATGGTCATAGAACTTGATTTATCTTTCTTGATGTACGTGTATCTTGTTAGCAGACAACATCATCCTCATACAACACGACAAGTGCATTAGTACAATCATAAGTGTCATAACCTTAATCAATGAATGCCTTCTATCATTCACATGCACTCATTATCAACCAATCATAATTGTACTAATCATAAATTTAACCATGAACATATTTCAACACATACCTGTATCTCCTCAAGTCATACCTGTTAGGATTGCTTTTAACCCAATCCACTTTGATTTGCTGAAACTGGATCTGGAGATGGATTAGGGTTTGTCATAGAAACCCTAAAAATTCAAACTTTGAATTTCAAACTCTTGAATGGATGTAAATATGTGCCTTGATGCGCTGATCAAGCTAGCATACTTCAATTTTGAAATCTCCAAAATTTGACCCCTCAAAATTGCCTTTGAAACTTCTGGATCTTTTGGACAGGATCCCGAACTAGGGTTTTATGAAGCCCACCCTTTTTCCCAATCAAAAGGTTCGATCCAAATCTCTAAACTCTTATTTTTCTGAGGAGCATCTAGCCATGGTCACAGACTTCAAAAATTCCAACTTTTGCAGAAGCCCTAATTTTCCACCATTCTGATCAAAATCCCGAACTGGGGTTCGATCAATCCCGGTCTTCTACCCAAACAAAAAATTCGATCTTCGTCTCTAAATTTCAATTTTGATGAATAGAATTCAGCCATGGACTCCACAACCAAAAATTCCAACTTTCTTCCGAAACCCTAATTTTCCACAGCAGTGATGATTCAAGGATGAAGGTTCTCAAAATGCAAATCTATTTTAACATAAATATGCACTTGATTGTTTTTGGTGTAACACCAAAATTATGAATCCACGGGGTCTGAACCTTCTTCCTGACTTATCCTGAAATTTCTTCTTTTCAACCCCATAGGTATGACCTCAATTGGACTCTCTGAGAGATATTTATGCCAAGTGTCGCAAGGTGACTTGTTTATGGGATAAAACAGGAGATTGAACTTGTACGACGTTCCACGTGTCACTGGTTCAACTTCGGCCTTTGAAAAATTTACCTAAGATAATAAAGTTTGTGCACTACCTGTCACTTTTTATGAAATTTCATTTAGAGTTTCCTAGCCCAAGTTATGACCTTTTTTCCTAGGTCACCTGATTATCACTAAGATCTGGAAGAGGCAAAAACCCTAACTTGTACTGATCCTAACTCACATAGTACAACGAATATGAGAGTTTCCTTTGGACACAAGGTACATGGGGATGTTATCTACGACCTGTAAAGGTTTCAAATCCCGAACCTTCACCAAAGTGGATTTATAGTGAAATTTCCATGATGACTAGTTTTTGCTATACAAAACCCTAACCTTCAAATTGTTGCAAGTGAAGCAAGTGTCGTAAGTTCCATATATTGCCTTCCTTTAGGTTAGCTCTAATGCCATGTTAAGATTAAATATGCTAAGACAGAAAATATTAGCATTTCATTTCATTTCACAACAATAGCTTATACATGATCACTAAAAGAACAACAAGTACAACATAAACACAAGAGACACAAATTTATCCTAGGAAACCCTCATGGGGTAGAAAACCAAGCAAAGGTTCCTCAATATAGATGACCAGCAAATAAAAATATTTAAACCATAGACATGAGCTCCTTCTCCTCCATATAATACCTCTCCCTCACCTAAGTACTATTCACAAGTGAGTGTAGTGTGTGTGTTAAATGAGGAACACACCTCCTCTATTTATACACAACTCCGACTTGACTTTACACTTACTAGGTCAAACCCAAATTTAACCACTGGGTTAAACACCCCATTATAACTGACTGGGCCGACCCCTCTAGGGTGGTCTAATAACCCTTTGACCCACATAACACATACAGGGCCGACCCCCACTAGGGAAGTCTAATAACCCAAGTTACCACATTCCGACGGAGGAATAAAGATCTTGGGATATACAATAAGGTCTTCACGGAGGAATGAAACATCTCCGGAATAAAAAAGTACAAATATAATATTCTTAGAAGTTACAATATCTCAACAACATCAATCTGATCATCCTCGAAAAAAGCATCATCATCGCAAGATCATCCTAACCATCTTCACAACATCGTACCAATGCATATCATCATGGCATGATCATCCTAATCATCGTCACAACATTGTCCCGATGCATATCACATATGATCACCATGATCATCATCATGTAGAACATCATCTAGAGCCTCGTCCTCATGATTATTACACAACACTTACATCCACAGCCATGGGAAGGATCCTCCTACCACCATGCTTGGAATGGCTCTTGCAAGTGTGTCCCATCACTTCTTCCTCGAAGTATCTTCTATTTGAAGAACACCAAGCCTCTCTCTGAAGTACTCAAACTTCACTGTGGCTAGTAGTTTGGTCAACAAATCTGCAATTTGCTCATCTGTCGCAACATACCAGATCTTCATTGCTCCTCTCTGCACCATATCCCTAATATAGTGATATTTGATCTCGATGTGCTTCGACTTGTCATGGAACACTGGACTCTCTGACAATGTCACACAACTATGGTTGTCACAATAGATACAGGTAGCATCCAACTAGAGATCAAATAAATTAAATAGTAGCTTCCTTAGCCATATTTCCTCACAACTAGCCGAACAAGCGGCGACATACTCTGCTTCAGCTGTACTCAATGCTATGAAGGATTGCTTCCTTTTAAAGCAAGAGATCACACATGATCCCATACTGAAGCAACACCCTGAAGTGCTCTTCCTATCTGCAAAACTGCCTGCCCAATCTGAATCAACATAACCCTCCAGGTTAAACTTTTGATTCGAATCATACTTGAGCCCATAATCAATCATACCCTTCAGGTACCTCAGAACATGCTTTACAGCAATCAACTAAACATGTCTAGGATCTGCCAGAAACTAGCTCAGGGTGTTCACCGCAAAGCAAATATATGGTCTTGTGTTCATCAGGTACATCAAGGACCCAATCATCTAACGATACACCATGACATCAACCGACTCTGATGAAGCATCACCAATAGCTTCAGGTTTGATTCCATAGGTGTGGCCATGGCCTTCCAGTCCATCATCCGAAACCATTTCAGGATCTCTACTGCATACTTCCCTTGTCCAAGGAAGATTCCATCTGCACTCTGCCACACCTCCATACCTAGAAAGTAATGCATCATTCCCAAGTCCATCATCTCGAAGTCGGCAACAAGCTTCCTCTTCGTGTCGGCAATCAATCTATCCTAACTTGTCACAAACAGTTCATCCACATACAATAGGAGTATCACTAGATTTCCTTCCTCAACCTTGTAGTAAAGGTTGGAATCTTCTTTACTCTTGGTAAAGCCTAGACTGGACAAGAAGTTGTCTTTTTTTCCGTACCATGTCCTAGGTGCTTGCTTCAAGCCATACAAGGCTTTCTTCAATCTGCACACATATGAATCACTGTCATGTGTCTCAAAACCGAGTGGCTTCTCAACATACACTTCCTCTTTAAATACACCATTCAAAAAAGATGTCTTGACATCCATCTGGTGTATCTTTGACTTCATCACTGCATCCAAGGAAAGTACTGTTCTGATGGAAGTGTATATGGATACAGGTGCAAAAGTCTCTTCATACTCTATCCCATATTTTTGGGAGAAGCCACGAGCCACAAACCTTTCCTTGTATTTCTCTATGCTGCCATCTGCAGCATGCTTGATCTTGTAGATCCATTTGGAAGTCACAACAGACTTCCCTTCTGGTCTTGGGACTACATCCCAAACATCGTTCTTCATGATCGACTGGTATTCCTCGACCATGGCATCCCTCCATTCTTTCTTTTCTGTTGTTTCTTCATAACTGGAAGGTTCTTTGTTCATAATGCCACAGAGCAAGGCAACATAGCTAGTGTGTGATCTTGTCCTTTTCCTTTCTCTGTGTTCCTCCTCTGGAATAGCATACCTTTCTGCATCTTGGATGAGCTCTCTAGGCTATGCAGGTTTCCTCTTGTGAGAGTTCTTCTCATGGGGTGGATCTACAGGTTCTTTTGGATATTCTATTTCACAATCCACTTCTGGAATTGTTTCATTCATGGTGTTGTCTTGTGTTCTGGGTATCCTTAGTTCTTCATAGTCTTCAACAGGTGTCTTCCTTGATTTGATGTATGTTGAGTTTTCATCAAAAGTCACATCCCTATTTATGTCAATCTTCTTGAACCCTGGAAAGTAGATTCTGTAAGCTTTCGAGCTTTCACTGTACCCTACAAATATACCCTTCTTTCCCGAAGGATCTAACTTTGTCCTCTTTTCTTTTGGAACATGTGTATATACTGGACAGCCAAATATTTTGAGATGGCTAACTTCTGGTCTCTTACCAGAGAAAACTTCTTCTGGTGTCTTGTTGTCAAGTATCTTGTGTGGTGTTCTATTTTGTACATATACCGTTGTTCTTGTTTCTTCTGCCCATAGGTGCATGGGTATATCTTGGTCATGAATCATTTCCAGTGCTGCTTCCATGATTGTCCTATTCTTCCTTTCTGCAATCCCATTTTGTTGTGGATTGTAAGGAGTGGTCAACTCCCTCTTAATCCCTGAATCACTGCATAAATTCTTGAAGTCCCTTGAAGTGAATTCTCTGCCATTGTCGGATCTAAATATCTTGATCTTCTTATCAGTTTGATTTTCTATCAAGGTTTTGAATTCCTTGAACTTATCAAACACTTCATCTTTGTTCTTCAAGAAATAAACCCAAGTCTTCCTAGAGAAATCATCAATGAAAGAAACATAATATACATACCCACTCATAGAACTAGATGACATTGGTCCGCATACATCGGAGTGGACAATCTCCAATATTCCTTTTGCTTTTCTTTCACTGCTTGGAAATGCCTTCTTTGTGTTCTTTCCTTTTGCACATCCTTTGCAAAAACCTTCGTTGGATTTCAGGAAGACCTTCTACTGCTTTGCTGGCAATTGGTAGGGCTCTATAGTGCACATGAGCAAACCTTCTATGCCAAATTTCACTTGGTTCCATGGATTCATGTACCATGGCATGTTCAATTTGTCCCTTCAATTTGTACAATCCTCCCTCTTGCTCTCCAATCACTACTGCACCATCTATGGTCTTACCTTTTGGCCACATAAGTACTTGGCCATCAAAAAATGCAACTCTCATCCCTTTTGCTTCCAAATATGATATGGAGAGAAGATTCTTCTTGAGTCCAAGTACATATAGAAAATCTTGCATCTTTAAAGACTTCCCAGAGTCTAACTTGTAGGAGGCTTCACCACTTCCTTTTATAGGGTATTGATAGTCATCCCCAAGCTTCACCTTATGAGGTGAATCATGTTCAGATAGGTCCATAAGAGATTCTTTGAATCTCGTCATATGTTTAGAAGCCCCACTATCAATAAGCCAATCATTACACCCATGTGTAACAGTACCTGTGAGAGCAGAGATTAGAACATATTCATCATCACTTGAAGAGTCCTCACTTTCTACCTTAGTCTTCTTCCTAGGAGGTTCATCATCCTCAGCAGCATGAGCATGATATCTCTTGTTGTTTTTCTTCTTCTTCTTCTTATTTAAGCCCTTTTTTTTCTTCGTACAATATACGAAAAAGTGTCCCTTCTCACTACATGTGAAGCATCTCAGATCTTTCTTATCTCTTTGATGATGGTGAAAAGATTTCTTGTGATGAGATTGCTCCCTCTTAGGATCACTTCTCTTGGTGTGAGCTATGAGAGTTTGGTCTTCACTTCCCATCTTTTCTTCTTGAGCTACAAGCCTAGCTTCTTCTTGTGAACATTCATCCCATAGTCTACTGAAGGAGATCAACTTCTTTCTTGCACAAATACCTTGGATGAAGGAGTCCCATGACCTAGGTAGGCCATTTAATGTGGTCATGACAATTTCTCCATTCTCCACTACTTCATCCACAGCTTCAAGTTGTTCTTTGATTTGAGAGACCTTAGTAAAGTAGGATTGGATGGTCTCTCCATTCTGGAACTTAACCCCTTTCAATTGATTATGCAGAGTCATCTTCTGATTTATATTCTTTCCTTCAAACAACTTGGTCAAGGAGTCAAACATCTCCTTAGGTGTCTTTAGAGAAGACACATGGGGTATGAGATGGTCTTTTATAGAATCAACAATGATTCTCTTGGCCTTGACAGGGTTCTTCTTGTGTAAGGCCTTAGCCTCATCTCCCTCTGGAACTAGAACCTCTTCTTTTATGTAGGTGTCCAAATCATTCTCTTCTAGGTTTAACCCAATCATATACTTCCATGCTCGAAACATGTCATCTTATTCAAGCTTATCATCAATCTTGGTGTGGTGAGACATCTTAATGAGAAAATCAAATGGAAATAAAATATTTAGGTCTTACCACTTGATTTGCTGAAAACTAGATCTGGAACTGATTAGGGTTTGTTAGAGAAACCCTAAAAATTCAAACCTTGAATTCCACACTTCTGAATGGATGGAAAGATGTGCCTTGCTGAGCTGATCAAGCTGGTATACTTGAATTTTGAAATCTACAAAATTTGACCCCTCAAAATTGCCTTTGAAACTTTCGGATCTTCTAGTCAAAATCCCGAACTAGGATTTGATAATGTCCAAGGTTCTTCCCAGCCAAAAAGTTAGATCTTGTGCTCTAAAATTTGATATTTCTAAGGAGCATCCAGCCGTGGTCACAAATTCCAAAAATTTCAACTTTTGCAGAAACCCTAATTTTTCACCTTTCGGATCAAAATCCTGAACTAGGGTTTGATGATGCCTGGGGTTCTACCTAACGAAAAAATTCGATCTTGGTCTCTAAACTTTGATTTTATTGAGGATCATCCAACCGTGGTCTTAGATTCCAAAAATTCCAACTTTCTCGGAAACCCTAATTTCCCGTAACAGTGACGGGCCAAAAAATTAAAGTGCTCAGAATTGAATTATGTCTCGACAGAAAGATGCGCCCTTGCAAGGAGAGTCATCCTAGCCTCCTGCCTTTGATGATCTGAGGAGAGACACCCAAATATTAAGAAGCCCTAGCTTCCGTAGGTGCATATTGTCTTCTTCTTATCACCACTCTGATACCATGTTAATTTTTCGATAATTTCATTCAAACATTACCTAGGATCCTACTAAGAGAATAACATGCACAACATAACAATCATAGACACAAGAGACACAGAGT
The DNA here is from genome assembly GCA_027924585.1 of Larix kaempferi. Taxonomy (NCBI): domain Eukaryota; kingdom Viridiplantae; phylum Streptophyta; class Pinopsida; order Pinales; family Pinaceae; genus Larix; species Larix kaempferi. The sequence goes on along the minus strand of BSBM01000350.1, from coordinate 8,958,520 downwards.
TTCCTCTGGGAAAACCAAGAAGGTGTGAAAACCCTCAACTTTCTTAGAGATAGAATAAGCCCCAATACAAAGATCACAATTATCAATACCCAAAATATAGATGACTCCAGCAGCTACTCCTTCTCCACTTGTGCGCACTCCTCTCTCTCAACTATGCGAGTTGTATGAGTGAGTGAATGAATAGAATGAGACACACTCACTCTCTATTTATACACAACTTAACATGCCTTTAACTCTAACAAGGCCGAATTCCTAAGGAAGCCTAATAACCCAACCACATGACTCATACAGGGCCGACCCCACACTGGTGGTCTAATAACCCATCAAATAATACTTGTGACACTTGCGACACTTACAAATACACATGACAATAGCTTTGATTGGAGGAACAATACAACTCCATCATGAATATAATAAAGTATAAGTGTAATACGTAGAAGAATATCTTCCGAAGTTACAAATACATCAACAATATAAAGACAAGTGCTATTGGAAGGAAAATCTATGATTTTATTTGCATAAATAACAACTAGTTATACCTGTCTGCAACCAGCACCATCATAACCAGAACCTAGGCTCCTGCTCCTCTCTCTTGAGTAAGTATTCCTCCAGCATAACATTATTTAAAAATGGATCTTTCTAATATTTCTTTCTCGAACTCCGCCCCTTATATTTATGGAAAGGCTAGGAGGTTGGGCTCAAAAAGAAAGTTGGCTTGGGAAGTTAAGGTAGTTTGAATAACTACCCAAACTAATCCCAATTCATGTTTTTTTATATATTTTTTTGATATTTTCAAAGATATACGCAAGTATGCGTTGAGGCAACCAACGAGTGACTCACAACTTTTAGAACATGCACCTAGCGGGTGCAACATTTTACATGATACTCGTGGGTTTTCTATAGAGACACCCGCAAGTGACCCACGAGTTGACTCACATAAAAGTCGCAGTTATGCTTTAAAATAGGCAGAAAAATATGTTTTTGGGGAAAGGACTACAAGGTTCAGCTCCAAATCATCTAAATTCAAGCAAGCTCTTTCACCCATATTGTCCTTTTGTGTGACCGATAGGGAAATGTGGTCACAGAGGATGAAGTGATATTTTGATTGATAACATAATGTACAACGTCAGAGAGAAATGATGTCTGAACTGCATTACAATACATGAAGGGGAGGAGAAAAGAGACCATAGGATGAGATCACAAATGGTACTTGAAACGGAAACATGGTCATCCAACAATTACAATCTTGATATCAAAAGATGTTCAGAATGGTAGAACATGATCTCCAATACATAACAAAAAGATGTATATAGCATGGCCACTGAAATACAAGTGTGGATCCATGTCAAAACAAGAGATCATAGCCATAACAAGATGCTATATCTATGTCTCATCAAGAGCAAAAAATGGGTGTGGCTCAATCTTAAGCAGCTTGGGAAATAACAAAATTTGATGATGTTATTATAGGCCCAAGGTCTTCATCCAAATCGTCCCAAGGTATGAATCCTAACCATGCGAATAAATGAGTTGATGTCGAACATGGGGGATATCGTTTGATTACCGGTCAATGATGGAAACCATTAACAAACACGAGGATACCCACCAATAATGAAAATGGGGCCCAAGGTACCTAATACATTATAACAAGTGTGAATAAGAGGTCTTGCAGTCGAACACTTGAAGAATCCATCGAGTAGGATACATTGATGTATTCCCACTACTCAATAGTGAGTTAAATTTCCACTGGTGATTGCAATCCCGAAGGTACTACCGAAAACTCTAAATTCATTCCTAGAGCAAGATGAGTTGAATTCAATGGGAAGAAGTCCACTGGAAGGGAGGCCTTAAGGAATCCTCCATAATCTAACACGAGGAACAATCAAAGGTTGATCTAATCTGGAGTAGAACTGAGTGCATGATGAAACATACTGGCACCAAGGAATGACTAATACGTGAGGTCAAGGAAATTGCATAAAGGCTGACATAGGTTGTATCTTTGAACAGTGAGGACAACACAAGAGTGACTTGGGAAACTTTGAACACAAGGGATCATGATATAAATCTGCAATGTAGTAGACATTAACAGATTCTCCATATAATTGGAAGAGTAACCAATCGGAGGAGTAAAAACTCTGAGATCGGGTTTATCTTAAGGCAAAAACTAGAACCAACTTGTTTGAAAGATTCAAAAAGGTGCTTTGTTCAAGGATAGACTGTTGCCATGAATGAAATGAAATATCGGAGATTTTCCTTCCATTTTCTCTTTTTATTTAAAGAATGTATTTTCTTAATTTTAACACACATGAAAATATTGAAAAGAATGCTCGATAATGTCTTTCCTCTAAATTTTAATGAGTCCAAGAAAGCAAACTCAATAGTCCTTCTTCATTTTTAAACAAGATTTAAGAGGGGAGAGAAGAATGCTTGGTATAAGTCAAACCATGTGAAATTTAACGAGTCCATGGGAGGGAAACTCAAGACCTTCTTTATGTTTTAATGAGTTTGAAGAAGAGATAGACTAGTACTCGATAATATTGATCCATGGATTTTAATATCGAGCTTGTATCTATTCATGCTCGCCAATGTTTTCAATTTTAAGGAGTTGGAAAAACTTAAACAATAAATCCATACACCTACTAGTGTATTTTAATATCGAGTCGGAGTTGGTATGTGCTTTTCGGTGTTAGTTTCCTCACCCGAAAAAGTGTAAAACAATGAGAGAATAACTCTTCTATCCAAGTATTATTAGAGTATATATTTTTCATAAGTAATCCACAAAGATACGGAAAACGGGTAACTAATATCTAAGTGGATATCTGTTCAAGTCCTTTAACGAGTTTGAACAAGACAAGTATGCTTGGAAATCTTGTTAAGTTTTTAAAGAGTCTAACAAGAGCATAAAAGACTCTATAAGGACAGAGAACTTAATGTTAAGTAAAAATAATATACCATGTATAATTCCTTGATGTCTCAAGCGACGGGTAGAGTCAACGACAATGGATAGCAGAAAATGGTAGTTGAAAAATGAACAAGGGAGCTTCAAAATGACATAAAATGACAGCATAGATATAATTTGTTGAGCTAAACTGATGTGTCAAAAAGAAACAAACTTTGTATTAATTACCTTTTGAAAAAAACATCTTTTAAATGCTTTACCTAGTCAAAACAACTCAAAAAGGGGTCATTAGGATTAAATAAGATTTAAAGGAAATTTGAAACTATACAAAGTGGGTAAAAATTAAAAATATTTTTTTATAAATAGTTCCAAATTGAAAACACAATTCACAAACCATTTTACCATTATGGAGAAATTTGAAAAACCTTCTAACTTCAAGCATTTATTGCGGGTGAACCGGAACGCGGAATCAGACACCGTCACTTGCAGGTGCTCTATCTCGACCTCCTCTATCATTTTCATCCATTTATTTAAATTTTTAGTGGTTTTTTGGTGTTTTTAAATGCATTTTAAATTTAGGGCATCGTACCCATGGTTCTACCTAAGTAAAACTCGCAAGCACATGAAATGTGTGCGAGTTTGCCACAGGTAGACTCGCGAGTACCCGCGAATGTCTCAAAAAAGAAGATGCAGGTGTTGCAGTGTAAAAAATAAAAAACTCCAAACTGCTGAAAAAATGGAATTTTGTGATGCAGGAATGGTTCTAACTTGGAGGGAGAGGGAACATGAGGCCATGGACAAGGATTCCATGGGGGATCCTCTCACCTTGAATGCCTTACAAAGGTGGGGGATCCTAAATTTTTTCTGAACTACAAGTATGAGTGTGCAAACAAATTTGCTCCAAATGCTCATCGGTTATTGGGATGCCAATCATGGCATGTTTGATCTCCAAGGGGAGATGATAGATATCACCATAGATGATATATATTTCATCACCAACCTATCCCAGTGAGGTGAGGGGGTTAACCTCAAAGGGACATTTAGAGGAGTGGGTGCTTTATCCATTTAGGAATATATCAACACCTATTACACTCCTGGCACTGAGAAAAGTGGGAGCCAAGTTTCGATTGGGTAGATTGCAAGATTCCCTTTGAAGGTAATCTTGAGTACAATCAACTAGATTAGGGGAGGCGCAACACAACACTTAGCCTCGCGAAACTATATGCAAATAGGTGTGGAATTTTTATGTGGTGTCATCTTTGATTGGTGTTCGGGCCTATTGGTGAACATGAAGCACCGGTTGACATATTCTAAGAAGGGGAAGAAAAATAAATTTGGTTATGGTAGTATTCTATGTACATTTTTCTTCGAAAGAGTCCCCACTCTTAGTCTATGGGTGTTCTACCAATGTTGTACCCCCGTGAGCTACTGATGACTCAATGGGGAGATATCTTCCTGCATCAGGGTGGTGGAGAGACCAACTTGTCATATCCTGAAGAGTATTATCTGGCATGGTGGAGCCACCAAGTACCGACACTATAAAATTTTCTATAGGAAGGCATGGATTTTCTAGGGGATCCAGAGCTGTTGCTTCCTCCAGGGTCATCCTGTGACAGATAGGTACCAAAATGTGTTTATGTTTTTGAAAAATTATTTAATTTTTATGTCTTATGTATATATAATTTTTATGATGAGTATGAGTATTAATACTATAAATTATGTAGATGTGGGGCTAGTGAGACTTGATGGGAATCCTAGAGTGTTCATCCGACCAACCAAGACAAGTGTTACGGATGCCATGATGAGGAGCATTGAGGGGAAGATGAGTCAGTTGACTCATGATATCCCTACATACAAGATAGAGCGGATGTCACTCGACATGCAGGAACATGTGGCTGGAGTGCCCCTAGCGTGGATCCAAATACTTAGGAAAGTAGCTAGGCTAGTCATCTACTATAGAGAGACCATAGTAGAGATAATTGAGGCTCCTCCCTCTCCATAGGGAGAGTGACATGTTATTTTTGAGGTTGTTTATGCCATTTTTTTTAATATATTATGACATGCGACAAATAGTGACTCAAAACTCATATTATTTTTTGATCCTGATATATATATATATATATGTATTACCAGTTTATATACATATGTTTGTCTTATGTGTGCAAATGGTTAATGTTATTTTTTATGGTACAAATTCCAATCTAGTACGTAATTTGAAAATGAATAAGCTAATGTATGGAAATTCCTCGAAATGTGTTGATATGTAATATAATCAAAATGTCTTTCAAGCAATCTAACTCGTAGAAACTGACATAGCAAAGAAGGATCTCTAACCCTATATTCACCCATCAACTGAAGTAATACTAATTGCGAATCGAGTCTTACCTCCAAAAATGAAATGTCGTGATGGATAGCATCTCAAATTAATTCGATAACTGCACTATACTCATTAATGTCGTGATTGTTCATCGTAGGGCCCAAACAATCACCTCTCGAAGAAACGAGTTTGTCAGAGGGTGAGGAAATAACCCAAGCCGCTTAAGCCAACTGATGAGTGTGGCGACTAGATCCATCAACGAATCCTATGAAGCACTCAGTTGTCATCTAAAAGAACAATCCAAAAATACTAACTCTACAACAATGTACAACTATAGTACAAGAAAAGCATATAGGCCTAAGCGTAATATTTCTTCAAATAGAGCCCGTTTCTGGGCTTAGGAAACTTATAACCATCATAATATCTCAACTCATAAGATCCCTTCTTCACAACTTTAGAAATAATGTAATATCCAAGCCACATGGATTTAAACTTGCCTACCTCCAAGGGATCCTTATCTTATTCGTAGAGAAAAACAAGGTCTCCTTCTGAGAAAACACTTGGTTTTACAGACTTATTATACTGATGTTTAACTCGGTTTTTATGAGCTTCATTTGCAGTAAGTGCATCCTGACTCTATTCATCTAAATGCTCTAAATGAAGCAAAGGCCATTCAAAAGTAGAACTTTCGAGAAGTAGATGGATAGCCAACTTCAAAGATGGAATATTGCATTCAACCATTATGAATGCCTCCAACCCATGAATGAGTTGAAAAGGTAAGAAACCCGTAGTAGTCTTAATGTTGGATCGATACACCTAAAGAGATGGGTACAACATGATGTGCTAGTTGGATCTACTGGCATTAACTGTACATTGAAGAATAGTTTTCAAATTTTTATCAACCGCTTCGACTTTCCCATTCGCTTGCAGATAAAATGAAGACAAGCGTTCTTGTCGAAAAATTAACAATGTGTATAACTTGGTCATCATGTTGTTTTGGAAATGTCTACCATGGTTAGTGACGATCTCCTTAGGAATACCGAAGATGTCAATGATTTGGTTGAAAATGAAATAATTTGTTGTTTCTCCATCTTCTTTCATAGTAGGAATTGCCTTGGCCCACTTCGTAAAGTAGTTGACGACAACGACGATATGATGATTCCCTCCAGCCGAAACTGGATTACAAGTCATAAATTCAACCCCCCACTTAGTGAAGGGGCCTGCTATGATAACGGGGTGAAGAGGAGCTCTGTGTGCTCTCATTTTATTTGTGAAAAACTAAAATGGTTGTGTAATATCCCGAATTTTGGACTAACTATTTTGTTGTTATATTGGGCCAGGGCCCCAACACCTATGTTTTATTTTGAGTATTGGGAATGAGCCCTAGCACCTATGATTTATTCTTTTATATATATATCAACATATCGGGCATGGACCCTGACTGACTTCTTTATTTGAGTATATACTGGTCAAGAAGGCCCTAATGTTTTAATGATGTTCTTCAGCTTTGATAAGGGTACAAACCATAATATACTCAGATGATATTTTGTTACTTACTGTGCAGAGCTATGATGTTACATGATTTGACTTAAGAGTGTGTTGAGCGTGGACTCAGAAACACACATGTAACCTACGTACTGGGCATAATCCCCAATGTACCTAGAATAATGTTGATGTACTGGGAGTAAGCCCTGACGTACATTGAGTGTTGGGCCCAAGCCCTGGAGCACTCCAAGATTCATAAACGAATACCGGCTCTGAGGAAACTTAAATATTCTAGATGTGCCTCACAACCACATTCTAGCACTAGTGTTGAGAAGAGGCTCTGGAATTGCACTAGCGTAATACCCATGTGAGAGTGTTGAGTAAAAAGGCTCTGAAGAGCACTCGGGGTTACTGGATCTCAAAGTATTGAGTCGGAAGGACTTTGAATAGCACTTTTCCTTTCATCACACTTATCTTATTTGATTAAATGATTCATCTTTTATCTATCATCAAGAAATGTGGGAACTACCATGTTAAACGAGGGAATCCGAAATGCAAAGAGAGAGACTAGAGGTGCCTATCTAAGCTTACAAAGACCATCCAAAGAATTGGACCTTGTCCTTAAAATTTAAGAGAAAAGAAGTATCATGTGATGATACATAACTAAATAAAAGATAATGACCAGTAGTCTTTTATGCTTAACATGTATAAAGGCCTCAAGGCTAATATTATTATTAAGAGCTTTAATAATAATGGTGTCATTATTTAATAATGGAATATAATTAGTATATATGATTTATGCATTATTTAATATTCTAAATGGTGTATTAATAGTTAAGTGAAATATAATTATTGTTAGTTTAATTATTGTTATTATAATTGAGATCATAAATCAAAATCACTTATAGTTAAACAGTTGGTAAAGTCCTAGTTCAAAAGGACTAGGTATTTAATTAAATAATATCTTTTAAATATTTATTATTTAATTTAAAGAAACTAACTATTTCAAAAGTCCTAATTCAAGACTCCACTACATAAAGAGGGCAGATCCCAAGTTTTGGGGATCATCTATCATTCTTGGTTATTATCATTCTCTTATGGTAATCCAAGAAAAGTATTATGTTCCAAGAAACTGAAGCAGCCTCACCTAATAATTCTCACATCTAAACCAGCAGTGGACCTAGAGCCTCTATCTCTCATTGCATGTTGGAACCAAGCTCGGGGGGATACAGATAGAACCAGGAAATGGTTCAAGGGTCAAGGTTGGGAGGAACATGGTAGTCCCAAAGTTATCCAGCTAAGGAGTCATTCTAACAGGTCAGCTAAGCTCAGAAGTCTCTACACTAATTATTGTTTGAGTGTGCAGGTTACTATAGGAAGGGAGCAAACTACAAAGCAACTAGATACGAAATATAAATCTCCCATTTCAATTTATAATAGAGGTTAAATAAATAACACAAGATGCTACCCCATAACTATTGGTCCTTTTTCTTTATCCTAAATCATTTAAATATAGATTTTCTGATAGGAACAAAAAATACTGTAAGCTAGGATTACGTTAACTTTAGAAGCTAGGATCAGTAGAATGTCTAGCAGGTCTATCGAGGCTATCCTGTGCTAGACATCCTAGAAAATCCATATCTTGGAAATCTGTTCTTGATATTTTAGATAAACTTCAATTGCTCCTTCAGAACAACATTATTATATTTAGATAGATATCCTCCCATTTCTGAGACAATGTTTGGATTTAAGTTTTTCTTAATCTTTGTCTAGCTAGGATAAGATTTCTATTCGCATTACTGTTTATAGTTGTTTCCAATAAAACCCTCTCTCAGGTTTAAAACATCACCGTATCACAAATCTGGCTAAAAACATTTCGAAACTACTAACCCTTAGAGGAAAACGATTTCAGACTTTGAATTAAAGTACCAAGTAGTGAAGGCATGTTATAGTATTTCTCTCAAAGCTTTTCCATTATCAACGAATCAGTCAACCACTACCATGAAAGCAACATAGAACGTTTCTAAGGGTCGATTCCCACAGTCAACAAAATATCTACTTAGTACAAATGACTCTTCTTTTATTAATTTTAAAACACAGGTCAGGAGAACGATTCTCATCAACAATACATTGAAAGCCTAGCTATTTACAAATCGCCACAGCATAGCAGAAAACACATAAAACTCTATTCATTAAAACACACAACTACGGTCTCACCATCTTTCTTTTAAAAACGTAGGGATCACTACATAGATGCTTAGCAAACCAAAATGCATTACAAGGCATACATTTTGCAGAACCAAATCCACTATCCACCAAGCTTTCGAATAATAGTGTCAATAGCATACAGACAAGACACTAAAACAAATGCAGGTCATGGGATCGAATCCCTACCATATTCCTTTTTTAAAAACCTTCTAGCTTTTGCAAACCCCAGAAATGCAGAACCAGACGACATTTATCTTAGGCTCATATCTAAAATCTCATAAGGGTTACTATTTATTTCTATCATTACATTCAAACTCTAAAAACAGCTAAATCATAAGAAAAGCAATAAAAGCCCTTTACAGAAAACACACTGAGTTCAGTCGTAGGTCCAAAAAGCTCACAGAAATTCATAGAAACCACACTTCTCAGTCAGAGGGGACCTCTGCCTACAGAAATTGCAAGAAAAACAAGAGCAAGATTTTTCCTTTTTCGCAATCATACAACCAATAAACTACTAGGACAGAGGCGACACTAGCAAACACCAAAATCGAGAACTACCATTACCATAAGAAAACGTAGGGACCAAAAGGGTAAAGCCATACTCTCCATTCTTGAATTCCATGGTTTATTTTTATAAACAAATTACACAAGCACGAAAATCTCAGTCTTCACATTGAGTATTATCATTACAAAATTACAGGGTTTAATAGTGAGCCAAATGGCCAAAGCCCTCCAGGGCCATCAAACAGAAAACCAACAGGTACTTTGCACAATGGTCCATCCAACGACGACCTCAGGAAACCAAAATTTGTTACAATACAACCCAAAGTAGGATCGCGATTTTTCCTCACAGCATACACCATCAGTACCCTCTATAGAAGTGAGAGGAGGAGTGAAGGAATGAAGAAATATTGAACTTACCTTAAGCGATGAAATCAGAGTCAAGGTACTGGCTAGCATCCGGTAGCCATGTAGAAGGAATATGCCACACGACCACCTTCCAAACAAGCAAACGCCATGGAGTCAAAACCTGGGATTAGTATCAACTCATAACAAATAAAATAGCAGGAAATAAGCATAATACTTGAGCCAGGGAAGGAGTTACCTTCAGTTTCCATATCTACATGTAGAGCCATGTAAGGTGCGCTGGCCATGAGCAAGAGCTCAAGCCAGAGCATGAAAACCCCCTATGCACATACAACAAAACAAGTGAAGCAAGCTACGAAAATGCACTATGTTGGTGTAGAACACTAGGAGTAAACCCTCAGCACAACTGACAGCTTGGACATGTGCCAACGAAGCACCACATTCAATGCTACCAACAACCCCAATATTTCATTGTAGACCCAAATATTTGTAGTGGTGAAGTCACGAGTGATCCACAACGTTTTATAAATGACCAAGTATTACAAAGACCATAAGTGCTTAGTATCAACAAAGATATTACTAAGTCAACAAAGGATATTAGTTACACAAGTATTTCAAATGAACTTCAAGGTTTTGAAGGTGCCAATCTTTAAAGATATCATATTCTAGGAACCATAGAGTAAGTACCATTGGTGGACGCCGTAGTAGGAGTACCTGTAAATAGATACAAATTGAAGACATTAGCGAATCTCGCTAAGTAATTCAGAAGTACCATTTCTTACACCCTACCTCTCAGCAGCGTTGCTGGGGTACTCATACCATTGAAAGACTTAGTAGTATATCATGGACCTCAACCGCCACCAGTAGGGGTCCATACCACCTAAATTCCCAGTTAGAGTTGTTACATATGCACACAAACCCTTACAGCTGTAAGAAGGAGATTCACATTATTACATTCAAAACACATTCGTTCACATGTGACAGTTCATACATTTATTTCATTTAAAATGTTTTTCAAAGATGAAGGATCTATAACCAGTAAACCATGATACTTATGAAACTAAGACACTTCGAAATGTAGAAATAAAATACTGATTGAGTAGGTACATATCAACATTGAAGTTAATTTACTATTCATCATCCATAAAACAGCTTTTATTACATTAGTAGAAAATTTTAAATTTCCACTATTTTTAAGGACATTACAAGTGGTATCAGAACCCAGCTACAAAACTAAGTGACCTATTGGGCTCATTACATCAAAAAACATCCACTGCAGTTACACAATAGGAAGGAAGTGTACATTTGAAAATTTTATTTTATGTGAAAATGAACTAACAGATTTTTTGTTCTTGACGCTTATATAACACTGCAGGAACAGTCATAGTCTGAAAATGAATGCAGAAGGGGGCAGTAACATACAGGGAAATCTGAACTCCCCACCACGAGAGCAACAAATTGTGGTGGAAATCAACTCAGATTTAATGAAATCTATGCAAAATCTATAGGCCGAATTTCAAAGTTTCAGAGATAGCCACATGCAAGAAAGAAGAGAACAACAAGCTATAAATGAAGCTATGCTTCAGACCTTGATAGGGGAAAAACCCCACATACAACCCACACTCTCAGTCAATACTTTTAAAAAGGTAAACAATCATCCAAAGAAAACTGCCAGTCCCAAGGGAGAGGAACAGGGTGAAAACACACTGGAATTGATGGAAGAGGACAGTAAGAATTCTTCCAACTATGAAGGTTCACCACCTCCTTGCAACAAAAGGAGGAAAAGTGACGACAATTTACAAGGTGAATTCAGAAAGATAAAAGCCCCAACCTATGACAGAGAAATTAACTCAAGGGAGAGGGCTGCAGAGTGGCTGTTGGGAATGAATAAGTACTTCAAAGTGCACAATTACTCCAATGAAATGCAAGCCCGACTAGCCATATACAACCTGAATGGTAAAGCTTCCAGATGGTGGCGGGACTTGAAACACACCAAAGGACAAGAACTGAGAGACATTACTTGGGATACTTTCAGCAAAATATTCCAGGACAAATATATGTCTGAAATATTCTTTGACAAGAAAATTAAAGAATTTCATGAGTTAAAAATGGGATCCCTAACTATGGAAGCATTCATAAACCGATTCTTGGACTTGCTGCACTATGTGCCATACATTAAAGACGAGAAGGTCAAAATACAACAATTCTTGGGAGGGCTTTCACCAAAATTAAGAGAGAAGATAGAGTTTGACATGCCCAAAACCCTTGATGTGACCTTACATAAAGCAAGACTGTGTTATGAACATGAACAACCAAGGAATGAAAACATCAACAGAAACAGAGATAAGTTCAGAACCTTCTCGGACAACCGCAAACCAGGTTTTAGACCTCCACCTTTCTGAAAACACAACAATAGTTTTCCGCCTAATAGAGGCTTCAACCGACTTCAAGCATGACCAAGTGCACCACCACCATCGACCAACAGGCCAGCTTTCAACAAAGGGACCAAAACTGTCCCACCAATCGTTTCTTGCTAGAAATGCCAAGGGCCCCACTACTACAGAGACTGCCCCAGCAAAACGGATGGAGTTTTACACAACGTCCAAGCAGAACCTACCGTAGGGGACATGGCAAAGACACCTAGGATTTATGACGCTCTTGATGGCTGGTAGGCAGATCACCAAGCCACCGTGGTGGAAATTGAGGGTAAGATCTCTAACACTGTCGTTTCAGTTTTAATAGATCCCGGTGCTTGCCGAAGTTATATCTCCCCTAAGATAGTGGACACTTGTAAGTTAAACCGAGAGCATCACGAGAAACCATGGCTGGTACAACTAGCCACTCGTACCAAATGAAGGGTCTTCGAGTTAGTTAAAACTTGTGAGATAAACTTAAACGGTCTTCCAACTAGGTTAGAATTAAACATTCTACCCCTAGGATCGCACGCTATACTTATAGGCATGGATTGGGTAGAAGAACACCATGTCCTACTGGACTGCTCAAAAAAGACCCTACTTTGCAGGGATGACCAAGGGAATCAGAAGACGATTCAGGGCATCCCTAGGAAAGTGTCTGTAAGACAGATATCTGCCTTACAAGCAAAGAAATGCATCAGGAAGGGCTGTAAGCTCTTTGTTGTTAACATCTGAAATATAGAAACTGATAGGGAACAAAAGATCAAAGACATCCCAGTCCTCGTAGAATTTAGCGATGTATTTCCTGAGGAAATACCGGTATTACCACCCAAGTGAGACTCAGAATTTTCCATCGAGCTAACACTCGGGTCAGTGCCAGCTTCTAAGGCCCCATACTGCATGAGCACACCAAAATTGGTGGAGCTCAAGCTTCAGTTATAAGAACTAATAGACAAAGGTTACATCCGACCTAGTGTGTCCCCTTGGGGTGCACTGATACTCTTCATCAAGGAGAAAGACAGAATGATGCGGATGTGCATCGATTACCACCAACTGAACAAGATGACCATTAAGAATCACTATCCACTCCCTAGAATCGACGAGTTGTTTGACCAAGTCGGAGGAGCAAAGATCGGCTTACAATTTGGATACCACCGGGTGAGGATCCGTGATGAGGACATCAACAAGACCGTGTTTCGAACCCCTTACAGCCACTACGATTTCCTAGTGATGCCCTTTGGGTTGATGAATGCACCGGCCAACTTTATGTGTATGATGAACAGTATTTTTAGTAAATATCTCGATAAGTTCATCTTAGTCTTTATCGACGACATATTGATCTACTCCAAAAATGAAGTAGAACATGAGGGACACCTCCATGTGGTTTTACGTATACTAAGGGAACACGAGCTTTATGCCAAGTTTAGTAAGTGCGATTTCTACAAACCCTAGCTTCAATACTTAGTACATATCATTTCCGAGAAGGGAATAGCCTTCGACCCCGAAAAGGTCAAATCTATCGAAGAATGGCCCACGCCAACATGCATATTCGATATAAGATCGTTCTTAGGATTAGCCGGCTACTACCAAAAGTTCATTGAGAAATTTTTACGGATTGCATGTCCCATGACCGCCTTGCAAAAAAAGGAAAACAAGTTTATCTGGACAGATAAGTGCGAAGAAAGATTTCAAAAGCTGAAGCAACTACTGATTAGTGCACCGATTCTACATATTGCGGATCCCAATGGGGACTTCGTCGTTTGCACAGATGCAAGAAAGGAAGGACTCGGGGGTCCTTATGCAATACAATTTTTCCATATGCTACGAATCGAGGAAGCTAAAAGAACACGAGTAGAACTACCCTACGCATGACCTCGAACAAGCCGCCATCATCCATGCTCTGAAGATGTGGTGACATTATCTCATGGGAAAGAAATTCCTATTGATGACTTATAGCATGAGCCTAAAATACCTTTTCGACTAACCCGACCTAAATTCCAGGCAGACTAGGTGGTTAGCCTTCCTTAGTGAATACCATTTCTAACTAAAGCATATAAAAAGAAAGGAAAACAAGATTGCAGATGCCTTGAGCCGTTGAGCACATATGCTTTACTAGGTCACGGTGAGCCAAACCGACTCATACTTACACCACATAATTCGAACGGCATGTCAGAGTGACCGTTATTACACGGAAATCCTCACAAAGATCCAGGAAGACATACTTTTCCAACAACAAAAAGAATATAAGATAGACGAATCGGGACTACTATGGTCGAAAGACCGACTTTACGTCCCAGAGAGTGGAGACATTAGATCAAACATTCTCACTGAATTTCACCAGAAACCCTATTTAAGGCACCCCGGATATCAAAAGATGATATCGACCATAAATAAACATTACTTTTGTCCTAAGCTGAAAGCTAACATCACAATGTTCATCGTGAAATGTTAGGAGTGCCAATTGGTCAAAGCAGAACACCAACACCCCTCCGGATTACTTCAACCTTTATCCATTCCAGAATGGAAATGGGAGTTAATATGTATGGACTTCATTATAGGCTTACCAAGAGTAAGAAACTGAACGAATCCATCTTTGTAGTGGTAGACAAGCTGTCTAAAGTAGCCCACTTTATACTAGTGAAATGTACCTACAAAGCAATTCACATCACATAAATATTCTTAAAAGAGATCTTTCGATTGCACGGGATACCCAAAGCAATCATTTCCGATCGAGACACGAAGTTCACTAGTAACTTCTGGAGAACATTTTTTTCCAGTTTGGAAACCTAGTTACAATTCAGTACCCCGTACCATCCCCAGACTGATGAAAAATAGAACGAGTAAACCAAATCCTCGAGGACATGTTGAGGATGTATGTCATGAACAACCCCACCAAGTGGGAATATTATTTGCACCTCGCAGAGTTTGCATACAACAACGGTTATCAAACTTCGGCCAAATTGAGTCCCTTCGAGGTACTCTATGGTAAGAAATGTCGGACACCCGTGACTTGGGATAGTCCAGTAGAAAAACTTATGTTAGGACCCAACCTACTAAAGGACTTAAAACAGCTAGTCTCTAAGGTGCAACTGAACTTAAAAGAAGCACAAGACCGCCAAAAGAGTTATGCGGAAAAGAAAAGAAAGGACAAATACTACCAAGTCGGTGAACATGTGTTTCTAAAAATAAAGGCAAAACGAAGCTCATTGAGATTGGGACGCTGCAGGAAACTAGCCCCAAGGTTTTGTGGACCTTTTGAAATACTGGCCAAGAAGGGCCCAATGGCTTATGAGTTGGCCTTACCATCTCATATAAAATTTCATAACGTTCTTCATGCTTCAATATTAAAGAAATATGTATATGATACTAAACATGTTATTGATTGGTCCTTATTATAGGTGGAGCCCGAAGGGGAGTTGATGCCAGAACCACTCCACATTCTAGACAAGAGAGAGGTCCATCTTAGGAGGAGGACCATTACTTAGATGAAAGCACAATGGAGTCACTTTGGACTAGATGAGGCTACTTGGTAGAATGAGGCCACCATGAAAGAGGCATACCCCACCTTGTTTCATGACTTCATTCCTAGTCCCTAGAAACACAGGGACGGTGTTGTTCTAAGCAGGGAGGCATGTAATATCCCAAATTTTAGACTGACTATTTTGTTGTTATATCGGGACACGGCCCCAGCACCTATGTTTTATTTTGAGTATTGGGCATGAGCCCTAGCACCTATGATTTATTCTTTTACATATATATCGACATACCGGGCATGGACCCTGTCTGACTTCTTTATTTGAGTATATACTGGGCGAGAAGGCCCCAATGTTTTAATGATGTTCTTCAACTTTGATAAGGGTACAAACCCTAATATACTCAGATGATATTTTGTTACTTACTATGTAGAGCTATGATGTTACATGATTTGAACTATGAGTGTGTTGAGCATGGACTCATAAACACACATGTAACCTACGTATTGGGCATAAGCCTCGATGTACCTAGAAGAATGTTTATGTACTGGGAGTAAGCCCTGAGGTACATTGAGTGTTGGGCCTAATCCCTAGAGCACTCCAAGATTCATAAACGAATACCGGCTCCGAGGAAGCTTAAATATTCTAGATGTGCCTCACAACCAGATTCTAGCACTAGTGTTGAGCAGAGGCTCTAGAATTGCACTAGCGTAATGCCCATGTGAGAGTGTTGAGTAAAAAGGCTCTAAAGAGCACTCGGGGTTACTGGATCTCAAAGTTTTGAGTCAAAAGGACTCTGAATAGCACTTTTCCTTTCATCACACTTATCTTATTTGATTAAATGATTCATCTTTTATCTATCATCAAGAAATGTGGGAACTACCATGCTAAACGAGGGAATCTGAAATGCAAAGAGAGAGACTAGAGGTGCCTATCCAAGCTTACCAAGACCATCCAAAGAATTGGACCTTGTCCTTAAAAGTTAAGAGAAAAGAAGTATCATGTGATTATACATAACTAAATAAAAGATAATGACCAGTAGTCTTTTATGACTAACATGTATAAAATCCTTAAGGCTAATATTATTATTAAAAGCTTTAATAATAATGGTGTCATTATTTAATTATGGAATATAATTAGTATATATGATTTATGCATTATTTAATACTATAAATGGTGTATTAATAGTTAAGTGAAATATAATTATTGTTAGTATAATTATTGTTATTATAATTGAGAGCATAAATCAAAATCACTTATATTTAAACAGTTGGAAAAGTCCTAGTTCAAAAGGACTAGGTATTTAATTAAATAATATCATTTAAATATTTATTATTTAATTTAAAGAAACTAACTATTTCAACAGTCCTAATTCAAGACTCCCCTACAAAAAGAGGGCAGATACCAAGTTTTGGGGATCATCTAGCATTCTTGGTTATTATCATTCTCTTATGGTAATCCAAGAAAAGTATTATGCTCCAAGAAACTGAAGCAGCCTCACCGAATAATTCTTAGATCTGAACCAGCAGTGGACCTAGGGCCTCTATCTCTTATTGCATGTTGGAACCAAGCTCGAGGGGATCCAGATAGAACCAGGAAATGGTTCAAGGGTTAAGGTTGGGAGGAACATGGTAGTCCCAAAGTTATCCAGCTAAGGAGTCATTCTAGTAAGTCAGATAAGCTCAGAAGTCTCTGCACTAATTATTGTTTGAGTGTGTAGGTTACTACAGGAAGGGAGCAAGCTACAAAGTAACCAGGTACCCCAGCATTATTGGTCCTTTTTCTTTATGCTAAATCGTTTAAATATAGATTTTCTGATAGGAACAAAAAATACTGTAAGCTAGGATTACGTTAACTTTATAAGCTAGGATTAGTAGATTGTCTAGTAGGTCTAGCCAGGCTATCCTGTGCTAGACATCCTAGAAAATCCATAACCTAGAAATTTTTTCTTTATATTTTAGATAAACTTAGATCGCTCCTTCAGAACAACATTATTATATTTATATAGATATCCTCCCATCGCTCCTTCTGAGACAATGTTTGGATTTACGTTTTTCTTAATCTTTGTCTAGCTAGGATTAGATTGTTGTTCGCATTATTGTTTATAGTTGTTTCTACTAAAACCCTCTCTCAGGTTTAAAACATCAACGTATCACATATATGGCTAAAAACATTTCGAAAATACTAACCCTTACATGAAAACGATATCAGACTTTGAATTAAAGTACCAAGTAGTGAAGGCATGTTATAGTATTTCTCTCAAAGCTATTCCATTATCAGCGAATAAGTCAACCAATACCACGAAAGCACCACAGAAATTTTCTAAGGGTCGATTCCAACAATCAACAAAATATCTACTTAATACAAACAGCTCTTCTTTTATTAATTTGAAAACATAGGTTAGGAGAACTATTCTCATCAACAATACATTGAAAGCCCAACTATTTACAAATCGCCACAGCATAGCAGAAAACACAAAACTAGGGTCTCACCATCTTTTTTTTTAAGACGCAGGGATCACTACATAGAGGCTTAGCAAACCAAAATGCATTACAAGGCATACATTTTGCAGAACCAAATCCATTATCCACCAAGCTTTCGAATAACAATGTCAATAGAATACAGACGAGACACCAAAACAAATGCATGTCATGGGATAGAATCCATACCATCTTCCTTTTTTAAAAACCTTCTAGCTTTTGCAAACCCCAGAAACAGAGAACTGGATGACATTTATTTCAGGCTCATAGCTAAAATCTCATAAGGGTTACGATTTATTTCTATCATTACATTCACACTCTTAAAACAACTAAATCGTAACAAAAGCAATGAAATCCCTTTACAAAAAACACACTAATTTCAGTCGCAGGTCCAAAAAGCTCATAGAAATTCATAGAAACCACACTTCTCAGTCAGAGGGGACCTCTTCCTACAGAAATTGCAAGTAAAACAAGAGCACGATTTTTCCTTTTTCATAATCATACAACCAACAAACTACCAGGACATAGGAGACAATAGAAAACACCGAAATCGAGAACTACCATTACCATAATAAAACACAGGGACCAAAAGGGTAAATCCATACTCTCCATTCTTGAAGTCCACGGTTTATTTTTATAAACAAATTACACAAGCACGAAAATATCAGTCTTCACATTGAGTATTATCATTACAAAATTACAGTGTTTAATAGTGAGCCAAATGGCCAAAGCCCTCCAGGGCCATTAAACAGAAAACCAACATGTACTTTACACAATGGTCCAACCAACGGAGACCTTAGGAAACCAAAAGGTGTTACAGTACAACCCAAAGTAGGCTCATGATTTTTCCTCACAGCATCCACCATCAGTACCCTCCACAGATGTGAGAGGAGGAGTGAAGGAATGAAGAAATCCTGAACTTACCTTAAGCGATGAAATCAGAGTCGAGGTACTGGCTAGGATCTGGTAGCCATGTCGAAGGAAGATGCCACACGACCACTTGCCAAACAAGCAAACTCCATGGAATCAAAACCTGGGATTAGTATCAACTCATACCAATTAAAATAGCAAGAAAGAAGTGTAAGACTTGAGCCAGGGAAGGAGTTACCTTCAGTTTCCATCTCTACGTGTAGAGCCATATAAGGTGAGTTGGCCATGAGCAAGAGCTCAGGCTAGAGCACGAAAACCCCCAATGCACATACAATGAAACAAGTGAAGCAAGCTGCGAAAATGCACTACGTTGGTGTAGAACCCTCGGAGCAAACCCTCAGCACAACTAGCAGCTTGGCCATGTGCCAACGAAGCGCCACATTCAATGCTACCAACAACCCCAATATTTCATTGTAGACCCAAATCTCTATAGTGGTGAAGTCATGAGTGATCCACAACGTTTTATAAATGCCCAAGTATTACAAAGACCATAAGTGCTTAGTATCAACAAAGATATTACTAAGTCAACAAAGGATATTAGTTACACAAGTATTTCAAATGACCTTCAAGGTTTTGAAGGTGCCAATCTTTAAATATCTCATATTTTGGGAACCATAGAGTAAGTGCCATTGGTGGATGTTGTATTAGGAGTACTTGTAAATAGATACAAATTGAAGATGTTAGCGAATATCGCTAAGTAAGTCAGAAGGTCCATTTCTTACACCCTACCTCTCGGCAGCCCTATTGGGGTACTCATACCCTTGAAAGACTTAGCAGTACATCATGTGGCTCAACTGCAACCAGTAGGGGTCCATCCCACCTGAATTGCCAGTTAGAGTTGTTACATATGCACACAAACCCTTACAGCTATAAGAAGAAGATTCACATTATTACATTCAAAACACATTCGTACACATGTGACAGTTCATACATTTATTTCATTTAAAATGGTTTTCAAAGATGAAGGATCTATAACCAGTAAACCATGATACTTATGAAACTAAGACACTTCGAAATGTAGAAATCAAATACTGGCGCAGTATGTACATATCAGTGCTGAAGTTAATTTACTATTCATCATCCTTAAAATAGCTTTTATTACATTAGTAGAAAATTTTAAATTTCCACTATTTTTAGGGACATTATAGGTTGGCATTGCTTGACAACTTCCACGCAATCTTTAAAGATGGTGGACCAAAAATACCTAACACTTAATATTTTCTGGGCTATGTCCAACCCAGAAAGATGACCCCCACAGGATCCACTATGGGTATCATTCAATTCTGACTCAGCTTCCTCCAGGGTAAAACAACGACGTAAAATGGAATCTACCCCACATTTATAAAGTAGGTTAGAAATAATGAGGTAATTCTTTCCATGGTGCCAAAGCTTCCATCGTTCGTCTTTGGAGAAAGTCAGGGTACACTTCAAAGTCTGGAGATATATTAAGATATCTCCATATCATGGGTCATACGTTACGATGAGAAAAATATGTTCATTGGGTAATGCCGAATCTTCCTCATTTCTCGTTACATCACTAGGCAACTCAGAGATAAGATTAGCGAACACCAAATAATTTTTTGACTTAGCAGATGGAAATGCTAGGTCAAATTCTTGCAGAATAACAATCCACTTATTGAATTTCCCACCGACGAAACGTCAGGTTAATAAATATTGAAAAGGATTAACATCTACAACAATAGTGGTGGTACAAAATAAAATATAATGACGTAACCTATGAATGACATAGACAACAGCTAATGCCAACTTCTCGACATGAGAATATTTAAGTTTGGGAGTTACCAATGAGCGAGAGAGATAATAAATGACATGCTCTTGGATCTTTTCATCCTCTTGAACCAATACTATATTGATCCTGAAAATAGATGTTGCGAGATATAGAAGGAAATCCTTAGTATAATACGGCGGATTGAGCAAGGGGGCTAATAAGAATGCTTTTTTCAAAGCGTCAAACGAAGTTTGCGTTGCATTATCCCATAAAAAATGGGTGTCTTGCTTGAGCAGTCGCATGAATCCTTTGGTGATGTTAGCATAGTTCATAATAAATCGTTGTAGAAAATTAGACATGCCCTACAGACTTTGAAGTTGTCTGAGGGTGCGACGAGGAGGCAGTTTGATAATAGCCTCAAATTTTAAGGGGTTGACCATAATGCCATGACTAGACACAATGAAACTGAGTAAACATCCATAATCAACACAGAATACAAACTTGTTAGGGTTTAACATGATCTTATAGTATCTACATCGTTCAAATATGAGTCGTAAATGGTCAAGATGGTCTCGTCTCTTACAAGATCGTGCAGGGAGATAATCCATATACGGTTCGACTACATGCTTGATGTCATGGAAAGAGAAGTTCATGGCTCACTGGAAAGTAGCTCCAACATTCTTTAATCCAAAAGGCATCTTCCTGTAGGAAAATATACCCTAGAGAAAAATAAAATCCATATTGTGTTGGTCTTCAGGTTTAATTTTGATCTGGTTGTATCCCGAAAAACCATCCATGAAAGAGAAAACTTCATGGCCTGCACACGCATCAATGATTTGATCTATGAATGGTGTGGGATAATTACCTTTTGGATAGGATTTATTAAGATCCCTAAAGTACGTACATATGTGTATGGTCCCTTGATTTTTATCAACTGGGACTACGTTGGAAACCCATTATGTCATGTCGATCGGATAGATGAAGTCGTCCTTAAGGAGCTTTTCAACTTCAGCCTTAATGGTCGCAACTTTCCTAGGGTTGACTAGACAAAGTTTTTGTCATACTGGTTTCACGTTAGAGTAAGTTCTGATAAGGTGCTCAACAATAGAGGGATTGATGCCTGGCATATCCTCGTAAGACCAAGAAAAAACATCATGGAATTCCTTAAGTAAATTGGTGTACAAAGTGATCTCCTGTGGAGAACAATTTGCTCCAATGAAATTTTTTTCCACAACGTTAGGTTTAGTGGAAATATTGATCGGTATGGTCCTAGAAATGTTATCCATACTACCTTTAGTATAAATCGTTTGTTTTATGGAAGGAGTGATAGAAAAATCAATATTACCACCAGGTCTCATTGAAAACTCTCCATTCTCAATCTTATCTAGATATGGCAGAAAATAGGATCTGTGATGCATGTGTTCCCATGGATGATCCAGAACTATGATAGCTTCCAGGATGGCCTTGTCAGAAGGAAAAACAATATCTAAACAATCAAAAGAATGTATGGAGTTAACTAACCATGCAGGTGCATAATCAAAATTTGACTCTGTTGAGACTGAAGGATTCAAGATATAATCCATCACAACATTTTGTGAAGTTTGGTAGGACACTTCTGTGACGGATAAGGGCATGATTGGTTCTTGTTGAGTGGGGAGTATCCATGGATTAATTCTCTAACTAACCGTAAAAACTTCCTGAGACGATGTGTCAGTGACACTCATTGAACCAATACAGTTTATAGTAGCAGGTAGGTCAAATGTGCCCACAATAGATGAATACAAACCTACCTAAGCTCTTACTAGGCATATGAGCTTGATCAATCAAAGAGATGTTTGAATCCAACGAATTTGTGTTGTTTTTCCAAGTGAAGGATAGTTGATCAACTGTAACGACCTTACCTTCATGTAGGAACATAAGCACTCAGAAAACAAATGAGGGAATGGCCTGCATAGTGTACATCCAACTTCTTCCCAACAATAGATTGTATTCAAGAAAAGTATCCACAACTTCTATCTCCACTGACACTACTTACCAACAAGTTGAATCTCAAACGATGGTAAGACTCCATGCGGACGGAAAGACCTTTCGTCAAAAGCGGTAAGTATTGTAATGGAAGGGGCTAACTCAGGAGAACCTAGGGATTTCCAATAGGATATAGACATTACGCATGTCGACATGCCTTCATCTACTACGATTCATCCAATGGTATTTGAACCATGTACTATTTTGATCTGAAAGTCCACGTGATAGGGAAACTGAGGTTTGATATCTGACATATCAAATCTAGCAAGCATACTCGAGGAATCCATGCTACCTATTGCCTCAAGAAGTGAATTACGTTGAGATGGACATCTTTGCAAGAATTCCAGGGTGGACATAGCACATGTTGTTTGGGATAAATCCTGTACAACATAGTACTTTGGAGCAGCTTGTGCATTAGGATTGTGCATTTCCCGTTTGTAGACACCTTTCGGTATCTTCGGCAAAGGGTCTGTTGGTATCTCGATCTGGAGAGGAACATAGGACTCGGGAATTTCTTTATCTTTCTGCTGCATATCCAGGTTATAATTCGGGCTCTCATCTGTAGGAGAGTGTGTGAGTTAACCATGTTAATATAATATTGATCAACTAATGAAGCACGATGAGTGCCCCAAGTATTAGAGGTATTGGAAGCCGAACCTTGTCCTTTGGGAAAAGGATCCTTCAGAACAACGAGTTTCTTCTCACTTAACAACTTCTGAGAATCATTAATAAGAGGACATTGATGAGTGAGGTGATCGTCTCCACAAAGTTTGTAGGGAAATTTTACCTTCTTCTTATCTTTCTTTCCCTCCTCAGCATTTTCAATGTTCTTCGGCTTTTGATGGTTCCCATCCCCTTTCTTACCCTTTTTCTTGTGTTATACCTCAATATTACACTTGACAGCCTAGTGTCGCATCTTTGCACCAAATAACATAGACGACACTTCCCCCTACTGATAAACAACCAGAATAGAAGACCATTGACTGAACATTGAAGACAAATCCTTTTTCTGCATTTGTCAACCCCACTTGGTTCTGTTTACAAGCACTACCGCGCCCTGCACATCTACTGGGGAGCGGTAATCAGCACTACTACGCGTTACTCCTCCTCTGTGGCGCGGTACTATCGCGTTATGATCAGTCTTAGGGGCACGGGAGTCCACTTATATCCTTTTTTCCATGAAGTTTGGGATCTCAACCCTCGAGATATTTTGTTGGGATTATTAACTTTGATTCAATCCCAAACCCCTCTCTGTTTACTTGGCCTGATCCACTAAACACTCCATAGATCAACACTTCTCTCTTGTTGGTTAACCTTCCCACATGCTATAAGAGAGAGGCCTTCCATGAGCCAAGGGAGGACTTTTGGGGCATCAAACCTATGATCATAAGCCTTTTGTGGAGATAGCTAGAGGTGGAAGCATTAGGAGCTGGAGGATTGGCTTGGACATCAAGCAACCTTTGTAAGCACTTTTCAAGCTTCTTAATAATATAACTTGCCTTGTTTCCTAATTCGTGTATATTGATTATATTTCAGTTTCATGAATTATATCTATATAGATTTGGAATTTAACTTGTAATTCAAAGACATTGGAAGATTGCATGTGCTTGTATATTGTTTTGTTTCTATAGGTCTATCGCGAGGACTCTAGGATCAAAGCTACAAGCAGGACAAATGCTAAGAGTGGAGGTGAGTTACTTTCTCTCTTTCCCCTTAATGTAAAACTTTTGAAATACTAGTTTAATCCAGGATCCAAGATTACATTTGTTTCATTTTTGTCTTAGCATAGAACTAGCTTAATCTACTTTATCCTAAGAGAGTTTCTCTTTATCCGTAGGGAGAAATATCTGCAACAAAAACTAGAGACTCCACTGGTTTGAACCCTGTTTGATTGAGTTCTTTCACTTTTAGTTATCCTTGATTGTGATTTTTCTCTTCCTTCAAACCAGTAGTGGATTTTGGTCTTTTTGACCTCCATTCACCCCCCTTCGCTCTGCATTAGCTCTCTACCTTCGATCATTGAGTCCTCTGTGTCTGCACACCCTTGAAAAGTCTAGAAATTTTCTTAAAGTAGTTCCCTTTCCATCTTTTTTACCAGTACCGCGCCCCCATAACTACCTACAGAGCAGTAGTACCGTGCCCTTAACACTGTCTAGTACGCGGTAGTGTACCAGTACCGCGCTTGGAGTTATGGAAAGCACATGGTAGTCCCTGAAATTTTTTATGTGTCTTACCTTGTTTGGTTCCTACATGTCATTTATGACCTTCTCTACCTTGTGTTGATTTTCCTGTTACTCCTTAGCACCTTGCAACTCGCTTAGCCACAACACCATGCTTCCACTTTATTGTGTAAATCCTTGTAGACAATTTTCAAAAATTTGGGTTGATGGTCATTAATTATCATCATATCTACTTCTTTATTCCCAATTGCTTCTTGTGTACATACCCTATTATTGTTAGCCAGTTCCAAGTTTCTTTGGTTTGTATGTATTTTTGGTTTGAGCTTGAATTCTTTGAGTTAGTGGCATCATTTGCATCTTGATCACCCCTTCATCATTGTTGCATTTTCTTGATCCTTTCATCATAATCAAGTTTTTGTCACTATTTTCTTTCCCTTGATTATATAATTCTTAAGATTATATCATTCTTACAAGCATTATCTTTCCCATTACTGCTATTAAAATAAATATTGGAATTTATCTTTTGAGAACATTGTTTTTCTTTTAGTTGAAAACATCTAGTCATACTTTTTCACATTAGGAAGTGAATCATTCATCTCCGTTTGCCACATAAATTCTCATTTTGAAGCATCATTGTTGTAGATCAATTACATTTGAAAGTATTGTTTATTTCAGTTTGGATTATTCGAAAATGAAACAAAAAGTTGTTTTGGATTGGTTTTATTTTCATTCCTTTGAAAAATTCATGCATTATAATCGAAGAACTCTCTCTTTACTTTAGCTAGATTTCATCAAATACAATGCTCATTTCAATTCATTCTCATTTGCATGGTTTGGGTCATCGTAACATCACAAGTTTCAGTCCCATTTACCCGACTGAGTAATACAACCACTAAAATTTACACTCCCTAACTCAACACATCATAACCTCACTTGAGGAGAAAAATAACATGTTAGTTAGGTAGGACACTAGGGATAGGAATCCAAATAATTCCTCCTTGTCATTATCATCTGAGACATAGTCGTTGTCCTCTAGGGTACCAAAATCCTCTAGTATTTGTTGACACGATCATACACCAGTTTGTGGAGGGGTCTCCTATTGTTTTAGGGGTTAAACCGCTACAAGATTGAGAACCGAACGGAGTCTGTGGAATTTCGCACTCCACTTAGCCCTAAGGAAACATCGATCATTGTCTTCCTTGTTTTCTTCGGCCACCATACTGGTGATACAAGGGTGATAAGGAAGAAGCGCCGAAAACCTTTTCCAACGTGTCATGAACGAGGTAGCTTAGTGACTTTTCTACTAGGGCTCTTTTACCCAGGATCCCTTTCGGTAGAGGGATATCCTTCCATTATTGGTCTCTCATTTTGTATTGTTCGACTTGGATTTCATCACCTTGCGAAGGTGTTGGCTGCTTCACTGGGCAGACCCGGGTTTTAATGAAGCGCAGCAACAAAACCCCTTGGCACACTGGCCCTCTCGGCAACGAGCTGCGCGGCAGCTCGAGGTCTCACCCGAAGTGGCTATGGGGGGTTAAGGAATCAGCTTTCCTTAACCGTGATGACACTGAGATTGTTCTATATATCTCCTTCTTCCTCAAATATCGGCGGTCGGACTTTCCTGCAGGCCTCGCGACGCAACTGCGCGGATGCCTTCCTTCCTGCAGACCCACTGCGCAGTCTCGTCCTCCGGGCGCGGAAGGCGCCTATTCCTTGCGTCGATGCGCTAAAATACCTCCTCGTCCTGCGCACTCATTGCAGTCACGCGAAGCTCGGTCGCTGCAGCGACAACGTTCCACCACTACTTCTATACTTGGCGATTATAACAATGAAGGACCTTCCTAAACTCACTCAAACAGTCGCAAAGATGATGCAAAAGATGTACACATAGGTAATGATCTTAAACAGTTATCATTCACGCTAACATTATAACAAGAAGATATATGTGAAGCTCATCTCCTCGAGGAAAACCACGTCCACGGGAGTGTTATATTAACCAGAAAAGGATAGAGTTATACAATATGCTGCACACACAGCTGCAGCCTTAGATCTTTCCAGGAAACTCCACGCACACAGCTGGGAGCCCTTCTCTCAATCTAGTCTCCTCTCTATGGAGATTACAAAGGCACAGACGTCGACTCAGACTGTCTGGCAACTCAGGGATTAGCTCCTCGGCTATCCGATTTCCTCTCTAGTTCTACACACTGGGTAGAAAATACAGTGAAGGATAATCAACACATGATCTATCCTTTAGACTGGCTATCTACAGTCTAACATCTAAATTTCTAAATGAGTACTGTCTAACTCTCTCTAACTCTCCAACCATCTACCCATTACAATTATTCATATATATAGGTGGCCATGACGGTCACACCTTTACAAAACTGTGGGCCTTTCCCAACAGTGATTCCCAAAAACCCTAACCACGCACATGGCTAGGTGTACTGTAGGCGCCGCTTGCAGTCACGTCGCCGCTTCCTGCAGGCTCCATGAATTCCGGCGCAGATTGTGGGTATGGGCGATCGTCCTTCGCCTTCAATGCTCTAGTCCGTTGCTCCTCCTTGATCCGAGCAACCATAACTTCTGTACTGGGCATTTAAATGAGGGTAGCTGAGCCCTCTACTCCATCGCCTTATTTATTATGGTAGCTGAGCCACCTTCATGCTTCGATGACGTGCGCGCGAGCTCTGCAATTTCCGGTCCGTGATCTGCGCTGAGATCATCCATCTGGCACCGTACTGCGCACCGTCTCCTTCTTACCCAAAACTTAGTGCTTGTCCCAAAATTAGCACTTTCCTTCCATACTCGTGCTTTTTCCCAAATTTCGCAGCTTTTACTATAGCTGCGACCTTGGCCCCAACAGGCCCCCAACACTCACTTGTGGCTCGCCCTCGAGCCACTCGCACTAGCGCGTGGTGGCTTGATTTGCGCATCTACGTTTGCTTGAGTCTCCGCGAATGTTTTCTTCCACTTCGCAATAGCGGAGTCCAATTCCTCAATACACTCGTCAGCTGTTTGCACCGTTTCTGCGGTTGCTTCATCTTTAGTGAGGGTATCAATGATCTCCTGAGATTCAGCAATCTCTTTGATTTTTGTCTCAACCTGGGCGACAATTTCAGCATACTTATCCATGAATGGCTGAATGCTGTTGGTGAGCTTCTCATCTTCAGTTCTGAGCTTGTGCAGTTGCTGCTGCATTTTGCGCACTTCGCCCATTTTCTTCATCTTTGGCAAGCCTGTTAAGGGCTTAGCTTCTTCATTCAGAACAGTGAGAGATTGTTCTGCAGCTTGCACCTGTTCTGACAGACCCACTTTAAAAGGGAGGTTCACAAGCTCCGTCCAAGCTTCCATAGCCCGGTTCATCAGATTCTTGGCTTCCTGTACTCGATCTTTCATCTGTGTGGAAGCTCTGCTCAGTGCTTCAAATTGTACCTGCGCATCATCCGTAAGCTGCGCGGCAACACGAGCTTCTAGCTCAGCAATCTGGGTTCTATGGTCCTCAGCCATAGCAAAGATTTCTTGCTCCAGGGTTTTCACCCTTCCTCCAATAATTTGAACTTTTGCAACCAGAGGGAGGTCTGGTTGAATCTCGCAAGCCGGCAGTTCCTGGGCAATCTCTTCTATTGCGTTTCTGATGCCGGTGTCTTGCGCCTCATAGAGTGCAAGCTTCGCAGAGATATTCTTATGACTTTCTTTCAGCTCTATCTCCTGCGATTGCAGTCGTTTGTTTGCCTGGAAAGTAGAGAGCTCTCTAGCTCTCAACTCAAGAGAAACTTTCTCCTGTACAAGCTGTAGAGTTTCTATAGGAATCAAAGACAAATTTATTTCTACAGGTCCAACTGTGCTTACCTGTAGTTCAGCTAGAGGATCTGGAAGTGTCATGCTGGTAGGCGGAATATGCACGACAGTGTGCCTTTCTGTGAGTTCTTCAACTCGCTCATCACTTGGAATTTCTTGTGGCGCCTGCGAAGTAGATGCTGGCGCATGGGTCTGCGCAATCCTTCCTGCGAGACCTTTCAATTCTACAAACTGTAAGTCTAGAGCACTTCGGATGTGAGCATGCGTGTTCCTCATCTCACGAAATTGCTCTTTCAAGTATTTGTCCATCCCCGAGGGAATGGCGTCAGTGGGATGCGACACTTTCTGCTTCTTGGTGGCTGGTTCTGTTGAGCCTTCATCGCTTCTTTGCTCAGGGGCTTCCTTGCCCTTATCCTTCTATTGCGCAGCGGCGGGTGGCATCGCAGGTGCGATGTCGGCTGCTGCTCTCCATTCGTCCGACCACGACTTAATGATTTCTTCGACATCTTCTGTGGTCATCCTGTAAAGACCTAGCGCCCAGTCACCTGGAATGTCGCAAGGCCGAAGGTAAAGTTGATGGATGTCGGCAGTAAAAGCCAACTTCCCTTCATACAATGTGGCTGTCTCCTCGCTCAGCCTTGGCATATCTTGTATGGTATCTCGGAGGAGATAGTAGTACTCACAAAAGACAGCGCGATTCATCTTGCGCTTCGTGGGATTAGGGGAATCCCAGAGGTTGATGTAGCGCATGCCGACAACCTCTCCTGCGCGGCGCGGAAGGAACTGAGTATTCGGGGGCTCCTTCCACCCGACGAGAGCGCATAAAATTAGAAGCCACGAAAAATGGAATGATTGGGCTGCATTGTCCTGCACATTCAGGCAATCAGCCAAAAAAGAATTCAGTAGGAAGAGAGACCAGTTGTACTGTTCTCCCTCCGCAGCTGCGATAGCGAGCTCCACGACAGCTCCAGTAACTTCTTTTGGTCGGCACTTTGTGAGAAGTCTGCCTGCAAGCAGACTTCCTGTGAAGCGAAGTGCCTCATCTTCTACTGTCGTGAGGTCATGAGCCCGACCTCCTCTTGTCAAGTTATATTTTTGGACCAGCTTTGCAGCCAATTTTCGGTCCTTGTCCTTTCCCACAAAATGGATATTGGGATCCTTACCAACCTTAGATAGACCGGTGATGCGGTGTATCAAATCAACATTTAGATCAATTGGCCTCCCGAGCCAAAGGTAACCTCCATGAACGCAGGATAGCAGTGTTTTAACGACTGCGTTCACTTCATTGCTACGCCCAAAGTGCGGTAGCTTCAACAAATTCAAGAGTCCAGGGCGCTCAAGATTTGCTGCAAATCCCTTCGGGATAAACTCGTCAACCTTTCTGGTGGGATTATGCACTATATCCAGATATCGGTCCAACTGGAACTGAGGATATGTCTTATAGTCTCCAAGGTTAAAATCAGAGAATTTAACCAATGGAATGTTTCCCAATAGTTGGCCTTCTACCCGCACACTAGCCGGTAGTGGCGGTAGCGGAATTGGATACTTTGCATTCTTCGGAATCTGTACATCCGGCGCATCATCTGGACGCGGCGGAATATAGTTCACCATAGACGCGAGCGTCTCTGGAACAGGTTCCTCCGGCTGCTGCTGAGATGCTCTTGTGCCTGGAGATGTTCTGGGATCAGTAGCACCAGGGTGTACATAGGTCGAAGCCGTCACCGGAGTGGCCATGCCGAAATCTAAGCCTCGGCGCAGAAATTGACGAACAACTTCTTCAGTCGATAAATTCTCCGTCGTGAACCAATGTAGATAACAAAACTCTGGACAACAAATGGCGGACCTGCGTAGGGTATGGACGCTGAAAACAAGGGGAAATACTCTGCACACTCGGCTCTGAAAAACAATAATTTGGATCTTCAACCACAACTATGCAACTCGAGACAGTAACCCGAAAATGATACAAGTGTGAGGTATTTATAGCCAGCGGGGATAGTAAATGCGACCAAGTGGGGTTACTTAGCTGTAGGCGGCTATACGTGAGTTGACAACACGCTATCGTTCTCGCCGTAGCGGTGCATTTATTGTGATTGACGGGCTCTGACAGCCTTCCGGGAGAAGCTAATGCTTTCGGCGCCTGAGTTAAATGCAAATCTTTCGTAGATTAAGCCGAATCCGTCAGAACGGCTAGACTTAAATAGCGGCCTTATCCTTCATTTATTCAAACGCGGCTACATAACTGCTGTAATTCAAAATTTCCGGCGGGTCATTTCAACTTAGGAAACTGTGCCTCTATGGGTCCACAACAAAACTTTTTCAAGCGGCAAGTTATCAAAGGGAACTCCGCAAGAGCGATAGTTCAACGGTCCAAAAACAAAACTTCACCAGAGCGCACCGATAAGCTCTCTTCAAGCAATTTTTATTCAGGATGCGCGGATATTTCAAGGAACTGCGCAGGAAGCTGGAAACTGAGGGTGTGTCGCAGCTTCCGTGTAGACTGAATGCGATGTCTCTTTCAACTACACCGGACATCTGCACTCTTGAGCAATATATTATGTTGACAGGGCGGAGTGGCCGTCGCAATAAAGCTTAAGCCGACTCCCGTTTATCATTGTAGGTAGTAATTCTCCATCCAGCTTCGCAAGCTGAACTGCGCCTCCGTCTGTTATTTTTATTATCTGAAAAGGGCCTAACCAATGCACGTGAAACTTTCCTGGAAACTTGATGAATTTACTATCATAAAGGAGTACCAAGTCTCCTTCTTCAAAGTGCTTATGCTTAATGTGCCTGTCATGCAAAGCTTTCTGTCTTGCCTTCTGTACCTGTTGATGAAATCCGGCCAAAAGTCTGTCTTCTTCTAAGGCAAGCAGTTGCGAAAGTCTTTCATTCATAGTATCAGGATCTGCCATTTCTGTAATTTGCGCAATTCGGAGACTGGGAACAATGTATTCCATGGGCATAACTGCTTCTTGTCCATACACTAAGCTGAAAGGTGTGTGACCTGTTAGTTTCTTGCAAGTGGTTCTGTAAGCCCATAATACAGCTGTGACTCTAAGGTCCCAATCATCTCTTTGTTGATTACAGATCTTCGTCAGGGCATTCTCAAGGATCTTATTGAATGCTTCCACCGTACCATTAGCTTGAGGATGGTAGGGTGTACTCTTATGGTGATTCATTTGAAATTCTTCAGTTAGGGCTTCTATAGTCTCATTGAGGAAATGTGTACCTTGATCACTCATGAGGATCACTGGGCATCCAAACCTAGTGATAATGTTCTCGAAAATGAACTGCGCGGCAGTAGGAGCGTCGCAGTTCTTAACTGGCTTCGCCTCATCCCATCTGGTGAGGTATTCAGTAGCTGTAATGATATATCTTGCGCCAGTTCTTTTTCCTGGTGGGTTAATAGGTCCTACAAAGTCAATGGCCCATTTATCAAAAGCACGCAGTGTGATCTGGGGTCTTAGTGGCATTTCATCTCTCCTTGAGGGTTTTCCTGTTCGCTGGCACACATCGCAACATTTACAGAATTCCTTAGTATCCTTGTGCAATGTCGGCCACCAAAGACCTGCGGCTAATATCTTTTGCGCAATCGACTTTCCTGCGAAATGGCCTCCTGCGGTACCTGAATGCGCTTCTGCGATGATAGAGCTCTTTTCATGTGGTAAGATACATCTGCGCAAAATTTCGTCAGGGCCCAACTTATAAAGCTGGCCTGCTATCAAAGTGAAGTCTGCGGCTCTGACAACAAGTTGCTTCTTTTGCTGGATTGTAAACTCAGCCGGCGCTTGTCCGGTAGTGAGAAACTCAAGAATATCAGAATAATATTCGTCTGCTGCTTGGATAGAAAACAACTGTGCGTCAGGCAGATTGTCCTCGAGACTTGTAGGTTCCTCTCCTGACTCTATCCTGGATAGATGGTCAGGGCCTGCATTCAATCTGCCTGGTTTTACAATAACCTCAAAATCATATTCCTGAAAGAGCAGTAGCCATCTGCAAATTCTTCCTCCTAATACTGGTTTATTGACCAAATATTTCAAAGCAGAATGATCAGTATACATTTTAAAGTGAGCTCCTAACAGGTAGTGTCTGAATTTCTATAGGGCATACACCATAGCTAGTCCTTCGCTTTCTGTAGTGGTGTAATTCTTCTCAGCTGTAGATAGCTTTCTGCTGGAGTAAGCAATTGGGTGGTCAATACTTCCTTCTCCAGACTGTGTAAGCACGATTCCTAATGCTATGGAAGAAGCATCAACATGAACATGAAAAGGTTTTCTCCAGTCCGGGAAAACTAGAATAGGCGCTGTGATCATCTTTTCTTTAAGTGTGTCCAAGCTCTGTTGGCATTCTTCTGTCCAGTGGAACTTCGAATCCTTCTTCAGCAATCTTTCCATAGGCGCTGTGATCCTTGCATATCCTTTGATGAATTTTCTGTAGTATCCTGTATGTCCCAATGTAGTGCGCAATTGCTTAACTGAGTTGGGCGCAGGTAAATTAGCAATGATGGCAACCTTCGCAGGATCCATCAGGAGTCCTTGTCTGCATACAATATGTCCCAACAAAATACCAAAGGGCGCACAAAATATACATTTTTTCAAGTTAAGGGAAATCTGATGCTGTCTACATTTTTCTAGCATCATGCGCAGATTCGCAATATGGTTCTTTAGTAAACCAAATACAGTCCAGTCATCAAAATAGACTTCTAAAAACTTGTGGATAAATTCTTTAAAAACAGCAACAACAACTCTAGAGAAGATAGCAGGTGCGTTTTTAAGACCAAAGGGCATTACCGTATACTGGAATGAGCCCCATTCAGTTGCAAAAGTAGTCTTGTGGCGGTCGTCCGGATGGTATCTAATCTGATGATATCCCGAAAATCCATCAGTGAAAGAGTAAGCCTCTTGTCCTCCAACATTATCAAGTACTTCATCTGTGAAAGGAGTGGGAAATGGATCGTGCGCTGATGCATCATTGAGTTTGCGCAAGTCGACACAAATTCTTATTTCACCTTTCGTTTTCTTTTCTTGGACCACCATAGGACTAATCCAATCACTTTCCTCTACTGGTTCAATAATACCTGCTGCAAGCATCTTATCAATTTCTTCTTTGACTCTTTCTTTGTAGCGCGGGTTCAACCTGTATGGGCGCTGCTTTACTGGCTTGGCATCTGGTTTCAGAGGTATTCGAATCACTCCTAAGTCTCCTAGGATGCCTTTCATTTCTGTGAACTTGGTAGGAAAGATATCCTGGTAGTCACGTAATAAATCTGAAACATGCGCAACAGTTTCATCATCCCAATAATCTCCTATAGAAGCAAACTTTGGGTCAGCTTCTGTACCAATGTTAACTTTCTTGAGCTTGACGTGTTCTGTGATGGCAGGAATATCAAGCTCAGGACCTTCAATATTGCGCGTCCCTTCTGATTCTGGGATATTGATGTTGCGAGGATCGTCCTCCTCATCTTCAGCGGTGAAGTTATAACATTCCAGGGCATGTTCTATCTGGACAGCCCAATCTGGTTGGGAATATTCTGTTACTGGATAGTGTTCAAATACCTTCTTTCTAATACACTTCAAAGCCTGATCAATGCTTGGATGTTCTGACTCAAAGCTGAAGGTAAGTTGAAAGCTTTCTATCATAAGAGCCCAAGTAAGAGTGCCTTTGCGCAATTCTGTTTCAGTATACCAATTCCTTGGAATTGTATCCAATGTGTGGATGAATTGGTGAACCCATTCATCTTCCGGAATATCTGACCATTGCTGAATACATGCTTCAATGTGTGACCTGGGGTCACTCTGTCCTTCATATTTGCGTAGCGCTTCGGCTGTGGTGTCCTGAAATCTGCGCAGTATCAATCTGCAACAGTCTTTCCATGTATGAATATTCTCCTTATGCGCAATCCACCATCTTGCGGGTGTAGCGCGCAATGCTACATCCAGTTCCTGTATGCGCTGCTGTTCTGGAAGCTTTTGTTCATATTCCTGTATGAATTTAGTTACTTCAGTTAAGCCATCAAAAGTTGGAGTGTCAGTTAATTATGTGCCAATCCATCGAATGGATTTAGTCATCATGGCGCAACGTCTTGCAGAAACCTCATGTAGGCGATTCTGCCAGTTTTCTAATCCTGCATCTGAGTCTGATGTGCACGAGCTATCACATCGCCAGCTGATATGGCCATCTGCCGTGGGGTTGACATAGTCACTGTGGTTAGTGGTCATCTGGTACAAGCTTTCCATGTGGCGCGCTTCCTCTTCTGCGCGAATGGGTTCTATATACCTTGGTCCTTGAATAGGATCAAGAGGTGCGATGACCCTGATCTGGTCATCCTCAAAGGTCATCTGTCTTTTCTTCAGGTTAATGACAGCCAAATTATCAAATGCCCAGTCTATTCCTAACAGCGCTGGGTATGGTCTACTATCATCCATAATTTTGATTACTTCAAAATCTGCAGAGCTTCTTACTCCTTCAATATCAATGGGTACATTGGGTAATCTGCCCAATGGAGAGACTCATTGCTGATTTGCGA
This sequence comes from Larix kaempferi, assembly GCA_027924585.1. Classification (NCBI taxonomy): domain Eukaryota; kingdom Viridiplantae; phylum Streptophyta; class Pinopsida; order Pinales; family Pinaceae; genus Larix; species Larix kaempferi. The sequence goes on along the minus strand of BSBM01000350.1, from coordinate 8,923,195 downwards.
GTCTTAGCTGGATAGGGGATCTTGTAAGCTGAGGGCTTCCCATCTGTTCCCATGTCTGCATAGTGAGAACATTGGCTTCTGAGCGCAAATCTAACATGACTTCGTCCATTTCAAATGCTCCAATCTGTGCTGTGAGCCTCATCTCTTTTCCAGTTCTAATGTGACTCCTAATCTGGTGAACAGCACGCTGCGGTGTGTTCGTCGAAGCAGAGTGTTGGCACTGATCCAACAGGTGTTGGAGTTCTAGAGTTGCTGTTTCATTGCGCAACAGTTTTAAACATTGTCGCAGGAATGCATGAACACTGCCTAGTGCATGCTCCTCATCATCATCAGGCCTTCCAGCTGTAGTGGCCTGTTCTTGTACCAGGTTGTCTTGTCTTAGCACTTGCGATCTACTAATGTTCTGCGGAATTGCGGCAGAACTTGAAGCTCTCGGATCTGAGAAATACTCTTGAGCTTGCTTAAATGCTTCTTTTTGCTTCTGCAGGTTAAGTGGGGCTGGTTTAATGTTAGCGCGGCGCACCCATTGCGTCGCTTGCTTTCCCGTTCCCATCTCTTGCGCACCAGTGGTTGCTCCACTGCGTGTCACTATATTAACTGTAGGGTCTGGTTCTCTTTTTTCTGCTCCAATCAACTGAATATTCTGATTGACCTGTGGTGTCTTTGCTTGCATCTTAGCCTGTAACTGAGGGCATTCTTCAATGATATGGTCGGAAGATTTACAATACCTGCAGAGGGTTGTAGGATTTTGGCAATCCCTAGCAAAATGACCTTGTGTTCCGCAATTATAACAAGTGATCTGTCCTCTTCCGTGACCAAAATTTGTTGTGCGTCCGCGTCCTCTATAATTTACTGCTCGGGCGTCCCGAGTTTGGTCATACGGTGGACCTGCTGTGGGTCCTTGTGTCTCTGCTTGTACCCTATAAACATCATGCTTTCTTTCTATCATAAGATCATATGCTCTACAATTGTTCTCATCATGACCTACTGATTTACAGAAATTACAATATAGATTCTTTGGAGTTTGTACATATTTCTGGAGTAAGTGACATTCTTGTGGTCTATGACCTCTAGTTCTACAGATTTCACACCAAGGCCCTTGTGCCTGTGGTAAAGGATTAGGTGCTCCAGTTGCAATATAGTCTATGAAAACGGGACAATGGTCCTTTGAATGACCTTGGGCTTTACATTTTGTACACCAAATTTCTTCCTTAATCTCCTTGCCTTTCTTAATATCATGCACTTGCAAGGTTAAGTTTGCTAATTGGTTCTGTAAATGCGCAACATCGTTGCTTGTTCCTGCAATTGGCGAAGCTTCTAGTTTCATAGCCATTTCTAGAGCTTGTTCCTGAGTATTGAGATTCTGTTGCATAAGAGGAAGTCTAATGTGTGGGAGCAGCGCAGCAATGAACCATTCTTTATGTTGCTGTGGTGCAAACTCGAAGCTTACTTGATCTATCAAGGCTTTGAACTTCTGGTCAAAGTCCCATACTGATTCTGTAGGTAACTGTTTGATGTCTTTGAGCTCTATTATACACTGTGATTCTGATTTAGGTTTCTTAAATTCCCGAATCATAGCATTTCTTACCTCAGCAAGCGTCCTATTCTGTGCTGCTGAGTATTTCATGAACCAAGTCAAGGCTCTTTCTCTTAGTGTGGTTGCTAACTGAACCAGTTTAACAGCATCGTCATTAATTTGCTTAATTGTCCAAATGGCTTCACATAAGAACCAGTGCTGCTCAGGGTCTTCTATCCCTGTTCCTCTAAAAGTTGGTAGCTTCATGTCATCACCCATCCTTCTTGCGCGGGTTTGAGGTGGAGGTACTATAGCAGTGCCTCCGGGATGGTTAAACAAAGGTGGTACAGAGGTACTAGAAGTACCGTGTGGGCTACTAGAAGGTGTTACTGTAGGATTATACTGAGCTCCGTCTGGTTTTTGCGGTGTAAAGGGGTAATAAGGGATATGAGCACTCCCTTGTCTTTCTATATGGCTTGCTCTAGAGACTTGGCTATCGTCTGGGCTAGAATCAAAAGAATATTGGTCAAGGCCTACTTTATATCGTTTTCCACTACGAGTGCAACCAATAACTTCAGGATCACTGTCAGAATCTACGGACATTACTTGTCTATGCTATTCATCAGAAGCAATACATAGCTTTCCTTTTTCATACAGAAGCATTTTAATCCATAAGTTCAGAGAATTTAAGAACTTACCTCTGTGTACTTGGAAGAAACTCCTCTCAGCTTCACTGAAACTCTTTCTTGTATCGACTGCAAATTCGGTAATGAAACCTTCCAGTAGACTATTCAACCAAAAGTCTACTGCGCGGGAAACAGAATTGTCGATCCGCTTCACAATACTGACTAGCTCAGGCGTCCACGTGACGGGTCGATCAACATGCAGCGTAGGTCTAGAATCTGCTAACTTGGCTATCCAAGCGTGTAACTCCAATGCAAACGTAACAAAGAAAATTTCGTAAAGGTCAGCATAAATATACTTCTGTAACCAGTCTTCTGTTTGAAACGTAAGGCTTCTATTTTCTTGTTCAGCGAACTCTTTAGCCTTTAAATCAAACCAATCTCCAATTTCTTTAGCTGTAGGATTCCAGTAACACATTTGTTAACTGAGCAAGTCTCAGTGTAACAGAACCTTATGTTGTCTTCAGCAACAATCTCAGATGTCGCGTAACTAGTAAGTCTTACAGCAACAAGTCGCAAGGCAAAGGAACCATTTGTTGGCTCAATCAACAGGGTTCAAAGCCATGGAAGTAATGTGATCAAAAAGTCATAAGGCAACGGAACCATTTGTTGGCTCCTCAATCTCGCGCGTCGCCAAAATAACAAGTCTCACAATAGCAAGTCGCAAGGCAACGGAACCATTTGTTGGCTCCTCAATCTCGCGCGTCGCCAAAATAACAAGTCTCACAACAGCAAGTCGCAAGGCAACGGAACCATTTGTTGGCTCCTCAATCTCGCGCGTCGCCAAAATAACAAGTCTCACAACAGCAAGTCGCAAGGCAACGGAACCATTTGTTGGCTGCTTCACTGGGCAGACCCGGGTTTTAATGAAGCGCAGCAACAAAACCCCTTGGCGCACTGGCCCTCTCGGCAACGAGCTGCGCGGCAGCTCGAGGTCTCACCCGAAGTTGGTATGGGGGGTTAAGGAATCAGCTTTCCTTAACCGTGGTGACGCTGAGATTGTTCTATATATCTCCTTCTTCCTCAAATATCGGCAGTCGGACTTTCCCGCAGGCCTCGCGACGCAACTGCGCGGATGCCTTCCTTCCTGCAGACCCACTGCGCAGTCTCGTCCTCCGGGCGCGAAAGGCGCCTATTCCTTGCGTCGATGCGCTAAAATACCTCCTCGTCCTGCGCACTCATCGCAGTCACGTGAAGCTCGGTCGCTACAGCGACAACGTTCCACCACTACTTCTATACTTGGCGATTATAACAATGAAGGACCTTCCTAAACTCACTCAAACAGTCGCAAAGATGATGCAAAAGATGGACACACAGGTAATGATCTTAAACAGTTATCATTCACGCTAACATTATAACAAGAAGATATATGTGAAGCTCATCTCCTCGAGGAAAACCACGTCCACGGGAGTGTTATATTAACCAGAAAAGGATAGAGTTATACAATATGCTGCGCACACAGCTGCAGCCTTAGATCTTTCCAGGAAACTCCACGCACACAGCTGGGAGCCCTTCTCTCAATCTAGTCTCCTCTCTATGGAGATTACAAAGGCACAGACGTCGACTCAGACTGTCTGGCAACTCAGGGATTAGCTCCTCGGCTATCCGATTTCCTCTCTAGTTCTACACACTGGGTAGAAAATACAGTGAAGGATAATCAACACATGATCTATCCTTTAGACTGGCTATCTACAGTCTAACATCTAACTTTCTAACTGAGTACTGTCTAACTCTCTCTAACTCTCCAACCGTCTACCCATTACAATTATTCATATATATAGGTGGCCATGACGGTCACACCTTTACAAAACTGTGGGCCTTTCCCAACAGTGATTCCCAAAAACCCTAACCACACACATGGCTAGGTGTACTGTAGGCGCCGCTTGCAGTCACGTCGCCGCTTCCTGCAGGCTCCATGAATTCCGGTGCAGATTGTGGGTATGGGCGATTGTCCTTCGCCTTCAATGCTCTGGTCCGTTGCTCCTCCTTGATCCGAGCAACCATAACTTCTGTACTGGGCCTTTAAATGAGGGTAGCTGAGCCCTTTACTCCATCGCCTTATTTATTATGGTAGCTGAGCCACCTTCATGCTTCGATGACGTGCGCGCGAGCTCCGCAATTTCCGGTCCGTGATCTGCGCTGAGATCATCCATCTGGCACCGTACTGCGCACCGTCTCCTTCTTACCCAAAACTTAGTGCTTGTCCCAAAATTAGCACTTTCCTTCCATACTCGTGCTTTTTCCCAAATTTCGCAGCTTTTACTATAGCTGCGACCTTGGCCCCAACAGAAGGATACAAATTGTTGAGGTCTCCAGCTCTTAGTTAGGAGGTTTTTCTTGCTATTTCATCTTCGTAGAGGGTCATTTTTAATTTTAGTGATTTCTTATTGGCATTCTGGCCATTCTTATTTTCAGCTCGCTTACTGTGATGCCGGTCTCGGTACAGTTTAGAGCTTGCTTTTTGGCCTATGAGCCTTGCTTTTTTCTAGCTCCCCTCTTGCACACTCGGCTGCATTAGGGTTTTTGAGGTCTTTTTTATGAGACTATCCCTGTAACTTGTATTTCTACCATTATGTCCAAACCACGGAGATCACAAAGAGTACAGGGACAAAGCCCACCACCACCACCACGGACTTCTGGTCCACCTACATCACGTATTCCTTCCCCTGCCGGTCGTGGTGCTGGCCGAGGGAATGTTCCACCGCCTATACATCTTCAGTTTCGCCTATAATCGTAACTCACAGCACGGTCTCAGAACCTTTGGTAGTTTCTACAACCAGTAACACACCTGAGATTCTGACTGTCACTTCACCCACTGTTATTCCAGACATACCTCCCACAGTGGATAGCACTACAGTAGCTGAAGGTAGTACTGCCCAAGATACTAGACTGGAGGCTATCATCCTCCCAGATGTTAGCACTACCCTTCCACCAAATACTTTCTACAATGTTACGGAAGGATTTGTTGGAACCATTGAAGGATCTGACGAAGATGTGTCTGAGCTAATTGCAGTCCCGGACGGATACGTCAAAATTATCGAAGAAACTGAACTACCTAATACACCTTTTGAACCTGAATTTGACTTTCTTGCTTCCCAGGTGGAACCTTCGCCTGCCATCACTATTCCATCACGTGTTCACACTCAGTAAAATGGTTCTTCTAGCAATGTACCATTTATTGTGTCCCTCCCCGATCTCCCCTCAGGACAGGAAATCACACGGTCATTCCAATCTAGGATGGTTAGTCTTGATAACTCCCCTTTAGCGTCAGAACAGTTTAAACGTGATATAGAGAAAATGCTCTCAATTACTTCTAGATATCCCCCTTCTACCCTTCCTCCTGATTACCGAGCTCCCAACATTCCGTCCAATACGGAGTTTCATCATTCCTATGTTGACGGCTCCGGACCTTAATATGTTACTATACCTCATTTCTTTCCAGATCCCGAACACCCAACTCGCACTTTCAACCCCTTACAAGATACAAATCCAGGCCAAGCCCTTGACGTTCCTCCTACCTTTCAAGACCCTATGGACGTGACTCCTGCTACCCCTCGGTTAAATTCCCCTCATTTGTTACTGTCAAGTATGTTTGACGTATCTTCTAGGGACCCACCACTTATGAGGGATAACCCAGTATTCTCTCTGTCCTTTCTTATAACGTATGGAAGACCCCCTCCATAAATCGGAACCTTTGGTGCCATTGGCCAATCGACACTATCTCACCTTTCTAGTTTTAGAAGAACATCAAGTCATACTGCTAGATCATCCATGTTAACCGGAGGTTCATCTTCGGCCACCATCTATACCATTTCATGAGGTGGACAACTGAATATTGGAACCACTAATCTCAACAACCAACCCCCTCTTGGCGGACCATCAACCCCTCCTACAAGAGGACAACCATTTCTTGGGAGCACTCCTCCTAGTCACTAACCCCCTTGCATCGGACCATCCAATCCACCTACTGGAGGGAAACCCCTTGGTACCATTCAAAGCGGGGAGATTCAACCAATACCTCCACCTTTTCCATCGGCTCAACAAGGCCCTTTACTTGGAGGATTCCCACTCGTTAATGCCCCCACTGGAACCATTCAACAACCCTCTCAACCAATAGCATTTGCTCAGTTAGGCATCTATAATACACTTGGTAGCGAACAACCTTTTGTCGGTATTCCAACCGGACCTCATCCTCAACATCCCTTGTCAGGCATGCTTCCTTCTTTGGGATCTCAAATCCCACAGAGCGGGGGATACTCGTTGTTTAGAAACTGGAATCAAGATGGGGGGAAACCTCTCATTTCCCCCAACTTGAACTCCGGTTTTCCCTACCCTTCAGCTGCAACTACTCCATGGAACCCACCCCTTCAACCTCCACCTCTTCATCAGGGTGGAACCCATACTCCATGGATGCTATTCTTGCAGCCACCCCCTAACCATGGTATGGGAAATCCTCCACCAACTCAAGGTAATGGTAACTTTCCTAGGACCCAACAACCCAGGGAACCATACCCCAACAAGGAGCAGGAAACATTCCTGGGACACAACAACCCCAGGTTATGATACCCGCCATCCTCACTTAGCAGAACGTACAACAACTGGTTACCACTGTGATTCCTAGTCAGACAATAAATCCCATGAATTCAAACACACAACCGATTAACCAGATGGTCTAACACCCATAGAAATTCTAGCAGTACCCTACAGGAAACATGTATGGGTACAACACGCAACAGTATATTGTGCAGGGCCCCACAAGCAATCCTTGCGCCATACAACTACTACTCATACCCACAGCCCAATCATCAACATCCTTTCTTGGCCATGCTAGACTTACCTGATTTGTTGAGGCTCATCAACGATCCTATATGGCATGAACCTTATTGGCCACCCATCCCATCCAAACTCCCATCAGACATTCCTAAGTTCAATGCCAAGCCCGAGGAAGACCCTAAGAACCACGTGATGACCTTCCATCTTTGGTGTTCATCCAACTCATTGATGGATGAATCCATTCGGTTACGTCTCTTCCAGCGCACACTTACCGGTACGGTAGAAAAATGGTATATTGAGCTGCCTCAACACTCCTTTCACAATTTTAATACCTTGGCTATGTAGTTTCTGACTCATTTCCAACTCCCCATCCGGTATGAGACTGGAACAGAATTGTTAACCTCACTACGTCAAACAACTTCTACACATATCTCGGACCATATACATGAGTGGCGTCGATGCTGTAGGTTAATAAAGGCACCCATTCCGGACCAGTTACTCGCTGATTGGTTCATGAAGTCATTTCTGCCTCCCATCACCAGGGATATTTCCATGCGCAGGCCGGTCACAGACGAACAAGCCATTTCTTCTATGCAGTACATGGATTTGGTATATACCCAATCTAGAACTCTACACGAGCTTCTTCCCCATGCCACCCACATTACTACTGATCCAACTAAGCCTGCCACTAAACCCCCTATCGATGGCATTGTCAGCTTAGTCAAGGCCCAACCTACTACTCAACCGACAAGGAAGTAAACTCTTGCTTCCCCCGCTCCACCCTAGGCTTCTCCTAAAGATTCTACTTCTCCTGCTCTCTCCTCCAAGGTGAACACAGTTCAATCTATGTCACAACCATCCGAAGGAAAGAAGAAGAAAAACCATGGAAAATCCAAGAAAAATTCTAACCAGCACGAGAACCCCAAGCCACAACCTACCCACAACGACCCGAAACCACGTCGAAAAGCAAATTTCCCCTGCTTCATTTTCCAAGAGGATCACTATACACGTGACTGTCCCTACAAGAACGAATTCAATAAATTTATCAAAGGATCCTTCGCCCGACAGTGTTAACCGGTCCTTTCCCTCAGCAGCAACAGCAGATGGTTTCCCATGATTTCCCGCAAGGGGACAATCCGAACAACCCACCTCGCGGAGAGACGTACGCAAATCATGAAATCTTGATGATGAGTAATGAATAGATTCACATAACCACTCATTTGAAGACGTACGATAACCCCCCAGGTTCAAACAGAAACCCAGAGATAGCCAAGGGCAAGTATCCTGTTGAAGATCCCTCTCTCACACCTTCCCCCAACAGTCATCTCCATATCAAGAGACCATCTACAGACACAGTGCTACGCCCACCTAAAGGCACCATCTGAAAGGTGACATTCAATCCTAATGCACGAGCTGCCCAAAATTACAACATTGTTGAGGTATTAGCTCAAGCACCATGCGCAATGTCGATTCTCGAGGTTCTCCAACACTGCCCTACACAGCGTAGAAATTTACTTTTAGCACTGGGGGCAGTAGACTCGGATACTTCAAACACTATCATGTTTAACTTGGAGTATGTCAAACCTCGGCTTTCCCATCAGTTAGCCTTCCAGGTTCATATAAAAATCCATGGAAATAACATCCATCGCACTATCTTAGATGAGGGTGCTTCCATGTCGATTATGTCTTCGAATTGTTGGAGAGCCTTAGGCTCACCTGAAGTCACAACTTCTCCTACTACTCTCAGAGCATTTGACGGACATGGTTTTCATCCCTATGGACTCATTCCTGCGATTGGTGTTGAACTTGGGGGCAAAACAGTATCTATACACATCGAAGTCATAGATGCACCATTATATTACAATATTCTACTTGGCCGGAATTGGTTCTATGCCATGACCGCCATAGCATCTACCGTCTTTTGACTCGTACAACTTCCTCATGAAGGAAATATTTTCACCATAGACCAGTTAGATTACTGTATCCCAAACTCTTATTCAAACTCCACCAACACTGTCCCATTATTGGATTAGCCCTGGTACCATTTCCAAGACGTTGGCGTTGGTCTTATGAAGGATTCCTCCCTTATCAGAGTTTTCCCAGAGCTTGGATCCCTCGTACATCCCGTCAATATGATATCATCAAATATCACCCCATTCAATGATTCTTGGGTGATACCAAGTCCTACCGAGATGGAAAACTACGGAAACTCCATGCCATTAAATAGGAACCTCGGAGGGTATGAGGCGATCAGTCAGCCACTGATTGGGTCGATCCTACTACCCATCACACAGTGGCACAACTCTCGTCTAAGGCTAGTTCATCCTCACCACTTATCGATCCTCTCACATTTATTTTTCCTACTGACGAATCAATCATGGAGGTTATGTGCGGTGATGAACCACCCTGGGGAGATTTCCATCATCGGTCTTCTTTTACCACTATCCAAACAGTTGAGCCAGATACTAAGCCTAACACTTCAGATGGAATGGTTCAAACCAAGTTTCCCACTTCATTCTATGAAATATTTTCTGAAGGAAATTTGGCATGTCTCATGGCGACCACTCCCATCGACATTTCAGTGAAGCCTGGTGTCGTGGAAAACATTCATAATGGAAAGAATTCTACTCCCACTGAGATGGATTTCTACAGTGCCTACTTTAAAACATTCTGCGAGGTTTTTGCTTGGAGTTATGAAGAGATGCCAGGAATAGATCCTTCTATCGTGGTCCACGAGATTCCAACCTTTCCTGGCGCCTGACCAGTTCAGCAGAAACTCCGACCCGTCCACCCACGTAAGGAAGCCACTATCAAAGCCGAAGTCAAAAAAAAATTGCATGTTGGTTTTATCTATCCTGTCCCACTGACAGAATGGGTATCTAATATCGTTCCCATAGCCAAGAAACAGGGTACGATTAGAGTCTGCATCGGTTACCATGACTTGAACAAAGCTTGTGCAAAGGACAACTACCCAACTCCGTTCATCGACTAGATCATCGATAACTGTGCCGGGAGTGTCATCTTGTCATTTATGAATGGCTTTTTCAGCTATAATCAGATCGAGATACTCTTAGCAGACCAGCATAAAATAACCTTTATCTTCCCATGGGGAATCTTTGCATATCAAAAGTTATCGTTTGGCCTAAAAAATGCCAAGGCAGCTTTCCAACGGGCGATGTCGTACACATTTCACAATATCAAACATATTGCAGAACCATATCTTAATGAACTTCCCGCTCCTTCTCAAACTCAGGAAGATCATCTTGATCACTTAGGCCCCGTCTTTGCAAGGTGTCGTCGCTACAACATTCGTTTGAAACCGCATATTGCATTTTTTGCATTGAAGATGAAACTTTTTTGGGATTCATAATCTTCAAAGACAGTATACGATTGGACCCCATGAAGGTAGAATCTATTTTAGCCCTGCCTTCCCCCACAAACATACCAGAACTTCAAAGTTTGCAAGGGAACGCAAAATTTCTATGTCGTTTCATATGCAATTTTGCCGAGATAACAAAAGGCTACATGAGGCTTCTAAAGAAGAACACCCCCTTATTTTGGGATGAAGAAGCCCAACGCTCCTTTAATAATCAAAAGGCGGCCTTAACTAAAGATCTTGTGATTCAACCCCCCAATTACACACGATATTACATTCTATATATCGCCGATTCAACTTCCACCATTGGCATGGTGTTAGTCCAAGAATACCAACAGCATAGAACATTTAGTGTATTATCTTAGTAAGAGTCTTCTTAACTCCGAAACTTGCTACTCACATGTTGAAAAGTTGGCTCTAGCTACAGTCTTCGTTGTCCAGAGGTTCTGTCACTACATTCTACTCTTCCAGACCACTGTCATAGCAGATTTCAATCCAATGTACTACATCCTCACACGTCAAGTGCTTGGGGGAAAATATTCCCGTTGGATTGTTATCCTACAAGAGTTTGAATTGGAATTTGCCAAATCCAAATCCAATAAATCTTTGGTCTTTGCAGAGTTGACTTGTAATTTGTTCCGTGCTACTGAGCAACCTGAGCCATCGATTCTCTTCCCAGTGAATCGTTGTTCCTCATCAGCACGTCTGACCCATGGTATGGGGATATTCTACTATATCTCCAAACCCAACGTTTTTGCCCTGACCTCAACCGCGATGAACGTCGATGTATCCAACATCACGCCAAGTACTACCTTATAATTAATGATACCCTTTACCGTCGTGGTGTTTATACCGTTCTTCGATGTTCTTTAACTTTAGACGAGGCTGAACATGTTTTAATGACTTCCACACTGGAGCATGTGGTGGTCATCTCTCTGGGATGGCTATGACCCAGAATATACTACGAGCGGGATATTTCTGGCCCTCGATTTTCAAGGACTACATTGAAACGGTCAAGAAATGTCCACCCTGCCAATTCTTCCACAGTAAGACATGCTCACATCTCACTCCACTTCATCCTGTAGTTGCCGTCGGCCCCTTTTCCAAATGGGGTATCGATTTCACGCACTGTAAGCCCACTTCAGCCGGGGGGCATAGCTATGTCATAGTAGCTATGGATTATTTCACAAAATGGGCTAAAGCAATGCCTACTTATGCTGATGACGGTAAAAAATCCGCACATTTCATATTTAATCACATCATAGCTAGGTTCGTAGTTCCACAGTCCATCGTGACCGATCATGGCTCCCACCTCAGGAACCATATGATTGAAGAATTGAGCACCAAGTTGGGTTTTCATCATGAAAACTCAACCCCATACTACCCACAGACCAATGGCCAAGTTGAAGCCATTAACAAGGTTTTGAAACGCATGATTTAGCGCATTGTGGGTACCCATAAGTCCAATTAGCACTCAGCTCTTTTTTCGACATTATGGGCATACCAAACCTCAGTGAAAAGTGCTACCAGGTTCACACCATTCCAACTAGTGTATGGCTTGGAAGCCATTTTACCGATTGAATGTGAAATCCCATCACTCAAGATAGCCATAGAGCTACTTCCCAATACCACCTCCGAAGAGTAATGATTTCTATACCTAGCCAAGCTAGATGAAACCCACCAAGACGTTGCTTTAGCCAATGAGGCCCATAAAAATGCAAAGCACAGTATGAAAAATCTGTTCAACCTCAGGTTTTCAACGAAGGTGACCTCGTACTCACATATGACCAGATGCATGAAAAACTTGGAAAAGGAAAGCTAGAGTCTATGTGATATGGCCCATTTGTTGTAAAACATGTACTGGAGAAAGGAGCTTATGAACTTGTCGACTGTGATGGCACACCGTTGGCATGGCCCCGCAATGGGATGTACCTAAAACGCTTCTACACGTACGTTTATCCTATGTGAGACATTTTTGTACATAATGTACTTAGTTTGTTTTCATTTTCTTCTTTTGTGTGTGTATGCATGGATCTTATCTCATGTGTCCCTATTTACCTCGACTTGTGCTTCTATGTGCAGATGTCAGCTTACTATGGATTCACTGATGGTGCAAGCCGACGCACCCAGAACCTTGCCTCCGCAGCATGGGTAATTTATTCTCCTACCGGCAAGTTAGTATCTTCAGGAGGCACTTGCTTGGGCCACGCAACCAACAAAATTGTAGAGTACCATGCAGCCATTGGACTCTTAACCCAGGTTGCTTCCCTTGGAATTGACTCCTTGTCAGTCTTTCTAGAATCCCAACTCTTGGTAACCCATTTGAATCGTATCTACGCTGTCCGCGATCCTATTTTGCTTCACTTATTTCGAAGGGTACGCCTCTTGAAACGATCTTTTGATTATATTTCATATCAACATATACCAAGAGAATTCACATTTGTAGCTGACTCATTAGCTAACTGCATTTTGGATTGGCATCTAGTCCATACATGAAAAATGCATCATAAAATAAACACGCAAGTCATTTTAAATAGATCAATAATAGAAGTAGATCCATATGTATATATCATCACATATAAAAGTGTTTTTCTGAATACATAAAGTTTGTGTTTAAAAGACAAAATTTGGGATCCAATCCCATACAAAAATTGCCTCTGAAGCCTACATATCGTGTACATACCGCAAAAGATAAAATACTACTATCTAAGGAGATCTAGGAGATCTATCATGAGCCTCCTTAGATTCCTCACGCCGTTGATGGTAGCAAACTATATCCCTAGCCACCCTATGGAGGAGTAGGCCAATACATCTAGGCACGCCCACAGTATGCCATTGAACATGGAGAGGAACATTATCTATCCTCACAGCTGGGACTCCGAAAGTTAAACCTTGTAGGTTCTACTCTATGTCACGAACCCCTCCTTCTTCTTCCACTTCCTCTTCCTCTCCTTCCTCCTCCAAAGCAACCTGGTACTCGACCTCGCCTCGACGTAATGGCGAGTAGCTTGCAGGTCTCCTTGGTCCATGATCTGCGACATGAACATGTACATACTTTAGGTCTTTTCACACATTCCAAAAAACAACTAAAAATTACATATTCAAAAAATTGAGAATACATTGGTGAAGGTCATACCTGAGTCATCCCAATCCTCGTCGTCAGGCAATGCCAAGTCAATATCCTCGCAGAATTTCACCCCCGCATAGGGGAATTCCTTGATCATCACGATCTGTTCCTCGAGCCATGAGAAGAAGTTCTCGCCAAAGGCTAAATGTCGTGGTCCCCTGAGTCGCCCTGCATACTCACTCCATCGACCCATCCTCTGTTCGGTGATAGGGTGGATAGGCATGGTCAGCTACAGACGCAACAATGACACCCTCTCTAAAATGAAGGTGACCAAAATGCTCCCATAACCAAATTCGTGGTTCTCTCCATTCCTACACTTGGTTATTTACTCCTTGAGTTTGGATAGTACCCCTTCGCACTAGTTGAATAGAGTTGGTGCTAAACACTCCATGACAAGATTCATTTGTGTGCGAGATTCCTGATGAGGACTTGTACTACCTGCCGCTCGGGTGATGGCAAACAACACAGTTCTCATTTGAAGCTCTAGAACATCCTTAATGACCACTTTATCGCTTTTCTTCCTGAAACCTTGACGATAGTAACGAGCGATCAAGACATCGATGCTCATTTCCGAAGCCCTAAACCCTGTTAAGTTCACTCGGGCCCCTCTCTTTGAGAGGCTAGTGAGAAAATATATATCCTCAAGCTCAATCTCGAGGGTATGCTCCCCAACTCGAAAAAATTGAATGTCAGGGTCCCACATTTGTATGATGTAAGTGAGAAGTTTGGCTTGCTGGAGGATACCTTTGGTCTTGAAGAATTTTAATAACCCACGGTTCCGTAGTGCATTTAGGGTATTTTGATCATTTTCAGCCAACAAATTATCATTTTCATGCTCCCTCTCTTTCCATCCGACCATTTTTCTTCAAATGAAGTATAAACTCCTACAAAAGATCAAAATAAATGTTCATGAGCAAAGTTATAGCTTGATCTCAGTCTAAAAATGAGGAAAAACAATTTATTTTTTCTCTCTTTTCACCACTACCGTGCCTGGGCTCCAGCTGGGATGGCAGTACAACATAACTACCATGCCCCCATGTGACCCCATAGAGCAGTGCTACCGGGATTCACGACATAGGGTGCCCGCGATAGTTAGAGAGGGGAAAAAAGCCCCATAGGGCTTCCTCAAAAATTGAAAAAATTTAACTGAAATCCATATTTTAAATCATGAATTGAAAGAGAAGCTTGAAAGCTCTTACCTGCCGCAGACGAATGTCGAAGTGATGCTTCGGATCTCAAGAAATGGACACTTGAAGTTTTTCCCTACAATGGATGAAATTCCTCTATGAGAAAAATAGCCAAGGTGGTAACTTTTCATTTTTACTCCTTGCTTATATAAGTCACATATTTATTTTTGCTCATTATTTTATTTTTCTAGGTTAAAACTCTTTTTCCACATTACTAATGTCTTTTCGAGGTTTCACAAGTCTTATTTGACAGGATCTTCCTAAGCCGTTCACACTGGAATTTTCCTACTTATTGACCTTCATTAGAGCCAACTTTATCTTTTTCGTGCTCTAGATTAAAACTTGAAAAAGATTCCAAGCGCCTTTCACACCCGTGTCGTGCTTGTGAAACTCAAGAAAACAGTGTCGAGCTTAGTCAACTTTACTCATGCTCGTAAAACGATGAGGAAAGTATTATTTTGGTTTTATTTTATTCTTTTTTCGGCAATGATTTAAATTTACGAAAAAAGACCATCGGAGTTATCTTTAAGCTCTTTTCAGAGTCTTTTGTTTCGAAACGATTGCCAAGTGCACTTGTCTCTTTCACACTTGTAAAAGTGTTTGAAAGGTCGTCTATTCAGTGATAGGTTACCCCTTTTTCGGCCCGTCTAGACTATTTACGAGAATGGTATACCTCAGTCAACTTTTGGCTGGGAGAGTTCTTTCAAGAATTGTTTTACACTTTTTCGGGACTAAGGGACTAAATTTATGAAAAAGTACATCCTAGAGCCTTCTTTAAGTTTTTCAGGCTCTCTAAATGAGAAAAATTATCGAGTTTTCCTTCCTTGGACTCGTTAAAATTTAACATCGAAGGGCCCACTTTGGGATGAACCCCTCCTTTCTCAGGTTGATAAAGCATGTGATATCGGACTTATCTATGAGATGAGATAAATCGAGCATTTGTTATCCTCCTCAAGCTCATAAAACAACAAAGAGGTACTCGTCCATCATGTCGGGGTAAATTGGGAAATGAGTCAAGTTTACTTTATTGGCAGCTTGTTAGTCATCACCTTTGAACATGGAATGTGTCTTTCACTCATCTATTTTTGGGTATTTATCTATTCTCGTTGAGTTATGGTCATCATCTCGAGTCATCTCTCTGGCCACAAGTCTACTCATCCTGTGTCTATCCTCTGCTATCAATAATCCATGCTACCAGGTTCTGCTTCATGTCGTTATATGTTCAAAGGGTTTGCATTGTTCCAAGTCACCTGTTGTGTCAAGACTTCCATTGTGTCAAGTACATGTTCCATTGTTCCATTGTTTCATACTATCTCTCGTTCGGATTTCGTGTCGATGATGTGGGAATCATCATGGCCCACCTTCGACGAGTCTATTCCTGTCGACATCAAATCAATATCTAGGCATTAGAATTAGGAGTCAAACCATTAGTACCTTGGTACCTGCATGCCTCAATGGCAGGTTTTCTCATATTCAACAGTAGGTTTTCATCACTGACCTCTGATTGAATAATCTCTTGGATGCTCGACATCAACTCCTATATTCGCATTTCGTTGAGATGTACTATAGATACCTTGGGTATCATTGTCATCATTGGTGATTTCCCTCGCATTTGTTAATGGTTCACATCATTGACCGGTAATCAAATGGTTTCTACCATGTTTGAATTCAACTCCTTGTAATCACATGGCTAGATTCATGTCATTTGCAATCGAGTAGAAGACCCTAGGCACCCTTTTGTATTTTGATTACACCCAGGCTGCAATGGATATTTATTCTGTATTGTCACACAGATCCACTTATGTATTGGTCGTGGTTGTGTCGTTACCATCTCATGGATCTACAATTGCTCTTAGTAGCCATGATTAGTCTAAATTCTATATCATCTCAGTACTCATGGATCTGCAATGTATTGGTCGGCAGCCATGCTTTGAGTCAATTTTTTCCGAGCATGGGAATGCCCGCCTCAGTGGTATATCTGACACTTTGTTTTTGTTTCGGCTCCTTGTTGCTCCCCTCGATTCTATCTCCGCATAGTATTTGTAAATTCTTTCGGCCATCAGTCTCTTCTAACCTCACACTTTAGGGGGCATCTGTTATACCTCAATATTACACTTGAAAACCTAGTGTCGCATCTTTGCACCAAATAACATAGATGACACTTCCCCCTATTGATAAACAACCAGAATAGAAGACCATTGACTAAACAATGAAGACAAATCCTTTTTCCGCCATCTATCAACCCCACTTGGTCCTATTTACAAGCACTACCGTGCCCTGCATATCTACTAGAGAGCGATAGTCATCACTACTATGCATTGCTCCTCCTCTGTGGTGCAGTACTACCACGTTATGCTTAGTCTTAGGAGCGTGGTAGTCCACTTATATCCTTTTTTCCATGAACTTTGGGATCTCAACCCTCAAGAGACTTTGTTGGGATTATTACCTTTGATTCGATCCCAACCCCCTCTCTGTTTAGCTGGCCTGATCCACTAAACACTCCATAGATCCACAGTTTTCTCTTGTTGGTTAACCTACCCACATGCTATAAGAGAGAGGCCTTCCATGAGCCAAGGGAGGACTTTTGGGGCATCAAACCTATGATCATAAGCCTTTTATGGAGATAGCTAGAGGTGGAAGCATTTGGAGCTGGAGGATTGGCTTGGACATCAAGCAACCTTTGTAAGCACTTTTCAAGCTTCTTAATAATATAACTTGCCTTGTTTCCTAATTCGTGTGTATTGACTATATTTCAGTTTCATGAATTATATCTATATAGATTTGGAATTTAACTTGTAATTCGAAGACATTGGAAGATTGCATGTGCTTGTATATTGTTTTGTTTCTATAGGTCTATCGCAAGGACTCTGGGATCAAAGCTACAAGCAGGACAAATGCTGAGAGTGGAGGTGAGTTACTTTCTCTCTTTCCCCTTAATGTAAAATCTCTGAAATACTAGTTTAATCTAGGATCCAAGATTACATTTGTTTCATTTTTGTCTTAGCATAGAACTAGCTTAATCTACTTTATCCTAATAGAGTTTCTCTTTATCCGTAGGGAGAAATATCTGCAACACTTGTTGTTGGGTTGTCAAGGACCCTTTTGGTTTGTCTACACATTTTGTACAGATTTTGTTTGTGAATGGGATGGTGCAACCATGGTTGCTTCTGCAGCAGACTACTTCACATAAAGTGCATGAACTTGTTTCATTAAGGAATCTAGTGCAGATGAGTCAGTTGAACCAACGATGCCATCAACATGCGGTCCAGGTTTTATTATTACTGAGATCTATATTAGACCGAGGTGCGTCAGGAGTTATCTCGTAAAGGATCCCATACTGAGCAAAAATCAGGTCAAGTTGTTGGGTCCTTAAGATTGATTCCTCCTCAGAAGTGAGCCCAGAAGTTGAAACATCTTTAGATATCTAAGGAAGTAGTGATTTTAAATACCACTATTAAAGAAATTCTAGGGGGATCTCAACTTTGATGAGTTGTTTCCGTCTTTTCCACTCCTGAATATGATCATAAAGATGGGTGGATTTGTTTTGTCTGAAGGTAGAGAGAAGATCCATACTAGCATCATACCGGATGGGAAGCTGGAAATGATTCAAGAAAACTGTCGCTAAATCCCAAAAATTATTGTATTGGGCAGTAAGAAATTCGATATACCACTTAGTTGTAATGGTCGTTAAGGTTCTTTGGAAGAGCCTCAATCGAATCGAGTCGTCGTTTAATGAGTTGGAGGAGCACCAAGGGTGAAAATTTGTGACATAGTCATCGGGATCTTCACCAGTTTTACCTTTGAATTTTGGAATGTGCGAAGGAAGTTTGGTTGGGACCGATGGCCAAGCAAGATTGTGTCGCACCGGTTCATTCATTAGTTTTGAAATGTCTGGAAAATTTAAAGTTGTGAGAAAAGGAAAATGAGGTCGTGCCGATGGCATGTAATTTAAAGGAGTCTGGTAGGGGAACCATCCAAAACCTAATTCCTATAAGGTTGATTTGGGATGCCCCCAACCATCGTTTGTGAAGAAAAAACATTGTTAAAGTTGCTCCATCCATAGAATAATGGGTTACTTCATTGTTGGTTGGTCTACTGTGGTTGGGTATAGTTACCTCCGAATGGAGGGTTAGTATAACTGTTACTTCCCCCTCCACCAAATAGTGAAAAGGGAGTACTCCCTACAGGCACATTAAAGGTTTGCACAGTAGAAGAATGTGCATTGAATCCTGTAAAGGGGTTAAATCCCAACATTGATGCAATGGAAGAGGCAGGCATTGAGCCTAGAAATGGTGTAGAAGGAGCAATGTGCCATCTGTGCCAAGGAAATCCTTGATTGAAAGGAGCAGAACTAGAATTGACCTGGAACTGTTGTACAAGAGGGGAATATGTAAAAGACACCAAGGGTATTCCTGAAAAGGGAATATTAGATGGGACAATAGTGGATCAAAGGGGAATATATGTCATTGCAACTTGGGTGCTCAAAAAACCTGAAGATCCAGCATTGAAACTAAAAGAGGTGCTCAGAGAAGAAGTGACATGCAATGAACTTAGTATCGATCTATTTAAAGTTGGTGAAGATAAACGTCCTGACATGATAGCTGCAGTGGGAGTGTGAGGAACTCCCGATGCATCCCCTTTGTTATCCATTGCAAAACCATGTGTAAACCTATAAGCGCTTAACTTAGGGAGCCCTAAAGAGACAACTCTTTCTAACAAAGGGTCGTTAGGTCAAGTTAGTGGAGGGTTGAAGGGTATTGTGAACTCTTCTATAGGAAAATATTCAACCTCAATAGTTTCCTAAACCGGCTGATCTTGAGAGATAAGATGGGGTCCTCTAGGGGGTTTAGTTGTACCTGTGAGTTCAAAAGAACGACGCGATTCTGTTCTATGCCATTGAGGTGGCGGTAGAGGCTCCACATTGAATGTAGGAAGTTTTTCTAACCTTCATGACCTACAAAGAGGTTGTTCCTCCAGAACTGCAACAAAAATATACTAAGTGATTTAACTTAGCGGCCACTAGAACAGCAAAAATAAACATCACACCACTATCAAAATTTTCCTATGGTGATCAAGACTAGGAAAACAAAGATGATACTCTCAAAGGGAATTCTAGGATGGTTAGGGCCCAGAACAAACCAGTAGAGTAGCGAAGGACAATTACCCGAGGCCCACAATAAAGAGTCTCTGGGTGCAAGCATTTGAATCATCAACCACCCTCCTGTTGATGTATATGTAACTTCGGAATGTATTTCACCCATGTATTTCATATATGTATTTTGTACTCCTATAGAGATGGTATTATTCCTCTATACGAAAGTGTTTGTATTCCTATAGAGATGTTATTATTCCTCTATACGGAAGTGTCATCATTTATATTGTAAGTGTCGTAACTTATACTTGATGGGTTATTAGACCACCTTGTTGGCGTCGGCCCTATATAAGTCATGTGGGTCAAAGGGTTATTAGACCACCCTATTGGGGGTCGGACATGTGGGTCAAAGGGTTATTAGACCACCCTAGTGGGGGTCGGCCCAGTCAGCATTATGTTAAGTGGTTAAGTTGAGGCCGACCTAGTTGAGTAAAGGTCAAGTCAAGTTAGTGTATAAATAGCGAGTGTGTCTCTCTCATTTTACACATTCAATTCTCTCACTCACACTTGGGAGAGTGGCACACTTGTGGAGGAGGAGGCTCTGCTTCTAGCAGAAGACTATCTCTTGTATTTTGGTTGTATCATTACTCTATCTATCTCTGAGGACGTTATTGGGGTTTTCACCTTTATGGTTTTCCCCAAGTAAACTCTGTGTCTCTTGTGTGCTTGCATTATTGTGTCCATGATTGATATGCTGTAGATTTGTTGTACATGTTGTTCTCTCAGTTAAGATCCTAGATCAGATTGAAGTAAATTCTGAAAATTTAACATGGTATTAGAGCTAGCCTGAAAGAAGGCATGATATGGAATGTATGACACTTGTTGCACTTATGATGCTAGGGCTTGATATAGCAAAAACTAGTCATCGTAGCACTTTCGCTATAAATCCGTTTTGGCAAAGTTTTCAGATATGAAAATTTTACAGGTCGAATATCAGATCCCCATGTACCTTGTGTCCAAAGGAAAACCTCTAATTCATTGTACTTTGTGATTTATGATTTGTACAATATAGGGTTTCTGCCTCTTCCAGATCTGAGTCAAAATCAGGTGACCTTGGGAAAAAGGTCATAACGTGGGATAGGAAGCTCTAAATGAAATTTAGTAAAAAGTGACAGGTAGTACACAGACTGTACTATCTCAAGAAAACTTTTCAGAGGTCGAAGTTGAACCACTGACACATGGCACGCCGTACAAGTTCGCTCTCCTGTATTATCCCATAAATAGGTCACATTGCGACACTTGGCATAACTCTCACTCAGAGAATCCAATTGAGGTTAGACATATCGGGATGGAAAGATAATAGGCAGGGCTATCTCAAAAAAAAATTTAGAAGTCGAAGTTGAACCAGTGACACGTGGCACGCCGTATAACTTCGCTCTCCTGTATTATCCCATAAACAGGTCACGTTGCAACACTTGGCATAACTCTCTCTCAGAGAATCCAATTGAGGTCAGACCTATCGGGATGGAAAGATAACAGGTCGAGCTATCTCAGGACAATTTTTCAGACCCTGTGGATCGAAAACTTCAGAGTTACACCAGAAACAATCAGGTACATATTTCTATCAAATCAAAATTATTTTTGAGCACCTTCATTCATGGCTTACGGAATTTAGGGCTTCGACAAAAGTTGGAATTTTTGTAATCAGAGAACACGGCTGAATGATACTCATCAAAATCGAAATTTAGAGACCAAGATCATAATTTTTGGTTGGCCAGAAGGCCTGGCTTGATCAGGCCCTAGTTCGGGACTTTGATCAGAAAAGTGGAAAATTAGGGCTTCTGCAAAAATGGGAATTTTTGAAATCTGTGACCACGGCTGGAAGATCCTCATAAAAATAGAATCTTAGAGCTTTGGATCAAACCTTTTGATGGGGCAGAAGAGTGGGCTTCATCAAACCCTAGTTCGAGGTCACGTCTAGTGAATCCGAAAGTTTCAAAGGCAAAATTGAGGAGTGAAACTTTGCAGTTTTCAAATTCTAAATATACCAGCTTGATCAACTCATCAAGGTGCATATTTCTATCCTTTAGGAAGTTTGAAATTCAAAGTTTGAATTTTTGGGGTTTCTCTGACAAACCCTATTACAGCTCTATGTTCAGTTCCTGCAAATCAAGTGGATTGGGTTAATCCTAGAAGAGGATGGATTAGTCACCTGCATAAGTGAAGAAGTTCCTGTCTCAAAGGGAGATGAGGCTAAGGCCTTCCATAAGAAGATTACAAGCAATCTTGACAGGTATGGATTACAAGTATGTTTCATGGTTAAGTTTATCATATGTTTATCATTACAGTACAATCTTGATTAATTACTAGACTTGTCGTATCACCTTAATAGAAGATGTTCATTGATTAAGGTTTTGACAGTTATGAATGTACTAATGCATTGTGATGTTGTATGAGGTTTATGTTGTTCGCTAACATAAAAGGTACACCAAGAAAGACAAATCATGTTCTACTTCAAGAACATATGATCATGGTGACATTAAGACAAAGATTCATCCATTTTCATGGATCACATAGAAGATCTACTTACGAGGTATGTATAACTTGGTTCTACAATGGTTAACTTATGAGACATGCAGGTTACTAGCACAAGTCACTAAAGAGAACCAGTAGACATTATGTGGGTATATTAGACATAACTAGCTAGCATGCTAATCCAGGTATGTTTTTCCTATATCAAGCTAGAATCCTACCTTGTGATAGGATCTTATACTGTTTCGTTGTTGATAATGAATATTCATGAAGTCATAGGTTTGAATAGTCATGGTTGTATGCATATTATGTTTCTTACCATAATTGATGATATGAATAACCAGAAGAATCATGAAGGCATAGGTTTGAGTAATCACGGGTTTTATGCATATTATATCTCTTATCTTGATTGATGATTTAACTAACCAGAAGAGTTCTATGATCAAATAAGAATATGCATGAGTAAAAGAAGCCTTCCCTGAAACCTTGAATACTAATGCTTATTATTTATGTTTGAAATGATCATGACTATACATGCTTAAGATTATTGTGTTTTGATAGTATTAAGATTATACTAATAAATGTGTGATTATGTATGAGTCCTCAAGGATAACACAATGATGATACTAACAAGCATGCATAGGGATCGAGAATGAATATAAGTTCAAGAATAGGTAATCCAGGAAGCAAAGATCAAGAGGGAGTCAACCCAACAATCAAGCAAAGATAAGTATTTATATTATCATTTCTTGCATATTTGTTTGCTTAAATAAAATTGTTCAATGATGTATATGCTCATGTTCCTAGACTTAGGATATGTATTATGCATATTAGAATGATTGCATTAATGAACAGTATACTACTAATATGAATGTGATGGGTAAGTGGCCTATGTCATTGTACAACATTCCAGTGCTACTTATCTAGAATGAAACCTCTTTGCTGACATGTTGGCAGTAGTGCAAACTCTTAACAATGTTCTGGTAGAGACTGGAAGGCATCTAGAAAGTTGTGGAACATGGATGAATGTTGTATTGAAGCATTGGCTAAGACAATTGCATGACTATATGACATATTTATTTATGTGTAATAATTTGTCTAAAAATTATGACATGTTTCTAATCATGCAATTTAACTTGTTTTGTAGGAAAGACTGTCTACCTTCACCTACAAAAGAAGGACTACAACATTTGTTCAAGCAACAAAATTATCTATTAAAGATATTGAAGTTCCTAGGATATGGGAAGAATGCCATGATCCGTTGATCATGAAGAACGATGTTTGGGATGTGGTCCCAAGAGCTGAAGGTAAGTCTATTTTGACTTCCAAATGGAACTATCAGATCAAGCATGCTACAGATGGCAGCATAGAGAAATATAAAAGTGATGAAATAGAAGATACACCAGATGGATTTCAAGAGAGCTTTCTTGAATGGTGTAGTCATATATGTGTGTAGAACTTGGGGATGATGCACTATTTTTTTTTGGCATGAAGTTGTGGCAGAGTGCAGATGGAATCTTCCTTGGACAAGGGAAGTATGCAGTAGAGATCCTGAAGAGGTTCAGGATGATGGACTACAAGGCTATGGCCACACCTATGGAATCGAACCTGAAGCTTCTGTGTGATGTTCCATCTGATCCGGTTGATTATGGGCTCAAGTATGATGCCAATCAAAAGTTTAACCTGCAGGGTTATGTTGATTCATATTGGGAATGCAGTGCTACAGATAGGAAGAGCACTTCTGGGTGCTGCTTCAGTATGTGATCAGGTGTGATCTCTTGGTTTAGCAGGAAGTAGTCCTGTGTAGCATTGAGTACAGCTGAAGCATAGTATGTTGAGATGGATGAGCAGGTTGCAGATGTATTGACCAAGCCGTTGGCCAGAGTGCAGTTTGAGTACTTCAGAGAGAGGCTTGGTGCACTTCAGATCAAGGTTCCTTCCAAAGGGAAGTGATGAGTCCGGAAGATGCAAATGCACATGAGATTTTCTGACATGGTTGATATGTTCTTCCTTAGTCATGATGTAATTGATGATCCATTTTTCACATGGTGGTAGATGTGTTCTCCCATGGTGAAAAAGTAAGGGTTGGAGACTTCCCTGAATGGTGGTAGATGTGTTCTCCCATGTCGATGGTGTAAGTGTTGGATGATGTGCATCTAGGCTATGCTTCATGGACGATGAGATGATCTGAAGAGGACGATGCTATGATGATCAGGAGGATCATGGATGATGAGCATTAGGACGATGCTCCATTTACTACTCTGTATATGTATATATGCATCATGTTGGATGCTTGTTATGATCAGTTGGATCATTTATATATATATGCATCATGTTGGATGCTGGATATGATCAGTTGAATCATTTATATATGTCTACATCATGTTGGATGTTGGATATGATCAGTTGGATCATTTTTATGTATTTTGTATATGCATCATGTTGGATGGTTGGACCATGTATCTGTATATGTATCAGGTGGATACTGAGATCATGTATGTTGATATGTATCAAGTGGATACATTGTATGATCAGGTAGATCATGTATGATGATATGTATCAGGTAGATACTTGGTATGCATCAGGTGGATGCATTGTATGATCAGGATGATCGTGCATGATGAGCTTCTCCAGATGACATGTAGCAGGATGTTGTAGTGATGATGATCAGGATGATCATGTGTACATCAAGATGATGTATGGTGAGTATCAGGATGATACTTTGTGGTCGTGGATCAAGTTGTGCAGATGAGCATGTCTGGGAGATCCTATAGGTCAGAGTTGTGTACCCGTAACAGCCTGGGATGCTCTTTCGAGACATTTCTCTAAGAGGACATGTAATTTGTGCCCTGGGAGATCTTCAGGTCGAAGTTGTGTACCCGTAACATCCTGAGATGCTCTTGCGAGGTTTTGTCCTATGGCATGTAATTTGCTCCTAGGAGATCTGGACAGGATGAAAAAGGCCTCAGATGCTTCAGCCCGTTTTTTCCATGACCACATGTAATTTGCTCCTGGGAGATTTAGACAGGATGAAAAAGGCCTCAGATGCTTCAGACAAGTTTTGTGGTGGACCACATGTAATGTGTTCCTGGGAGATCCGACAGGTAGAGCTATGTGCTCGTAACAACCTGGGATGCTTCAGCCAGTTTTGTGGTGAGATCACATGTAATGTGCTCTTGGGAGATCCAACAAGTAGAGCTGTGTGCTCGTAACAGCCTGGGATGCTTCAGCCAGGTTTTTTGATGGGTCACATGTAATGTGCTCCTGGGAGATCCAACAGGTAGAGCTGTGTGCTCGTAATATCCTGGGATGCTGCAACCAAGTTTTGTGACGCGCGTAATAAGTCCTGAGGATTCCACAGTATGGCCAGTGATGACAAAGACCTGCAAGTGGTGTGCCTACATCCAGTACGAGAAAGGACTGGCTCTGTAGAAATTCCTATGACAAGTAGATTCAGAGATTGATTGAGATAGCAGCAACAGTGACGATGATGATGACTCGATGACGATTATCCAGTGACGATGATCCAGAGAAGATGACTTGTGCTAGAAGACCTATGTCAAGAAATACCTTCCTAGTTAAGAGGGAGTGTTGATGTATATGTAACTTCGGAATGTATTTCACCCATGTATTTCATATATGTATTTTGTACTCCTATAGAGATGATATTATTTCTCTATACGGAAGTGTTTGTATTCTTATAGATATGTTATTATTCATCTATACGGAAGTGTCGTCATTTATATTGTAAGTGTCGTAACTTATACTTGACGGGTTATTAGACCACCTTGTTGGGGTCGGCCCTATATAAGTCATGTGGGTCAAAGGGTTATTAGACCACCCTATTGGGGGTCGGCCATGCAGGTCAAAGGGTTATTAGACCACCCTAGTGGGGGTCGGCCCAGTCGGCATTATGTTAAGTGGTTAAGTTGAGGCGGACCTAGTTGAGTAAAGGTCAAGTCAAGTTAGTGTATAAATAGAGAGTGTGTCTCTCTCATTTTACACATTATATTCTCTCACTCACACTTGGGAGAGTGGCACACTTGTGGAGGAGGAGGCTTTGCTGCTAGGAGAAGACTATCTCTTGTATTCTGTTTGTACCATTGCTCTATCTATCTCTGCGGAAGTTATTGAAATTTTTCACCTTTATGGTTTTCCCTAAGTAAACTCTGTGTCTCTTGCGTGCTTGCATTATTGTGTCCATGATTGATATGTTGTAGATTTGTTGTACATGTTGTTCTCTCAGTTAAGATCCTAGATCAGATTGAAGTAAATTCTGAAAATTTTACACCTCCAAAATAACTACATGAGATTTACTCCCACGTCTATCCTACGTACAATGGAAATATCCTTCCACCGTCACCTGTCTAAATCCCTATAGGTCAAAGATACTAAGGCTACCACAGTTGCATAAATCATCCAAGGGGATAGTCACAGGTTGAACCGACATGTATGGATAGGGTAACTAAACCCGGAATCCAAAAGCACACAAGGTACTAATGGACCTCCGTACACCTGGAAGCTCTAGCAGATGCTCGATTGAAAAGCCGGGGGGGGTATCCCCGACTATTCAACCTCACAAGACCTCGTGCTTAACTTCGGTTTGAGTGGAGCTTCCTAGACACCTCCACAAAAGTGTTTGGTTGGTTTGTGTGACCTAAAAGGAAAACTTACTCAAATTTTCAATTAATGATTCTTTTTATGGCTTGGTTTACTCAAAAGGGTAGTGCTTTTGTCTGCATAATGGTTGCAATTGAAAGTAAAATGTGTATATGACAATATAAATTCTTCACAATTTCCTTTTGCTCAACTTTCAAAATGTAAAATCGCAAAGTAAACCTAAAACAAATAAAAAAATTTAATATTTTATTCTTCAAAGAAGATAGCATATATGACTACAACTACTTTGAAAAGGGAAAATTCTTGTGATAAAGAAAATATTCTTTTGATTTGATTTTTTCTTTAAAAGTAAAAGAAAATGCAAATAAATACGAAAAAACAAGAAATTATGATCAGACGTGCAGGAAAAGGAAAGATGAAACTAAAGCTATAAAAATTAGACTTTGACCCTAACAAAGATCTGAAAAATACCAATCCAAAAAGTTGCTTCAAAATACCTATAAGTAACTGAGATTTGGCAACAAGATACTATAAGAAACAACTGATATATAAAATAGAAAGGAATGAATCTATGTAGATATCAAACTTCTCTCTAAACACCAATGGCTATAAAGGACCAAGTTCAAGCATCCACCTATGGATCAGAAAGAGTTAGGTACCTTCACAAGAACAAAGAACCAACAAGAAATCTCGCAAAGGGCTATATAAGACTCAAACAACAACTCAAAAGAAGTAAGAAGGTGTTATACCAACAAGTGGACTTCTAAAACCAAAGAAACCAACCCTAAGATCAAACCCTAAAAAAAACAAAATTTTCAGGGAAAAACCGCAACTGTGTCTGCAAAGTCACACGAGTGACATGTAGGTACATATTTAGGAAACTCGTGGGTGGGGAAAGATACTCACGACTGTAAGTATCATAAAATCACGAGTATGCTCTAAGAGGTATAAAAAAGAGATAAATTTGATGAGCAGACTACAACTGAGTCAAGCATAGGGATGGGAAGCACCCCATAAACCTTAAGAGAGACCTAAAAGCTAATAAAAAACTGAGAGAAAATATCTCAAGAATCCCCAAAGCAAAAACAACTTCTCCCCAGCGGAGTCGCCGGTTCTATTGTGTGGTTTAATAACTTATGTCTCAGAAATGGAGGTCACCAACGTACATCTAAATTTATTACAGAAACAGAAGAACAAACATATGTAATATTCAACACATCTTTCCATTCATAAAAGAAATATGATTCAAGATGAAGTTATTACCTGGATAATCGATGGTTGATCCAAGTTTTTGAAATCCAATCTTCTCGATTCACTGCTACAATGCTTCAATTGATGAACCTGCAAACAAATATACTACCTTTCTCAAAGCAATTTGACTATACAAAGATAAACAATTGAAATTGAAACTCATATATAACTTCATATGATAGATTCAAACATCAAGTTTATATAAAGACAAGTGCTATTGGAAGGAAAATCTCTAATTTTATTTGCATAAACAACAACTAGTTATACCTGTCTACAACCGGCACCATCGTAATTATACCGTAGGCTCTTGCTCATCTCCCTTGAGTAAGTATTCATCCAACATAACATTATCCAAAAATGACTCTTTCTAAGATTTCTTTCTCAAGCCCCTCCCCTTGTATTTATGGAAAGGCTAGGAGGTTGGGCTCAAAAGGCAGTTGGCTTGGGAAGTTAAGGTAGTTTGAATAACTACCCAAACTAATCCCAATTCATGTTTTATATATATATTTTTCGATATTTTCAAAGATACCCTCGATTATGCCTTGAGGAAACCAACGAATGAATCATAGCTTTGACAACATGCGGCTAGCAGGTGCAACATTTTACATGATACTCGCGGGTTGTCTATAGAGACACCCGCAAGTGACCCGCGAGTTGACTCATATGAAATTCATGGTTATGCTTTAAAATATGCAGAAAAAATATGTTTTTGAGGAAAGAATTGCAAGGTTCAACTCCAAATCATCTAAGGTCAAGCAATCTCTTCCATCCATAGTGTCCTTTTGTGTGACCGACAGGGAAATGTGGTCACAGACAGAGAAGTTCTATTTTGACCAATAACACCAACAACGTTTTCCAAATTCTAAGAGAAACATAATCAAGATTACCAAAAAATTGCATAGAGCATTTGGGTTTGGATAATCTATGGGGAAACCCAAAATACAAAATATGTAACCAAGTAAATCAACGCACACCCTGAATGTATGGCTCTATTGCAGCATACAAATGCTCACACTACAAGCATTGGTACATTTGAACACTGATAGCATAAGATAAATATTGCCACGGGACACTAGGACCACTATGGGAAACATCATAAGGTAGTAACTGGTGTGGATCCTCCCAAATGACTATGAGATCATGGGTATCTAATGAGCGTAGAGGCTATTGGATGTATCTTAGGTGGTTGGGAGGAATGATTATTACCTTCCCCGCCAAGGTTTAACTCTTGTAAGTGACATGATGCTCTTGTTGAGACTCCATGTAATGATGAGTAGATTATGTAATTTGGCAAGCCTTGATTCTCCGGAATAGTAGGTGTTGGCATATTTTTGAGCGAAAAAAGAGGCTATGCTAGAGCTCTTAGCTTCTGCGGCTTAAAATCAATTAAAATAAAAACTATTTACCAATTATTGCATTTATTTTCTTAGTATTAGTTTTAATAGTCTTCCAATAGTCTCATCATAAATCCAAACAAATTGAAAAAATGCTTCATTGACATCCAACAAGAACAAAAAATGGCATCGAGATGCACATTAAACAAAAAAAATTACAAAGTTTTGAATATGTCCCTCCATAGAAACAAAAACGTGCATATAAGCTATAATTTCTTTCAAAGGAGCACGGGGATAATCTGAGCGTAAAGGACTTTTTGAAGTAGACACCACCATCCTCCTCCTTCTTCTTCCCCTTCTTTGGATTCCCATCTTTACTGGAACAATATATTACTTGTTCTGTGTTATCACTCAGAATTTCTCCTTTGATTGTGGAAGGAGAGTTCCAAGGTAACCTTTTCAAACCAATCTTTAGGAGGGAAGCTAACTTCTTTCCTACTAGAGAGGGCTCTCTCAATAAATAATCACAAAGGCCAGAAATATTCAAATAAGATAAATTAATAATGCAAATGGATGAAACAAGAGGATACCATTGGGCATGGAGTCAAAATCATGAATATTTAAACATAAACAGAGTCTTAGCAATATAGTTTTTAACAAAGGCGGGATAGATACTCTTTTATAGCTGGGTTCTTGCTTTCAGGTGATAATAGAAGAAAAATGATCAGTCCATTAACTTTGGGTACCAAATAAAGATGAATCCAATATCAACTTTAGAGGAAAGTTGTGTGGATACTTGAATCCTATGAATTAGAGCATAAGAATATGAATTCTAACTCAATACAATTTCATTCAAGCATTAAAAGATAACATAATCGAAATAGGTAATAGGAATAACATTCACATCAAAAAAGGAAATACAAACTCCAAAATAATAACACGAGAATCTCTACTCAGGAAAGTTCTGCTTGGATTTGCAATATTTCTATTAATATTGAACAAGTTCAGTACAAAATAAGTCTCATTCTCATAGGTTTCAACCCTAATTACATTGAAAAAACATGTATTTATACATAAGAGGCTCATTGAGCTAAACCTAACTACTTGCTTTCTAAAAATAGAAATCCATAACCACTTGTTACATCTTTAGATTATATTGTCAAAATTGAATCTTTATAATCTCCAAAAATGTTGGAACATATTTATGCTTCTTTGTTGGAGTAAAATTTGGAATAAATATGTGCTTGACTATTTTTGATAGGTGTTCTCATTGATGCAAATTGTACTTAATTTTTCTAAATTTCTCGACTGACTTCCACTGCTCTATGGAAGGAATTTCATAATTTGTCATTTATTTAACCAGAAATTTCATCTCCACATGATCCACATAAGATATAGGTGATAACTTTGCTCCTACCATTTTTAATTTATTTAATATCTCAAAGTCCACTGTAACTTTATCCATTATTACTTTCCCTGTCAAAACTTGGGTCATGTTTTCAATTTTTTTATGATCCATTTGAATTTGGAACGGTAAAGTTTTATAATCAGTTTGAGAGATTAATTTAATCTCTCCATCCCAAAAGGAAAGGAGTCCTTTATGAAACATATCTGTAAATAATCTTTTGAAAGAGTTAACTTGCTGCAACATCTAATTTGTCTGTTCCTGGACATTTTCAACATGGTGATGTTTTCCAATAATTCTTCTAGCCTAATTTATAACTACAATTATGTTCTTAATCATCAATGTCTTCAGTTCATCCTCTGATAGAGTATTGAGAATATTAATAGTATTCTTGGTTGTTTCTTTTGGCTTCTTGTCCAAAGTTTCTTCCATGACTGTACAACTTTGCATTGTTGCATTCACCACTGCTTCCTTATCTTTCATAAAATTAAGGTATGGTATGAATTTTGTAGGTCCAGTTATTATCAAATCCCAAATCAAATGTCTAGCACCTTGCAACGGGAGCTGTCGTGTCACCTGTGAAATTAGTTTCTCATTCTTTTCCAACAATTCTCTATTTGTGTTTTCAAATTCTTTCTTTTCTTCTTCCTTTTTCTTAATTTCTTCACTTCATTTTTTATTTTCCACTTTCAATCCTTTGATTTCTTCTTCGTTATAACTAACTTGAGACATATCTTGAATTATGCTCTCTGTGCGTGTTTCCATATTCTCTTGGTTTGTCTCTTTCATTTCATATCTTTGCTCTTTCTTTTATTTTTCTGTACCTGTTTGTTTTTCCCTCAAAATGTCAATATGAGTTGTAATATTAGTTCTTTCTTTATCCCAATTCATTTGTTGTTCTGTAAATTTAAGTAATTTTCTTTGCTATCATTCAATTCCTGAGAGATAATTTCTCTTTCTTGTTCCAAAATTGTTAATTCGGATGCTTGAATTCACTAAGTAGCTGGGATTTTTAATTTCTTCTTGAGAAAATGAATTGTACTTTCCTTTTCAGCCAAAAGCTTCTTAGTGGCATGTCCTTTATCAAGCTCACTATCCATTTCTACAAGATTAATCTGCAACTTCTTTATTTGTTGTTGGTGGGCCTTATTTTCAATTTTTCTTGTTTCAATTGGGTTTCTAATCTACCCACTGTAGATTGTAACTTTGAAATTTTCAGAGTGTCCTTCATTAAATCATTGTAAATTACTTCTTCATCCTGGCTATGTAGATGGATCTTATCTAGGACTAGGATTTGCTGCAAATAATTATTTTTCATTTATGTGACCTTCTCATCGGAGGCCACTTCCAAATTCAGAGTATTCTTTGCATGGTCTTTAACAGTTATCAATGAAACTCCCTTATTTGATACATCCTTGACTTTAGGAAAAAGCTTTCGAACATTTTTAGAAGAAGATTTTTTGTGTTGGCCATATTTGGTATATAAATCAGTTCTTGATTGGTGCTTGTCACTGGAACCAACATTTTGTGCTTCAACAAAACTGTATTCCTGTATTTGAATAGTTGGACTTTGAATTTTTTCTTTTTTCTTTGCATTCTTACTTTCTGATTTAATAATTTATTTTCCTTGATCCACTTTAAGTCTTTGTTGTATCTTTCTCTTTTACCTCTGTATTTGTAGTAACTTCAGAAAGGATCCTTTTACCGACGATCTCCCTTTTATTGGGAGTGGGCACTAACATAGCTGAAATTTTTGTTAATGCAGAGGGATTTGATTGTAAATTATCAGAAGTTTTTGCATCTGATTCATATTCTAATATATGAGCTTTCCCAGCCAATCCTTCCACTTCTTGATGGTCAAAAGATTTTCTCTTATTCTACTGTCTTTGCTGAGACATTATATGATGTGGATCATAGTTAATTATTGAAGCCTTTTTAAAATTTAATTCCTGTATATGTCCTTCTACAACTTGAAGATAATCTTTATTTTTTATGATGAATGGGCCAACTTTCAAAGGAAACTTGACATCAAAATATTTTTTAAAAATTAAGAAATGCTCAGTTTCCACAATAAGCTTCTGCTTGATAAATTCCAAAGCAAAAAATCTTGGGGTCAAGAAAGAAGGTACGATATAAGCTTCATGGAAAAAACCATAGAGTCTAATAATAGTATGTTCTTTCAAAAGGAACCAATCACTGAATTTCTTCTCTGGATTGAATTGCAACATATCTTTCATCTCGGGAAAAACTCTGGGTAGTTTTTCCTTAAAAAAAAATCTGTATACTTCTGACATTATGAGATTCATATAATTAAAAACATTGTTTTTATCTCAGATGTAAAGAATGCTTCATGAAACTATAAAATTTCTTCATTGGAAAACAAGAACATATTCATTAGGTAGGACTGAAATTTGAAATGTTTCATTGTGTGTAAATTCACTAGGTGAACATGGATATTTTTAGCTAAGAATTCATCAAATTTAAGGCAAGAATACTGTCTAGATTCTGACAAAAATGGGTGTAAACTCAATCTAAACAACAAACTCAACATGACCTCGGGGACAAACTTATAATTATTTAACACTAAAAACTATCTCAGTAATGAAAGGACAAATTGGGAATCTTCATTAAATAGGGTAATGTACAAAGGGAAAGGTAAGTCATCAATTGAGGTATCAAGTTTAAGGCTTTTTGATAAAAATGTTCATTTAATTTCAATTGTAGAATGTATGTAGAGATTAATTAGGTTTTCTTCTGCAAAATCTTTGGGGTTTTGAGAAAATGACTGTGGGACCTCTAACGACTCTCTAATTATTGAAGAATTGATCCGACAAAGGATTTTTCACATTCCAAAGTCCATAATAACCCTCTTAGATTGGGAATAATTCATTGCACACCAGGAAACAAAATATGGGAATTTTAGAGTTTGCTCAGGACAAAAATGATAAAAACAGGATTTGTGAACATTATGTAAATCTATCCCTTGTTTTTCCAAATTATTTCGCTTGTTTTTAATTTCACTAACCAAACTGATCGATAGAATTGAGTCAAAAATATTTCTATCTCTATCTTCAAAAATTTCTTCTAATTTGTCAAATTTTTTACTTTGAAACCCTAATTCACTTTGTTCTTCCATTTCTTGGAAATAGTTGGTATTTTCCAAGAAATCGTGGCCTACCTAGCAGTACATGAATTGGAGAAAAGACTTCTACCCCAATTTCTGTTAGTTTTTCAGAATTTAATTCAATTTGATCTAGCATCTTAACTGAGAGAACAACATGTACAACATATCTACAGTATATCAATCATGGACACAATAATGCAAGCACACAAGAGACATAGAGTTTACTTGGGGAAAACCATAAAGGTGAAAAACCCCAATAAATTCCTCAGAGATATATAGAGCAATGATACAACCCAAGCATAAGAGATAGACATCTCCTAGCAGCATCTTCTCCTCCTCCACAAGTGCGCCACTCTCCAAAGTGTGTGTGAGAATAGAATGATCAAATAGAGTGCCTCCCGCACTCTATTTATACTTGACTTGACTTGCCTAAAAACCTTTACTAGGTTGGCCTTAACTTAACCACATAAAATAATGTTGACTGGGCCAACACCCAATAGGGTGGTCTAATAACCCTTTGACCCACATGGACGACCCCCAATAGGGTGGTCTAATAACCCTTCGACCCACATGACTTATACAGGGCCGACCCCAACAAGGTGGTCTAATAACCCATCAAGTATAAGTTACGACACTTACAATATAAATGACGACACTTCCATATAGAGGAATAATAACATCTCTATAGGAATACAAACGCTTCCATATAGAGGAATAATACCATCTCTATAGGAGTATAATATACATATATGAAATACATTCCGAAGTTACATATACATCAACACTCCCTCTTAACTAGGAAGGTATTTCTCAACACAGGTCTTCTAGAACAAGTCTTCTTCTCTGGATCATCGTCACTGGATAATCGTCATTGAGTCATCGTCATCGTCACTGCTGCTACTATCTCAATCAATTTCTGAATCTACTCGTCATAGGAAGTTCTACAGAGCCAGTCCTTTTTCATACTGGATGTAGGCCTAACATCTGCAGGTCTTCGTCATCACTAGCCATACTGTGGAATCCTCAGGACTTATTACGTGCATCAAAAAACCTCGCAAGAGCATCCCAGGACTAATTACAGGTACACAGCCCAACCTATCGGATCTCCCAGGGATAAATTACATGGGACTATCACAAAACCTTAAAGAGTCTCTTGACTAGCAAGAACCCTAAAGAGCATCTAAGGCCTTTTTCATCCTGTCCAGATCTCCAGGACTTATTACATGTGACCCCCACCACAAAACCTTAAAAGAGTGTCTTGTCAAGCAAGAACCCTAAAGAGCATCTGAGGCCTTTTTCATCTTGTCCAGATCTCCAAGACTTATTACATGTGGTCATGGAAATGCCTTGAAAGAGCATCTCAAGAACACCAAGCCTCTCTCTTAAGTACTCGAACTTCACTCTGGCTAGTGGCTTCGTTAGCACATCTACAATTTGCTCATTCGTCGCAACATACAGAAGCTTCACTGCTCCTCTCTACACCATACCCCTGATATAGTGATATTTGATCTCTATGTGTTTTGACCTGTCATGGAAAACCGGGTTCTCAGACAACTTCACACAACTCTGGTTTTCACAAAAGATACCAGTAGCCTCCAACGGGAGATCAAATAACTCAAACAGTATCTTCCTAAGCCATACTACCTCACAACTAGCCAAACAAGCTGCAACATACTCTACTTCAGCTGTACTCAGTGCTACGTAGGACTGCTTCCTGCTAAACCAAGAGATGACACCTGATCCCATACTGAAGCAACACCCATAAGTGCTCTTCCTATCTGCAGCACTGCCTGCCCAATCTGAATCAACATAACCCTGCAGGTTAAACTTTTGATTCGCATCATACTTGAGACCATAGTCAACCGTACCCTTCAGGTACCTCAGAATATGCTTTACAGCAACTAGGAGAACACCTCTGGGATCCATCAGGAACTGGCTCAATGTGTTCACCGCAAAGAAAATATATGGTCTTGTGTTCGTCAGGTACATCAAGGACCCAATCATCTGACGATACAAAGTGACATCAATCGGATCAGATGAAGAATCACACAGAAGCTTCAGGTTCGATTCCATAGGTGTGGCCATGGCCTTGCAGTCCATCATCCCGAACCTCTTCACGATCTCTACTGCATACTTCCCTTGTCCAAGGAAGATTCCATCTGCACTCTGCCACACCTCCATACCTAGAAAATAGTGCATCATCCCCAAGTCCTTCATCTTGAACTCGGCAGCAAACTTCCTCTTGGTATCAACAATCAAACTATAATTACATGTAACAAACAGGTCATCCACATACAGGAGTAGTATCA
Source organism: Larix kaempferi (assembly GCA_027924585.1). NCBI lineage: Eukaryota > Viridiplantae > Streptophyta > Pinopsida > Pinales > Pinaceae > Larix > Larix kaempferi. The sequence goes on along the minus strand of BSBM01000350.1, from coordinate 8,886,866 downwards.
CAGGATTTCCTTCCTCAACCTTGTAGTAAAGGTTGGAATCCTCTTTACTCTTGGTAAAGCCCAAACTGGATAGAAAGCTGTCTATCCTACCATACTAAGTTCTGCACATATATGACTCAAACCCGAGTGGCTGCTCCACATACACCTCCTCTTCGACTACACCATTCAAGAAAGCTGTCTTGAAATCCATCTGGTGTATCTTCCATTTTATCACTGCAGTCAGAGAAAGTGCTAATGGAAGTGTATCTGGCTATAGGAGAAAAAGTCTCTTCATAATCAATTCCTCTTTCTGGGAAAAGCCACGAGCTACAAATCTCACTTTGTATTTCTCTATGCTACCATTTGTAGCATGCTTGATCTTTTAGATCCATTTGGAAGTCACAGCAAACTTTCCTTCAGGTCTTGGGACTGCATCCCAACCATCATTCTTCGTGATCGACTGGTACTCCGCGATCATGGCATTCTTCCCGAATCCTACGAACTTCAATATCTTCAATAGATAACTTTGTTGCTAGAACAAATGTTGTAGTCCTTCTTTTGTAGGTGATCGTATACGATATTTCCTACAAAACAAGTTAAATTGCATGATTAGAAACATCTCATAGTTTTCAGAACAAATTCTTACACATAAAGAAATATGTCATACAGTCATGCAATTATTTTAGCCAATGCTTCAATACAACATTCATCCATATCCTGTAACTTTCTAGATGCCTTCCAATCTCTACCAGAACATTGTTAAGAGTTTGCACTACTCCCAACATGTCAGCAAATAGGTTTCATTCTATATAAGTAGCAATGGAATGTTGTACAGTGTCATAGGCCACTTACCCATCACATGCATATTAGTAATATACTGTTCATTAATGCAATTATTCTAATATGCATAATACACAACCTAAGTCTAGGAACATAAGCATATACATCATTGAACAGCATTACTAAAACAAACAAATATGTAAGAAATGACAATTCAAATACTTATCTGTGTTTCGTTGTTGGGTGGACTCCCTCTGAATCTTTGCAACTCTATTCTGATGTGGATTGTGAGAAGTGGTCGACTCCCCTTGAATATCTACATCCGTGCATAAACCACTGGAGTGTGCTCTCTCTTGATCTTTGCTTCCTGGATTACCTATCCTTGAACTTATATCCATCCTCGATCACTATGCATGCTTATTAGTATCATCATTGTGTTATCCTCAAGGTCTCATACATAATCACACATTCATTAGTATAATATTAATACTATCAAAACACAATAATATTAAACATGTATAGTCATGATCATTTCAAACACAGATAATAGACATTAGTATTCAAGGTTTTAGGGAAGACTTCTTTTACTCATGCATATTCTTATTTGATCATAGGACTCTTCTGGTTAGTCAAATCATCAATCAAGATAAGAGACATAATATGCATAAACCCTTGATTACTTACATTTCTAACTTTATGAATAAACATAACCAATCATACCAAGTATACTTATATAAGGGATCGTAACACAAGATAAGATTCTAACTTGATATAGGAAAAACATACCTGGATTACTATGTTAGCTAGTTATGTCTAACATGCCCGCATGATGTCTTATGGTTCTCTTCAATGACTTGTGCTAGTAACCTGCATGTCTCATAAGTTAACCATTGTAGAACCAAGTTATACATACCTCATAAGTAGATCTTCTATGTGATCCATGACAATGGATGAATCTTTGTCTTCATGTCACCATGATCATATGTTCTTGAAGTAGAACATGATTTGTCTCTCTTGGTGTACCTTTCATGTTAGCGAACAACATAAACCTCATACAACATCACAATGCATTAGTACAATCATAAGTGTCAAAACCTTAATCAATGAATATCTTCTATCCTGTATTCATAATTTTATTAAGGTGATACGACAAGTCTAGTAATTAATCAAGATTGTACTAACCGTAATGATATGAAGACAAACATATCATAAACTTAACCATGAACAGAATTTGACACATACTTGTAAGTCATACCTGTTGAGATTGCTTGTAATATTCTTATGTAAGGCCTTAGCCTCATCTCCCTCTAAAACAGGAACTTCTTCACTTATGCAAGTGACCAATCCATTTTCTTCTAGGATTAACCCAATCCACTTGATTTGCAGGAACTGGATCTAGAGCTGGATTAGGGCTTGTAAGAGAAACCCTAAAAATTCAAACTTTGAATTTCAAACTTTTGAAAGGATAGAAAGATGCACCTTGATGAGATGATCAAGACAGTATATTCAGAATTTGAAAACTGCAAAGTTTCACCCCTCAAAATTGCCTTTGAACCTTCCGGATCTTCTGGACAGGATCCTGAACAAGGGTTTGATAAAGACCACCCTTCTGCCTAGCCAAGAGGTTCGATCCAAAGTTCTAAATTTTTTTTTTTCTGAGGATCTTCCAGCTGTGGTCACAAACTTCCAAAATTCCAACTTTTGCAGAAGCCCTAGTTTTCCATCTTTCTGATCAAAGTCCCGAACTGGGGTTTGATCAAGCCCGGTCTTCTTCCCAACCAAAAAAACTGATCTTGGTCTCTAAATTTTGATTTTGATGAGTAGCACCCAGCTGTGGTCTCCAATTACAAAAATTCCAACTTTCTCCGAAACCTTAAATTCCCGAAGCCATGAATGAAGGTGCTCAAAAATAATTTTGTTTTGATAGAAATATGCACCTGATTGTTTCTGGTGTAATGTGAAGAACCTGCAATAATTAATTAATGCAAATACACGAAATATCATAAATAATAGAACTCAGAATCAATTTTATATTGATCACGGGCCACTTCGAGGAGGCAACCTCCTTTGAGTAAGCTCAATACAATTAACTTCACGGTGCCTTCAATGACTTCAACACACACTTATATACTAAGTCTATGCCCAGTACTATGAGTCAAAACCATGGGACATATAATACTACGGGATGACTTACAAAGCATATGCATCCAATACTATGGGTCAATACCATGGGCTAATATAAACTATGGATCAAAAAATAGTACGGGACGACTTACAAAGCATATGCGTCCAACACCAATATACTAACAAAGTAAAGAGAAGGGTTGACACGGGTTCCTAACATCCCCTCTCCCTTAGAAAAAGCTTTGTCCTTAAAGCTTTGGTTGGAGAAATTGATGCAGAATCAGAATGAGTGGTTCCCCGGTAGCATCCTCGGGTTGCATTTCGGGCCACTGGCGCCTTTGTAGTTTCAAGGAGGATTGCTTGGAAGGCTGTAGACAAAGAAGAACCATATCAGCTACGTGAAAAGTGCGCTCAAAATGGTGCTGATCGGCATGTTGTTGCAGTCGAAATCTAGCCATGTGAAGATTTTCCTGCAGAATGAGAAGAATCTGATCGCGGTTTTGAAGAACCAAGTCAATTACATAAACTGGGGAGCTACTAAGGGTGTATGGAAGAAGAACTGGCAGTGTCTGTCCATAGAAAGCTTCATATGGTGTCCTTGTAGATGTGGTATTGTACCACCAGAGAACTTCGAAGAAATCCATAGAAATAGTTGGCCAAATCTGTGTAGGGATGGGAAAGGGTTTGAGCAGTCCCGAAAGGAGTGTCGTTTCACCCTTGTTGACCTGGAAAGTATCACAGTCAGCCACCATCTATTGAATTGTCATTTTCGGTCCCTTCCAAAAGAATTCACATTGTTCCCAGTCATACATTTTGAAGAACCTAGAGTGACATGCTGATGAAGAAGCATGGAGTTCATAGAAGATATAGTCCTGTTGAACATATTGCAAACAACTTGGAACAAGCAGACAAATAGCTGTAACAGAAACTGGGTCATCAATTGTGCGAGAAGGAGCATCTGCCACCATATTGTCCTTACCCTTATTGTAAGTGATCACATAGGGATAACCCATGAGTTGGATAACCCATTTCAGGTGTGTTGGGGAGGAGACCCATTGTTCCAGGAAATTTTCTAGACCTTGGAGATCAATCTCGATGCAGAAATAATTCCCTAATAGGTATGGCTACCACTTCTGTACTGCATGCAAAATAGCCATCATTTCCTACTGAGAGGTAGATGCGGCTAAATTCTTATTGGAAACGTCTCTTGAAGGAAGCAAACTCATTGGTTCAGCAAAGACACCTGCATATCTATCCAAGGAAGTAGTGGAAACTGTTGATGGATGCATCTGAATGGAATGGAGCTGAGCGATGACACCATGTGAATTCTTATTAAGGATGTTTTCGAAGTGATGTGAAATGATGATGCAAAGAGACCCTGGTTGTAAGCCCATAAATTTCTGTTGTGCCCCATTGACTGAAAACTGCATCCAAAGTTCAGCAAAATCCCATAAGATGGTGCCAAGTGTGCGTAACCATTGAATGCCCAAAACCACATCACATCCGCCTAAGGGAAAGGAAAACATGTTAGAGCGGAGGTTATAATCTTCCATAGAGATACACACATTGTGACACTTCCCCTTGCAAGGTAAGGTGCCCCCATTGGAAACCATGACTTCAAAGTGGGAGCAAGGATGGACAAAACAATCAGCCTGTTTGGCAATCCGAGGGTCAATGAAGTTATGAGTGCTACCAGAATCAATGAGTATGGTAAGAGGGAGCTTCTTTAAGTATCCCCTGACCTGCATTGTTTTTGGGGTGGTGACACCAGTTACAGCATGGAGAGAGATCTCGGGTGGGTCATCCTAAGATGGGGTGTCAACAGGCGGGTGCTGAATGTCAACCGGATCATCTACTATATCTAGAGCTTCTTCACCAAGTTCAGAGGCAGGTAGAGAATCCACATCCAAGAGATAGAGCTTTTGTTGAACACATCTATGTCCCTGAGTGAATTTCTCATCACAATTATAACAAAGCCCTTTCTCTCGACGTGCCTGCATCTCTATTTCAGACAAATGCTTGATAGGAGTTGGTCGAGGAGCAAGCGTGATGGGAGGTCGTTGGGAACCCGTATTTATAAAGGGAGCAAAGGTGGGTTTGGATCATTGCTGAGTTGTGATCTTGTCCTCGGCCAGCTTAGCCAACCCTAGGACTTCCATCATTGTGTTGGTACATAACATTTTGACCTATGAGTGGATTTCATCCTTGAGACCACTGATAAAACAACTCCTGTAGAATTCATCAGATAATCCTTCTGTGTGATTGGCTAGTTTCTCAAATTCTATTTGATACTCTCTCACTGTGCTAGTTTGGTGAAGTTTAGTGAGTGCTCCTGTGAAGTCGTCAAAAGCACTAGGATCAAATCGTGGAAAAGGAGTTGGCAAAAATATGTCCAGTTTGGCTCGGGATGAGCTTTGATGTACCAATGGTACCATTGAAGGCCTTCCTGTTCCAAATGAAAGGATGCAAGTGGAAATTTATGGACATCCAAAGTATTATGCAGACTAAAATATTGTTTTGCTCGGTATATCCATCCCGTCGGATCAGTACCATTGAAGCGAGGAAAATCAAGCTTCGGCCCATGAAAATTGCTGAAAGAAAAGAACCCTGTGGCTATAAAAGATTTTGGCTATCAGTTATTGTTCATGGCTGAATACTGAAGATGGAGGCTAAGAAATTTTTCATCCAGATCTTGGAGTTTAGTTTGGATGGCTGTAAGTGCTTCCTCCATGGTTTTTGCTCCAATGCGGGTGACAACCACAACCAGGATTTTTTTTTTTTTGCAAATGGATAGAAAAACACAAACAAAAGCTTATTTAGTAAAGGAAAATTTGGATTTGGGAAAAACTTGGATTGGTAATTAAGGTTTGACTAGGATTTGGACACTTTCTGATGGACAAGGAAGCAAAAAATGGGGATTTCAGAAGTGGGGTGAAAGAATAAGAAAATTTGGTAGAGAGCGACAAAGAAACAGAATTAAGAAAGGAACACGATGGCAAAATTTGAAGGCGTTTGGGTGAAAATTGAAGGAGTTATGGCAAACCCTAAAAATAGACAAGTGTGGGATTTTTGGTCTTGGGAAGTGGAATTTGGGATAGGGCCTTCAGGAATGAAATATGAAGAATGGGATTGCAAGGATGTCAGTGAAGTTTCAGGGAAAATAGAGTTGAAACAAGGGAGATATGGTTGAAAAAAAGATTTTTTTTTTTTTTTGCCGAAAAAAGATAGGGCAATGGCGGCACGAAAGGGATCTGCAACAGATGGATCTGCAACAGCGCGGAAGGGATCGAAAAATGGTTGGACTGAAACGGCCACTGGATCTGGAATGACGACTGGATCTGGAACGACTTTCAGAATAGATCTGAAATGGATGGATCTGGAGTAGAAGTGATTGGCAACAGTTCAGCTGAAAATAGATATGGACCCCAGGTATGTGCGGCTTCCTATCGGTTCAGGGGATTCTCTTGGGAACCAATGCTATGTGACGGGTTACGTATTGGGGTAGCACCCCTCACTCCATGGTTCAGGTAAAACTGATAACCACTTTGCCACAAATGACAGCTCTTGGTTTACCTCACGGGTGGGAACTAGTCAATCGGGTAGGGGTCGTTGCCCTTTTCGCTGGCAGGTCCTCTCAATGGGCCAGCTACTTTGGGGTTCCTGTGGTACTCCTCACCATGATTTTTATGGCTTATGCCCAAGTACTTCCCACAGTTAAGCGGATAGGGATTATTCCCAGATCCGAACTTGCAACAGATGCGAAAAAAAAAAATTGGCAGAAATTCCACCCAACGAGCCCAAAAAAGTGCTCTGATACCAAATGTGAAGAACCTGCAATAATTAATTAATGCAAATACATGAGATATCATAAATAATAGAACTCAGAATCACTTTTATATTAATCATGGGCCACTTCAAGGGGGCAACCTCCTTTAAGCAAGCTCGATACAATTAAATTCACGATGCCTTCAATGACCTCAACACACACTTATATACTAAGTCTATGCCCAATACTATGAGTCAAAACCATGGGACATATAATACTATGGGACGACTTACAAAGCATATGCGTCCAATACTATGGGCCAATACCATGGGCTAATATAAACTATGGATCAACAAATACTACGGGACGACTTACAAATCATATGCGTCCAACAACAATATACTAACAAAGTAAAGAAAAGGGTTGACACAGGTTCCTAACATGTAACTCCTAACTTTCCAATCCACAAGGTATGAAACTTCTACCTGTGGTATCCTAACCTGTCATCTTTCCAACCCCATAGGTATGACCTCAATTGGATTCTCTGAGAGAAAGTTATGGCAAGTGTCGCAACATGACCTGTTTATGGGATAAAACAGGAGAGCTAACTTGTATGGCGTGCCACATGTCACTAGTTGAGTTTCGGCGTCTAAAAAGGTTAATTGGGAAAGTACAGTCCATGCACTACCTGTCACTTTTTACGAAATTTCATTTGGAGCTTCCTAGCCCAAGTTATGACCTTTTTTCCTAGGTCATCTGTTTATGACTCAGATCTGGAAGAGGAAGAAACCCTAGATTGTATAGATCATAAAACACAAAGTACAACGAATTAGAAGTTGTCCTTTGGATACAAGGTACATGGGGATCTAATATTCGACTTGTAAAAATTTTTGATCCGAAAACTTTGCTAAAATGGATTTATAGCCAAAGTTCTATGATGATTGGTTTTTGCTATATCAATCCCTAGCATCGCAAGTGCAACAAGTGTCATACATGCCATACCATGCCTTCTTTCAGGATAGCTCTGATACCATGTTAGTTTTTTCAGAATTTACTTCAATATGACCTAGGATCTTAACTGAGAGAACACCATGTACAAAATATCTACAGTATATCAATCATGGACACAATAATGCAAGCACACAAGAGACACATAGTTTACTTGGGGAAAACCATAAAGGTGAAAAACCCCAATAACTTCCTCAGAGATAGATAGAGCAATGATACAACCCAAGCATAAGAGATAAACATCTCCTAGTAGAGCTTCTCCTCCTCCACAAGTGCACCACTCTCCAAAGTGTGTGGGAGAATAGAATGATCAAATAGAGTGCCTCCCGCACTTTATTTATACTTGACTTGACTTGCCTAATAACCGTTACTAGGTCGGCCTTGACTTAACCACATAACATAATGCTGACTGGACCGACACCCAATAGGGTGGTCTAATAACCCTTTGACCCACATGGTTGAACCCCAATAGGGTGGTCTAATAACCCTTCGACCCACATGACTTATACAAGGCCAACCCCAACAAGGTGGTCTAATAACCCATCAAGTATAAGTTGTGACACTTACAATATAAATGGCGACACTTCCGTATAGAGGAATAATAACATCTCTATAGGAATACAAACAGTTCCGTATAGAGGAATAATACCATCTCTATAGGAGTACAATATACATATATGAAATACATTCCGAAGTTACATATACATCAACAATTTCTAGCTGTGCACGAGACATCTTTGTCGTCAGGTGTGAAATGAAAAATAGCTTTTCTTTCATGCACCCTTTTCCTTTTATTACACCCGACATAAGTGGTTTCAGAGATGCAGATGGTGGTTTATCTTTACCACTTATCATCTAGTGAAATGATCCTGTCTTGACGCGTGGCGGGCGGTAAACATTTTGCTACCGCTCACCACTTACATCATTAGTGCTACTTCATAGTCCAAAATCAACCTCATATGTTGACCTTTCATCTGTTGATCATCGACCATTGATTGTTTTCCCACTTTATCGCATGCTAACAATCATTTCACCAATCACAATCAACGTTATATATCCTCTACCTTCCCTGAGCGGATCTTCCGTCAATCATAGATCTTGCCTCTACCCAATACGGACCATTGATCTTATGAAACTTGTCGGAACCCCTTATTCTCCTATTTTCATCCAAATTTGGCTTAACATCACAACCATGTGAGATGTCTCCTCTTAGGACTTGGTGCCTACCTTCTTTATCATCCTTTCTCATTAACTTTAGGTCACATGGAAATAAATTATAAAGATAGGGTCTCACTCCTTTTCTCATATTATTCAAAATTCATTCAATAAACCCAAAAATAATTGTGTCAACATTCTGGGTGTTATCTCTTTCTGTCAACAGAGCCGTTGCTAGGATCTTAGGGCTCCTCATTTCTGTGCTCCGTGGATTAGTCTCATGTTGATTGAGATTAAGATGGATTCTCTTAAACAAGCATTGCGAATTGCAACTTCTATCTTCAACTAGATGTTAAAAATAACACCCAAATGTTTCAATTTAGTTTATTTATGTTTGCTCGAAATAAAACATTGGTAAAACCTTCCCATTGGATTTTATTGTTTGAACTTACTGCATGATTATACACATTCAATACAACCAGATGATCTTTCAAGGAAGGGCTTTCTTGCTTGGGTTGGCATCACATTGTTATTTGACTTTACCCAACTTGCCTTTACTTACATGCATGCTTTCACCTGTTTTACCAGACTTTATTTTTTTCCTTCACCCTACGTAGTTGAGTGCTACCTACCCTTACCTTCTAGATAGGTGCAAAATACTAATTTGAACTTGGTCAAGTATTTGAATCTAGTACGATGTATAGGCACCTAGGTTGGATATTTAATTAATCCTTGAATAGAAGCCATGTAACTTGTGTGAATTAATTGCCTTAGGCCCTTGAGCATTGGAATATTAGGTCCTCCCAGAAGCCCTATATCTAGGAAGAGAGGGAGCTATGGAACAAATCTCATTTAGACTACTTCATCTATCAAGAGGGGAAAATGGAACAAATCTCATCTACACTACTTCATTTTTCAAATGTTAGTTATGACTAGAAACAATTTCATCATTTTCCCTAATGCACAATCCAATGCCAAGACAAAATTGAGATAGTGCAATATCCTTTTAGCAATTAACTAAAAATATGGAATAGGTTTTATCCATTGGGTATGTGCAGGACTGGTCCTTACCATATTTAGCTTCGTGCTTTGTATCCTTCCCAATGCCTTTCTACACATGTTTTGCAACATTTCTAGTATTGTTACTTTGGAGTAGTAAGTAATTTCACTCCAACAATTTTAAATCTAATGTAGCAATATTTCTTTTCATCTAATTGATAATAACAGTTTGTTCTCCTCCATAATGACACCAAGCCAGTATTCATTTAATTACTAATCAATGGAAATTTAAATTATATTCTCTTAACAACAAAATAAATTATATATTTTTCTAAAGTGGCGACTTTTATATTGCATTATACTTTGTGATCACTTTCCACTAAATTAAATTAAATTGAGATAAAATGTCACGTTATCACTTTTCACTAAATTAAATTAAGTGGAGACAAAATGTCATGGTATCGCTTTCTACCAAATTAAAATAAGGTTAATGCACTCTAAATATATTTCAAAAAATTATGTTTTTTAAATATTTAATTTAATATAAAATATTTGGATAAGTGTCATAAAATTATTTAAAAACTTACCTTTTTTCAAAATATTTAATTGTCTTATATTTTATAATGGAGTGGTATTTGGTTTTATGCAAACATTAAAGTTAAATATTAACTAAAAGCACATGACCTCAATGTATTTTCCATGGAGTTAATGGATATTGATTTTTTTGGAGAGTGACTATAATCAATTTTAATAGTCACGCTAGAAAATGTTAGAACAGTGACTTTTTGGAGAGTGAGTTTTTCTTTTTATTTATAGAATCAATTTTAATAGTTACGCCAGAAAATGTTAGAACAGTGACTTCATTTTGGTATAAAGTATTTTGACGAAGATATTACAATTACGAAAATAACAAAGAAAATGGCCAATTTCCTTTTACCGTTGTCGTCGTCTTTTAGGTCTGAAGCGCTTATCTATTGATTTAGAATATGCTTTTAAGGTGGAATCCTTTCTATGCAATTTTATAACAAAAATATGCCTAAGACTCGGAATTAAAACAGTGTTGCAACGAGAATTGGAATTTGATCAACTAGTATATTAGACTTGTTATCACTTCTCGTATTCGTATTTTTAGTTAGGCTAGGAGTTATAAAGGGCATGTAATATCTTATGGATGAAGCTCTCCACATGTCTTATGGATGAAGCTCAATGTAGATGGTGTGAAATTAGTTATTGCTTAGAGATGCTCTTTCCAAATCTCCTTATGTGGGAGAAGTGTAATTACTTACTCAAAGTAAATCTCATAACTATCACTTATAAAAAAATTAATTAACTTAATAATATTTTTACAATGTTAATAAGATTTTTACAATGTTGGTGTTAACTTAAACATCAACAAGGAAAAAGTGACATGTGACATTTAAAAACAATATTAACAAAATGAAAATTTTACAAAGTTTGTGTTAACCTTTAATGAGAAAGGAAAATATATATATAACAACTCATTTGAAGAGGATAAAAAATCAAATGAGTTCTAAGATTTTAGAAGTTATCAACTCCAAGTAATATACTTTTTTTAATCATGGGAACTTCACAATCTTTCACGAGTATATGCAATAACGCACAAGCCACATATACCAATAAATCATAGATCATTGTGGACAAGACTTTACATCAAGAATATAGATACCCTTTTATCGATCAATATGTGCAACCCTCCAACCCCACCACAATAGCCAATAACTTGTAGATCATCATGGTATCAGACTTCACATCAAGTGGATGCCTACACTTTCAACTTTACTATGATGAGTCAGTATGTGAAACCCTATTCCCAACCAAAATTGAACCCACGAACTCCACAAAAATAACAAGACCAAGTAATATCTTATGGATGAAGCTCAATCGAGATTGTGGGAAATTAGTTATTGCATAGACACCCCCCTCCTACAACACATTATGGAAAAGATGTGTAATTTGGTACTCAATGTAATGATGACAAGTAGCACTTATAAAAGTTTTACAATGTCAGTGTTAACCTAAACTTCAGAATGGAAAAGCTAACACGTGGCAATTAAAAACAATATCAACTAAATAAAAAATTTATAAAGTTGGTGTAAACCTTAACTTGAAAAGGAATATATATATATATATAAAACAATGTATTTGAAGAGGACACAAAATCAAATGAATTATGGGATCTATGGTATGTTTCGTAGGTGCAATTCCATCAATATTGAGCAAGAAAATTACTCTCAGCGTTTTAGCCACATTGTAGAACAATTTATGGCTAGTTTGAAATTAAAAAACTAAAGTGTAATTATATGTCAAATGTTAATGATGAAAAGATTGAAAGTGTTCATAAATATGTAAAATAAGATATTAGCAAAGATGGCAATAAGGATCATGAAAAGCTCATTATTATCAAATATTTCGACAACCGCACATAGGAAAAGAAGTCCACATTTGATTTAATGAAAAAGCAAGGTGATTTGTTAAATGATACAAGAAGCTACAAGAAAAGCCGAAGGCAATGAATGTGAGAAAGAAAAATTTGATAACATGTATAAACCCAAAATTTGGTCTCTTAGACAACATAATATTGATATTAGCAAATATTTTATGTTTTATGGTCATAGTATGCTCAATTTGCAAAAACTTCAATTCAACAACCATTATACACCATTATAACTTTGTGAAGCTTAGCATAAGATCCATTTAGAACAATTTCATAATTTTGTTTTTAAACATGGGATTGCACTTTCGTCATCCGTAGATAAGTTTGTTATTGTCAAGACTTCCATTGAATTCTTGGGCCTTCAAATTTCACAAGGAAGAATAATTCTGCAGCCACATGTTTTGCAAAAACTCTTAGAGTTTCTTGACAGATTGCAAGATACTAAACAAGTTCGACAATTCCTCGACTACTTGAATTATATCAGACAGTTTTATCAAGCACAGGCAAAAGACGCAAAGTTGTTACGGAAAAGATTAAACCCTGGCACAGAATGGATACCAGCTATGACTGACACTGTCCGAAGAATCAAAGAAAACATCCAAAAGCTTCCTCCCCTTGCTCTTCCAGTCCTAGATCTACCTTTTATTTTAGAGATTGATGCTTCTGATCAAGTTTGGGCAGCTGTGTTGTTGCACAATCATTCAAAGAAAGAGGAGGTTTGTGCTTATGCTTCTGGAACATTTTTCGAAGCAGAATCCAAGTACCCATCATCACACAAAGAGATCCTTGCTGTCAAGAAGGGTATTCATCGTTTCAGACTTTTTCTCAAAAGTGTCCATTTTACAGTTATAACATATCTTAAGCATATGAAGGGTATGCTTGGTAACAAAAGACTTCTAGAACATGGCAATGCCAAAGTTCTAAGATGGGCAGTCTGGCTTCAAGGTTTTGATTTTGAGATTTTCTACAAATCCGACAAAGATAATCATCTTGCTGATATGTTAACCCGAGAAGGATCACAATTCCGAGAAATCAAATTTTTTGAAAAAGGCGAGTCTTCATCCTCAGCAGCAGACAATTCAGTTCTTGTTTGTCATGAATGCATTTATTATTATTGCAACGATTGTTTTCACAACAAAATCCAGGCTCTTCCTTTTGAAATCCAACAACAGATACTTCAAGATCAACTAAACTCTCCAGAGGGACACCACAGCTACAATATCAATTTAATAATCCCCTTCTCGGAGTCAACCATGTCGATATGATTATTGGGCATTTTCATTTGCTTTCAGAAGAACCACAGTTTTTTGTTTATATTTTTGACCCTGCTATTAGATGGATAGATTTTTATGCCATTCACCAGCTTGCCAGAGCAAATGGAAAAGTTATTGTATGTTTCTTTTGTGATGATCTTCATGCTCGCCAGTAGAGTCCCTGGATGAAGATTTTACTCTTTTTATATGTTCCTAGAATCTCAACCTTAGAGGATGCCTCTCCCTAGGTTTTCATTCCTATCCTGAAAGATGAAATATATGGTGCCTCTCTCATCTATGGTATTTTCCAGTTCGACATCCTTTGGAAAGGTGCTACTGTCCACCCCTCAGTTACTCCAGGACAAGAATTCAAGCTCGTTATCAAACACTTTTTCTTTGGTGATGTTTCTGTTGCCAGCTACATGAGGCCTGAAATTTTCAAACACTCTCCTTTCTTTACATGTTTTCGAAACAAATAGCGGAACAACAATTCTTCAGCATTATCTTCATTAAGCATCCAGCAATTACAATATGCAGATCGGCTTCAGAGGGCGAAGCTCGTCACTGCAACACATCTATATGCCTAGACACAATGTTCTGGGCTCATTTATCCTTCAGAAACAACAAGCTGTAGCTTCCAGAAAGCTTCCTGGAGACACCAGAATATGCCTACTAACACCCTACACAAACTGACATTAATTACAGACTGAGCTTGGATTTTGATGCAATCTTATACCTCAGAGGCAAGTTGTAGAGCATACACCCAGCTCGACTCAGACTTACAGAGCAACTCAACACATGAGCGGACACCAAAACTCATAGACACTTGCAGAGCTCTAACCACTAGATCGCTCATAATCGAATGCCTAACTAAGACCTCAAGCCTTTCTTTTATAGCATTACATCCGGTTAACTAGTGGCTTGGAACGGGAAACTAGAAGTCTAAAGAAAAAGATTTCGGGGTAATGGTGGGACCACACCATTATTATCTCGTCCCTTCGAGGAAGATCCATATGGGGACCCGGACTCATGACTCATCATGAATAAAACTACTGGCCTAACACTTTATTACAATGGGCCATCCAAACAAACTAAAATGGGAGACATAGTCCCGACAAAGTACATCGTGGATGCTTTTAAAGGTCGTCCCACCACGACTTTCATGATACTTACAGTAAAAGTAAATAATGCAAATGATATATATACAAAGTGGAGATTCATGAAAGAACCCACAAAATTAAACTTGTTAACCATAGTCAGGCGAACTATGATTTGAATTAAATCCCTTGGACCCAAATCCATCATGGTCAAGTTCGTTGTCTTCTGAAGAATTTTGTAGAAAGTATTGGCGGTGATAATCAGTACCATAATGTATTACATCCTCCATCCAGTGAGGGGCATCTTCTCGAAAACATGCAAAGAAAGGAGACTGTCTAAAAAGTTCAGGTCTCATGTAGCTGGGATCAGAAACATCACCAAAGAAACAATGTTTGATAACGAGCTTGAATTCTTGTCTTGGAGTAACTGAGGGGTGGATAGTAGCACCTTTCCAAAGGATGTCGAACTGGAAAATACCATAGATGAGAGAGGCACCATATATTTCATCTTTCCGAACAGGAATGAAAACCTAGGGAGAGGCATGCTCTAAGGCTGAGATTCTGGGAACATATAAAAAGAGTAAAATCTTCATCCAGGGACTCCATTGGCGAGTATGAAGATCATCACAAAAGAAACATACAATAAATTTTCCATTTTCTCTAGCAAGCTGGTGAATGGCATAAAAATATGTCCATCTAATAGCAGGGTCAAAAATATAAACAAAAAACTGTGGTTCTCCTAAAAGCAAATGAAAATGCCCAATAATCATATTGACATGGTTGACTCTAAGAAGGGGATTATTGAAATTGATATTGTAGCTGCGGTGTCCCTCTGGAGAGTTTAGCCGATCTTGAAGTATCTGCTGTTGGATTTCCAAAGGAAGAGTCTGGATTTTGTTGTGAAAACAATCGTTGCAATAACAGTAAATGCATTCATGAAAAACAAGAACTGAATTGTCTGCTGCCGAGGTTGAAGACTTTCCTTTTTATAAAACTTTGATTTCTCGGAATTGTGATCCTTCTCGGGTTAACATATCAGCAAGATGATTATCTTTTCCAGCTTTGTAGAAAATCTCAAAATCAAAACCTTGAAGCCAGATTGCCCATCTTAGAACTCTGGCATTGCCATGTTCTAGAAGTCTTTTGTTACTAAGCATACCCTTCATATGCTTAAGATCTGTTGTAACTGTAAAACGGACACTTTTGAAAAAAAGTCTGAAACGATGAATACCCTTCTTGATAGAAAGGATCTCTTTGTGTGATGATGGGTACTTGGATTCTGATTCAGAAAATGTTCCAGAAGTATAAGCACAAACCTCCTCTTTCTTTGAATGCTTTTGCAACAACACAGCTTCCCAAACTTGATCAAAAGCATCAGTCTCTAAAATAAAGGGTAGATCTAGGACTAGAAGAGTAAGGGGAGGAAGCTTCTAGATGTTTGCTTTGATTCTTCTGACTGTGTCAGTCATAGATGGTATCCATTCTGTGCCAGGCTTTAATATTTTTTGTAACAAATTTGTGTCTTTTTCCTATGCTTGATAAAACTGTCTGATATAATTCAAGCAGCCGAGGAATCGTTAAACCTGTTTAGTATCTTGCAATCTGTCAGGAAACTCTAAGAATTTCTGCAAAACATGTGACTGTAGAATATTTCTTCCTAATGAAATCTGAAGGCCCAAGAATTCAATGGAAGTCTTGGAAATAACAAACTTATCTGGGGATGACGAAAGTGCAATCCCATGTTTAAAAACAAAATTATGAAATTGATCTAAATGGATCTTATGCTCAACTATATCTTTGCTAAAAATGAGGAAATCATCAATATACACAATAACAAAGTCTAAAGAACGAAAAATGTCTTCCATCCTTTTTTGGAACTCTGATGGAGCATTCTTCAAACCAAAAGGCATTAGTGTCCACTGATATTGGCCATGAGGGACTACGAATGCAGTCTTGTACCTATCTTCTGGTGCTATGCCAATTTGCTAAAAACCACTCTTAAGATCAAACTTACTAAAGACATTGGCCTTTTCTATTCTAGACAAAATTAAATCTTTATGAGGTAGAGGATACCTAATTGGTTCTAAAGCTTTGTTCACGTCTCCATAATTAACTACCAATCATTTCTTTCCTCTTTTCTGCTCAGAATGCTTATTGACATAAAATGTTGGGCAAGCCCAAGCAGTTTGCAAGGTTCTATCAGCTTCCTATCCAACAACTGTTGGATTTCTTCTTTGCATGCTTGTTGCTCCGTAGGACTCATATTATTTGCTGAGGCTATCTGAGGTTTTATTTATGTATTATGTTTGTATGGAGAAGTGACATAGTATTTTTCTCTCTTCTAGAAGGCATCTGGATGATCAGAAGTACATTCCTTTTGTAACTTCTGAGTTATTTCTGCAAGGATGTCTTGACCATGTAGGTCTGCATGTTTGACAATCTTTTTTATTTTTACCAAATCCTTGACTGATTCTTCTACAATGTCTAGCTTTTTAGGAGAAATTCTAATAGTGAAAGAAGACTTTACTGGAATGGAAGTCACAGTTCCTTTCATTGTGAAATCAACTGAATCTTCTCTAACTGACATTTGCAGGTGTTTCTTGACAAAATCTTGTCCTAGAAATATGTCAGCTCCTATGTCTAAACAATATAAAGTAACATATGTTTTGATTTTTCCTAACAAAATAGGAAAATCTAGAGCAATAAAATTTACCGTGATGAGTTCCATGTTAACTGCTCTGAAGTGAATAGAGATAGGCTGCCAAAAATATTCTGGAATGGCTTTGCATTTACAACAACTGTTCATGGATCCTGTATCTACTTTTGCATCCAAGTCGTAAGCTTTATACCCTTCCATTTTGATCTGGATAGGTACAACCATCCGATCTCCTAAACTCTTTTGTTCAGGGACTGGTTCTTCTGTTGTTTCTAGAGCTGGGGTAAAGCTGTGAACTTTTCTCATTGTTAGCTAGATATATTCAGAGTTCAATTCATCGAGCTGATGTAGAGATCCTTGTATACTTGTAGCTAAGTTATCTAACTATTCTCTCTCTCTTTTTACTATGTTTTCAAAGAAAACAATTTTTCTGAGAAGATCTGCCTCGCTTGGATCTGACCCTTCATATGTAGGGACACATTGTGAAGGTTCTGGCAAATTTTTTGTCAGCTCATCAATCTTTTCTTGTAGTCTTCTTCTGATTATGACCGGGCCTGAAGAAAGACTAGCCTTTTTTTCTTCTAACTCTTCTATCTGACTTTTGAGAGAAGCAAAAGAAAACATAAAACAATTACTGATAAAGGTTTGGTAATAATCAGAGCTATCCGAATAATTAATGGAAATCTTATGGAGATCTAACTCATTAGAAATAGAATTATATTCAATGTCATCTGCAGACTCATGAATGTAGAATCCTTCATCTCCTGATTGTAACTCAGGGACTACATCCCACTCAGCAGGATTGTAGTCTGCTGTAAAAATCTCACAGAATTTATTCTGAAACTTTTACTTCTTCTCTGGACACTTGTTTGCCCAATGGCCTTGCTTGCCACAGATGTAACAGATAGACTTTCGAAGCGGTTGGGTCCCTTTCTTAAAGACAAACCTATTCTTTCTATTTTGAAAAAAAGGTTTCTGTGTATACTTCGAGATTCTTTTTTAGGAAGACCGGAATCTGGGATGGGATCCAGAACTGGATTCACCAGACTTTTTGGAATTGCAGGTGCATGCAGATGTTTTATGTGGATGAGGCTTGAAACAACCATAATTGGCAATTTCACGAAATTGCTAACAAGCTGACTGAGAAACAAAAATTTGTTTTTTGAGATTTTTCTGTGTCTTCATGGCGACACAATCTTTTTGGAGGGCTATGAGCACATGCTGATGTAAACCAGCAAGAGACAACTCTTCAATCTTGATTTGATGATCAGAAAAATAGGTATTTACAAGAACTTGGATTTTTCCGGGAAGAGAGGCAAGATAATATCGAAGGTAGGCAACATTCTGATGAGATGCATCGGGAGGTAATGCACCAAGAAATTCATGAGCAAGGGCTTGAAACAAAGCTTCTAAAGGATCATCATTCTCTAGTAATGTTCTTTTTCTTCTTCTGAAAGTTTTTCCCACCAGAGCTTTTCTATTCCTGTAAATGCCCAAGTAAGCTGCGTAGCTATATCTTTCCAGGATGCTTTAGTTTCTTCTTTTCTATGGAATGCCCATGCATTGATCTTTTGGAACAGATTTAGAATCTGATCATTTTCCAAGCAATCAAAATTTATAATTAGTGTGTTACCAAAGCCTTTGGACAGATCTTTGGAATCAATCTTGTTATCTACATTTTTTAATTCATTTTTCCATTTGTTGAATGGACTGCAGAACTTATTGTGGCTGACATCTTGAATTGAAACTGTTCTAGCTTGGGGTTTGGAGCATGAATATAAATATATCCATATTGGTTTAATACAGTTCGGTATCAATCCTCTTGTCCGTCATGGATTGGATACTTCTTGTTTATCATGTGTGTTAGATTCCAGGATAAACAAGTTTGAAGATGCCTTGTTAGGAGGTTTTCAAAGTCCGTTAAATAATGGCCCTGTGTGGTCTTCCCTGGTTCCCAGATATCAGGTGTCTCTCACGGACCCCTATATCAATGAATTTTTACAAGCATATATACAATTTTCTGGTTTTGATGTAGCTTCGCAATCCCAAATTTCTCAGTTGCATTGTTCTCTGTGTATCCGGTTTGTTTCTACTACTATGCCTACAATTAATCCTAAGTTTCAGAAGAGAGCACTCCAGGAAGGAGTTTTTATTAGTCCGGGAAACACTACTCCCCTCCAACTTGGATTTTCTCAGATAACCTTACCTAAAGAATGGAATAGCACATACCAACCACTTTCTCAGAGATATCCAGAACTCCATGATGCTTCCTCCAAACAACTTCATGTTGTTCAGCATCCCGATGGTAACACTTCTCTTAGATTTGCTCCTACACAATCATTTCCTCCACCATCACCTGCAATTAGTAGATTTGTTTCCCATTCTCAGTATTTACCCCACAGGTTAAAAACCCCATTACGTTCATCTACACATATGCAACCATATGATTCTCAGCTACACCAACATATGGTTAACCACAGTCACTTTTCGTCTGCATCTTGCAAATTTTGTAAAGAAAAACATACCCCAAAAAAACAAAAAACATTCCAGTCTATTAATTTACCCTCTTCATCCTCTTCCTCTGTTGATCATAAAGGTCATCATATTGACTGTCTTGATTGTTCTCCTTTGTTTCGAGATATTAAAAGTTTGTCTCTCCCTCGAGAAAAATATGGAAACTTGTCCTAGATTTCAGCAAGAATATTAGATTCTGGAAATTCCAGTCCTTCTTTTAAGGATGGTAGTTTACAGTCATATTTTGAATTTGTTAATTTGAGAAGCCTAAATGACCCTAAACCTGCAGAACAAATCCAGTTACAGAATTATGCTAACTTCCAGTCTGTATGTATAGCTCAAAACCTGGATGATGTTGGTAGAGATGTTCTTGAGCTCAAGGCTCATCTACAGACACTGCATGGATCTTTAAATCATATTCCAGATATTGTTGACTCTTTGGTTAAGAACCAAAAAGAGCAGATAACTAGACTGTCAGATATTGAAGCTGGTCTCGATGTTATTACAAGATCTGTAGAAAATCTACAGTCAGCACTTCCAGCTCCTTCTTCTTCTCCTCCTGACTATAGTCAAATCAACCAAGAAGGCTATAAGTTCAAATATCATTCTGGTAGCTCAAGCCCCCAGAAATTCTTGAAATAGTTAAGTCCACATAGACTAGAAAGTATTTAGCATGTTGCTGAATTGGCTAGAGAAAAGCATGAATTGTTGAAACAAAGAGTTCTCTCACTTGGTTGCCATGACATTAAAATGGCATCTTCCACTATATCTATGGATTCTGAGATAGGTACAATTATTCAGAAACAACAATTCTTCACGCTCAAAATAGTGGAACAACAATTCTTCAAAAACAAATAGCGGAACAACAATTCTTCAGCATTATCTTCATTAATCATCCAGCAATTACAATACGCAGATCAACTTCGGAGGGAAAAGCTCGTCACTGCAACACATCTATATGCCTAGACACAATGTTCTGGGCTTATTTATCCTTGAGAAACATCAAGATGTAGCTTCCAGAAAGCTTCCTGGAGACACCAGAAAATGCCTACTAGCACCCTACACAAACTGACATTAATTACAGACTAAATTTGGCTTTTGATGAAATCTTATACCTCAGAGGCAAGTTGTAGAGCATACACCCGGCTCGAATCAGACTTGCAGAGCAACTCAACACATGAGCGGACACAAAAACTCACAGACACTTGCAGAGATCTAACCACTAGATCGCTCAGACTCGAATGCCTAACTAAGACCTCAAGCCTTTCTTTTATAGCATTACATCTGGTTAACCGGTGGCTTGGAACAGGCAACAGGAAGTCTAAAGCAAAGATTCCAGGGTAATGATGGGACCACACCATTATTATCTTGTCCCTTCGTGGCAGAGCCATATGGGGACCCGAACTCATGACTCATCATGAATAAAACTACTAGCCGAAACCTTTATTACAATGGGCCATCCAAACAAACTAAAGTGGGAGACATAGTCCCGACAAAGTACATCGTGGATGCTTTTAAAGGCCGGCCCACCACGACTTTCATGATACTTATAGTAAAAGTAAATAAAGCAAATATATATACAAATTGGAGATTCATGAAAGAACCCACAAAATTAAACTTGTTAACCATAGTCAGGTGGACTATGATCTGAATCAAATCCCTCGGACCCAAATCCATCATGGTCAAGTTCGTTGTCTTCTGAAGAATCTTGTAGAAAGTATTGGCAGTGATAATCAGTACCATAATGTATTACATCCTCCATCCAATGAGGGGCATCTTCTCGAAAACATGCAAAGAAAGGAGATTGTCTGAAAAGTTCAGGTCTCATGTAGCTGGGAACAGAAACATCGCCAAAGAAACAGTGTTTGATAACGAGCTTGAATTCTTGTCCTGGATTAACTGAGGGGTGGACAGTAGCACCTTTCCAAAGAATGTTGAACTGTAAAATACCATAGATGAGAGAGGCACCATATATTTCATCTTTCAGGACAAGAATGAAAACCTGTGGAGAGGCATGCTCTAAGGCTGAGATTCTGGGAACATATAAAAAGAGTAAAATCTTCATCCAGGGACTCCACTGGCGAGTATGAATATCATCACAAAAGAAACATAAAATAACTTTTCCATTTGCTCTGGCTAGCTGGCGAATGGCATAAAAATCTATCCATCTAATAGCAGGGTCAAAAATATAAACAAAAAATTGTGGTTCTCCTGAAAGCAAATGAAAATGCCCAATAATCATATTGACATGGTTGACTCTGAGAAGGGGATTATTGAAATTGATATTGTAGCTCCGTCGTCCCTCTAGAGATTTTAGCCGATCTTGAAGTATCTGCTGTTGGATTTCAAAAGGAAGAGTCTGGATTTTGTTGTGAAAGCAATCGTTGCAATAACAATAAATGCATTCATGACAAACAAGAACTGAATTGTCTGCAGCTAAGGATGGCGACTCACCTTTTTAAAAAACTTTGATTTCTCGGAATTGTGATCCTTCTCGAGTTAACATATCAACAAGATGGTTATCTTTGTCGGCTTTGTAGAAAATCTCAAAATCAAAACCTTGAAGCCAGACTGCCCATCTTAGAGCTCTGGCATTGCCATGTTCTAGAAGTCTTTTGTTACCAAGCATACCCTTCATATGCTTAAGATCTGTTCTAACTGTAAAATAGACACTTTTGAGAAAAAGGCTAAAACGATAATGGCGAAGGTAGGCCACATTCTGATGATCTATAATTTTGTACAACATGGTCTGCATCGTACAAAAATATTCTTGAAGAAGAATGATATCACATAATTTCTGGGACATGTACAATTGAGTAGTATGAGATGCATCGGGAGGTAATGCACCAAGAAATTCATGAGCAAGGGCTTGAAACAAAGCTTCTAAAGGATCATCATTCTCTAGTAAATGTTCTTTTTCTTCTTCTGAAATTTTTTCCCACCAGAGCTTTGCTATTCTTGTAAATTCCCAAGTAAGTTGCGTAGCTATATCTTTCCAGGATGCTTTAGTTTCTACTTTTCTCTGGAATGCCCATACATTGATATTTTGGAACAGATTTAGAATCTGATTATTTTCCAAGCAATCAAAATTAATAATTAGTGTGTTACCAAAGCCTTTGGACAGATCTTTGGAATCACTCTTGATATCTACATTTTTTAATTCATTTGTCCATTTGCAGAATGGACTGCGGAACTTATTGTGGCTAACATCTTGACCTAAAACTCTTCTAGATTGATTTCGGAAGAAATGTGACTCAGCTCTGCTTCTTTTTGGGTTGCTAGAGGCTTCACCTATCTCAAAATCCATAGAGATAGTGGAAGATGACATTTTAATGTCATGGAAACCAAGTGAGAGAACTCTTTGTTTCAACAATTCATACTTTTCTCTAGCCAATTCAGCACCATACTGAATACTTTGTAGTCTATGTGGACCTAACTATTTCAGGAATTTCTGGGGGCTTGAGCTACCCAAATGATATTTGAACTTATAGCCTTATTGGTTGATTTGACTATAGTCAGGTGGAGAAGAAGAAGGAGCTGGAAGTGCTGCCTGTAGATTTTCTACAGATCTTGTAATAACATTGAGACCAGCTTCAATATTTGACAACCTAGCTGTCTGCTCTTTTTGGTTCTTAACCAAAGAGTCAATATTATCCGAAATATGATTTAAAGATCCATGCAGTGTCTATAGATGAGCCTTGAGCTCAAGAACATCTCTACCAACATCATCCAGGTTTTGAGCTATACATATAGACTGGAAGTTAGCATAATTCTATAACGGGATTTGTTTTGCAGGTTTAGGGTCATACGGGCTTCCCAAATTAACAAATTGAAAATCTGACTGTAAACTACCATCCTTAAAAGAAGGAATGGAATTTCTAGAGTCTAATCTTCTTGCTGAAATCTAGGACAAGTTTCCATATTTTTCTCGAGGGAGAGACAAACTTTTAATATCTTGAAACAAAGAAGAACAATCAAGACAATTAGTATGCTGACCTTTATGATCAATAGAGGAAGAGGATGAAGAGGGTGAATTAATAGACTGGAATGCTTTTTGTTTTTGTGGGGTATGTTTTTCTTTACAAAATTTGCAGGATGCAGACGGAAACTGACTTTGGTTAACCATATGTTGGTGTAGCTGAGAATCATATGGTTGCATATGTGCAGATGAACGTAATCAGGAGTTTTTAACCTGTGGGGTAAATACTGAGAATGGGAAACAGATCTAGTAATTGCAGGTGATGGTGGAGGAAATGATTGTGTAGGAGCAAATCTAAGAGAAGTGTTACCATCGGGATGCTGAACAACACGAAGTTGTTTGGAGGAAGCAGCATGGAGTTTTGGATATCTCTGAGAAAGTGGTTTTTATGTGCTATTCCATTCTTCAGGTAAGGTTAACTGAGAAAATCCGAGTTGGAGGGGAGTAGTGTTTCCCGGACCAATAACAACTCCTTCCTGGAGCGCTCTCTTCTGCAACTTAGGATTAATTGTAGGCATAGTAGTAGAAACAAACTGGATACACAGAGAATAATGCAAATGAGCAATTTGGGATTGCGGAGCTACATCAAAACCAGAAAATTGTATATATGCTTGTAAAAATTCATTGATATAGGGGTCTGTGAGAGACACCTGATATCTGGGAACTAGGGAAGACCACGCAGGGCCATTATTTAACGGACTCTGAAAACCTCCTAAGAAGGCATCTTCAAACTTGTTTAGCCTGTAATCTAACACATATGATAAACGAGAAGTATCCAATCTGGGATGGAGAAGAGGATTGATACCGAACTGTATTAAACCAATATGGATATATTTATATTCATGCTCCAAACCCCAAGCTAGAAGAGTTTCAAGTCAAGATGTCATCCACAATAAGTTCCACGGTCCATTCAGCAAATGGACAAATGAATTAAAAAATGTAGATATCAAGATTGATTCCAAAGATCTGTCCAAAGGCTTTGGTAACACACTAATTATTAATTTTGATTGCTTGGAAAATGATCCAATTCTAAATCTGTTCCAAAATATCAATGCATGGGCATTCCAGAAAAAAGCAGAAACTAAAGCATCCTGGAAAGATATAGCTACGCAGCTTACTTGGGAATTTACAGGAATAGCAAAGCTCTAGTGGGAAAAACTTTTAGAAGAATAAAAAGAACATTTACTAGAGAATGATGATCCTTTAGAAGCTTTGTTTCAAGCCCTTGCTCATGAATTTCTTGGTGCATTACCTCCCGATGCATATCATATTGCTCAATTGTACATGTCCCAGAAATTATGTGATATCAATATTCTTCAAGAATATTTTTGTATGATGCAGACCATGTTGTACAAAATTACAGATCATCAGAATCTTTCCTACCTTCGCCATTATCTTGCCTCTCTTCTCGACAAAATCCCAATTCTTGTAAATATCTATTTTTCTGATCATCAAGTCAAGATTGAAGAGTTATCTCTTGCTGGTTTACATCAGCATGTGCTCACAACCCTCCAAAAAGAATGTGTCGCCATGAAGACATAGAAAAATCTCAAAAACCAAATTTTTGTTTCTCAATCATCTTGTCAGCAATTTCGTGAAACTACCAATTATGGTTGTTTCAAGCCTCGCCCACATAAAACATCTGCATGCACCTGCAATTCCAAAAATTCTAGTGAATCCAGTTCTCGATCCCATCCTAGATTCTGGTCTTCCTCAAAAAGAATCTCGAAGTATCTAAAGAAACCTTTTTTTCAAAATAGAAAGAATAGGATTGTCTTTAATAAAAGGACCCAGTCGCTTCAAAAGTCTACCTATTACATTTGTGGCAAGAAAGGCCATTGGGAAAACAAGTGTCCAGAGAAGAATACAAAGTTTCAGAATAAAATCTGTGAGATTTTTACAGCAGAGTACAATCCTGTTGAGTGGGATGTAGTCCCTGAGTTACAATCAGAAGATGAAGGATTCTCCATTCATGAGTCTGCAGATGACTCTGAATATAATTCTAGTTCTGATGAGTTAGATCTCCATAAGCTTTCCATTAATTCTTCGGATAGCTCTGATGATGACCAAACCTTTATCGATAATTGTTTTATGTTTTCTTTTGCTTCTCTCAAAAGTTAGATAGAAGAGTTAGAAGAAAAAAAAGCTAGTCTTTCTCTAGGCCTGGTCATAATCAGAAGAAGACTACAAGAAAAGATTGATGAGTTGACAAAAATTCTAGAACCTTCACAGTGTGTCCCTACATATGAAGGGTCAGATCCAAGCGAGGCGGATCTTCTCAGAAAAATTGTTTTCTTTGAAAACAAAGTAAAACGAGAGAGAGAACAGTTAGCTAACTTAGCTACAAGTATACAAGGATCTCTACATCAGCTCGATGAATTGAACTCTGAATATATCCAGCTAACAATGAGAAAAACTCACAGCTTTACCCCAGCTCCAGAAACAGCAGAAGAACCAGTCCCTGAACAAAAGAGTTTAGGAGATCGGATGGTTGTACCTATCCAGATCAAAACGGAAGGGTATAAAGCTTACAACATGGATGCACAAGTAGATACAGGCGCCATGTAGAGTTTTTGTAAATACAAAGCCATTCTAAAATATTTTTGGTAGCCTATCTCTATTCACTTCAGAGCAGTTAACAAGGATCTCATCAAGGTAAATTTTATTGCTCCAAATTTTCCTATTTTGTTAGGAAAAATCAAAACATATGTTACTTTATATTGTTTAGACACGGGAGCTGACATATTACTAGGACAATATTTTGTCAAGAAACACCTGCCAATATCAGTTAGAGAAGATTCAGTTGATTTCACAGTGCAAGGAACTGTGACTTCCATTCCAGTAAAGTTTGCTTTCACTATTAGAATTTCTCCTGAAAAGCTAGACATTGTTGAAGAATCAGTTAAGGATTTGGCAAAAATAAAAAATATTTTCAAACATGCAGACCTACATGGTCAAGACGTCCTTGCAGAAATAACTCAGAAGTTACAAAAGGAATGTACTTTTGATCATCCAGATGCCTTCTGGAAGAAAAAGAAATACTATGTCACTTTTCCATACAAACAGAATACAGAAATAAAACCTCAGAAATCCTCAGCAAATAATATGAGTCCTATGAAGCAGCAAGCATACAAAGAACAAATCCAATAGTTGTTGGATAGGAAGCTGATAGAACCTTGCAAAAGTGCTTGGGATTGCCCAGCATTTTATGTCAATAAGCATTCTGAGCATAAAAGAGTAAAGAAACGATTGGTAGTTAATTATGGAGAATTGAACAAAGCTTTAGAACCAATCAGGTATCCTCTACCTCATAAAGATTTAATTCTGTCTAGAATATCAAAAGCCAATGTCTTAGTAAGTTTGATCTTAAGAGTGGTTTTTGGAAAATCGGCATAGCACTAGAAGACAGGTACAAGACTACATTCATAGTCCCTCATGGCCAATATCAGTGGACACTTATGCCTTTTGGTCTGAAGAATGCTCCATCAAAGTTCCAAAAAAGGATGGAAGACATTTTTCGTTCTTTAGACTTTGTTATTGTATATATTGATGATTTGCTCATTTTTAGCAGATATATAGCTTAGCATAAGATCCATTTAGAACAATTTCATAATTTTGTTTTTAAACATGGGATTGCACTTTCATCATCCCTAGATAAGTTTGTTATTGCCAAGACTTCCATTGAATTCTTGGGCCTTCAGATTTCACAAGGAAGAATAATTTTGTAGCCACATGTTTTGCAGAAACTCTTAGAGTTTCTTGACAGATTGCAAGATGCCAAAAAGGTTCAATGATTCCTCGGTTACTTGAATTATATCAGACAGTTTTATCAAGCACAGGAAAAGACATAAAGTTGTTACAGAAAATATTAAATCCTGGAACATAATGGATACCAGCTATGACTGACACAGTCAGAAGAATCAAAGCAAACATCCAGAAGCTTCCTCCCCTTGCTCTTCCAGTCCTAGATCTACCTTTTATTTTAGAGACTGATGCTTCTAATCAAGTTTGGGCAGCTGTGTTGTTGCAAAAGCTTTCAAAGAAAGAGGAGGTTTGTGCTTATACTTCTGGAACATTTTCTGAAGAAGAATCCAAGCACCCATCATCACATAAAGAGATCCTTGCTATCAAGAAGGGTATTCATCATTTTAGACTTTTTCTCAAAAGAGTCTGTTTTACAGTTAGAACAGATCTTAAGCATATGAAGGGTATGCTTGGTAACAAAAGACTTCTAGAACATGGCAATGCCAGAGTTCTAAGATGGGAAGTCTGGCTTCAAGGTTTTGGTTTTGATATTTTCTACAAAGCCGACAAAGATAATCATCTTGCTGATATGTTAACCCGAGAAGGATCACAATTCCGAGAAATCAAAGTTTTTGAAAAAGGCGATTCTTCATCCTCAGCAGCAGACAATTCAGTTCTTGTTTGTCATGAATACATTTACTGTTATTGTAGCGATTGTTTTCACAACAAAATCTAGACTCTTCCTTTTGAAATCCAACAGTAGATACTTCAAGATCGGCTGAACTCTCTAGAGGGACGCCACAGCTACAATATCAATTTCAATAATCCCCTTCTCAGAGTCAACCATGTCAATATGATTATTGGGCATTTTCATTTGCTTTCAGGAGAACCACAGTTTTTTGTTTATATTTTTGACCCTGCTATTAGATGGATATATTTTTATGCCATTCACAAGCTTGCCAAAGCAAATGGAAAAGTTATTGTATGTTTCTTTTTTGATGATCTTCATACTCGCCAGTGAAGTCCCTAGATGAAGATTTTACTCTTTTTATATGTTCCCAGAATCTCAGCCTTAGAGCATGCCTCTCCCCAGGTTTTCATTCCTGTCCTGAAAGATGAAATATATGGTGCCTCTCTCATTTATGGTATTTTCCAGCTCGACATCCTTTGGAAAGGTGCTACTGTCCACCCCTCAATTACTCCAAGACAAGAATTCAAGCTCGTTATCAAACATTGTTTCTTTGGTGATGTTTCTGTTGCCAGCTACATGAGACCTGAACTTTTCAGACAGTCTCCTTTCTTTGCATGTTTTCAAGAAGATGCCCCTCACTGGATGGAGGATGTAATACATTATGGTACTTATTATCACCGCCAATACTTTCTACAAGATTCTTCAGAAGACAATGAACTTGACCATGATGGATTTGGGTCCGAGGGATTTGATTCAGATCATAGTCTGCCTGACTATGGTTAACAAGTTTAATTTTGTGGGTTCTTTCATGAATCTCCACTTTGTATTTATATTTTCTTTATTTACTTTTACTATAAGTATCATGAAATCTGTGGTGGGCTGGCCTTTAAAAGCATCCACAATGTACTTTGTCGGGACTATGTCTCCCATTTTAGTTTGTTTGGATGGCCCATTGTAATAAAGTTGTCGGCCAGTATTTTTATTCATGATGAGTCGTGAGTTCGGATCCCCATATGGCTCTGCCTCGAAGGGACGAGATAATAATGGTGTGGTCCCATCATTATCCCGAATTATTTGCTTTAGACTTCCAGTTTCCCATTTTAAGCCACCGTTTAACCGGATTTAATGCTATAAAAGAAAGGCTTGAGGTCTTAGTTAGGCATTCGAGTCTGAGCGATCTAGTGGTTAGAGATATGCAAGTGTCTGTGAGTTTTTGTGTCCGCTCATGTGTTGAGTTGCTCTGCATGTCTGATTCGAGCTTGGTGTATGCTCTGCAACTTGCCTCTAAGGTATAAGATTGCATCAAAAGCCAAGCTCAGACTGTAATTAATGTCAGTTTGTGTAGGGTGCTAGTAGGCATATTCTGGTGTCCCCAGGAAGCTTTCTAGAAGCTACAGCTTGTTGTTTCTAAAGGATAAATGAGCCCAGAACATTGTGTCTTGGCATATAGATGTGTTGCAGTGATGAGCTTCGCCCTCCGAAGCCAATCTGTGTATTGTAATTGTTGGATGCTTATTGAAGATAATGCTGAAGAATTATTGTTCCGCTATTTGTTTCTGAAGAATTGTTGTTTCTGAATAATATACTCTTCTTAGCCATGAATACAAAAGAAAGTGCTTGGAATGTGGAGGTCAGGTTCTTGTTCTAAGGAAGTTTCCATGGTAGAAAATGTTGAGATGCAGGATGTTGAACACCATGGAGTATTTTTTCAAACAAACAAAGTCAGTACAATCCCTACAGTTGAAACTGAAGAGTTTGTGCAGGCTCCTCAGGGGTTAGTTCCTTGCCCATGGCCACCTAATGGATATTCTTTGGAGGGAAGTCAATTTTCGAAGGTAATAAATTATTTTCATCTTCTCAGACAAGTTATGGCAAAAGCTCTTTAGGATGGGCGGCTTCTAGATTTACCTCTTTCAACAACTTTTTATAAATTGGTTCAAGTCTCATAAACCCTATTCAAATACCATTTCCATCCAGGGTTCGAGTCTCATAAACCCCAAGTATTAGGGTCATCTCGTGCATAAGAAGTTTACACAACCATTAACGATTTCAGTGATAAAAGCAAAGTGCAAAAGCGATTAGCCATAAGAGAGAAATGCAAAATGGATCGTTCCATTAAAACATTAGAATAGCAACCAAAACAGTCATCCATCGTTTAAAAAGGAAAATGCAGAAGCACATTCGGATGCCCAACCCTTAAATTTTATACACAGATCGACATTTATACAAACATGGGGCCCCAAGGTCAAACCCCTTAGCATTTTGGGTATTCGAGGCATCCTGAAAAGCTCAGCAAACATAGATATAGAGCTGAATCTTACAAATTTGGTAGGCATTACAGCGCTCCGCTCCTCAACCTCCTCAACCGGCACTGGCTATCAACACTAGGCTCAGCTCCTCAACCGGCACTAGCTCAGCTCCTCAACCTCAGCTCCCCAACTGGCACTGGCTCAGCTCCTCAACCGGCACTGGCTATCAACACTAGGCTCAGCTCCTCAACCGGCATTGGCTCAGCTCCTTAACCTCAGCTCCTCAACCGGTGCTGGCTCAGCTCCTAAACCGGCACTGGCTCAACTCTTACTGTAATGCAGGTTCACGCTCATCGGGATGTTTCGAGCTCGTGAGAGGAGTAGGTGTAAATTGGTAATTTTTTTTTAAAGCTTTTTTATGTTATATTTGTAGTTTTTTTAATGTTCTTTTTTATATTTTTTATATTGCTACACATTGATTTTAATTTTTGTATATTTAATTTTAATTTTATATATTTAATTTTAATATATATTTTAATATTTATTAATTTGTAATTTTTATTTATTAATTTGTATAATTTTTATTTATTAATTTTAATATTTATGTATTTATTTTTTTCATATAAAAATAAAAATAAAAAAGATTTAATATAAAAATAAAAATAAGGTTTAAAGTTTAAAAATATTTTTTTATTAAAAAAATAAATTAAAATTTTAATGACGAAGTCAGTGATAACGATGACGACAATGTCAGTAGTGATGACAATGACAATATCAGTGACAAAGATGATGATGATGATAACTAGATCATCGTCATCATTGTTGTCATCACGACCATCATCTTCGTCATAGAGATGATCATCATTATCATCATCATCATCTTCTTCTTCAAAAACAACAACATCTCCTTATCTTATGTCCATTACACCAAGGGAACTACAATTGGAAAGGATGGAATCTTTCCTCCCTACCATTTCCAAAGACATGTCCATGATTGGGTCATTGTCAGAAGAGCATGCCATCCTTAAAGTACAATATCATCGGTATCACTCGATGTAAATATGATGGATGTATTTGACATCACCCTTTTCAGAATCATTTATTGGGGGCATCTATTTTGAGGTTTTGGAAAAGACATATGGACCTAGGTTAAAATATAGAGTCTTAGGAAAGTACAATTGCCTCTAGGGATCATGGGACTACATAAGGAATCTTTGGCCTATGAGTAGGTTATGTTGTCCATTTTTCTATTTAGAACGCCATGGAAGGTTATTTAGAACCATACAATGGTTTGAGGTCAAAAAATAGGATGTTAAACCATACAACCACCTATGGGGATCATGTCTTGTATATAGTGCCTCAAATAACCACACTAGGCTACATATGGAATATGCCTTGCCCATTTGACTAATACATGAGCGAACCTTTTATTAAAAGGATAATGTTTACCAATGAGATTTATGGACTAGGTGCATCTCTTATTTGCATTGCTTATACGCATGATTTTTGTTAGTTAGGCACATTACTTATGTGCATGATAGGTAAGGTGCATATGTTAGTTACATCAGTTAAATTTAGTGTGTGAGTTTTGAATTTATATTTTTTTTCATTATGTTGTATCTCTAACTAAAAAATCTTCTTGGCACTAGCGATGTGATAAGAATGCCTACAATATGGGTCACATGGGTAACAAGATGTATTGTTTGTATCCATGCACAAGGTTAGGTTCAGAAGGAGTTAGGCCCACTAGTGGGTTAATTGTTATAATGGGACATTAATCGTTATTTAAGGGCTACTATGTTAGTGTTTTAGGATACTAGTAGATTCATGGCCTATGGTTGTGAATGTGAATTAGGTTCATAAGTTCCCCAAACCACCACACAAGCATGAAATTGGGAATCTTTAACATGTGAGTGAGATATCTTTATTGTTTTGAGTCTTGGCACACCAAGGATGATTTTTTATGTACATGGAAACATCTAATACCAAAGTAACATGTATTAATTATGAAAAATTCTTGATGACAATTTCATGAGATAATTGATGACATCTTTAACCCACGTATCAATAACTTTAACCCACATATCGATAAGTACATTTTGGTTTCAAATGGGACATTGATACATCATTTCTAGCATGTTTAAACAATTTTGGACCCCCTCCATTTCCATAAGTTGTAAGATAAAATGAAGAGAAATCAAGGTTTTTAAGGATTGGCCGCATACTCCCAGTGTTGCCAAGAATCTTAAGATAATTACGATGATCATGATGATGACGATGATGATGATCAAGGTGGGACGATGATGATGATGATGATGAAGACGATGATGATGATGATGATGATGACGATGATGAAGATGAAGATTTCAAATGACAATGATGATCATGATAACGAAGAATGGTGACAATGATGAAGACAAAGATGATCATGATCATGATGATGAAGATGATCACGATGCAGATTGATGATGATGATGATGATGATCATGATGAATGTGATGATGATGATGACGATGATGAAGATGATGGTAATGATGATGATGATGTTGGTGGTGATGACAACGACAATGATGATGAATATGAAGATGATTACGATGATCGTGATGATGACGATGATGATGATCAAGATGGGGATGATGATGATGAAGACGATGACGATGATGATGATGATGATGACGATGAATATGAAGATGATAATGACGATGATGAACATGATGACGAAAGGTGGTGACAATGATGAAGATGATGATGATCATGATGATGATGATGAAGATGATCATGATGTGGATTGATGATTACGATGATGATGATCATGATGAATGTGATGATGATGATGATGATGATGACGATGATGAAGATGATGGTGATGATGCTGATGATGATGATGATGATGATGATGATGTTGGTGGTGATGACAACGACAATGATGATGAAGACGAAGATGATTACGATGATGATGATGATCAATATGGGGACGACGACGACGATGATGATGATGATGTTGGTGGCGATGACAATGACAATGATGAAGATGATGATGATCACAATCATGAAGATGATGATGATGACGATCATGAAGATGACGATGATGACGATGATGAAGAAGAAGAAGATGATGATGATGATGATGTTGATGATGATGATGATCTTGGTGATCATGATGAAGATGATATTGATGATCAAGAAGTACGTCATTTGGGGTAGCATGATAATTGTACTGCATTTCCTTAATTATAAGCTTCTCTCTATTTCAAGAATCGTTTAATATTATCTACTAAACAGGGCCAACCACGTGAAGGTGGAAGCTCTTATGCCCCCCCCCTCTCATCACTCTCAATTCCCCAATATAGCCCAAAAAAAATATCTATGTACAAAAAAATTAAATGTCTTTTCTCATTCATACTAAATAACAAGAAAGGTTTCTAATTTTAACATACAGGAAAATAGAAATTAGCTAAGAAAGAGTTAATAATTTATTATTAGTAATGCATACCTGATCATAATCTTCAATGGTCTTCATCATCTTCTTCATCTAAGTGATCGTCTGTCCTATCATCCGATGATCCAGATTAAACATTGTAAGGATTGGCCATATCATCATCATCTTCGATGTCAGTTACGATCATCATGTCATCATCGATATCATCTTCATGGACATTTTCTGAATATACATCATGATTTGATTCAAGAAGTTCTTCGACATCTTCTTCTGGAACAGGAATATCATCTAACTCATGTTGATCATGATCATCTTCAACAAGATCTTCTTCTTCAAGATAGTCTTCATTACCTTCATCTACGCTATACTTTACCGACCTTCCCCTTGGATCGTGTCTCATAGAAAATGACCAACCCGCTCTACCTGGAACCTCAGAGTAAAATACTTGTTCACATTGGGTTGGAAGAACATAGGGCTTCGTTCCTGGCTCAAACATCCTTGTATTTACCATGGTAAAACCATTATCATGTTCAATAATTGTTTTATCGAGATCACGTTGATTCAATCGACACATGTACCATTTGACAATGAATAGAAATACCTTGAAGGAGTTAAAGTCACACTGAAGAATGTCTTCTAGATACCCATAGTATCGATTTTCAGATAGTTCTGGATGTCTGTCACTTCTAGAAGAAACATTGGTCACCTCAAAGACTGCAGATATCCCATAATCAGATGTTTTCTTTGTTTCATCCAACTTTTTGATGCGATATCTACATCCATTGCACCACATAGACTTATGGTGTTTTACCTAGTACAACAAGCCATACAGGAAAAGATTACCTAATGACACCATATTTATGATAAAGCAGTGCATGTTTATTATAATGCCATAAAAGGAAAATAATCAGCGTGATGTACAACGACAATATTTTAAAAAAAAAAAATAGTGTCGTTGATTAATATGCTTACCTGCTTATCTTTTAAACCTCTTGCTAAATCGATTTCCCTTTGTGTTATATTGGTGTCTCCATTGCGATATGCAGCTTTAACCAATGAATCCACACCTTCCCATGATATTCCATGACCAGATTGTTCACATTTTTCGATCCATACCTTCATCCAGTCAATATTGTTTGTGATGTATAAATGAATCGCATCCCAATCTTGACTAACTATTTAATGACAATAAAATTAAAATTCAATGAAAATGTATATTAGTCACATAAAAAAGTATATAATTACAATATAAAATGATGCAAAATACTAAATTAAAAAATAGAATATGTATGATATATAAACATAAAAATCACCAATGAAGTGTGTTATATTAACTTTCACCTTCCTCGATCTACCTTTCTCCTTCGAGTACTCCCCTTCGAAATTGTTTTTGGAGTCTAGATCACAAATGCGGCGTAAATTGAGCTTTGACGCCAATATAGGAAGATATTCACTATTGTACAACATGTTTTGGTATACCATATATCCCTCCATCATAGAACCCTCAGCATATGCTCGTTGTTTGACCAAAACATTCATAAATTTCAAGTGCCTCTCAACCATCCACATGGACCTTGAGTGCGCAGGTCCATACAGTTCAATCTCCTCAACTTGGTGTATGAGGTAGGGTTCCTATGCATTGAAAAATGCTGAAGGTAGATGCTTCTACATTTCACACACGAGACGAGGAATTTCTCTCCTCCAATACTTTATGTCTTCTTTATGGAATTCTTTAGATGACAACCATCTACAAGTGACATGACAACCCAATCAAGAGATTAAAGAAAAAAGTCATTATATTACGTAACATGAAGTAGAGAATGAAAATCAAATTAAGAATAAGTTCTATGTTGAATTAAACAAACAGTAAGCACATGGAAAAATCACCACTTACCTCATGTATTTCCCGAGACTATATATTATTTTCTTGACATTGTTGTCGAAGTTGTCCGGGATAGAGAAAGGTAGAACATACTATAACAATAATATACAAATAGTTTCAATATATCAAGAAAGAGTACTAGACAAACAAAAATACCAACCATATTCGCTGGAAAAAGAAAAAAAATAATTATTAAATGCATACCATATTAATTATTGCCTTCATGAAGACATGCCAATCATGCATTTTCACCCCCGCAAAATCACCTTTCTTTGTTATGATATTCTTCATGTTCACACAAAATCCGGTGGGAAATTTAATTTTTCGAATCACTTCTTTTACAACATTACTTTGCTGGTCTATTAACATCCATGGAAGTGAGTTTATATTAATTTTCTCTCTGTTGCTATGAAATTGAATGATGTCTTTCATTGCATGGTTGTTATCTTGAATGTCTTTGCAAATTTTGACAATTTTTTCTTTGTCACTCCTTCCATCCAATATTCACCATAATGTTTTAGTCACATTCTTTCCGATATAAATTGTATCAAATAGATGAGCAATTTGTAGGTGCTCATAGTAGGGAAACCTACTAAATTGTCTAGGATAACTTTTCATTCCTCGTGGAAGCCCATTAATGCCTTCATGATGATCACATGAACGACAATGATGAAATTAAATATTAAATCAATGTCAATTACACTAAACAACACACAATATAATAAAATACAATATGATCATATACAATGATTGATTATACGTACCTTGGCGATTTCTATTATATTGCAACTTCCATAGTTGAGGTGTCATTCTCTTTGGTTTTAATGCAGTCTCTTGCTTGCCATTGAATAGATGTTTTTCGGTAGTTCGATACCAATGATTCTTGGAGAGGAAGTGCCTATACTCATCAAACACCTCCTTTCCTAAGCTTTTTGAACGATGAGATTTGATCTTAGCATCACAAACTAGACATGAAAATTTTCCCTTTATTTGAAGATCTAAATAAAAAAGATGGAATATCAATATTGTCTATTATAATTATATAAAAAATGACTGGATTATTTAGAAAAACATGCAGGCGTATTATATTAACTAGTAGTTAGTAAAATTAAATGCAACTAAAGTGGAACTTATAATTACATACCACAGAAATGGGTTAACCCTGGGGCATCATGTATTGTCCATACAAGCATTGCATGGAATTGGAATTGCCTTTGTCGTATTGGTCTAGATAAGTCATACATAGTGATGCCATTCTATAACTTCAGTAGCTCGTCAATAAGAGGTTCGATATATACATTCATATCTTTGACTTGGTACTTACTTGATTGATTTGAACATATAAAATAAATATTCTGATTATGAGATGTACCATTTAGATATATAAACCATATTTCACAATAGAAAAAAATTAAATATATATATAACATTATGAGACCAAAAACGACAAATGAGAATATACCACTGCATTAAAAAAAACTGCAGTGTTCATACCTGGAATAATCTTCGGCAACATTATGTGCTCCCTCTTTATTGTCAACCATGGAGGAATGTTGTTTTTTATAACAAAAATAGGCCACACCGAGTAAACAGATCTCATCTCTGCAAAAGGATTGACACCATCTGCTTCCAAAGAAATCCTAAGATTACAAGGTTCATCTTTAAAGTGAGGCCATTTTTCCTCCATATCTCTAAATGCAGACCCATCTGCAGTCATCCGAATAATGTCGTCTTGAATTCTATTCTATGCATGGTAATCCATAAACTGCGCTATGTTTTTGCACCTGAACAGTCATTGCAAATAAGGAATAATGGGAATATAACGTAGAAACTTGCGAGGCACCTTTTTAGTTACTTGATCTGTGTGATATATACTGATATGACATTCAGGACATTCTATTGCAAATTCATGCTGGTTGTAATAAAGAACATGATCATCGGGGCATGCATGAATTGCTTCATACTGCATTCCAATTTCTTTCATGATGGCAGATAAATCTCGATATGTGTGAGGTAAAATATTTGACGGTGGTAACAAATATTCACCTATCATGCTACAACAAATTAAAATAAAAATCTAGTTAATATAATATAGAAATAATATTAATGAAACAAATTTCATCCGTAGTAATTTGACTTATATATGAATTAATAATAAAATACATGACAATCACATATATTTTCTGATGGAATATATTACATACC
This sequence comes from Larix kaempferi, assembly GCA_027924585.1. NCBI lineage: Eukaryota > Viridiplantae > Streptophyta > Pinopsida > Pinales > Pinaceae > Larix > Larix kaempferi. The sequence continues at coordinate 8,848,891 of BSBM01000350.1, read as the reverse complement.
TTAACATCCATGTGACTGATATGTTTGAAAGACCATTCATAACCTTCAAGTTCATTACCAACAATATAGCAGAGAGAAGATTTGTCTTGGAGCCATCATAAATGGGTTCGTATGCCTTGTCAAGAAGAGGTATATCATGAATATCATCAAAATGTTCATCATTTTCATGATCATCATCATCATCCATTCCAACATTTAATGAATCATGGATCAAATTATTTGTAACATCATCTTCAACTATGTTATCAATATGATCATCTTCTTCAATGTGATCATTAACTTGTTCTCCATTAATATTCATAGCTCCATGTCCCTCCGGTACTTGTTCTGGAAGGACTTGCTGATCCGGACGATATGTCGTAGGATGTCTTTCCTTTATAATTACATGAAACAATCAATAGATAAAAGTTAATATAAGAAATTCAAACGCAAAATGTAAAAATTTCAAACGCAAAATGTAAAAATTTATGTGATACATTAAAAATTTAACAAATTTTGTACTATTCGGATGAAAAGAACAACGACCAATTGTACTGTTGGTCCAAAATAAGAAATATTATAATAATACATAAATTTACAAAAGCAATCAAAATAAAAACATATATAATGCAAAACTTACAAATGGATGGTATTCATGTCCCCCTTTGGCGTTCCCATGCTCCCTGCAATGTTTTGTGGCTATTGTGATCAAAATTATTCTCCTCTTAAAGCCCCTACATTGATTACATGGACAATAGCATTTATCATCACCCCTTCTTTCAACTCCTTCCCACAATCTAGCAAGCAATTGTCAATTTTGTTCGTCTAGATCAGGAATATTCGTAGTTGACATTTTCTTGTAAAGAGCTTAAATGAAGATTATCGATCTTAGAAAATGAAGCTCCACAATACTTTGCTCACTTGAATAACAAAAACAACGAAAAAAAGTCCGCCGAACAAAAAAAACATCCGCAAACTGTCACTGGTATGGTAAACATGTCAAAATGGTTGGATATTTATAAATTTGAAAAGTCAAAAAGTCAAACCGATGTCAGATATCCGACGACTCTAATCTAGTTATCGTTGGGAAAAATCCATCGGATATCCGACTTCTTCGAGTTAGAAATGGAGTCGGTTATCTGACATCCAAAGTGTCGGTTATCCGAATAGGCATCGGATATTTGCAAATCCATCGGATATCCTACGTGCCTCGTCGAATATTCAAAATTACGTCGGATATCCGACAGACACCTCACGAAATTTAAAAAAAAAAAAAAAGTAATTTTGAAAGAAAAATCCGACGACACAGTCCATTTCATCGGAGGTCATCGGATTTTGGGTTCAAATCTACTAGTGAGCCCCTCAGGCTTGGTATTCCAGGATTGATTCTCATTTGCTATCGATTGGGTTTCAGAAGAGTGAGGCAGAGCCCAATCTATACTACATTGTGGTTGGTGGTGTTCCGCTGATTCTTTTGGTATATGTTGATGACTTGTTCATTACAGGAGGAGAGCACCTGATTGAAGCATGTAAGAAAGATCTTACTTCAGAGTTTGAGATGACCAACCTTGTACTGATGCATTACTATTTGGGGATGGAGATATGGCAGGAGGATGGACATGTTTTCCTGAGTCAGGGAAAGTATGCTACAGATATTATGAGAAGATTCTAGATGGAGGGTTGTAGGCACATGTCCACACCTATGAACACCAACTGGATGAAGCTTCATGCTTCTGAGGGAGAGTTGGTGGATCCTACATTATATCGTCAATTGATTGGTTCATTGATGTATTTGGTCAACACCAGGCCAGATATGAGTTTTGCAGTTAACACTCTCAGTCAGTTCATGGTTGATCCCAGGAGAGTGCACTAGATAGCTACAAAACATGTGTTGAGGTACCTTGCGGGTACAATAGATTTTGGTTTGGACTACAGGAGATTTGATGGAGTGGGATTGGTTGGCTTTACAGATTCAGATTGGGCAAGTAGTGTTTGAGACCGGAAGAGCACTTCTGGTTGTTGTTTCATTTTGGGCTCAGCAGTTGTGTCTTGGTTCAGTTGGAAAAATAATTCCATAGCATTGAGTTCTGCAGACGTTGAGTATATGGCTTCCAGTCAGGCCAGTTGTGAAGCTTTGTGGCTTTGCAAGTTGATGGCTGATTTATTTGGTCAAGAGATGGGATTCACTGTGATACTTTGTGACAATCAGAGTTGCATCAGGCTCTTTGAAAATCCGGTATTTCATGACAGGTCTAAACACATCAAGATCAGGTATCACTTCATTAGAGATTATGTTTAGAGAGGAGCAGTACAGTTGCAGTATATTTCTACTAATGAGTAGGTGGCTGACATTCTCATGAAGACTTTGAGTAGAGGGAAGCATGTATATTTCAGAGACAAGTTAGGAGTGGTGAAGAACACCTTCCTCGATAAGAGGGAGTGTTGAAAAAGTACCTAGGAAGTGTTTGTTCACCTAGTAGTGCCTTGGGGTGGACAAGGACACTTTATGTTGTGACCCCTAGTCATAATTAATTAATGAAGTGAGATGCACTTTATAATTTTAAAGTGACTTCATTAAAAGTTAAAAAGTCATGATATCCTAAGTTCATATTTTCAATTAAAGTTCAAGTGAGTATTTAATTAGATGTGGTGTCTCTACTTTATTAAATGGCATGAGGTGCACTAAATGTCATTTATTAATAATTAAATGAGCATTTAATGAGAACCATCCATCTAATTTGATCTTGACCATTGGATTGAAAGAGGAAGTTATGATGAACAAAAAGGCTAGGGCAAGGCATTTCAAAATCATTATTCACATTTCCAAGAGGAGAGTTGGAGAGAAAGAGAGAGGAGGTTGAACTCTTTAGAAGAGAGGAGAAACCTTGTCGAGAAGGATGAACTAGGGCATGATTTTCAATGAAATGAAGATGGTATGAATTCCAGAGCAGAAGTGAAAGTACAACACAGAAATCGTGAAGGCAACACAGAAATCGAGAGAGAGCACAGAAATCAAATCTGGGCACTTAAATAGAGAGAGAGCACACAAATCAGATATGGGCACATAAATCGAGGTTACATTTCTGTTTTTAATGCTACACATGTGTGAGGTCGTATTGGGCCGTACTACTGAATCTAGGCACTATTTTCAAGGTAGATTGTAAGCATTTATTATTGTTGTTTAGCACAGAAATCAAGGCAAGGACAAAATCTGAGTTTTTATTAATTCTGGCACATTTACCAAGGTCACACGTGGGTTATTGTATTATTGTCGGAAAGTACATAAATTTTCAGAATAGATTGTTGGGTTGTTCAGTCAAAGTTTGAGCACATTTTATGAGAAGGAGGTACTGAGAAAAGTATTGTTGTGTTTATGTAATTGTAACATACCCTTTAAGCTGGAAAACATTTTGTGTTAAGAAACATTATGATAACTTTTATTGTAAAGTTTATGTTGGACAAGTGTCCATGGATGACTGTAATTTGCACAATATATTATTATTTAATAAATAAAATAGGAGACAAACAACTAAGAGGACTGTTGAAAGAGTGGTTACTGATCCACTAGGTGGAATGGAATCTGGAGTAGAAGGCAATGGACAAGTGGCAGCATCATGATGCAGCTAACTAGCTATTGGTATGGGACAACTCCCTTGAAATGTGGTCATAGTGCCCTGAAAGACAGGACTGGAGCTTGAGGATCATTTATTCCAAACTGGCCACTAAAAGACCTAGGCAGTCTATATAATAGCCATCAAATATTGAACTGAGGTTCATCACTTTTCTTGATGAGGAAATTTACCTTGGGGTTTTGCTGTGTTTGCACCCAAGAGATTTGATGAGGGGATATGTTGTTGTTGATCATGTTGTGAGTCTTCCGAACTCTTGTTGAGTTCAGGAGGTTGATGCTGAGTGGAGAAGGCATTTTATTTCAGGAGGTTGATACCAAGTGGAGAAGGTATTTTTGAGTGCCTTGCTTCTACACAGATTCCACCCACTTACTAGATCAGTAATCAGGCTTGAGGGTTCATTATAAGTTAGCAGTTGAGCTGCTTCTTCTGAAGCAGGTTGGGAGGAATAGGCCTCCTTGGGTGTTTGTCGGCCCTCTCACTTTTTACAGGTTCTATTATCTTATCTATTTTATTTTCAAGTTTTGTTATCTATTTCTGTGTATTTTAAAGTTCTGTTATCTACTAGTTTTTACTGTTTAAGTTTTATTTCAGTTTTCTGAATGATTTAATAATTCTATATGAATCGAAATGATTGAAATAAATGATCTCTACATTTTTCCCCATGCAAAAAGGAACAGCATCGTACTCTAGTACATAGATAGAATAAAATAGATAAGTCTGATAGGCAAATAGCCATGAGATTGAGAAGATGAAATTTTTATAAATTATCTCAAGTTTTCTACTTACTGTTAATTCCTATGTATACATTTACATTATCCTCACTATCATTTACTTTTAGCTAAATGGTTTATTCCTAATTTACATATATGTTTCCTTAATTATAAATATCTCTGTTTTCAAAAGAATTAGAGTTATGTTCTAACAGTAAATATTTATCTATATTCAACGGTTATAATGCTCATGTTTATATTAGGAAATTTATAAATTTACAGCAGAGTAATATTTCTTCTTTAGATAACAACAATTTCCAATTATTTCATGCATACTTTCATACATGGTTTTATACCATAACTACACAGTGAAAATCAAGGCATTTGTCATTCCTTGCTATAACCCTAAACAAAGTTATCATTCACTAGCCTATAGTAAACATTTCCATTTTCAATAACAAGTTTAACTTTATTTCTCTTTACCTATAAAAGCATTACAATTTAAACAGGATCAAGATGTAATCTCAACATTTCATAGTAGGAGACCTGGTTAATATTATCGATTTGGACAACATTCTGGTGTTCATTTCTTTTAACAATAGACAAACCATTTTAGACAGAAGTATCAAGATCAAAGACAAGAACCAAACGCTTACACCATAAACATGCTTGTAGATCGATTAGTTAAGATTGAATTATCAAAATGATTGTAGGAGATTTCCAAACAAAATAGTGAATACAGGCTTATGCTGAGACCTCAACTAAAAGCATTGTTAAACTTTATATTCCAGACAAAGGATAAACCCTAGCACTGGAAATACTTTCCTATTCTTTTAAGATGCAGCAACATTGTTTTAAATAAATGAAGTACATACAGGCCATAAGCCTCAACAACATTTTCATCTATCCATTGTTCCTATAAAACAAACAGTCGTATCATTGTTTCACAAAACATTCACCCATCGATTTATAACCAAGATAAACACAAAGGTTGCCAAAACATATTACACTTTCACATTAACGACGAGTTACAGATCGTGTTTGCAGGCCAAGCCCAGAATCGACGAAAAGACACAACTACAGAAACATGGGTTATAAACATTCCCTTCAGATTTCCAATTGACAGAGCTCGAAACTTAACCTACAGGATTTATATTTCACAATCAAACACGGCTATTGCCTTATGGGTCAAGGCATATCCTCCCCATACTTTTAAACAGTATGCAAACCCTATCTCTACAAGATACAAAACTATCTGAGTTAAAAAAAAAAATCACACAAACATCACACCAGCCGGTCATCTTCTTCATCTACACAGGGTCTCAAGACAAATGTCGAGGCTTACCAGTTGGTATAGCTATTTCCAACCTTCAACGCACAAAATCGAGGAGCCATTGCATAGTTACACCTGCAATAACATTACAAAGTGGTTAAAACAATATCTATATGAAAAAGACTTTAGTATTGAAATTTGATTAACCAATAGCACTTTGTATAAGTATTACAGTGGAGGAAATCGAATACATTACCTTTCAAAATGCTAGTCATAGTAGCAACGAATGCCAAGTCTTTTGCAACTGGAATGAAACCCTACCTCGATAAATGCTGGAGAAACCAGAGTCAACACCAAAACCATCAACTCTCAACAGTGTCAAGACCTGGAACAACCATAGTGAAGAGCTGGTTTCACATCCAAATCAAATTTCAAGAACCACAACAGGTCTGATGATCGAACCTCATCAAGGTTACAAGCCCAAACTGACAACTTAACAAATAACCATTGCACGAAGAACTGAGAGCTCAGCTCTATAAATTTTTGAGGTTACAAGTTCAAGACTCCAGAACTACGTTTCTACAGGTAGAACAACAAGGCTAAAAACCCTCATCCTGTCATCCACGCAGAGCCACCACTACCAGAAGACTTGAGCACAATAAACTCATCAAAACCGCAGCAAAGATAGGTTAAACCACTTGCATTGAAACCCTCGATAGATCAACGATGTAGATCACCGGATGGAAACACGAAATCCCAAGACATCTATCTTATTAATTGTTACATCATTGCAATTGCCACGATGAGCCACGATGGAGCCATGGTGGAGCCAGCTCATCAACAAGTGAAAACGCATGTCTACACTTCAACACATTAATGGCTATAATCATGATGGTAGCACATGATCGAGCACACTAAGCAATTCCACATCGGAACTCCATTACCTTGACAGTTGCGTGCATTCAATGCCAAGGTTACGTTTACAACTGCCAACCTGTGGTGCATATCAACGTTCACATCACAACAATTATTACATTGGATTTGCATATGATATAGTCGAAAGGTTACACCTTGTCACAACACGTTTTGTACATAGTTGGATAGAATAGCTCCATAGTTCTTATAGCAACGTATGATCACATAGTTGCACATATTCCACATAACATATAGTTGCATAGATTTCACCTATCATATAGTATTGCAATATTTGCATATTATCAAATAGGTAGTATAGTACCCCATTGTGTTCATATTGTTACACAACTACATAATGCACATAATTCATATTGTTTTCACATAGATAATAGGGTTTGCATGTAACTCATATCATTTGCAAAATAGTCATTAAGATTCAAAGGGTGTAGCATAAAATAGAAATCATAATGTGCATATAGTATCGCATAAGCACCACATAGGGTATCACAAAGCACACAACTCACATTACATAAATGTGATATTTGTTAAAATGGAAACAAACTCTATTTGCAAGTGTTCAATAACAATCCTGTAAACACTTTAAACAGACCATAGAGATATACATTGCGAACGGATTTAGACATACACATACACACATTATTGTTGAAATATTGTAACTTCAAAGAATATTATATTTGTATATTATTTATTCCGGAGATGTTCCATACCTCCGATGTGATTATACTATAAATCCGGAGATGTTTATTCCTCCGAGTTGGTTGTGGTAACTAGGGTTATTAGACCCACCATGTGGGGGTCGGCCCAGTCAGTTATAATGGGGTATTTAACCTAATGGTTAAATACGAGCCTACATGTACTTGTGTAAAATACATATCAGAGTAGTGTATAAATAGAGGAGGTGTGTTCCTCATTTGATACATTCACTCACTTGAGGATAGCGCACTTGTGGAGGAGAGGTCTGCTATTGTGGAGGAGGAGATCATGTCTCAGGGTTTCATCTTTGTATATTGCTGGTCATCTATATTGAGGAAGCTTTGCTGGGTTTTCTACCCCATGAGGGTTTCCCAGGATAAATCTCTGTCTCTTGTGTTTATGCTGTGCTTGTTGTTTCTTCAGTGATCCTGTATATGCTATTATTGTGAAATGGAATGTAATGCTGCTATTTTATGTCTTAGCATATTAAATCTTAACATGGTATCAGAGCTAACCTGAAGGAAGACAAGGTATGGCACTAACAACACTTACCTTACTTACGACAATTTGAAGGTTAGGGTTTTACATAGCAAAAACCAGTGATCGTAGCACTTTCGCTATAAATCCATTTTGGCGAAGTTTTCGGATCTGAAATTGTTACAGGACGACGATTAAATCTCCAGGTACCTTGTGTCCAAAGGACAACCTCTAATTCGTTGTACTTTGTGATTTATGATCTGTACAATATAGGGTTTCTGCCTCTTCCAGATATGAGTCAAAATCAGGTGACCTTGGGAAAAAGGTCATATCTTGGGCTAGGAAGCTCCAAATGAAATTTCGTAAAAAATGACAGGTAGTGCACAGTCTTTACTATCTCCTAAAACGTTTTTAGAGGCCGAAGTTGAACCAGTTACACGTGGAACTCCGTACAAGTTCGCCCTCCTGTATTATCCCATAAACAGGTCATGTTGCGACACTTGGAATAAATCTCTCTCAAAGAGTCCAATTGAGGTCAGACCTGTCAAGATGGAAAGATAACAGGCCTAGCTACCTCAGGAAAGTTTTTCAGAGGCCGAAGTTCAAACAGTGACACGTGGCACGCCGTACAAGTTCGCTCTTCTGTTTTATCCCAAAACAGGTCACGTTGCGACATTTGACATAACTCTCTCTCAGAGAATCCAATTGAGGTCAGACCTGTCAGGATGGAAAGATAACAGTTCAGGCTATTTGAGAAAACGTTTTCAGACCCTCTGGATTGAAAAGTTTGGAGTTACACCAGAAACAATCAGGTACATATTTCTGTCAAAACAGAATTATTTTTTAGTACCTTCATTCATGGCTTCCGGAATTTAGGGCTTTGAAGAAAGTTGGAATTTTTGTAAATGGAGACCACAGCTGAATGCTACTCATCAAAATAGAAATTTAGAGACCAAGATCAGACTTTTTGGTTGGGTAGAAGGCCGGGCTTGATCAAACCCTAGTTCAGGACTTTGATCAGAAAAGTGGAAAATTAGGGCTTCTGTAAAAATGGGAATTTTTGAAATCTATGACCATGGCTGGAAGCTCCTCAGAAAAATAGAAGCTTAGAGCTTTGGATCAAACATTTTGATTGGGAAGAAGAGTGGGATTCATCAAACCCCAGTTCAGGGTCACGTCTAGTGAATCCGGAAGTTTCAAAGGCAAAATTGAGGAGTGAAACTTTGCAGTTTTCAAATTCTGAATATATCAGTTTGATCAGATCATCAAGGCGCATATTTCTATCCTTTCGGTAGTTTGAAATTCAAAGTTTGAATTTTTTGGGTTTCTCTGACAAACCCATATCCAGCTCCAGGTCCAGTTCTTGCAAATCAAGTGGATAGGGTTAATCCTAGAAGAAGATGGATTGGTCACCTGCATAAGTGAAGGAGTTCCTGTTTCAGAGGGAGATGAGGCTAAGGCTTTACATAAGGAGATTACAAGCGATCTCGACAGGTATGACTCATCTAGGTATGTTTTGAGATTTGTTCATGATTAAGTTTATGGTATGTTTGTCTTCATGTTATTACGGTTAGTACAATCTTGATTTTAGATTTGTTGTATCACCTTAACAAAATTATGAATGCATGATAGAAGATATTCATTGGTTAGGGTGTTGACACTTATGATTGTACTAATGCATTATGATGTTGTGTGAGGTTGATGTTGTCTGCTAACAAGATACAGGTACATCACAAAAGACAAATCAGGTTCCATGACCATGAAAACATGAAGACAAAGACTCATCCATAATCTTTGTTCTACTTATGAGGTATGTATGACTTTGTTATATTATGCTTAACCTATGAGACATGCAGGTTCTACCTCAGGATCTCTAAATCATTGAAGAGATTGTTTAGGTATGTTGTACATAACTAAGTAGGTATACTAATCCAGGTATGTTTCCCATGAATCTTACCTTGTGTTAGGATCCCTCATATAAGTATACTTGGTATGATTGGTTATGCTTATTCATAAAGTTAGTAATCAAGGGATTATGCATATTATGTCTTTTATCTTGATTGATGATATGCATGAGTAAAAGAAGACTTCCCTGAAATCTTGAATACTAATGTTTATTATCTATAATCATGATTATACATTTTCAAGATTATTTAGAACTATAATGTTTTGATAACATTGAATGTATGTTTGTGTATGAGATCATGATGATGACACTAGTGCACATTTGAGCATGCACAGTGGTATAGAATGAATAGAAGCTCAAAAGACATATAGAAGATCAAGCAGGAAGCAACCACACAAACATAAAAGATAAGTATTTGAGTTGTTATTTGAAATAGTAAATGATATTGTTTGTATGCATATTTGTATTCCTAGAAAATATAATGCTGAGTGTAAACATTCATAGAGCATTGAACAGTATACAACTAATGTGCATATGTTTGGTAAGTTGGACAAACATTCCATTGTTGCTTGTCTAGAATGAAACCTCTTTGCTGACATGCCGAGAGTTGTGCACACTCTCGATAGAATGTTCTGGTAGAGATGGAAGGCATCTAGATAGCCACTATATGCATACATGATATGGGAAAGTGTTGTGCCAAAGTATTGGTCAAATTAGTTGCATAACTATATAAATGATATTCGTATGCATAATAGGTTATCATGACAATATGATTTGATGATTATGAAGTATTACTAATCATATACTTAATTTTGATTTGTAGGAAAGATCATGATGAATGATGAACACTGAACAAGCAATGGATGTTCAACAAGAAGATTTACAATTCAAGCAAAATATAGAAGGCTCATGGCTAGAAGATTCTCTTAGAAAGAGGAAGAGAATCATGATGAGATGTTTGCTCCAAGTGGCTAAAATAAGACCATTCTCTTAATGGTGTAATTAAAGAAGAAGTGTGAATCAGGTTCTATATGGTTCCCAGGATCGATAATCAATTGATGAGCTTAATGATCACCATGGGTGATATGGATCTCAACCTTTGCTACAAGGTTGAATATGGCTTCTATACACATATGACATGGATGCAAGAAGGAACTCACCACAGAGTTCGAATGATGTTGAGGCTCATATCAATAGACCCATCTGATGAGAGATGGCACAGATAGATGACTGTAGAAATGAAATTGAAAGATCTCAAATTGATGCATTACTTTCTAGGTCTAAAAGTATGGAAAGTCTCAGAAGGAATCTCTCTCAACCAGAGAAAGTATGCTAAGAAATCTTGAGAAGACTTGATATGTTGGAATGGCCCCTCTTATGGATTCCAACTTGAAGCTGTTAGGAGATGACTCATCAGAGTTAGTGGATATAACTATGTACAGTCAAATTATTGGGTCATTGATGTATCTAACATATACTAGATTAGATATATGCTTTGTTGTGAACACCTTGAGTCAGTATCTAGTGGAAACTAGATGTGTTCACCTGATAGTTGCAAAGCATGTGATGAGGCACATAAAGGACACGATAGAATGCTATCTTGAAGATCATGACTTCAGATGGTTATTCAGATTCTGATTAGGCAGGAAGTGTATCAGACAGGAAGAACACATCGAGAGGATGTTATTGTATGGGTTTAGCCATGATCTCGTGGTTTAGCTGGAAGCAGTCTAGTGTGGCTCTCAGCACAAGCAGAATATATGGCTGCTTGCTCTACTAGTTGTGAAGAAGCTTGGCTTCAGGATTGGTTTGAATTAGAGATAGAACCAACTGTGATCCTATGTGACAAATAGAGTTGTATGAGGATGACAAAGAATCTAGTGTTCTGTGATAAGTCAAGGAACATAGGGAAATAATAAGTTATGATGCAGAAGGAACTAAATTTTGAATTTGTAACAGGTTACCGATGTACTAAACAAAATCTCTACCTCAAGTGAAGAAGTTACCAACATACTAACCAAACCTCTGTCTCGAGTGAAATTTGAATACTTCCGAGACAAGTTTGGTATAGCTCAAAAAGGACCCTCCTCGAAAGGGGGAGTAGTATAGTCACTGATGATGAGATTGTCTCATCGAACAATAAGGTCGATGATGAGGTAACCTGTTCTCTACACCTAGATACTTAGAAATATTTAGATTTAGGACTCTTATGCTTAGAATACTTTGTTTTACATGCTTTTGATGATAGATGTATTGGTGAGAATACATGCTTTTGATGATAAGATGTATTGGTAAGAATACATACTTTTGATGACACATGTATTGATTAATGTACTCGTATGGTTGAGGATAATTGTACTTGTATTGATGAGAATACATGTGGGGATTGTATCATCCTTGAACACTTGTTCTAAAGTGAGTCGTAGACGTGAGGTCTCCGATAATGAAGTCCTGAATGAACAGGCAGGGGATTGCATTGTCCCCGGACTGAGGTCCCAGAATAGAGCCGTAGACTGGGTCTCCGATAATGAAGTCCTGAATGAACAGGAAGGGGATTGCATCGTCCCCGGACTGAGGTCCCAGAATAGAGCCGTAGACTGGGTCTCTGATAATGAAGTCCTGAATGAACAGGCAGGGGATTGCATCATCCCCGGACTGAGGTCCCAGAATAGAGCCATAGACTGGGTCTCCGATAATGAAGTCCTGAATGAACAGGCAGGGGATTGCATCGTCCCCGGACTAAGGTCCCAGAATAGAGCCGTATACTAGGTCTCCGATAATGAAGTCCTGAATGAACAGGAAGGGGATTGCATCGTCCCCGGACTGAGGTCCCAGAATAGAGCCATAGACTGGGTCTCCGATAATGAAGTCCTGAATGAACAGGCAGGGGATTGCATCGTCCCCGGACTGAGGTCCCAGAATTGATCCGTAGACTGATGTCTCTGAGAATTGAAGATAGGACTGCATCGTCCCTGGACCTTGGTTCAAAATGTACGTGATGGGGATTGTATTATCCCCGAACTTTGGTCCCTGAATTGATCCGTAGACGTGTGGTCTCTGAGAAGTGGGGATTGTATCATCCCCGGACTGCGGTCCCTAAATTGATCCGTAGACGTATGGTCTCCGAGAAAGTGATTTTTGATGTGGTTACTTGTATCGGTAGGATACTTGTATTGATGATGTGGTTACTTGTATCGGTAGGATACTTGTATTGATGATGTGGTTACTTGTATCGGTAGGATACTTGTATTGATGATGTGGTTACTTGTATCGGTAGGATACTTGTATTGATAATGTGGTTACTTGTATCGGTAGGATACTTGTATTGATGATGTGGTTACTTGTATCGGTAGGATACTTGTATTGATGATGTGGTTACTTGTATCGGTAGGATACTTGTATTGATGATGTGGCTACTTGAGTCAGTAGGATACTCGTATTGTTGATATGGTCACTTGTATTGGCATGAATACTTGTACTGCTGCTGATCGTGTGATGACGATGCTGCTGATCATGTGATGACGATGCTGCTGATCGTGTGATGACGATGTTGATGATCGTGTGATGACGATGCTGATGATCGTGTGTGACGATGCTGCTGATCGTGTGATGACGATGTTGATGATCGTGTGATGACGATGCTGATGATCGTGTGTGACGATGCTGATGATCGTGTGATGACGATGTTGATGATCGTGTGATGACAATGTTGATGATCGTGTGATGACGATGTTAATGATCGTGTGTGACGATGATGATGATCGTGTGATGACGATGTTGATGATTGTGTGATGACGATGCTAATGATCGTGTGTGACGATGCTGATGATCATGTGATGACGATGCTGATGATCGTGTGATGACGATGCTGATGAGCATGTGATGACGATGCTGACGATCGTGAGGATTCAGATATTGATGTTGCTGTAGCTGTTTGAGTGCTACAGAAGATAAAGACTCAGTACTGAAGATGTTGATGTTCCAGTATTGAAGATGTTCCAGTAACTGCTTAAGTTACTGATGATGTTGAGAAAGCTTCCAATGATTTATAGATGTATCATGTATGATGTTGATGACTCCTTGCTCGTGCAGATACTGTTATAATATCCTTCTCGTTAAGGGGGAGTGTTGAAATATTGTAACTTCAAAGAATATTATATTTGTATATTATTTATTCCGGAGATGTTCCATACCTCCGATGTGATTATACTATAAATCCGGAGATGTTTATTCCTCCGAGTTGGTTGTGGTAACTAGGGTTATTAGACCCACCATGTGGGGGTCGGCCCAGTCAGTTATAATGGGGTATTTAACCTAATGGTTAAATACGAGCCTACATGTACTTGTGTAAAATACATATCAGAGTAGTGTATAAATAGAGGAGGTGTGTTCCTCATTTGATACATTCACTCACTTGAGGATAGCGCACTTGTGGAGGAGAGGTCTGCTATTGTGGAGGAGGAGATCATGTCTCAGGGTTTCATCTTTGTATATTGCTGGTCATCTATATTGAGGAAGCTTTGCTGGGTTTTCTACCCCATGAGGGTTTCCCAGGATAAATCTCTGTCTCTTGTGTTTATGCTGTGCTTGTTGTTTCTTCAGTGATCCTGTATATGCTATTATTGTGAAATGGAATGTAATGCTGTTATTTTCTGTCTTAGCATATTAAATCTTAATAGCACATGATCTACAAGTGATCTACGTGGTGGAGCCAGCTCATCAACAAGTGAAAACGCATGTCTACACTTCAACACATTAATGGCTATAATCATGATGGTAGCACATGATCGAGCACACTAAGCAATTCCACATCGGAACTCCATTACCTTGACAGTTGCGTGCATTCAATGCCAAGGTTACGTTTACAACTGCCAACCTGTGGTGCATATCAACGTTCACATCACAACAATTATTACATTGGATTTGCATATGATATAGTCGAAAGGTTACACCTTGTCACAACACGTTTTGTACATAGTTGGATAGAATAGCTCCATAGTTCTTATAGCAACGTATGATCACATAGTTGCACATATTCCACATAACATATAGTTGCATAGATTTCACCTATCATATAGTATTGCAATATTTGCATATTATCAAATAGGTAGTATAGTACCCCATTGTGTTCATATTGTTACACAACTACATAATGCACATAATTCATATTGTTTTCACATAGATAATAGGGTTTGCATGTAACTCATATCATTTGCAAAATAGTCATTAAGATTCAAAGGGTGTAGCATAAAATAGAAATCATAATGTGCATATAGTATCGCATAAGCACCACATAGGGTATCACAAAGCACACAACTCACATTACATAAATGTGATATTTGTTAAAATGGAAACAAACTCTATTTGCAAGTGTTCGATAACAATCCTGTAAACACTTTAAACAGACCATAGAGATATACATTGCGAACGGATTTAGACATACACATACACACATTATAATGTATGATGTAAGAGGAACATTTCAGACCAACACCATCATCGTAGGATATAGACCCTAAAACAAGTTAACAAACAGTTGTACATGGAATTTCCACGATTTGCCACAGAGGTAGAAGGTAGGCTTTTACATACAGACAACATGAACAGAAACCAAATAAATCTTGGTACAACACTGCGATACGAACAATATAGATCTTCTTTGATAAACTGTTGATTACTTGTCGCAACTTTAATCTCTTACCTGTAAATCTGTCACAAGTACGAATTCACATGCTTTAGCACGAATGCTAAGTGAACCTCGGGGTGTCCGTAGGACCCCTTCATCAATCAAACAAAAGTACATTAGTCAAACAATTGTTTCAACATTTATAAACAACAGCAGTAGAGATGTGTAGCATCACAACTAAATATGGATAACATCAAGACTTAAGCAAAAGTTTGTTTGTCGCAAATCCTTACTTAATAAACCAGCATGGAATTTAATACAGCAAGATAACATTTCATGCATTATTCTATTTCCACATTCATTAAATAAGCAATAAATGTCACATAGAAAAGTTTTAAATTTTTGTGATTTTTCCGGGATGTTACAGTAATTTATGTCTTTAAAAATGAAATATCTCTCTCATAAACAGGTTTTCCCTTAGGGGTTTTATCCTCGGCTATTGGCCAAAAATTCCTGTGTCTTTTATGGTTGAATGATTGTCATAAAATTTCCGAGATTGAAGTTTTTAACTGAAAATTAATTTTCTGAATTTTAATGGTGAAAAGAATCTGAATGTGTTTTAAGTTGAAGTCAATTTTTTATGAAACATTGTGCATATGCACACTCCCATGAAGATTGTTGATAAGTATCTAAACTTCCCTTTTTAGTGATGCTTTCATTGAGTTTTACATATTGATGAAATCTTTTCATAAGGAAAAATCATGTCTAATTTTGTCTTCTAAATATTGAGACATGTATATGGTGTCTATAGTTGAATAATTCTTATTTTTGAAGTTAATGATCCCATAGTTAATCTTAGTTCCTTTCTAACCAACCTAGATCCATCTAGACTTCGAATCTACTGTGAGTTGAAAGGGATAAAATCCTTGGAGATGCAAACAATTTTTATTGTCATATCTTGTTAGATAGGTTTAGAGATGAGGGATTTGTTTACATTTTACTTTTTAATTTTTTTACATTGTTTTACCTTTTATATTTCTTGAAAAGTAAAGCACTTCTCGACACAATAATGAATCTAGTGCTTTACTTATGAAAGTGCTTTGTATCCTTTTTTTAATATAAAGTATTTTTTTTCTCCTTGAAAAAAATAATGTACAAATGACCTACATTATGTAGTATCCTCTATGAACGTGAGAAAAAATTCTAATCATGCCAATGAAACACTCAATACCATTAATATAATGTAGTGATGTAGATATTCAATTTGATTTTTTTAAGTCTCTATTATATTATTTATTATCTTAATGGATAGAATCAATACTTCCTTTTTGGTCCCACACACGAAAATTAAATTAATATCATAACAATGTAGTTATTTTGTTATGTTTATTTATATTTGTATTTTAATGTAATACATGAAGGTCCATATCACCTCCTAGCTACTAGAACAAAGTACTTAGTAGAAAACTTGTATTATTTTCTTTAAAAAAATGTCAAAATTATTAGAAATATACAGTACATGGTTGTTGTTAGAAAGAAAGTACTTGGCTACAAGATAAACCTACTACCTAAAGCATTCAAAAAATTCTACATACTACTTAGAAATTTAGAAAAATACGCTTTTTTGTATCTATTAATTTTTTTTAATGCCAAGCTAAACACGCTCTAGAAAAATATCATAGATTATAGGTAGATCAAGATCATTTATGCAGGGAGAGCCTACAAGGGTGTAGCTCAATCAGTGATTCACTTGATATGAAGGACATCTTGTAAATGGAGGTCACGAGTTCAAATCACCCCGACTTACCAATGCCCCATGCTCGCGGGCTATGTGGGTGCACCTAGGGATATTAGATGTAACTGATGGGATTGGACCCCTAGACCCCATATCATGTGAGTACCACCCTTATCCAAGTTGTCAATTTCCCTAATACAAAAAAAGAAAAGATTATTTATGTGGGGAGGTCATGTTACACCATAAAAGTTAAAATGAATACTTATTTAATGTGAGAAAGGAAAATAAGCTTAATATCACTATATAGTTATTTCTTTATGATTATTTTTATTTTTATTTGAAATAATATCTCAATCACCTCTTTTCTATTAAAAAAAAACTTAGTAGCAAATTTATCCTTATTTATACTGAAAAAAATGTAAAAAAATGATGGCAAATATAGGTTTTCACTAAAAACAAATTACTTGGTTGTCATTAACATTGTTGTGGTTATCCTTGTAATTGTTGGTATTGTTGTGGTCATTATTGTTCCTTTCATGGTTAGAGCAAGAGATTCATTCCAAAGAGGTAGCATTTAGGGTTTTGATGTGTAGATGTTTTAGTTGGGTATAAATTGTCTTTTTATTATTTTTACACTTCTTAAAAGAGATTAGGATACTTAATGACAATAAGATGTTACTTATTTATGATACCATGTTATGATTAATTATTAACACTACATTTCCAAAAAAATCAATTAAATAGAATTTAATTAATTTCTAAAAACATCTTTCATGAAATAAATTGTTGTTACACTAGTTTAACTAATCATTATTATGTTCTTTTAATTTTGCAATTCTTACTTTATATTAAAATAAACCAAGATAATGAGATACAAAACTTAATAAATAAAATAGAAATGTTAAAATATCAAAACGTGCTGGACCTCAATCAAATCGATAATGGAACCTATAAGAAGGAAACCCCAACCCAATCGATAATGTCATTTAGTTCATATACACGGGGTCTTTCTAATGCAACCGCATGAAGTGCATATACACGGGGTCTTTGTAATGCAACCAAACTCAGCATCTAAAATTTACATTCGCAGGGAACGCTTAATGCATTAGGTAATAATAAGTTTTAATAGTTACACCAGAAAAGGTGAGAACAATGACTTGACGTTAATGTTGATATAAAGTGTTTGTGTTTTGAGGAAGAGTAAATAGTGGGAACGCTTAATGCATTAGGTAATAATAAGTTTTAATAGTTATACTAGAAAAGGAGAGAACAATGACTTGACGTTGACGTTGATATAAAGTGTTTGTGTTTTGAGGAAGAGTAAATAGTAAAATGATTTTGAATATGTTTTTTTATGATTTATTATGACTTATTTTTAGGTTAGAAGTATTTATTATATTGATAGGTGTTTATATTTTAGAAGTTTGGGTGGATGATCATATATGTTTTTTCTAGATTGAAGGAGGATGGGACACGTATAGTGTGGAGATTGATATTGATTTTACGACTTCGTTCAAAATTCTAAATAAACAATTATAAAAAAAAGAAATATAAAAAATATATGGTAGCTTATGCAAGGATAACTCATACCTCATGCATGGATAACGGCAACCCATTTAACTAAGGAAGGTAACATGTAGCTAGCTCAAGCATAGACAATGGTGATCACAACTAAGCATAAAGAACAAGTAATTTATAGTTCTATTGATTTAGAATATGCTTTGAGGAGGATGAGACAAATGTATGATATTGATTTTATGGACTTCCTTCAAAATTCCAAATAAAAAGTTATATAAAAAAATATATATAAAAAATATATGGTAGCTTATGCATGGATAATGCATAGCTCATGCATGGATAACAGTGACAACCCATTTAACTAAGGAAGGTAACAGGTAGTTAGCTCAAGCATAGACAACTGGTGATTACAACTAAGCATAAAGAACAAGTAATATATAGCTCTATTGATTTAGAATATGCTTTGAGGAGGATGGGACAAGTGTAGTGTGGATATTGATATTGATTTTATGGGCTTCATTCAAAATTCTAAATAAACAATTATAAAAAAAAGAAATATAAAAAATATATGGTAGGTTATGGATGGATAACTCATAGCTCATGCATGGATAACAGGTAATGATTGGAAAACCATTTAACTAAGGAAGGAAGATAACAGGTAGTTAGCTCAAGCATAGACAACTGTGATTACAACTAAGCATAAAGAACAAGTAATATATAACTCTATTGATTTAGAATATGCTTTGAGGAGGATGGGACAAGTGTATTGCGGATATTGATATTGAGTTTATGGCCTTCGTTCAAAATTCTAAATAAACAATTATAAAAAAAAGAAATATAAAAAATATCTCGTAGTTTATGCATGGATAACTCATAGCTCATGCATGGATAACAGATAGTGACTAGCAACCCATTTAACTAAGGAAGGTAACAAGTAGCTAGCTCAAACATATACAACTAGTGATTACAACTAAGCATAAAGAACCGATAATATATAACTCTATTGATTTAAAATATGCTTTGAAGATGGAATCATTTATATGCAACTTTAAAGATCGAAATTAAAACAATAATCATTTGTATGCAATTAGTTATTGAGTAAACATGTAATTTCTAAATCTTATTACTAAAAAAACCTAATTTGGTACTCAGTAAAGTTGACAAATGATACTAAACTTTAAAAATAAGTCCACATTTGATTTAATGAAAAAGCAAGGAGATTTGTTCAATTCAAGAAAAGGGAAAAACAATGAATGTGATATTGAGTCGCTTAGATAACAAATATTGAACGTTAGATAACAAATATTGAACGTTTTATGGTCAAAATATGCATAGTTTGTAAAATATTCACTTTTTTCATCATTATAATTATGAATGTTCACTTAAATGATTATAGACTTATCTAAATTTGGTTCTACAAAACATTTAGATCAGTGTAGACCCATCTAAATCCGGTTTTACAAAGCACCTAAAGGGATCAAATCTACAAACATTTCACCAGTAAACTATAGCACACATCCTCTCAGCATTATGCTACAACACACTCATGCATACATTCTTTTCAACACAATAATTTCTCAAAAAAATTTATCCCACTTATAAATCTTTACAAATATACAAATTTGTATTTTCACTACCATCTACAACAATTTTTAAAAGACAATCAAGTAACCAACCCAGCATTACTGTAACCAACAGCAGCAGATACTATTGTGTGCATGCCAAGCCAGTTCACATTGTACAAACATTTTACCACAAACAACAACGTTAGATGTCCACAAGTTTTTACCAACTGCTCAATTTGATGAGTATATCCCACTCCATTACTTTGATGAGTAAGCCAGATCTCAGACTGGGATTACTTTGATGAGAAAGCCAGATCTCTGACTGGGATTACTTTGATGAGTAAGCCAGATCTCTGACTAGGATTACCATGGACCCCACTCCATTACTCTGATAGGTAGAGCTGCTGTATGATATTGCCCGCCTAATATATCAGAGCCCAACAAACACACTTCAGTATTTACAGGTAGACACTGCTTTTCTCTCTCTGGGCACTAAGAAGGTTATTTTCCTGTACAGTTTTTTTTTAACAAGATAAATGTGAGTAATTTACAACTATTGTCTACTAGCAAAACTGTCGTTGGCTTCTTCTCATGATGGCATTTCTTCATATTAGCTGTCATCAATATACGTTTGGTTGTCATATTAAGTAAAAATAATGTGTACACCTCAAAACACACAAAGATAACGATTTGTTTTCTTTACCTTGGAAGCCTCACTGAGACAGGAGCAAAACAATCGATGGAGCCAAAAGTCATGCTGAAACTCTGATAATGTGTATTAAGTTATTACCATAGGAAAACTCTTCTGATAAGCTCGCTCATAGTCAACGCATCGCGTATCAAGAAAATTTGTATCTGCATATTCACCATCAATATACTTTCCACACAGGTTACAACGAACAATACAAAGTATGCAAGCCCGACACTCTCGAACTGTATGGTCTCTTTGATTTTGACAGCTTTCATTGGTTCAATCATAAAGAACCGTTGCACGCCTGCATAGAGGTCAAGCTTCAATATCAATTATACTGTCATCATCATATGAACCGCGACCATTCAGATAAAACCGGGGTTTTACTCTTTGAGACCTCCTTTGTAAACCACCATCCAAAAGGCAATTCAACTGCTCAAGGTGCTCTATTGTTATTCCAAAAATACCATAAAGTCTCAGCTGCTTCAATCCAGTTATGCTCCATTCTTTGTGTGCGACATTTCTTACAATGCCATCTCCAGTTAATCTTGTGCAGCCCGGCAAACATAACTGTAAAGCCCATAAACAAATGAACCATAATGCACAATATGGTTTTGAAAAAATTAGACAAACTGAAGGAGAGAACAATTTACAAGGTACCTACCATGCAACATCCTTTTATAGAAATGCATTAAGACAAGCAGAGGAGCATCCACCAGTGTGTGCATTCTTTCTTTAAAAAAATATAAGCAAAGGAGCGAATTCTACCTATGTTTCTTAAAAAAAACTTTCTAATATATTTTTTTAATTCTATCCTTTCATCATTGTATTTAAAGGACCCTAGGGAATAAGTTCAGATGCAAATACTTCCATTCAGTAACCCTTGAAAACATGAAGCACGATTTTGTTTCAATAAACCCATTCAACTACAATAGCTCAATACGTCTGACATTACTTACCGTGCCAAAATGCACGAAAACTATATTCAGAAAGTATAAATACCTTTAAAATGTAACAACAAATTCCTCTCCCTGAAATTTCTTAAAATCAGAAACTAAGAAACACGGGTACTAACCTTTGTAAGATTTGGACTGATGTCCAGCACTTGCTTCAGTCCATCATCTGTAATTTTCCGGCAGTCTATTAAACTCAAATTTCGTAAACGACATTGAGACCTTGCAGCTAGTTCTAAGAGGGCATCATCAGTGAGCTTTTCGCTTAGAGGACCCTCCACATGTATATTTTGCCACAGAGAAGAATCACCTTTCACCGCAGTATTCAAAGACTTGCAAACTTGTTCAAGTGAAATAAGATCTTGCAGATCCAAATACGAAAGAGTTAAGAAAAGTGCAAAATGAGGTTCTCCTCTTTCTAGTTCTCCTTCACTGCAACCTTCCATAGAAAGATCTCCCAAAGCAGCTTGCACTCGAATGTTACCAGTGTTATCTCTATCTTTTGCAGGGCTATGTTGCAATCTATCCTTAGTTTCTTCGAGATATTCCAAAGTAGTAGAAAGATATCCTAAAAGAGCTTGCAATCAAAGATTAACAGTGCCATCCCTATCTTCTGAAGAGCTCTCTTGTTGTCTATCATTACTTTCCTCCAGCTGTCTGGGAAATGCTGCTTCACCAGAAGCTTGGAAGTCTCCCAACAACGCACCATCTTTCTGCAAGGATGTCAAATAAGCTCCCTTGTAGCTCCAGTCTAGTGATTCTATTTTGTCAAGCAATTCATCCTGCTTAACATCAGAATCAATAGCTTCACGCTCAACCTGTGTTTTTTCGGTGGCATCCCAACAAATGGGTTCATAATCTCCAATATAGCTAATTAATTCGTTCAGATTAGGAGGTTCATAGCAAGGCACTGGCTCCCAAGCAGATTTATGCTGATCTGGACGAGTTTTTGTGGTATACCAACCACAATTTGACCCCACACTCGACTGGCTTTTTCGCGACATTGCATTATCATCATTCGTCTGTCCTTTTGTCAAATTTGGACACATGCTTCTCCCGAGGGAGTCAACCATAAAATACTCTCCGTCCTTCCCATTACCCCTTAATCGATAACCTTCAATATGAAAATCAGTATTACTCAAAGAACATAAGTCACCATTCTGTCTAACAAAGTTAGTAATCCTAAAATCCTCCCAATCATCCCACAAAACAGGATCTGCAGTGCCGGGACCTCCTGCACCCTCACAATCACCATTACTCAATTGACAGTGTTCAACCATTACTCAATTGACAGTGTTCACCACCATCTCTAACAAAATCAATATCACCGGAAACCTTCTCCTTTTCAACCAGAATACCATTTCTACTACCATCTATGTTCCAAATATTTGGATTTATAAATTCATTTAAAACAAAAACACTGGAATCCCAAGTACTAGAAACCAATTTGTTTTCCAACGAGCATGGAGGAATGTCTGATGCCATGCTTTCTACTGATCACTATAGGCAGACGGTTTTGTAGGAGGGGAGAGGAGTTTGCCGGGATGGCGAAGCACATGGAATTGACAATGAAGTACTCCAGGCAGAGATGGGGAGGATTTTGCGAGATACCGATAGAGTAATATATATCAATTTCCCCTAGAGTTCGAATTCTGGATCTTAGAGTTCGAATTCAGGCTATTTCGGTCGGTGCTCGCTCGCTCGGCCACCTTGGGCACCCAACGTAAATCCTTGGCCACTGACCGTTGCCGGTTTGAATGGTGGTATGGTCTTTGAGTTTGGTGGTATGGTATTCGACACCAACGTGGGCCTTGGGTTCCCCACTTCCACTTCCACTTCCACGTGGGATATTGAATGGCTGATGTCATTCTTGGGCTCCGAATGACTTGATTTGGAGGATACCATTCTTGGTCTTCGTCACTTGCTTCTTCAGTCAAACTGATTGACTTGATTTCTAAGCAACTTTTGTATAAATAAATACATTTTGCAGGCAATGTGGATGTTAGTACTTGTGTCGTAAGAGTTGGTTATGTTCGGGTGTTTTGTATTATTACTCATCGGTACAAAAAATCAGATTTTTAAAAGTTTGTTTTTATAAAGTTTGTTTGTATTTATTTTTTTTTTTTAAATAACCATTTTTATTATTATTTTTTTTAATTTGAACGGTCAGATTGTATTGAAATGACAGGTTTTATGATTAAAAGATCGAGATAAATAATAAATATCTGGCTTTCAACTTTTTTTTAAAAATATATAAAAGTTGAACATTGTAAATGATGATAAATCATGATTTTGGTGGGGTCACAGGGCCTTAAGTGGGTCATTGAAACCAAGGCACAAATATGGAAGTGTCTCTTCTTTCAGAATTTTATGCTCTTCTTCATATAAATAAGGGTGGCGTTTTGCTTCCCAGTTTCTTTTTCCCTCACCATTTTCAACATTGTTATGGAGAAAAATTTCCTATGGTTTGGGGTAGATCACAACAAACAAATGACTACAAGAGATCAACTCAATTCCCAATGCATGTTATATAAATGTAAATGCTAAGAAGTGGAATAAAAGACCAACCTTCTACTGGACGTTCGATGTAGATCCCCTTGAGCTTTTCAATCACCACACTTGAACTTGCAGCTTAGTCTCAACAATAAACACAAAGAAGTGCATATGCTATATGAAAGTTGTTAGCACAAACAATAGCATAATCCATTATACATGTAAGCAAATGTACCCAATGATAATAAACCATTCACAACATCAATTGGACGAGAAAAAGAGTATTTATATTAAATTGAACAAGAAGTACATGATACAACCTCCTGCCGGTAACTCATCTGAACCAAGAACTAGGTCCCTCCACTTGTGCCTCCACCACTTCAATCCCCCATGTAATGGAAAACTCACGAATAAATGAATGAGCCCTTCACAAGATATGGAAGAGTTTGGTAGGTGAACATAAAGTGTTCACAACAACTAGGATCAATGGATGCAGACTCAAGCTATGGTAAAAATCCAAAAGAGTTTCGATGCTCTCTCTTTCCCCTCCTTCCATGCACCATAAGAGCTCAATATATAACCCTCCAAAGGTAGGTGAAAGGTCGAATCGATTCATTTCGGGACACATGGAGGGCCAACGGTCACAATGGCCGCTTTTTGGAGTGAAAAAATAGAGTTTTTACTATTATTTACCAAATAACTCGATGTACGCATGCTATAGTGATACAACCAGCGTATGCGTGAGTTGTAGCAAAGCAGCTCGCATACAGGAACAAAAATAGGGAAACAAGGGTTCCAGGAGGACAAAAAGTGGTTCTCAGTCAATCAAATGAATAATGAAGGCCAAGGAATGCCAATGCTCACAAGGTGGAAAAGTACGTTGTAACAAACATTGACATGGATTTGTAATGCAATAGATGGGGGAAGCCTTGGCTCAGATTTATCCAAGTTTGTAATACCTCGGTTGTTAAGCCCTGGACTTATGGCCTTTAATGTGACTATGGACTTATGTTCTATTTGTTAATATGACTATGGACTTATGCTCATTTGCTTGATGATGTGATTATGGACTTTGGAATTATTATTATTTGTTAATATTTTTGTTGTTATTACTGTCATTATTGTTCTCTTTGAATGATTGTTACTATTAAATTAAATAAACAACTCGCTAGGCAAAGGAAACTAAAAGAGTATGGAAGACCATGGATCTCATGGAGTGAGGGGAAATGGGGGACATCCCTAGCACCTTATATCTTGTTGTTGTATGGCAGTTGTCCATCCTAGTTCATTTTGTGCCTTGGTGACTTTAATAGTGTTAGTAACCCAAACATTGTACAACGGAACCCATTTTCAATTTTTATTAACTATGGAGCTATTATTGCACCTTATACATAGTTTAGTGGGGCCTATTTCCTAGTGTGCCCTCCTTAGGAAAAAATCCCTCCTATTTATTTGTTTTTGTCATTTATGAGCCCTATCCCTAGATTTTAGGAGCTATAAGCTAGAATTTAGCTTCCACCTCCTCAATTTGTGCCTCCACCTCCACAAGTGCACCCCACTCATCCATTCATCCCTATTTTTGTGCTTACATGATATTTATGACCCTATTGGATCCCCTCTCTCACCAAATTCACCCTACTTCATGTTTTGTAACCTCCTATATGCATTAGTGTGCCTCCTTGTGTTCTTCATGGTTCCACTCCTTAGCTTTTGATAACTCCTCCTCATGGTGCTAATATGATAAAGGGAATCTCCTAAATAGGCCACCACTCCACTAATTTGAGTTATGTTTCCATGATGAAGCCCAACCACACTCAAACCCATTCTAGTTGGCCACCTTGGGTTCGAATTTTCTTCCCTAAGCTATTTATATATGTACTCTCTCCTTGTTGAAGCTAATCTTGAGCCTTGGATCACTTGTCTTGTGTTATCTCCCCATGTTCGAAATGTTGTTAGTATTGAGAGTGTGTTGAGACTTAGAGGTAGTCTAGTTGTTTCCCTTTGCTTCCATTATATCACTCTACTAGTCAAGGTTCTCAAACAGGAATCCGGGAAATGGATTAGTGAGAGGTGTCACATCCCATAGACAATGGAGACAGACATGAAAGTAGTAGTGGGAAGCATTGTGGTTCTCGGAAGAGGTAGTCCAAAGAGTTGTTAGATTAAGTGTGCCTCTACCCGTGGATCCATGGTCTCATATCGAGGGTGACCTGTTCAACTGAGGAAGGCTTGACTGTGTCTACGGCTGGGAGGAAAGTTGTCATGTTGCAGCCAATTGACCTTATTTTGAGATAAGTATATCTCTTATGTTTTGTTTCTATTACATTATTTTATTTGGTATATATGTATTGGTGACTGAATTGGTTGTTTGCATGTTCATGTATTGAATGTCAGGTTCTATATGCAGGAAGGCTGAATTTCATATAATATGTTGATACGCTCCTTACCTTCCTTCTATTCTTCTTTCTCTTAATCAGAAATGTGTAGTTTTGGCTCGATGATATTGACAGGGGCACAACCATAGGTTCTAGTTTGCCCATTTATTCTCATTTATGAGTCATGAGACCCATTCCATTGCATCTGGAGAAACGTTTCCATTAAGGAGTTCCTTTGATTCATCGAAAAAGCTTTTCGGATGACCAAGATATGCATGTTTTGGTCCGACAGATTTTTCGGTGACAAGATGAGCACAATTGTCGTTAGATTGTAAAATTTTTGTTAACAAATATGTTCTTTATTGTGGATTTGAGGTTGATTGATGTATTATGGATGTAAAAGTGATCGATGGCTGGAGGGTGGCAACCTAACGATCTTATTTTTATTAGTAAGAGATGACTGTAGGGGACAATCATCGGGTGCATGTTTTGAGGGTTGTAATTGCATCTAGTGTTCTCTGTTTGCTATGGTTTTGATGTGGCTATATATTGTAGCTTACAAATGTTCCATGATATGTGGTTTTCCTTAATTTATATCCTCACTAACATCACACACATGACAACACTGGAAAATAGATTAATTTGCAAAAATTGATGACAACAATACTTGGATTATTTGTTAACTATATTATCAAATAATCAAAAGTACATGAAGTAATTATTCACACTAAAGATGATGTTTATCATAGTCATGTGCTTGTTGCGATTATGTTCCTTAGATATCACATTGGAATTTATTAATTAAGTGTCGTAATTAAATAGTTTAAAGTGTTGCAACTTTAATATAAAACAACTTCTAAAGATAAAAGTTTTAATTATTAGATGAATGGTTAGTTAGCCTAACCATAATTTATCTATATCCGTTGTGATTAAAGTTAAATTAGGCTTATTATTAGCACCCTTAACCTTATTTATTGGTTAGGGACACTACAAAGTTGAATGTCATCAAGTGAACAGGTGCCTCCTCAAGATGTTGCAGTGACTAGGCCCATGCGATTATTTTTTACAACCTTCCTCGAGTGCACAATTTATGTCTTCAGTGTCATTGGTCATTGCTAGAAATACCGTGATACACCAACAACATTA
This sequence comes from Larix kaempferi, assembly GCA_027924585.1. Lineage (NCBI taxonomy): Eukaryota > Viridiplantae > Streptophyta > Pinopsida > Pinales > Pinaceae > Larix > Larix kaempferi. The sequence continues at coordinate 8,821,183 of BSBM01000350.1, read as the reverse complement.
AAACCTACAATGCAATTTGTCTTATCATGCATCCTCTTGGTTGCGGAATGGGTTTATTAGTTATTACACCTTTTCCACAAGGACAACTTTGGTGCATGGTCGACTTATTGTTCCTTTCTTTGATGGATTTTTTCATTCTGGTTTATTCTATGATCTGAAGATACAAAGGAGAAAGCTAAGATGGCATGTTTTTCTCCTCTTCATGGATATAAAGGAATTGTGACATTTACTTCACATGGGAGGAGTGCTAAGGTGTTGATCGAGATGTTCCTTTGTTCTATGCAAAGGTTGTTCGGTTGAATGAATTAACTAGGGTTGGTGTGTGCATGAAAAGTGTTTATTAATCTTGAGGGAAACATTAATCATGAAGAAAGAAGCCTTTGTTAGAGCATTAAATTAACTGGAACATGACATCAATGAAGCCTTAGTTAACACCCATTTTTGGTCTTATCCAGAGCACTACTCTAACTATTATGAACCAGTAGTAAGGTTTTTCTTAAAGAGGTAATCACCACTAGGTTTTACTGATAGCATATTCTCACATGTTCTGATAACTTCAGGGATTTGGAAAGATAACAAATTGAACTAACAATATCAAACCTCGCTTCATCTATGGCATCAACTATTTTGGTACATGCATTACAAATGAAATCGACAAGTTGAATTTTATTCCGCAAATGAAGCTAACTTTCTTGAGCATGGTTTTCCTACTAATCCTCTACATTTGTCTTCATGGCTTCACAAATGCATTACCAAACCCCACTTCATCTACCAGACCAACTTATGTGTCAAATGGTAAGTTTATTGATGCAATGTGTAGATCCTTGTTTGTTATGTAGTCATTATTCATTGAACCTGCCATTATATTGAGGATTAAGGGTTTTGTAGAGTAGAGTCCATTGTCACAATCCTCACCTGATTCCTCGAGTACTTTAGAGTGAAACTCGCTAGTTTGTAGTGAGGTTGGCCTACAAGTAATTGCTCATTTTTTCATAGGTTGATCGGTTTGACTTGTGAACTCCACTTTGTAAGTTCATATAACCCAAATAGGAACAAATTTCCTTTTTTATAAAAATGATTTGTTGTGCTTTTCTTGAGTTTGATATAAAATACCGAGTCAAAGTCTTAGCTGATGTATTTACAATGGTAGGAATGTAATATTTTTTTATGATCAGATGCTAGACACTATGAAAATATCGGGTATTGCTATGAATCTGAGTTTTGTAGGAGTTTCTAGTTTCTTAAACAAGAACTTAGTTTAGTTACTGAGAAAATTTGTTTTAGAAGCAAGGAGAGTTGCTGGTTCACAGAAGATTTACACAAATATCATTTAGACTACTTTTACTGGCTTCTAGCATCTCTGAGTGTGATCAACCTCTGCATTTACGTGTTCTTATCCGACGACTATAAGTGAAAAATTACCAACAAATATATGTTATGAGGAGTACACATCCTTCACCGAAGGAACAATTCATGAGCATATGTATGAGATATTTGAACAGAATGTTAAAGGTTTTTCCTTTAGGTTAAAGAAAGTGTTTAAATCTTAAGTGATTTTTAATGTTTTTAAATGCAATTGAAAATTTTTTAGTGGTGCACATGCATCCTGGAGCACTTCCTAGGATGACAATTATCATAATAATAAACAACACCATAATAGACATTATTGGCATTTATACATAAATAATCACAGTTTAAACTATTTTTCCTTGCCAAGAGAGTAGTCTTTCACTGGTTAGATTGAAAGAGTGCTAAGCGAGACACTAGGCTTCCATTCTCTCTATGATCTTCCTAGCCCAAATGAAATTAATTTAAAAAATGAATCATAGATTTGCTCTTAAAGGGAAAACAAAACATAATGAACTTTATCTATATATAGACAACAAATGTTGGCCAACTGTTGTGCATTTTAATAACCCATGACTAGGAAATGGAGGTCATCAACGTACATCTAAATTTATTGCAGAAACAAAAGAACAAACATATGTAATATTCAACACTTCTTTCCATTCATGAAGGAAATAGGATTCAAGATGAAGTTCTTACCCGAATAATCGATGGTTGATCCAAGTTTTTGAAATCCAATCTTCTCTATTCACTGCTACAATGCTCCAACTGATGAACTTGCAAACAAATAGACTACCTTTCTCAAATCAATTTGACTATACAAAGACAAACAATTGAAATTGAAACTCATATATAAATTCATATGATAGATTCAGACATCAAGTTTATTAAAGACAAGTACTATTGGAAGGAAAACCTCTGATTTTATTTGCATAAATAACAACTAGTTATATCTGTCTACAACCGCCACCATCATAACCAGACCCTAGGCTCCTGCTCCTCTCTCTTTCAAGTAAGTATTCCTCCAGCATAACATTATCCAAAATTGTCTCTTTCTAAGATTTATTCCTCAAGCCCCTCCCCTTGTATTTATAGAAAGGCTAGGAGGTTGGGCCTGAAAGGCAGTTGTCTTGGGAAGTTAAGGAAGTTTGAATAGCTACCCAAACTAATCCCAATTTGTGTTTTTTATATATTTTTTTGATATTTTCAAAGATACACGCGAGTATGCCTTGAGGAAACTAGCGAGTGACTCGCAACTTTTGCAACATGCAGCTAGTAGGTGCAACATTTTACATGAAACCCACAAGCTGTCTATAGGTACAATCACAAGTGACACGCGATTTGACTCATATGAAAGTCACGGTTACACTTTAAAATAGGCAGAAAAAAATGTTTTTGAGGAAAGGACTGCAAGGTTCAGCTCCAAATCATCTAAGGTCAAGCAATCTCTTCCATCCATAGTGTCCTTTTGTGTGACCAATGGGGAAATGTGGTCATAGATGGAGAAGTGATATTTTGACCGATAAAATATGCCCCCAAATGTATGAGATCAGAGAGAAACGATGTTCGGAATTACAATCCAGGAAGAGGAGGAGAAAGAGACTACGGGATGCGATCACAAACGGTACCTGAAACAGAAACAAGGTCATCCAGCAATTACAATCTTGATATAAGGAGATGTTCAGAATGGTAGAACATGATCTCCAATACATAACAGAAAGATGTATATAGCATGGCCACTGAAATACAAGCCTGGATCCATGTCAAAACAAGATATCATAGCGATAACAACAAAATAGATCTATGTCTCATAAAGAGCAAATAATGGGTGTGGCTCAATCTTGCACAACTTTGGAAATAACAAAATATGATGATGTTATTATAGGCCCAAGGTCTTCATCCACATCATACCAAGGTACGAATCCTAATCATGCGAATAAATGAGTTGATGTCGAACATGGGGGATATCGTTTGATTACTGGCCAATAATGGAAACCGTTAACACACATGAGGATACCCACCAATAATGAAAATGGGGCCCAAGGTACCTAGTACATTCTAACAAGTGTGAATAATAGGTCTTGAAGTCGAACACTTGAAGAAACCATCGAGTAGGAGACATTTATGTATTCCCACTACCCAATAGTGAGGGAAATTGCCATTGGTGACTGCAATCCCCAAGGTACTACCAAAAACTCTAAAATTCATTCCCAGAGCAAGATGAGTTGAAGTTGATGGGAAGAAGTCCACTGGAAGGGAGGCCTTAAGGAATCCTCCATAATCCAACATGAGGAAAAATCAAAGGTTGAACTGATATGGAGTAGAAATGAGTGCATGATGAAACATACTTACACCAAGGAATAGCTGACACATGAGGTCAAGGAAACTGTAGAAAGGCTGACACAGGTTGTATCTTTGAATAGTGAGCACGACATGAGTGACTTAAGCATATTTGAACACAAGGAAGCATGATATAAATATGCACTGTAGGAGACATTAATAGATTCTACATATGATTGGAAGAGTAACCAATCGGAGTCCTCAAGTAAAAACTCTAAGATCAGGTTTATATTAAGGCCAAAACTAGAACCCAACTTATTTGAAAGACTACAAAATGTGCTTTGTTCAAGGATAGACTGTTGCCATGAATGAAATGAAATAGCAGAGATTTCCCTTCCCTTTTCTCTTTTTATTTAAAGAATGTATTTTCTTAATTTTAACGAGCATGAAAAGATTGAAAAGAATGCTCAATAACATCTTTCCTGTAAAATTTAATGAGTCCAAGAAAGCAAACTCAATAGTCCTTCTTCATTTTCAAACAAGCTTTAAAAGGGGAGAGAAGAATGCTTGGTATAAGTCTAACCATGTGAAATTTAACGATTCCATGGGAGGGAAACTCATGACCTTCTTCATGTTTTAACAAGTTTGAAGAAGAGATAGACTAGTACTCGATAATACTAATCCATGGATTTTAATATCGAGCTTGGATCTATTCATGCTCACTAGTGTTGTCAATTTTAAGGAGTTTGAAAAACTTAAACAATAACTCCATACACCTACTTGTGAATCCAATGATGTCCTTGGGATTGATTGTCCAGTTTCCCTCTTTGCTCTATCGAGTAGTCTCACTGAAAATGGGGACCCTGAAATTTAAAACATATGATTCCCGATGGGCTAGGAATGTTCATTTTTCCACAACCACCATGCCCTCGAACATGCCTGCCACCCTGACGCTGCCAAGATCCTGGTCTTGACCTTGGTTTCTCATATCTAACTAGTCAAACAGAAGGGGATGAAGCTATTATGCTAGCCATCCTAGATGTTCCAGTGTGTGTTCCCATATACCAGAATCTATTTCCCCCTATTTGAAGGGTCCCTGCTGGTCCGAGGTTTCCTTTCAGTATCTGGCCCTGGGTATGTACCTATTCCCGCCTCTGCGTCTGGAATCCCTTAACATTATTTTTATCTACCTGATTAGCTCTATTTGGTGTTTCTTCCATGGAGGTGGGATTCTAAATGGATACCTCGGTGCACATATATTTTTCAAACCCATGCAAAAACCTTTGGGCCTGCCTAGCGTCATCAACCATGTAGTCAACATGATGTAGCAAGGATCAAAATTTAGCCTCGTATTCTTCTATCGGTCTACCCCTTTGTTGGATAGCATGGAAGACCGTCTTCTGTTGATGCTTGTATTCACCAGACAAATATTTACTTCTAAAATGCTCCTTAAACAACTCCCATGAAACCTTTAAGGGTCCAATGTGTATCTTTTTTCTCTATGCTTATCCATCACACTAGAGATTTTTCCTTTAGCAAGCTCATTTCTATCTTAGCTCATTCATTTGTGGTGTAGTATTTGAAACTAAGGGCCCTTGTAATGATCATCAACCAAGATGTCTCCACCAACCCCTCTTCTTTCCCTGTGAATTCATGCAAGTTAGAATTATGCACTTCCTTCACAATATCAAAGGGTGCAGGTATACCTTTTGAGGAAGTCATTTTCTCTTGATTTTGTTTCAACTTTTGATCGAGCTCCCGATTTGGACTTGTATCACGATTCTGATTCAAATTTTGTTTTTTTTTGTCCAACCATCCAATCCCTAAGCATGCTATTCATTTCCCCTAAGGAGCGGAAGATGGCTTGCTACACAAGTGCCTCCTCTGTATTGGTGGAATATTTCCAACGACGCTTTGGTGCCATTATCTATGGTATTAATAATTGGAACAATTAAATTAGTTTGGGCCTATAATGGTCAAAAGGAAAAGCTTTAGTTTTAGGATAAATGAAACCATGCATAAACAAAATACAATGTTCCAACAAGGTGCGTAATGAGTTTTAAGAATGTGGTCCTTGTCGTTATTATTTTGTAATAATTACTCTAATTACAACTAGTTTTGTAGTGTGTTTGAATCTAAGGTCGCATTGACTATATAGTCATTTTTAAACCATAACAATTGAATTCAATAACAAATATTAAGGTTTTATTTGAATTTGAACCCCTATTTCATTAAACTTGGACATATTCTAGTCCAAGTCACTTTGAAGACGGGTAAAAGAAAACCTTTCTAAACCCTAAAATCAAGGTTTCTAAAGTTCAAAATATGGTTCCAAAAGTGCCAAATCCGGTTCCAAAAGTGCCATATCCAGGTTCCAAAAGCATACTTTTGCTTTTAATATCGCCACTTTTGAAATTGGTTTTTGTGCTTTTACGATATGATAAATATGATAATGGCACTTTTAGAACCTGATTTTTCCCTTTTGGAAGGCTACTTTTGACACTTCCAATACCTAAATTTGCAATTTTGAAAACTGATTTCGGCACTTTCAAGCTCTGATTTTACACTTTCGAAAACCAAACTCGATACTTTAAAGTATTATAATCATAGTGAAATTAAATATGCTAGTACAAACAAACATTCAAGTGTATTATTTAACAAAATACTTTCATTTTATTCACAATTGGCCTCACATCACTCACACCACTTAGGTGAAAAAAGCAAGGCCATAATCGATCTAACAAGAATGTGTCATTGGCATCTTGGCAAGTATACACTTTTGTTATAATATAGTTCCATTCCTCGTTACAAACATGTTTTTATTTCGAGTCATCTACAATCACTGTATTATTAGCATCCCACTCATTGATCAAAATGTTCCAAACTTTGTGTAATTTCTCCCACACTCTCTCCATATTTTTTTGTGTATTTCCTTATTTATCGTTGGTACATCTCTCTTGAAACCATAAAAATAAAATTTGTTCACCATATGTTTTGTATGCACTACATGCCCTCAATTGTTTTGTAAACAATGACTTCCCCTCATTGACCCCACATTTAGATGACCAAATCCCAACATTGAATTTGGAAAGACATAATCCCAAAAATTTGTATCGCATATTTTCTTGACTCATATGAAGTTTCTTTGTGTTTAAATTCAAATTCAGCAACAGTACTTTCTTCCCCTCTTTTTACTTTTTTTCCTCCAACAATATTTTTTTTTTTCTCTTTTTTTCTCTTTTGGTGTCATTTTCTGTAACTTTATTGTGAAATAGAAAACCTTCCATTTCTAATATCAATAACATTTTGGTATGGGGAGCTGCACAAAAACATTGCTTATCATTCATTATATATTTAAGAATAAATTTGTTTTATCAATTTAACTAGAAAATAATCTTTGCCTTTTACCTGTAAATGACAAGCCAACATTTGAGTGGTGAGTAACATTGTTGGAGATACCGCGTTTTGACACCAAGCCCTCACCTGGTTCATTATTATTCAAGGAACCCATCTCCAATGTGATTTGTTGGCTAATATCCATGGACAACATCGACCCCAGCTCTGGTTGTGGATGATCCACATGTTGAATAGAAATCCAATCATCTTGACCTTGAAATTTGCAGGTATACATTTTATATAACTTTTTGCAAGTATTCAAGGTCACTATCCCCATTCATAATTTAGTTAACTTAACCAGGATTTTTGAAAAATAATTTTTTACCTTCTTGTCCATCTTGTCGATCTTGTTCACTAGTTTGGTAGTTCTTTGTGGATTCTCCATCACATTCAATGTCGTCATCGGATACTATAATTTTATTGGACGATACTTGAGTGTGTTCTTTATTTGAAGTTGTAGTAGAATAGGAATTTGAAGAAGTTATTGAACATACCCGACTGAGAAAAGTAAAATACAATGAAATAAGACATCTGAAAATGTTAAAACAAATACCTTGGTTTATACCCAAATCATGATAGAAACCATTCATAAACAACTCTTGTTGTACTGTCTCCACAATAGAAATAATTATTCTATCTGGTGACCTAATCAACGAATGAATAAATCTACCTCCTGCGTACAAAGAAAGAAATGTACCTTGAGAAGAGACCAGTCTGGAGACTATGTGATCCTAGAATTTCTGTGTCCTTTCTTTTTAAAAAATGTGGCTTCTCGAACTATCATTGGTAACCTCGGGAAAAGGTAAATCAATCATTGGTAGGCCCTCATCCTTCCAATCCATATCATTTTGAAAAGTACACAAATTATCCTTATCCCTTCCAATTCTTCAACATTGTATAATAGAGAATCCTTTAAACAAGTCCTTGGAGAAATCTCTATAAAGTTAACTCCCTTGGTAGGATTCCGCGTTACCTTTTTTTTGTTTTCTTGCTGAAATGTGTGAAATATTTAGAAATCATACAAGATTTTTCCATGTCATCTAAGCAAATACAAGTAATTTCCTCTTCATTTGATTCTAAATAGAACAACAACGCAAGAATATATTCTTCTTTCCAGGCACTGTCACAATTCCACATATCAACAATAACATATTCACAACTGATTGTCGCACCAAAAAATGCAATGGATCTTAGTGTGTTGACCAAAGATGTAGGATAACAACATTGAAAAGCAAACTGTGAACTATCTTTGACGGAATCAATAAACATAACCATCCCCTCTTTATTGATATATATGTTCAATATTTTCTCAGCATCATTTAGTAATTTGGTACCATTATCCTCTTCAAATTCTTTCTTTCTCTTTTTACCAGGAGATTTTAATTGCTTTTCAGAGCATAAAATACTGCACAGTTGATGGAGATGATTTGGTGCAATTTTATAGATTTCAATAACATTATCATCAACGATAATTTGTGACCGAAAAGTATGAACATCATGAACTTTGAAATATTCAAAGATCGAATGCCTAGTTGACATCTCATCCTTGATTCGATTGCAATGTTGATATAAAGTCTCTACGCAAACATTTTTGTCATCTGATGTGGTCAGCCAAATTGATCCATTGATTATATTGTCCTCCACAATGGTCAATTCACCTTCATCAAGATCATGCAATGGTATAAAAAAATTAGATCCATGATTCCTTATTTATTTTGAACAAAATCAACCTAAGTGATGCTCTTGGGTGAGCATGGAAAGGAAAAAAAAATTAAAGCTCGAATATAGACATCCTTTTGCTCCATAGTCGATCCGATGTCAAAAAAAGAGTTAGCTTGTCTTTAAGGCTGTCCTTTGTTTGAACAAAAAAGATATCCATACATTCACCTTGGAAACACTGCAATCATATAAAATTAAAGATAATATTTAATTTTCTAATTTCATAACACATGCATCAATCTACAGAATTTGATTGATAAGAGGAAAAAATCTATACCTTCCAATCATCATTGGAAGCGTTTCCCTTTCTCGAGCGGGATCGCCTACCATAGGATATCCATTTCTCCCTTGCTTTTACAACTTGAGAAATTAATGGAGTGTTTGCAAATTCCTTGTTTGATAAAAAAATTTGTTTGCATAATTTGTTGATAATTTTTTTAGGAACATATTTATGTAAAAGACGAGTTGTTTGATGACGATAACTTGAATTGACCGATTGATATTTATCAGTTTCAATGATTTATTTATGCGTTGAAATAGTATACTGCCCATCCAATATATACAAATTTACTAAAGGCAAATTAATTTCATCTTAATTTATAGGAATAAATCCCAAGTGGTCTCCTTATCGAAAGGAAATAGAATATCATCTCTCAATGTTGTTTTAAAGGTTGAGACAAGAGATAAAACCATCTTTGCCACAACCTCCTCATCAACTTTTCGATATTGCAAATGCAGAGGCACAATAACATATCTTGTTACATCAACAGAAAAAATGTTCTCATTGAACAAAAAGTATTTGATTTGTTCTTGTTGAACTTCTTTTGAAATTTTGAAGCTCTTAGTTGCTTTCCACATCATCGCTATAGAAGGACTTGATTTGAGTGCTTTGAAGTAAGATTTGGTCACATTTTTTTCAATATGATTGAAAAATGTTCTTCTAAGGTAGAAAAGAATATTTCCAGAGTCTACATTTGTCAACTTATTTTCAATAATCTTGTAATGCAATACATACGAGGTTTTTGCAACCAGGATTATTTTCTTCCATACCGAAAAAATTCCTTTCTTCAAAGATGACACGGTATTAATTCTAGACTGATTACAAACATCATACGAGGGAAAAAACCACCCTTTCTTCGTACAAGAAACCGGATCTGAATCGAGACCACTTTTCATTAGATCTGGTTGAAAATTACAAACCATAAGATCAACCTGTAGAAGGAAACATCTATCTCTCTCGACCACTTCAACTTGAACACGTAATAAATCATAAAAAATGGGATATGCAGATGTGAATATTCCAGCTCGAGTTGGAGTTCCTTCCTCATCCAAGAAGAATAGATATAAATTCGGGTACAAATTATCTAGTTTATCCATCTCAACATACCATCCATGCTTGAATAAACCAAGGTTGTGATCTTTTAATAAATCAAGGAATGGGATTTCCTACTATTGACTAAGGCTCAACAACGCAGACATGTTTTATCTGCAAAACAGTAAATATTGTGTAGTTAATATAAGAATGCATACAATGTTTATAATTATCAATTAGTGTTTTATTATTAGATGTATACTTGCAAATGTTAAGGCGAATGATTGTTAGAGAAGGAACGACCGCTCATTTCAAAAATCAATTCATTGCTTAAGAACAAATATGCTAGCATTATCCATGAGAGATCGAATGCACATTTTATATAGTCATTTGAGATAAAATCGATCATAGAAGGGGTGATCATTATTTCATATTAACTATCATAGAAATAAATAGATCGAGAACATTACGGGAAGTCACATTTTAATAAAGTGCTACTCCTTACCATTTAAATTGATCTTTATTGTGGTTTGTAGAAAATGGATCAATGCAAGAAGGAGCATCCATTCCTTTTTGAAATCTACTTTTGTCAAAGTTATCTAGGTAGAATATCTCCATGATATTGTTGATGTATATGTTACTTCAGAATGTATTTCATCTATGTATTTCATATATATTTATTGTACCCTTATTAGAGATGTGTTATTGCTCTATAAGGAAGTGTCGTCATGTGGATTGACAAGTGTCGCAAGTGTGTGTACTTGCCGATGGGTTATTAGACCACCATGTGTGGGGTCGGCCCTGAAATATATATTATATTGTGGATGTACCTAGCTAGACAAGTCGGCCCCATAAGGTCACTGGGAAAACAGGTTAGTATACATAGCTATTAGGAGATCTCTATTTAGATCATTCGGAAAGTCATCTTTCTCTCACTCAGAAAGTGGCGCACTAGTGAGGAGGAGGATCATCTGCATCTAGGAGACTATCTCAAGTGTATTTTGGTTGTACTTTGGTTGAGCCATTGCTCTCTCTATCTTTGAGGAAGTTGTGGGGTTTTCACGTTAGGGTTTTCCCCACGGAAACTCTATGTCTCTTATCTCTCATGCTTTTGATTCTTGTGATGCTTGTGCTGCTTATTGTGATTGTTATGCATTGATATACTATATATGTTATTCTCTCAGTGAAGATCCTAGAGTATTGTGAATTAATGCTCAAAATTTAACATGGTATCAGAGCTAACCTGAGAAGAAGACATTTTGCAGTGACGAAAACTTGAGTTTCTTGTTTATTGGGTTTCTCGCCATAGATTTTGGAAAATCAGTCGATTGACTCTACTCATCAAGGAGAATCTATCTGTTTAATCAGAATTCAATTCTGAGCATTTTTAGATTTGGCCCTAAAAATTAGGGTTTCCAAAAAAATAGGAATTTCTGAAATCTGAAAACATAGCTGGAAGATCCTTGCAAAAATTGAAGTTTAGAGCTTTGGATCGAGATTTTTGGCTGGGTAGATCTCCGGGAAACTCAAACCCTAATTCAGGGCTCTCCCCAATGAACCCGGGAGGACAAAAAGGAAAATCTGAAGGGTAAAGCTTTACTGATCTCAAATTCTGAATACACCACGCTAATCAGCCCATCAAGGCGCATCTTTATATCCTTTCAGAAAATCGAAATTCACATTTTGAATTTTTAGGGTTTTTTTGACAAACCCTATTCTGGGACTAGATCCAGTTTTTAGCATTTCAAGTGGTAAGACCTAAATCTTTTCTATTTCCATTTGAAGTACTCTTTAAGATGTCTCACCACACCAAGCTTGAAGGAGTTGATAACTTTTGAGCTTGGAAGTATAGGATTGGGTTAATCCTGGAAGAGAATGAGTTGGACTCATATGTAAAAGAAGACATCCCTATCCCAGAGGATGAAGAGGCTAAGGTATTGCATAAGAAAAACTTGGTCAAGGAAAAGAGAATCATTGCTGATTCTATCAAAGACCATCTCATACCCCATGTGTCTTCTCTAAAGACACCCAAGGAGAGGTTTGACTCTTTGACCAAGCTATTTGAAGGGAAGAACATAAATTGGAAGATGACCCTACGGAACCAATTGAAACGAGTAAAGTGTCAGAATGAGAAACCATTTAATCTTATTTTTCAAGGGTCTCCCAGATCAAGGAACAACTAGAAGCAGTGGTGTTAACACCCAAAAAGTGCTCACTAGCTCACTTCCCTATTCACATGACCCATTTGTCCACTTTTTCACCATCTGAGCCTCTGAAACCAACAAAAGGTCACCAAAAGACCTTAGTACACCCCTTTTTCCCACTCAAAAAGATTATTTTTCCTAAAAAGCATAAAAAACCCTCAAAAAGGGTCCAAATTCCCAAAAATATTAAAAAGAGAATAAAAATATTAATTTTATTCAAAAAAGGAAAAAGGAGGGAAAAGTACCTAAACCATGTTGGTCAATACCATTGGTTTCCACAAAACCACAAATGGTATTCCCCACTACCAAAACCTATAAAAAGGTGGTAGGGGCTCCTCATTTCACATCCATCCATTATCTCATCCTCATGCTGCCGAAATCTCCCTTGAGTATTTTGGCCATTGTAAGCAACCTTGGAGAAGGAGACCTCTTGGAGCTTGGAGCTACTTATCTTGGGAGTTGCTCTACATCAACCTTCACCATTGGAGGTATTACTATTGCAAGCATTAGCTTGCCCCATTTTTAAATACAAATTTATTCTTTCATATTTTCTTGTTCTTGTTTTTAAAATATTTCCATTATTTGTTTATATTCTTGCATAGATCCATGATTAGTTTTGTTTAGATTAGTTTCTTGTTTAATTCTATTGAAACTGCTGCTACTAGTTAGCAGGTGCCCATAGCACAAAGCCTGGTTGCAAAACCGGGCCAACAGTTTTTGGCGACTCCGCTGGCTTTGAACAATAGATCTCAAGTTTTGCTTTCAATCTTAGTTTTTTATTAGTTTTTAGCCTTTAGATCCATAGATCTTCCATCCTAGAAAGTAGATCCATTGCTGCTCTAGTGTTTGGCCACATCTATTGCCATTAACAGCCCGAAATTCTCAATTTTTGGGTTCATTTTTCGGCTTCCGTGCACGGCTTTCGCCTCGCGGTTTTTAGCTTGACAGTCGCGCGGTCCATCGCGACTTTTTGGCTTTTTTCCCCGCGGTCCCTCGCGACTTTTCGGATTTTTTCCGCACGGTCCCCCGCGGCATCGCGACCTTTTTGCGCACTACACATTGCGGCTTCGTGGTCATTTACCGCACTGCACATCGTGACTGCGCGGCCCTTTTCTGCACGGTTCCCCGGGGCTTCGCGGCCTATTTGCGCGCTGCACATTGCGGCTTCGCGGACATTTTCCGCACGGTCCATCGCAACAGTGCGCCGAAATCCCGCGCGGTCCATTGCGACTATGCGATAGAAACCTACGCGGTCCATCGCGGCTTTTCTGTCAGAACCTGCGATGGTAATTTTTCTCATTCAGCCGAATTGATTAAAAAATTAATTTCTTACTGTACTTTCTGCCCACATAGCACATTTCCCAGTATTAGAAATTCAACATATTTTTACAGCCATCAAAAAACTTTACTATTTAGAATGCACATGTGAAAGAAGTCTTTTTAAAAATTTTCATCAATTGAAAGAAAGATATATTTTTGCATTTTATCTAGATTTACAATTTTTTGTTGTTTGCTTCTTTAATATTTTGCCCATAGCAATTATTGAAAACGAAATCCATTTATTTCGAAAAGAAGTTATATTATTTGATTTCTTGTTTGAAAGATCCTTTGTTTTTCGAATAGTCCTTGAAAAGCATTTAATTTCCATTTATTGAAAAAAGTCATAAAATTTGTTTTTGTTTTCAAAAATTCCTTTGTTTCTCGAATACTTAGCATTTACTTTTTTCAATTTTCAGTTTAAAATACCACACGTGCACACAATCAAACACTAATTTTAAACTGAGCCTTAAAACTTACCCTAATTTCAACTCACTTTTAACCCCACTTGGGGAACACTAAAAGAACTTTGTAGCTAGGTAGTATTGAGGGGATAGGTGTTCCAATAACACCCCTCAGTTATTACATCTGAGACATAGAAGTTGTCCATTTAGGGAGCTAAAATCTCTTAGTACTTATTGGCGCGGTCACAACCGGTTTGTGGGAAGGCCTCTCCCCTAGGAGGGTTGAAGTCGCGAGGATGGTTCCGGAAGCCTGAGTGGAATACCGAAATCCATTCAGTAACTGAAGGGCTTCCATTCGCAGTTCTCGGGATATCCCTGTATTGGGGTATTGCGATCAAGGACCAAACGACAGATTTACCTTTTCTTGACGCGTCATGAACGGAGTATCCTAGTAGCCATTCTTTAGGATTGATTACCCGGTGTCCCTCCTGGTAGGGGGATATCTAGCCGTGGACTTAATACTCAATATTGTCTGACTTGGATTTCATCACCTTGCAGAGAATATAGTTTGTTGATTCACAATACTTTTAGTTAGGTGTTTGCATGATTCAACCCACCTTTGGTCTAGTTACACCTATTTTTTCTAGAAGCTGTTTGCATGTTGGTACTCTGACCATTTGTTGCATCCCTCCACTTATTGTAGCACAACTGCTAGAATAAGTTCCTTTTTTGAGGTTGATTTTTTGGCCTAAGAGCCTTCATTTTTACTCCCCTTCTTGCACCCTTGGTTGCAGTAGGGTTTTGAGTTTTTTATACATTACCATTTTACACATACAGATTTTTCCGCAAAAACTTATTTTCTCACCATTGATAATTTTAGACGCTCTCGTCGTCTATAGGGCGAACTCCCAGAGTTCAGTCTACTTGGCTCGCCACGTCACCGACGCCGAGCCTTATCCCTTAACTCGAAACATCGTCGGTCAACTAGAAAGTCATCTGATTCTGACACGCCTCACTTCACATTTGATTTAGAGGCAGAATCTGAAAACCCCATAGAGTTATTCCCAACCAACATTATGTCTAGAACAACATTTGATCCACTCTTTACCAGCACCATAGGAGAGACGTCTACAGACCCTTCTACTGAAGTGCCATCCATGGCAACACCTACCCCCCTAGGTATGTCCAATATGGGCAACACTCCACATTTAGGAATGCCCAAAACAGGGCCACCTCCTGTTATAGGAATCCCCAACACAGGGCCACCACCTGTTATGAGTATGCCCAACATAGGGGTCACACCCCCTTTGATTCCCACAACCCAAATTCCAGGAATCGCCACTACTATTCCTAACTCAAGTGTAACCCATGTTGCACTTGGAAGCGCTGGCCCCTATCAGAACACACCTATTGGAGGACATATACCTTCGATACCTAGCATACCTTTAGGTGCTACGAGACCCCTACATCATACCACCATGATTAGGCAGGTCCCAGTCCCCGTCACTACATCTGCTAGCTTACCATACATGGTGAGTCTGAACTTACCAGACTTAGCCAGACTCACCAATGACCCTATCAGACACGATCCTGCGTGGCCTCACATGCCCACCAAACTCCCCTCCGACATCCCTAAGTTTGAGGGCAAGGCAGGTGAGGACCCCCAGAACCATATCATGTCCTTCCATCTATGGTGTTCCTCCAACTCCATAGTGGACGACTCTGTCCGCCTCCGTCTATTACAGCGCACCTTCACTGGCTCTGCAGCTAAGTGGTATATCGAGCAGCCCCATGGGACGCATCCCTCCTTTACCTCCCTTCCCTCCACCTTCCTGCAATTCTTCCAGTTACCTGTCCGTTATGACGCAGGAGTCGAGATCCTACTGTCTTGCAGACAAACCATGGCCACCCACATCATTGACCACATTCATGAGTGGCGTCGACGCCGAAGCCTCTGCAAAATCAAGTTAGACGACCGCATCTTCTTAGATTGGTTCCTAAAATCCCTCCTCCCTCTCATTGTGAAGGATGTGGCATCCGAAAGACCCCAGTCTGAAGAAGAGGCCATCCTCAAAGCCCAACAGTTTGATCTCATTTACGCCCAGTCAGGTTATCTATACACAATCATACCAGATGCCCCACGGGGCGACTCTTCACGCGGGGATGCATCGGGGGCATCACATGCCGCTGATGGCATTATTGTCCAAATCACACCACAAGCTAAACCTTTCAGCATGGTAAGCACCATGCCCGCCCCAGACCTCTCTAGGGCTACATCCAGTTCCGGAGCAACAACTTCTTACGCTCCAACAAACCAGACCCATCACATCCATGGAACCTCTTGTCCACAACATTTCTACAGGCAAATGCCATCAACATATGTACCTCCTACATACTATAACCAACCTGCTACACAGAACCCCATTCAGTTCCCACCAAAATAGATGCAGTACCCACAGCAAGCTGCACCAGCTAATCCAACACATCCAATAGCTCAGGGTTACCAACAACCCCAGCAGGCAACTGGGCCACCTCCAGCCCCACAGGCTTATTATCCACCACAACCTGCTCCCGCACCTGCGGTGAACCAAAATCCTCCCAATGCTCAAGGGCAAGTGTATACACACCACAACCAGCCCCAGAACCAAAACAACCAGCGCAACCAAGTTGCGCAACAGAACCGTGGTAGAGGTTGTAACTGCGGTAATAACCAACAACATCAGCAAGGTCCTCCACCTCCCAATCCTCCGCAGAATAACAACGCTGCTCCTCCCAACTGCAATCCGGATCGGAATCCTAAGCAACCTAGAAATAATAACCTCAAAACAAACCACCCTTGTTCTATTTGCGGAGTTTATGGTCATTACACGCATTCTTTCCCACATTTGGAACGAGCTCGGCAACTTTGGACAGATGATGCACATCGTCAAGGGCAAGCGGCTCCTTAGCCGCCACCCAACCCTCCACCACCTCAACATCAACCCTTGGTGCTGCAAACCCCCTTTCCAAACCAAGG
Source organism: Larix kaempferi (assembly GCA_027924585.1). Lineage (NCBI taxonomy): Eukaryota > Viridiplantae > Streptophyta > Pinopsida > Pinales > Pinaceae > Larix > Larix kaempferi. Next base: position 8,804,188 of record BSBM01000350.1, on the reverse strand, counting down.
TGTAGTGAGCACTCAGCCGTTAGCCCCCCTCAGGGCAACGTGCCACCACAACAGATCACTTATGCAGCCCCTGATCAACCCATGTTCGATTCAGGTACTCACCATTTGTTGATGATGTCAACCACCGATGCTAACCTCCAAAATCGTTGGAACCAATACGGTTCCACTTCTGAAGTCCCTCCTGCCGACAAGAATACTAACGTCAATCCCACAGATCAAACGTTACGTATACCTCCGGCTCCACTTGATGGTGCTTCCAAAGCACCTCGCTTCCCACTTCGTCGTCTCAACAATAATCCCAATGCTCGCGCGGCGTCGAATTACAACATTGTCGACGACTTAGCCCAGTCTCCTGCAGCCATGTTTGGTTTAGAAGTTTTGAAAAACTCTCCTTCGCAGCGCAAAACGTTGCTATCTGCCATTGGCGCCATTGACCCCAATGATTCACAGCTGATCGCATTCGATTCAGACCAGTCTGAACCACGTCTTCCTTCCTCTTTAGCATTCCAAGTTTCCGTTTCTGTTCGGAATCTTGTCATCCATCGGTGCATTATCGATGAAGGGGCCTCCACATGCGTCATGTCCACATTCGTCTGGCAGAAGTTGGGGTCCCCTACTCTCCAGCAGTCCACCACTGCATTGCGAGCCTATGACGGCCGTTCGGCACAACCCCAAGGTCTATTAGCTAATGTCCCCGTCCAGCTGGCGGGTAAAACCGTGCTCATTGACATTGAGGTCATCAATGCCCAACTAGACTATAACCTTTTACTTGGTCGCAGCTACATGTATGCCATGCGGGCTGTTGCCTCATCCGTATTTCGTACCATGCAGTTCCCCCATGAGGGACGCGTGGTCAAGGTCGACCAGCTCACCTATTACGATCCCAAGGCCCCCGCCACACCTGAAAATGTTCTCCCCATGGTTGAACAACCTGTTTGTGGTGCAACTACCTCATTCATTTCCTCAGTAGGACCCGGACTTTACTCCGAGGTGCCGATGACCTCTACCTTCAAGTCCATTCCACCACTGTTACCAGAGGCCCACGTCGTGAACCTTTGCACCCTTTCACAAACACCCGATAATCAACCCTCCTTGTTACCCAAACCACCATTGGTCCCTAGTCACATTGGCGTTACACCTATTCACACTATCCCTTTCCTATTCCCTCCCTTGGGCGTGGTAAGTTCCCCGGTTATGGCTACCCTTAGTCTCCCCGGTTTAACCTTGGGATTACCTGTGTGGTACATTCCCCCTCCCGTTCCACCTCCGACACCAAACGCCATCCTCCAACCGGTACAACCTATTGTTACCACTACTCAACCTCCTCCTGGTGTCACAATCCCTTCATCGTCAACGAATCCTCCTCCTCTCATCAAACCCACTGGGGGCAGAGGTCCACAACCATACACTACTATACCACCTCCTAAGGCAGTTAAACCCCCACCCGTGTTTCGAGCTCCTCCTAAATGCTCGTTGTGCGATGAGATAGGCCATCCAACTCATCAATGCCCACAGTTACCGATGCTCCAGGAGCATATGAATATGTTGGACGATGACATCGACATCCCAGTAGTTAGACTAGAGCCACCTCCTCAGCCTCGCGACAGATCACTACGCACCAACCATCCTTGTGCCATATGTAGTGTGTACGGCCACTACTCTCACCATTGTCCTGATCTCCCATACTATAGAGCAGCATTGTACGAGTTAAACAACGTCGATTTGGAGATATCTCCTCCCCTAATCGAGGAGATCTACCTCCTGCCATCATCCTCGTCGGAAGAAGTCAATACAATCTATATGATTTCAACAATTTTCAAACCAGAACCCCTTGATTTATGGTCTGACTACTTCAATACTGATGAGCAAATTTTGGAGACACTTACTGAACCCGACTACCCTTGGGATGATATGCATCATCGCTCGTACTTCCTCCCGGAAGCATCCACATCCACCGCATCCAACTAGCTATCGGTTGAATCAAAAGATATCATACCCACTAAGGTCGATTGGTTAAAGGACCCCATCCCAGCACCGGATGCCTTCGAAGAAGGGAACATGTCCAACATTTCCCCCATTATACAAATAGATATTTCCACAACACCAGGGAAACCTGAGCTCATCTCGCTGGGCGCATCTTGCACTCAAGCAGAAACTCAGGCGTATAAAAAGCTTTTTCAAGAATTCCGGGATGTTTCCGCCTGGTCCTATACCGAAATTCCTGGTCTTGACCCCGCCATTATAGAACACCACATTGATACATGGCCTAAGGTACCCCTTGTTTGTCAGAAACAACGACCCATTCATCCTTCTAAACTCCCCACTGTTAAATCTGAGGTTGAGAAACTTCGCAAAGCAGGATTCATTTATCCTATTCCGTACACCACCTGGGTGTCGAACCCCATTCCCGTAAACAAAAATCAAGGCACCCTTAGAGTATGCACTGAATTCCATGATTTAAACCACGCTTGTCCAAAAGACAATTTCCCCATGCCATTCATTGACCAACTCATTGATGAGTGTGCGGGCCATGAAGTCCTATCTTTCATGGACGGTTTTTCCGGATACAACTAGATTCGCATCCGCAAGGAGGATCAGTACAAGACTGCCTTCACCACCCCATGGGGCACCTTTGCCTATCGCCTCATGCCATTCGGCCTTAAAAATGTTGGTGCCACTTTCCAGCAAGCCATGACATATTGCTTTCACGACTTGGTCCATATCCTGCGAGTCTATCTTGATGACCTTACAACTCGTTCCCGGAAACGATCAGACCACCTTAACGACCTCCGGCAAGTTTTCCTGCGTTGTCGCAAATATAAAATCCGCTTGAACCCACACAAGTGTGTCTTTTGCGTTTCGGCAGGCCGGTTGTTGGGTTTCATTGTTTCCCAAGACAGAATTACAGTTGATCCGCTGAAAGTCAAAGCCATCTTAGAACTTCCCCCTCCTCGCACGCTTCGGTAGCTCTAGAGTCTACAAGGGCGGTCCAATTTTCTTAGGCGCTTCGTTCCTGATTACGCCACCAAGGTCCATGGATTCTTACGCTTACTTCGTACCCACATACCCTTTGTTTGGGATGAGCAAGCAGACACGGCATTCGAAGCCCTCAAGAAAGCTCTCACACAATCACCCTTGATATCCCCACCGGATTTCGCTCAAGACTTCACCCTTTATGTCTCGGCATCTGAATATGCCGTGGCCGGAGTCTTGGTCCAAGAAGATGCCTCTCACCAAGAGCATGTAGTTTACTACGTCAGCCAGACTTTGTCTGGCCCACCCCTACGTTACCCGTACGAGGAAATATTATCCCTAGCTGTAGTCTTTTCCGTACAAAAATTGCGACACTACATTCTACTCAATCATACCATGGTTGTGGCCGACTCCAACCCCATGGTCTATCTCCTTGTTGATGTATATGTAACTTCGGAATGTATTTCATCAGTATATTATATGTATATTTATTGTACCCTTATAAGAGAAGTGTTATTCCTCTATAAGGAAGTGTCGTCATGTGGATTGACAAGTGTCGCAAGTGTGTGTACTTGCCGATGGGTTATTAGACCACCTTATGGGGTCGGCCCTAATTAATATATAATATAATGTGGATGTACTCAAATAGACAAGTCGGCCCCAATAAGTCACTGGGCAAAAAGGTGAGTATAAATAGAGATAGGAGATCTCTATTTTACTCATTCGGAAAAGCATCTATCTCTCTCTCTGGAAAGTGGCGCACTAGGGAAGAGGAGGAGGATCATCTGCTAGGAGACTATCTCTGTATTATTTGGTTGTATTTTGGTTGAGCCATTGCTCTCTCTATCTCTGAGGAAGTTTGTGGGGTTTTTCACCTTAGGGTTTTCCCCACGGAAACTCTGTGTCTCTTGTCTCTATGCTTTTGATTCTTGTGATGCTTGTCATATTATGATTGTCATGCATTGATATACTGTAGATGTTATTCTCTCAGCAAAGATCCTATAGTATTGTGATTTAATACTGAAAATTTAACATGGTATCAGAGCTTAACTGAGAAGAAGACATTTTGCAGTGACGGAAGCTTGTATTGCTTGTTTATTGGGTTTCTCTCCACAGATTTTTGAAATTCAGTATAGTAGATTGGATCTACTCATCAAGGCGCATCTTCCTGTCCAATCAGATTTCAGTTCCGAGCATTTTCAGTTTTGTCCCTAAAATTTAGGGTTTCCACAAAAATAGGAATTTCTGGAAACTGAAGGTACAGCTGGAAGCTCCTTGCAAAAATCGAAGGTTTGAGCTTTGGATCGAGATTTTTGGCTGGGTAGATCTCCGGGAAACTCAAACCCTAATTCAGGGCTCTCCCCAGTGAACCCGGGAGGACAAAAAGGCAATTTTGAAGGACAAGACTTTGCTGATCTCAAATTCTGAATGTACTAGGCTGATCAGCTTCCCAAGGCGCATCTTTCTATCCTTTCAGAATTTTGAAATTCACATTTTGAATTTTTAGGGTTTCTCTGACAAACCCTAATCCGGGACCAGATCCAGTTTTCAGCACTTCAAGTGGTAAGTTCTAAATCTTTTCTATTTCCATTTGAAGTACTCTTAAAGATGTCTCTTCACACCAAGCTTGAGGATAAGCTTGAAGGGGCTGATAACTTCCGAGCCTGGAAGTATAGGATTGGGCTAATCCTGGAAGAGAATGAGTTGGACTCATATGTGAAAGAAGACATCCCTATCCCAGAGGATGAAGAGGCCAAGGCATTGCATAAGAAGAACTTGGTCAAGGCAAAGAGAATCATTGCTGATTCTATCAAAGACCATCTCATACCCCATGTGTCTTCTCTCAAGACACCCAAAGAGATGTTTGAATCTTTGACCAAGCTATTTGAAGGAAAGAACATAAATCGGAAGATGACCCTGCGGAACCAATTGAAAGCAGTGAAGTTTCAGAATGGAGAAACCATTCAATCCTACTTTTCAAGGGTCTCTCAGATCAAGGAACAATTAGAAGCAGTAGATGAAATGGTGGAGAATGGTGAAGTGGTGATGACCACTCTAAATGGCCTACCCAGGTCATGGGATTCCTTTATTCAAGGAATTTGTGCAAGGAAGAAGTTGATCTCCTTCAGTAGACTTCGAGAAGAATGTTCTCAAGAAGAAGCTAGGCTTATAGCTCGTGAAGAAAAGATGGGAGGAGAAGATCAAGCCCTTGCAGCTCACACCAAAAGAAGCAAAACCAGGAAGGATCACTCTCACCACAAAAGAACTCATAAGAAGGACCTAAGATGCTTTACATGCAATGAGAAGGGTCACTATGCTTCAGATTGTCCTAAGAACAAAAGGGATAATAACAAAAACTTTAGTAAGAAGAAGAAGGGCAGAAAAAGAAGATTTCATGCTCATGCTGCCGAAGATGATGAACCCCCAAAGAAGAAAGCAAGGGCAGAAAGTGATAGTGATGATGTCTCATCAAGTGAAGAAGAATATGTTCTGATCTCTGCTCTTACAGGTACCATCTCTCATGGATGTAATGATTGGTTGATTGATAGTGGGGCTTCCAAACACATGACTGGATTTAAAGAATCCTTTGTGAACCTATCCGAACATGAGTCACCCCATAAGGTGAAACTTGGGGATGATTATCAATACCCAATCAAAGGAAGTGGTGAAGCCTCTTACAACCTAGATTCTGGAAAATCTCTGAAGATGAAGGAAGTCCTCTATGTACCTGGGCTCAAGAAGAACTTACTCTCCATCTCTGCTTTAGATGCAAAAGGTATGAGGGTTGCATTTGTTGATGGCCAAGTACTAATGTGGCCAAAGGGAAAGACCATAGATGATGCAGTAGTGATTGGAGAGCAAGAGGGAGGACTGTATAAATTGAAGGGACAACCTGAACATGCCATGGTACATGAATCCATGGAGCCAAGTGAACTTTGGCACAGAAGACTTGCTCACATGCACTATAGGGCACTTCCAATTGCAAGCAAAGCAGTAGAAGGTCTTCCTGAAATCAAGACCAAACATGAAGGTGTTTGCAAAGGATGTGCAAAAGGAAAGAACACTAAGAAGGCTTTCCCAAGCAGTGAAAGCAAGGCAAAAGACATTCTGGAAATCATCCACTCAGATGTATGTGGCCCTATGTCATCTAGCTCCCTGAGTGGGTATGTTTACTATGTATCATTTATTGATGACTTCTCCAGGAAGACTTGGGTATACTTCTTGAAAGGCAAAGATGAGGTGTTTGATAAATTCAAGGAATTCAAAAACTTGATGGAGAATCAAACTGACAAGAAAATCAAAACATTCAGATCTGACAATGGTGGAGAATTCACCTCAAATGACTTCAAGAAGCTTTGCAATGATTCAGGGATTAAGAGGGAGTTGACTGCTCCATATAATCCTCAACAGAATGGAGTTGCAGAAAGAAAGAACAGAACTATCATGGAAGCAGCAAGGGCAATGTTGCATGACCAGGATCTTCCTATGCATCTTTGGGCAGAAGCAGCTAGAACAGCTGTATATGTGCAGAATAGAACACCCCACAAGATATTGGACAACAAGACACCAGAAGAAGTCTTTTCTGGTAAGAAGCCTGAAGTCAGCCATCTCAGAATATTTGGTTGTCCAGTATACACTCATATCCCAAAGGAGAAGAGGACTAAACTAGATCCTTCAGGAAAGAAGGGCATCTTTGTGGGTTATAGTGAAAGCTCGAAGGCTTACAGAATATATTTTCCAGGGTTCAAGAAGATTGATGTCAGCAGGGATGTAACATTTGATGAGAATTCAGCGTTCATCAAATCAAGAAAGGCACCTATCGAAGTGTATGAAGAACCTAAGGAAACAAGATTTCAGGACACTACGATGACTGATGCAGTTCCAGAAACTGCTCGTGAGTTTGAAGATCCACAAGAACCTGTAGATCCACCCCGTGAGGATAACACTCACAAGAGGAAACCTGTATGGGCTAGAGAGCTCATTCATGATGCAGAAAGATTTGGCATTCCAGAAGAAGAACACAGAGCAAAGAAGAGAACCAGATCACACACCAGTTATGTTGCTTTACTCTGTGACATCATGAACAAAGAGCCTTCCAGTTATGAAGAGGCAGCAGAAAAGAAAGAATGGAAGGATGCTATGGTTGAGGAATACCAATCAATTATGAAGAATGATGTTTGGGATGTTGTCCCAAGACCTAAAGGGAAGTCTGTTGTGACTTCCAAGTGGATCTACAAAATCAAGCATGCTGCAGATGGCAGTGTGGAAAAATATAAAGCAAGATTCGTAGCTCGTGGTTTCTCTCAGAAGGAAGGAATAGACTATGAAGAAACCTTTGCACCTGTAGCCAGATATACTTCCATCAGAACAGTACTTGCCCTGGCTGCAGCAATGAAGTGGAAGATACACCAGATGGATGTTAAGACTGCCTTTCTGAACGGCATAGTAGAAGAGGAAGTATATGTGGAACAGCCACTCGGCTTTGAAATACATGACAGGGAATCTTATGTATGCAGATTGAAGAAAGCCTTGTATGGATTGAAGCAAGCTCCCAAAACCTGGTACGGTAGGATGGACAGTTTCCTATCTAGTTTGGGCTTTACCAAGAGTAAAGCGGATTCCAACCTTTACTACAAAGTTGAGGAAGGGAATCCTGTGGTTCTACTACTATATGTGGATGACCTATTTGTGACAGGAGATGACAGACTGATTGCGGATACTAAGAGGAAGCTTGCAGCTGAATTCGATATGAAAGACTTGGGAATGATGCACTATTTCCTAGGTATGGAGGTGTGGCAGAATGCAGGTGGGATCTTCCTTGGTCAAGGGAAGTACAGAGTAGATATCCTGAAGAGATATGGGATGATGGATTGCAAGGCCATGGCCACACCTATGGCATCGAATCTGAAGCTTCTTTGTGATGCTTCATCTGAGCCAGTTGATGTTTCTATGTATCGTCAGATGATTGGGTCATTGATGTACCTGACGAACACAAGACCAGACATTTGCTTTGCTGTGAACACATTGAGCCAGTTTCTGACGGATCCGAGGAGTGTTCACCTAGTTGCTGTAAAGCATGTTCTGAGGTACCTGAAGGGTACAGTGGATTATGGGCTCAGATATGAGGCGAATCAAAAGTTTAACCTGCATGGTTATGTTGATTCGGATTGGGCTGGCAGTGCTGCAGACAGGAAGAGCACATCAGGGTGTTGCTTCAGTATGGGATCAGGTGTGATCTCTTGGTTTAGCAGGAAGCAGTCCTGCGTAGCACTGAGTACAGCTGAGGCAGAGTATGTTGCAGCCTGTTCAGCTAGTTGTGAGGCAGTATGGCTACGGAAGCTACTGTCTGAGTTATTTGATCTCCCGTTGGAGACTACTGGCATCTTCTGTGATAACCAGAGTTGTGTGAAGCTGTCCGAGAACCCAGTGTTTCATGACAGGTCGAAACACATAGAGATCAAATACCACTATATCAGGGATATGGTGCAGAGAGGAGCTGTGAAGCTCCTGTATATTGCAACAGACGAGCAGATTGCAGATGTGCTGACGAAGCCACTAGCCAGGGTGAAGTTCGAGTACTTCAGAGGGAGGCTTGGCGTTCTTCAGATCGAGGACACTTCGAGGAAGAAGTGATGGATACATTTGCTGAAGCCATTCCAAGCATGTTGGAAGGAGGATCCTTCACATGGCTATGGATGTAAGCGCTGGATGATGAGCATCAGGATGATGTTCTAGTTTCTGCTTGATATGATCAGTTGGATCATTTTATGTATGTATGTACGCATCATGTTGGATGCAGGATATGATCAGTTGGATCATTTTATGTATGTATGTACGCATCATGTTGGATGCAGGATATGATCAGTTGGATCATTTTATGTATGTATGTACGCATCATGTTGGATGCAGGATATGATCAGTTGGATCATTTTTTGTATGTATGTATGCATCATGTAGATGCTGGATATGATCAGTTGGATCATGTGTATGTATTTTGTATATGCATCATGTTGGATGTTTGGACCATGTATCTGTATATGTACCAGGTGGGTACATTGTATGATCAGGTGGATCATGTATGGTGATATATATCATGTATTTGTATTTGTATCAGGTGGATACATTGATGATCAGGAGGATCATGTATGATGATATGTATCAGGTAGATACTTGGTATGCATCAGGTAGATGCATTGATGATCAGGAGGATCATGTATGATGATATGTATCAGATAGATACTTGGCATGCAGCAGGATGTTGCAGTGATGATCAGGATGATCATAGATGACGAGCTTCAGGATGTTGCTCCAGATGACATGCAGCAGGATGTTGCAGTGATGATCAGGATGATCATAGATGACGAGCTTCAGGATGTTGCTCCAGATGACATGCAGCAGGACGTTGCAGTGATGATGATCAGGATGATCATGGATACATCAGGATGATGTATGGTGAGTATTAGGATGATACTCTGTGGCCGTGGATCAGGTTGTGCAGATGAGCATGTAATAGCGCCCTGGGAGATTTGCAGATGGTCTTTCGAGGTTTTGCCTATGGCATGTAATTCGGTTCCCTGGGACATCTGGCAAATGCTCTTTCGAGGTTTTGCTCTGGGAGGACATATAATAGCGCCCTGGGAGATCTGCAGATAGTCTTACGAGGTTTTGCCTATGGCATGTAATAGCGCCCTGGGATATCTGGCAGATGCTCTTACGAGGTTTTGTCCTATGGCATATAATAGCGCCCTGGGAGATCCGATAGGTTGGGATGTGTGCCCGTAATCAGTCCTGGGATGCTCTTACGAGGTTTTGCCATGACCACATGTAATAACGCCCTGGGAGATCTGCAGATAGTCTTACGAGGTTTTTCCTATGGCATGTAATAGCGCCCTGGGATATCTGGCAGATGCTCTTACGAGGTTTTGTGGTGGACCACATGTAATAGCGCCCTGGGAGATTTCAGGTCGGAGTTGTGTACCCGTAACATCCTGAGATGCTCTTGCGAGGTTTTGTGGTGAGGTCACATATAATAGCGCCCTGGGAGATTCTATAGGTAGAGTTGTGTGCTCGTAACAGCCTGGGATGCTCTTTCGAGGTTTTGTGACGCACGTAAAAGTCCTGAGGATTCCACAGTATGGCCAGTGATGATGAAGACCTGCAGGTGGTGGGCCTACATCCAGTATGAAAAAGGACTGGCTCTGTAGAACTTCCTATGACGAGTAGAGACAGAGATTGGACGAGATAGCAGCAGCAGTGACGATGACGATGATGATGCATCGATGACGATGATCCAGAGAAGAAGACTTGTCTAGCAAATCTGTGTCGAGAAATACCTTCCTTGTTAAGAGGGAGTGTTGATGTATATGTAACTTCGGAATGTATTTCATCAGTATATTATATGTATATTTATTGTACCCTTATAAGAGAAGTGTTATTCCTCTATAAGGAAGTGTCGTCATGTGGATTGACAAGTGTCGCAAGTGTGTGTACTTGCCGATGGGTTATTAGACCACCTTATGGGGTCGGCCCTAATTAATATATAATATAATGTGGATGTACTCAAATAGAAAAGTCGGCCCCAGTAAGTCACTGGGCAAAAAGGTGAGTATAAATAGAGATAGGAGATCTCTATTTTACTCATTCGGAAAAGCATCTATCTCTCTCTCTGGAAAGTGGCGCACTAGGGAAGAGGAGGAGGATCATCTGCTAGGAGACTATCTCTGTATTATTTGGTTGTATTTTGGTTGAGCCATTGCTCTCTCTATCTCTGAGGAAGTTTGTGGGGTTTTTCACCTTAGGGTTTTCCCCACGGAAACTCTGTGTCTCTTGTCTCTATGCTTTTGATTCTTGTGATGCTTGTGATGCTTGTCATATTATGATTGTCATGCATTGATATACTGTAGATGTTATTCTCTCAGCAAAGATCCTATAGTATTGTGATTTAATACTGAAAATTTAACACTCCTAAGCCGGCGGATCCTACAAGGTCGTGTTGCTAAATGGGTCATTATACTCTAGGAATATGACCTCACTTTCAGGACTCCTAAAAGCACCAAAGCCCTCGCGCTTTCTCACCTCATCACCGACCTCCCATCCTCTTCGTCATCACCCACTATCCAAATGGATCTGATTGACGAACAAATATTCATCATTTCGTCTGACGACCCATGGTACGGAGACATTTTGATTTACCTCCACACGCAAAAATTTCGACCACACATCGATCGTGACGGACGCCGTCGGATACGACACCATGCCCCCCGATACCTCTTGTTAGGGGATGTACTTTATCGACACGACATTGATACCATCCTACGCCGATGCCTATCCCATAGTGAGGCAGAACAAGTCCTCAACGATTGTCATAGCGGTGCCTGCGGAGGCCATTTCTCCGGCATGGCCACCGCCCAGAAGATCATTCGGGCAGGTTACTTTTGGCCATCCTTGTTTACTGATTGCATCACCGCAGTCAGGCATTGCCAGAACTACCAACTCTTTGCTCCCAAAACAAGAACCCCCCCTGCCCCCCTTCATCCAATCATCACTGTCGGACCATTCTGCAAATGGGCCATCGACTTCCTTGACTGCAAACCCACGTCAGCCGGCGGTCACAAACACATCGTTGTGGCCGTAGATTATTTCACCAAGTGGGCGGAAGCCATGCCAACTTACAATTGCAAAGCCGACACTGCAGCACGGTTTTTCTTCAACCATGTTATCACTCGTTTCGGAGTGCCGAAGCAACTAGTCTCTGACCACGGCTCTCACTTCAAAGATGTCGTCTGGAAAGAATTATCAACCATGTTGAAATTTAACACCATTTCTCTTCCGCCTACTATCCCCAAGGAAATGGCCAAGTCGAAGCGATCAATAAAATTTTGAAGACCATTCTCCAACGCACGGTAGACAAACACAAATCCAATTGGCACCACATGCTTTTCCCGGCACTATGGGCTTACCGCACCTCAACTAAAACCGCCACCGGTTTTACCCCTTTCCATTTAGTTCACGGTGTCAAATCCGTCCTCCCTATCGAGTGCCAAATTCCAGCCTTACATATCGCCATTGAACTCTTACCAGACACTTCCCCGATTGAGCAACGTTTACTACTCCTAGAGCAGGCCGATGAAGATCGGCGCACAGCTATTCAAAACATGGAAGCAGCCAAACAACGATCAAAACTAAGCTACAACAAACACGTCCACCCTAGAACATTTTCTGAGGGAGACCTTGTCCTCGCTTACAATCAAGCCCACGACAAAACCGGAAAGGGAAAGTTTGTATCTATGTGGCAAGGCCCCTACATCGTACACACTTGCCTCGGGCAGGGGGCATACATTCTGACCAATTCAGAAGGAAATCCCCTACGCAACCCACGCAACGGGTTGTACCTTAAACGATTTTTCCCATAGAAAATCTGATGGACACCATCGTCCATTCTAGTATAGGCTTACTTTCTGTTCGTCACAAAAAATTCAAAAAACCTAAATATTTGTTTTTCTCTGCATGACCACAGATGGATCCTCTTCCACTCTCCTATGTCGGTTTCGCTGATGGTGCAAGCCGTTGGTCTCCCAATCTCGCCTCCGCAGCTTGGGTAATATACTCCCCTTCACATGAGTTAATTCACATTGACGGAGTATGTTTAGGTGCCGCCACCAATAACCAAGCTGAACACGATGCCGTGATCGGTCTCCTGGCCGCAGCTCTCCAAATGAGCATCCGTCACCTCAACGTTTTCTTGGACTCACAGCTCCTGGTTTCCCAGCTCAAAAATGATTACCAGGTACGCGATCCCTGTCTTTTCAGAAAATTCCTGCGTACTAAACAAATGGTTAGACAGTTTGAATCCATTTCGTTCACGCATGTCCCAAGACACCTCAATAGTGTAGCAGACCATATGGCCAAAAATGTCCTCGACTGGCACACAAATCACATCATGTCATAACCAAAATATGCATCCACGTGGATAACATGTGCCTTCATGGGCATATACAAATAGAAAAATACTGCATCCACGTGCATAACATGTGCCTCCACGGGCATATACAAAAGACAAAATGTGCATCCACGTGCATACACAACAATATATCCAAATATATATACACATATATATATAAACCATAATAGTCAACAGGTCATTGGTGCCCTCAGCACCCGATATACAAAAATACATCAGTCATACAAAAATGCTTCCCCATATGCTCATCAGCATTTGGGGGCAGATACAATATCATCTACTCATCAGGATCCCTAGGCTCCTCCGGCTCCTCCTCCGCTGGCCTCGCCAACTCACCAGCTTGTTCAGGAGCCGTCTCACTGAACGAATAGGTGGGATCTGAGTGAACTTCAAAATTCTGCTCATAGCCAGAGTTTGTCTCACCCCCGGATCAGTCTGAATCTTCTCCATCAGATCATCATCGATCTCCCGCTCTCACCATGAGGACAATGGTCTCCTCAACATCCTGCCAGAAAACAGAAGAAATTTTTAGCCCCAGCACAAAATTTTTTGAAAAAAATCCCATCACGGCTTTTCCACCAAAAGTCGTGATGACCATTGCGGCATCCATGCTAAAAGCCGCGATGACCATCGCGGCATCCATGCTAAAACCCGCGATGATCATCGCGGCCTCCAGTCAAAAACCCGCGATAAACATCGCGGATTTTTGCCAGACAGTCGCGATGAACATCGCGACTATCTCCCATGAACTCGCGATGAACTTCGCGGGTTCCATCATCACAATCGCGATGAACATCGCGACTGTCAGCCTAAAACCCGTGCGGTTCATCGCGGGAAGAGACCTGAAACCCGCGATATTCCACGTTGGAAGGTCAACGTGGAATTTCACGGCCTTCGGGGGCCCGCCGCCAAACAAAAAAGACATAATTGAAAAGGCTAAAGCAAATAGAGTTACCTGAAACTCGCAGAGTCGAAAACCAATGGTGAAATCTCCCGAAAATCAAGAAATAGCTCTGACTGCTCTGCCAAACTCGCACGTAACAATGACACGTCATATGGGCCCCATGCCCTATTTATAGAAATTCCACCATTTTTCCAACCGCCATTCCGGTTTCATACGACGTCCGTTTCTCAAACCGGTGGTACCATTGGAATCAGCGCAGCGAGAACTTCATGACAGTTCTTTTCTTTTCCAGTTTTCACCAGATCCATTTTTGGACCATTTTTTTAGCGCCCTCATCGCCTCGATTTGCGTGCCATATCGGCCATGGTCCATTTTTGGCATGCCTTCTTGTTTAATTCTATTGAAACTGTTGCTACTAGTTAGCAGGTGCCCATAGCACTAAGCCTGGTTGCAAAACCGGGCCAACAAGTGGATGAAATGGTGGAGAATGGTGAAGTGGTGATGACCACTCTAAATGGCCTACCCAGGTCATGGGATTCCTTTATTCAAGGAATTTGTGCAAGGAAGAAGTTGATCTCCTTCAACAGATTGCAGGAAGAATGCTCTCCAAAAGAAGCTAGGCTTGTGGCCTGAGAAGAAAAGATGGGAAATGAAGATCAAGCTCTCACAGCACATGACAGAAAAGGCAATTCCAAGAAGGAATCATCTCATAACAGAATATTCTCACACCACCATTATCATAAAGATAAGAAAGATCTCAGATGCTTCAATTGCAATGAGAAGGGACACTTTGCTTCAGATTGTCCCAAGAAGAAGAAAGACAACAACAACAACTTCAATAAGAAGAAGAAGAATAACAAAAGAAGATATCATGCTCATGCTGTTGAAGATGATGAACCCCCAAAGAAGAAGGCTAGGGTAGAAAGTGATAGTGATGATGACTCATCAAGTGAAGAAGAATATGTTCTAATTTCTGCTCTCACAGGTACTATCTCCCATGGTTGTAATGATTGGTTGATTGATAGTGGGGCTTCCAAACACATGACTGGGTTTAAGGAATCTTTTGTGAATCTATCTGAATATGAATCATCCCATAAGGTGAAACTTGGGGATGATTATCAATACCCAATCAAAGGAAGTGGTGAACCCTCCTACAATCTAGATTCTAGAAAATCTTTGAAAATGAAAGAAGTCCTTTATGTCCCTGGGCTCAAGAAGAACTTACTCTCCATCTCTGCATTGGATGCAAAAGGTATGAGGGTTGCATTTGTGGATGGCCAAGTCCTAATGTGGCCAAAGGGAAAGAACATAGACGATGCAGTAGTGATTGGAGAGCAAGAGGGAGGTTTGTATAAATTGAAGGGACAACCTGAACATGCCATGGTACATGAATCCATGGATCCAAGTGAACTTTGGCATAAAAGACTTGCTTATATGCACTATAGGGAAATTCCAATTGCAAGCAAGGTTGTAGAGGGTCTTCCTGAAATTAAGACCAAACATGAAGGTGTTTGCAAAGGATGTGCAAAAGGTGCGAACATTAAGAAGGCTTTCCCAAGCAGTGAAAGCAAGGCAAAAGACATCCTGGAAATCATCCACTCAGATGTATGTTTTCCTATGTCATCTAGTTCTCTGAGTGGGTATGTTTACTATGTCTCAGTTATTGATGACTTCTCCAGGAAGACTTGGGTATACTTCTTGAAGAGAAAAGATGAGGTGTTTGATAAATTCAAGGAATTCAAAACTTTGATGGAGAATCAAACTGACAAGAAGATCAAAACATTCAGATCCGACAATGGTGGAGAATTCACCTCAGGTGACTTCAAGAAGCTTTGTAGTGATTCAGAGATTAAGAGGGAGTTGACTTCTCCTTATAATCCTCAACAGAATGGAATTGCAGAAAGGAAGAACAGAACAATCATGGAAGCAGCAAGGGAAATGTTGCATGACCAGGATCTACCTATGCATCTATGGGCAGAAGCAGCTAGAACAGATGTACATGTGCAGAACAGAACACCCCACAAGATATTAGATAATAAGACACTAGAAGAGGTATTTTCTGGTAAGAAACCTGATGTCTGCCATCTCAGAATATTTGGTTTTCCAGTATACACTCATGTCCCAAAGGAAAAGAGGACTAAACTAGATCCTTCAAGAAAGAAGGTTATTTTTGTGGGTTACAGTGAAAGCTCGAAGGCTTACAGAATATAATTTCCAGGGTTCAAGAAGATTGATGTCAGCAGGGATGTAACATTTGATGAAAACTCAGCATTCATCAAATCAAGGAAGGCACCTATCGAAGTTTATGAAGAACCTAAGGAAACTAGATTTCAAGACACTACCATGACTGAAGCAGTTCTAGAAGTTGTTCGTGAGTTTGAAGATCCGCAAGAACCTGTAGATCCACCCCATGAGGATAACTCTCACAAGAGGAAACTTGCATGGGCTAGAGAGCTCATTCAAGATGCAGAAAGATTTGGCATTCCAGAAGAAGAACACAGAGCAAAGAAGAGAACCAGATCACATACCAGCTATGTTGCTTTACTCTGTGACATTATGAACAAAGAGCCTTCCAGTTATGAAGAAGAAGCGGAAAAGAAAGAATGGAAGGATGCCATGGTTGAGGAATACCAATCAATAATGAAGAATGATGTTTGGGATGTTGTACCAAGACCTAAAGAGAAGTCTGTTGTGACTTCTAAATGGATCTACAAAATCAAGCATGCTGCAGATGGCAGTGTAGAGAACTACAAAGCAAGATTTGTAGCTCGTGGCTTCTCTCAGAAAGAGGGAATAGATTATGAAGAAACTTTTGCACCTGTAGGCAGGTATACTTCGATCAGAACAGTACTTGCCCTGGCTACAACGATGAAATGGAAAATGCACCATATGGATGTCAAGACTTCCTTCTTGAATGGTGTAGTTGAAGAGGAAGTATATGTGGAGCAGCCACTCGGTTTTGAAATACATGAGAGGGAGTAGTATGTGTGTAGATTGAAGAAAGCCTTTTATGGCTTGAAGCAAGCTCTTAGAACTTGGTATGGCAGGATGGACAGTTTCCTATCTAGTTTGGGCTTTACCAAGAGTAAAGCAGATTCCAACCTTTACTACAAGGTTGGGGAAGGGAATCCTGTGATTCTACTCCTATATGTGGATGAATTATTTGTAACAGGAGATGACAGATTGATTGCAGATACGAAGAGGAAGCTTGCTGCTGAGTTCTATATGAAATATTTGGGAATTATGCATTATTTCCTAGGTATGGAGGTGTGGCAGAGTACAGGTGGGATATTCCTTGGTCAAGGGAAGTACACAGTAGATATCCTGAAGAGATTCGGGATGATGGATTGCAATGCCATTGCCACACCTATGGCATCGAATCTGAAGCTTCTATGTGATGCTTCATCTGAGCCGGTTGATGTCTCTATGTATCGTTAGATGATTGGGTCCTTGATGTACCTGACGAACACGAGACCAGATATTTTCTTTGCGGTGAACACATTGAGTCAGTTCCTGACAGATCAGAGGAGTGTTCATCTGGTTGCTGTAAAGCATGTTCTGAGGTACCTGAAGGGTACAATGGATTATGGGCTCAAGTATGAGGTGGATCAAAAGTTTAACTTGGAGGGTTATGTTGATTCAGATTGGGCTGGCAGTGCTATAGATAGGAAGAGCACATCTGGGTGTTGCTTCCGTATGGGATCAGGTGTGATCTCTTGGTTTAGCAGGAAGCAGTCCTGTGTAGAACTGAGTATAGCTGAGGCAGAGTATGTTGCAGCATGTTCAGCTAGTTGTGAGGCAGTATGGCTACAGAAGCTACTGTCTGAATTATTTGATCTCCCGTTGGATGCTACTGGTATCTTCTGTGATAACCAGAGTTGTGTGAAGATGTCCGAGAACCCAGTGTTTCATGACAAGTCGAAACACATAGAGATCAAATATAACTATATTAGGGATATGGTGCAGAGAGGAGCTGTGAAGCTCCTGTATGTTGCGACGGATGAGCATATTACAGATGTGCTGACGAAGCCACTAGCTAGGGTGAAGTTCGAGTACTTCAGAGAGAGGCTTGGTGTTCTTCAGATTGATGAAATTTCGAGGAAGAAGTGATGGACATATTTGCTGAAGCTATTCCAAGCATGTTGGAAGGAGGATCCTTCACATGGCTGTGGATGTAAGCATTGGATGATGTTCTGGTTTCTGCTTTGTATGATTAGTTGGATCATTTTTATATGTATGTATGTATGCATCATGTTGGATGTTGGATATGATCAGTTGGATCATTTATATGTATATGTATGTATGCATCATGTTGGATGCTGGATATGATCAGTTGGATCATTTATATGTATGTACGCATCATGTTGGATGCTGGATATGATCGGTTGGATCATGTGTATGTATTTTGTATAAGCATGATGTTGGATGCTTGGACCATGTATCTGTATATGTGTCAAGTGGATACATTGTATGATCAGGTAGATCATGTATGTTGATATGTATCATGTATTTGTATTTGTATCATGTGGATACACTGTATGATCAGGTGGATCATGTATGATGATATGTATCAGGTAGATACTTGGTATGCATAAGGTAGATGCATTGTATGATCAGGATGATCATGGATGACATGCAGTAGGATGTTGCAGTGATGATGATCAGGATGATCATGTGTACATCAGGATGATGTAAGGTGAGTACCAGGTTGATACTATGTGGCCGTGGAATAGGTTGTGCAGATAAGCATGTAATTTGTGCCCTGGGAGATTTGCAGATAGTCTTTCGAGGTTTTGCCTACGGCATGTAATTTGTACCTTGGGATTTCTGGCAAATGCTCTTTCGAGGTTTTGCTTGGGAGGACATATAATTTGTGCCCTGGGACATCTACAAATAGTCTTTCTAGGTTTTTCCTATGGCATGTAATTTGTGCCCTGGGATATCTGGCAGATGCTCTTTCGAGGTTTTGTCCTATGGCATGTAATTTGTGCCCTGGGAGATCCGATAGGTTGAGTCGTGTGCTCGTAATCAGTCCTGGGATGCTCTTTCGAGGTTTTTCCATGACCACATGTAATTGTGCCCTAGGAGATCCGATAGGTTGAGCCTTGTGCTCGTAATCAGTCCTAGGATGCTCTTTCGAGGTTTTGTGGTGACCACATGTAATTTGTGCCCTGGGAGATCCGATAGATTGAGCCTTGTGCTCGTAATTAGTCCTGGGATTCTCTTTCGAGGTTTTGTGGTGGGGTCACATGTAATAAGTCCTTGAGATCTGGACAGGATGAAAAAGGCCTCAGATGCTCTTTAGGGTTCTTGCTAGTCAAGAAACTCTTTTAAGGTTTTGTGACGCACGTAATAAGTCCTGAGATTTCCACAATATGGACAGTGATGATGAAGACCTACAGGTGGTGTGCCTACATCCAGTATGAAAAAGGACTGGCTCTGCAGAACTTCCTATGACGAGTAGAGTCAGAGATTGGTTGAGATAGCAGCAGCAGTGACGATGATGATGACAATGCATCGATGACGATGATCCCAAGAAGAAGACTTGTCTAGCAGATCTGTGTCGAGAAATACCTTCCTAGTTAAGAGGGAGTGTTGATGTATATGTAACTTCGGAATGTATTTCATCTTTGTATTTCATATATATTTATTGTACCCTTATTAGAGATGTATTATTCCTCTATAAGGAAGTGTCGTCATGTGGATTGACAAGTGTCGCAAGTGTGTGTACTTGCCGATGGGTTATTAGACCACCATGTGTGGGGTCGGCCCTGAAATATATATTATATTGTGGATGTACCTAGCTAGACAAGTTGGCCCCATAAGGTCACTGCGCAAACATGTTAATATAAATAGAGATCAAGAGATCTCTATTTAGATCATTCAGAAAGTCATCTCTCTCTCACTCAGAAAGTGGCGCACTAGTGAGGAGGAGGATCATCTGCTTCTAGGAGACTATCTCAAGTGTATTTTGGTTGTACTTTGGTTGAGCCATTGCTCTCTCTATCTCTGAGGAAGTTGTGGGGTTTTTCACCTTAGGGTTTTTCCCACGGAAACTATGTGTCTCTTGTCTCTCATGCTTTTGATTCTTGTGATGCTTGTGATGCTTATTGTGATTGTTATGCATTGATATACTGTATATGTTATTCTCTCAATGAAGATCCTAGAGTATTGAGAATTAATGCTCAAAATTTAACACATCGCAAACATCATTCTTCATGATCAACTGGTATTCCTCAATCATGGCATTCTTCCATTACTATATCCCAAATCTTGGGAACTTTAGTTTCCTCAATAGATAGCTTTGTTGCTAGAATAAATGTTGTAGTCCTTCTTTTGTAGGTGATGGTATACGATATTTTCTACAATACAAGTTAAATTGCATGATTAGAAACATGTCATAGTTTTTAGAACAAATTCTTATACATAAAGAAATATGTCATACAGTCATGCAATTATTTTAGCCAATGTTTCAATACAACATTTATCCATATCCCATAACTTTCTAGATGCTTCCCAATCTCTAACATAACATTGTTAAGAGTTTGCACAACTCCCAACATGTCAACAAAGAGGTTTTATTCTAGATAAGTAGCAATGGAATGTTGTAGACTGCCATAGGCCACTTACCCATTACATGCGTATTAGTAGTATATTGTTACTTAATGCAATTATTCTAATATGCATAATACACAACCTAAGTCTAGGAACATAGGTATATACATCTTTGAACAATATTATTTAAACAATCAAATATATAGGAAATGACAATTCAAATACTTATCTTTGTTTGTTTGTTGGGTGGACTCCCTCTCAATCTTTGTTTCCTTGCAGGAACTACTGGAGTGTGCTCCCTCTTGATCTTTGCTTCTTGGATTACCTGTCCTTGAACTTATATCCATCCTCAATTAATATGCATGCTTATTAGTATCATCATTGTGTTATCCTCGAGTTCTCATACATAATCATACATTCATTAGTATAATCTTAATACTATCAAAACACAATAATCTTAAACATGTATAGGCATGATCATTTCAAACATAGATAATAAGCATTAGTTTTCAAGGTTTATATAGGACTTTTCTAGTTATTCATATCATTAATCAAAGTAAGGAACATAATATGCATAAACACTAGATTACTCAAACTTGTAACTTCATGAGTAATCTTTATCAATCATACAAAAGTATAAGATCCTTACAAAGGGTAGGATTCTAACTTGATATAGGAAAAACATACTTGGTCATCATATTTGCTAGTTATGTCTAGAAATGGTTTTTCTTTTTCTCTTCAATGACCTGCATAACTCATAAGTTAACCATTGTAGAACCAAATTATACATACCTCTATGTGATCCATGACTATTGATGAGTCTTTGTCTTCATGTCAATATGGTCTTGATCTAGGACTTGATTTGTACCTTCATGCTAGCGGATAACATTCTCCTCATACAACACCACAGTGCATTAGTACAATCATAAGTGTCATAACCCTAATCAATGAATGTCTTCTATCATGCAGTCATACTTTTACTAGGGTGATAATACACGTCTAAAATTAAACAAGATTGTTACTAAACTCAATAACATAAAGACAATCATATTATAAACTTAATCATGAACAGATTTCAAAACATACCTGTAATTCATACCTGTCATATTGCTTGTAGTAGTAGTTGTTGTTGTTCCTTTTTTTCTTAGGGAAATCTGAGGAAAAGTGTCCTCTTCTTGGTATGTGCTGTGAGAGCTTGATCTTCATTCCCCATCTTCTCTTCTCGATCTATAATCTGAGCTCCTTCCTGTGAGCATTCTTCCCACAACCTACTGAAAGAGATGAGTTTCTCCCTAGCACAAATTCCTTGGATGAAGGAATCACATGACCTAGGAAGGCCATTATGAGTGCCCATTACCACTTCTCCATTTTCTCTATCTTCTCCCACAGCTTCAAGTTGTTCTTTTATCTGGGATACCCTTGAGAAATAATACTGCATGGCCTCCGCATTCTAGATCTTGATGTTCTTCAATTGATTCCTCAAGATCATCTTCTGATTTATGTTCTTCCCTTCAAATAGCTTGGTCAATGAATCAAACATTTCCTTTGGTGTCTTCAAAGATGATACATGTGGCATGAGATGGTTTTTGACCTAATCAACAATGATCATTTTATCCTTGACTAAGTTCCTCTTGTGTAAGGCCTTAGTCTCTTCTCCCTCTGGGACATGCACCCCTTGTTAATTTTTGAGAATTAATTCAACATACTCTAGGATATTTACTGAGAGAATAACATGTACAACATATCAAGCATATCAATCACAACAAGCAATCACATGAGACAATAGACACACAGAGTTTCCTTGGAGAAAACCAATAAGGTGAAAAACCCCAATAAATTCCTCAGAGATAGAGAGAGCAATGTTACAAAACCCAAGCATAAGAGATAGTCGCCTAGCAGCAGATTCTCCTCCTCCACTAGTGTACCACTCTCCAATGAGTGTATAAGTGAGAAAGTGAATGATCAAATAGAGTGCCTCCCGCACTCTATTTATACTTGACTTGACTTGCCTAATAACCTTTACTAGGTCAGCCTTAACTTAACCACATAACATAATGCTGACAGGGCTGACCCCCAATGGGGTGGTCTAATAACCCTTTTACCCACATGACTCATACAGGTCCGACCCCATTAAGGTGGTCTAATAACCCATCAAGTATAAGTTACGAAACTTACAATATAAATGACGACACTTCCATATATAGGAATAATAACATCTCTATAGGAATACAAACACTTCCATATAGAGGAATAATAACATCTCTATAGGAATACAATATACATAGGTGAAATACATTATGAAGTTACAATTACATCAACACTCCCTCTTAACTAGAAAGGTATTTCTCGACACATGTCTTCTAGCACAAGTCTTCTTCTCTAGATCATCGTCACTGGATCATCGACATTGAATCATTGTCATCATCACTACTGCTGCTATCTCAATCAATATCTGAACTACTCGTCATAGGAAGTTCTACAGAGCCAGTAATTTTTCATACTAGATATAGGCCCACCACCCGCAGGTCTTCATCATCACTGGCCATACTGTGGAATCCTCAGGACTTATTACGTGCATCACAAACTCTCGCAAGAGCATCCTAGGACTTATTACGGGAACACAGCCCAACCTATCGGATCTCCCAGGTTTTACATGTGACCTCCATCACAAACCCTCGTAAGAACATTCCAAAAATTATTATGGGCACACAGCCCAACCTATTGGATCTCTCAGGTCTTACATGTGATCTCCATCACAAACTCTCGTAAGAGCATCCCAGGACTTATTACGAGCACACAGCCCAACCTATCGGATGTCCAAGGTCTTACATGTGATATCCATCACAAACCCTCGTAAGATAATCCCAAGACTTATTACGGGCACAAATCCCAACCTATTGGATCTCCCAGGTCTTACATGTGATCCACCCAAGCACAAACTATCCATGGCCACAAAGTATCATCATTCACGAAGCACAACCCAAATGCACATCACACAACACTTACATTCATTGGCATGGGAAGACACACTTCAACCATCCGTGAAAGGCTCAACACTTATATCTATGCCATGGGAAGACACACTTCAACCATGTGAGAATGGCACAACACTTATATGGCAGCCATGGGAAGACACTTCAACCATGCTCGAATGGAACAACACTTATATCACATCCATGGGAAGACACACTTCAACCATGCTCAAATGGCCCCAACACTTATATCACAGCCATGGGAAGACACACTTCAACCATGATCGAATGGCCCCAACACTTATATCGCAGCCATGGGAAGACACACTTCAACCATGCTCGAATGGCTCATGTGCATCTGTGTCTTCAGAACTCATCACACATAATCCAACTGATTATGTAGTGTATACACCTGATACATATCATCACATATGATCATCTTGATCATCATCATAGCATCATCCTGATGCATATCATCTGGAGCAACTTCTTGAAGCTTGTCTCACATGATCATCCTGATCATCGTCACTACATCGTCCTGATGCATGTCATCTAGAGCATCGTCCTGATACTCATCACATATGCATGATCCAACTGATCATACCAAGCATCCAACTAATGAATATACATATACATGATCCAACTGATCATACCAAGCATCCAACCGATGCATATACATATACATAATCTAACTAATCATACCAAGCATCCAACCGATGCATATACATATACATGATCCAACTGATCATACTGAGCAGTAACTGGAGCATCGTCCTGATTCTCATTACACAACACATACATCCACAGCCATGGGAAGGATTCTCCTCTCACCATGCTTGGAATGGCTCCTGCAAATGTGTCCATCACTTCTTCCTCAAAGTATATTCTAATTGAAGGACACCAAGCCTCTCTCTGAAGTATTCTAAATTCACTCTGGCAGGTGGTTTTGTCAGCACATCTGCAACCTGCTCATCCGTCACAACATGCAGGAGCTTCACTGCTCCTCCCTGCACCATATCCCTGATATAGTGATATTTGATATCAATGTGCTTCGACCTATTGTGGAACACCGGATTCTCAGACAGCTTCAAACAACTCTGGTTGTCACAAAAGATACTAGTAGCCTCCAATGGGAGATCAAATAACTCAGACAGTAGCTTCCGGAGCCATACTGCCTCACAACTAGCCGAATAAGCCTCGACATACTCTGCTTCGGCTGTACTTAGTGCTACGCGGGACTACTTCCTGCTAAACCAAGAGATCACACATGATCCCATACTGAAGCAACACCTAGAAGTTCTCTTCCTATCTGCAGCACTGGCTGCCCAATCTAAATCAACATAACCCTGCAGGTTAAACTTTTGATTCACATCATACTTGAGCCCATAATCAATTGTACCCTTCAGGTACCTCAGAATATTCTTTACAACTACCAGGTGTCACCTTTCGGATCCATTAGGAACTGGCTCAATGTGTTCACTGCAAAGCAAATATTTGGTCTCATATTCAACAGGTACATCAAGGACCCAATCATCTGACGATACATCGTGACATCAACCGGCTCAGATGAAGCATCACATAGAAGCTTCAGGGTCGATGCCATAGGTGTGACCATGGCCTTGCAATCAATCATCCCGAACCTCTTTAGGATCTCTACTGCATACTTCCCTTGTCCAAGGAATATTTCATCTGCACTCTACCACACCTCCATACCTAGAAAGTAGTTCATCATCCCCAATTCCTTCATCTCGAACTCAGTAGCAAGCTTTGTCTTCATGTCGGCAATCAATCTATACTCACCTGTAACAAATAGGTCATCCACATACAATCGTAGTATCACTGGATTTCCTACCACAACCTTGTAGTAAAGGTTGGAATCCACTTTACTCTCTATAGGAAGCTATCCATCCTGCCGTACTAGGTCCTGGGTGCCTGTTTTAAACCATATAGGGCTTTCTTTAGTTTGCACACATGAGTTCCTCTGTCATGTGTTTTAAAACCAAGTGGTTGCTCCACATACACTTCCTCTTCAAATACACCATTCAAGAAGTCTGTCTTGACATCCATCTGGTGTATCTTCCATTTCATCACTGCATCTAGAACAAGTACTATTCTGATGGAAGTGTATCTGGCTACAGGAGCAAAGCTGCAAAAGTCTCTTCATAGTCTATTCCCTCTTTTTGAGAGAAGCCATGAACTACAAACCTTGCTTTGTATTTCTCTCTGCTACCATCTGCAGCATGCTTGATCTTAAATATCCACTTGGAAGTCACAACAGACTTCCCTTCATGTCTTGGTACCACATCCCAAACATCATTCTTCATGATCGACTGTCACTGCTTAATCATGGCATCCTTCCATTACTTCATCCCGGATGCTGGGAACTTCTGATTCTTCAATATCTTCAATAGATAGATTTGTTGTTGGAACAACTATTGTAGTCCTTCTTTTGTAGGTGATGGTATACGATGTTTCCTACAAGACAAGTTAAATTGCATGATTAGAAACATGTCATAGTTTTCAGAACAAATTCTTACACATAAAGAAATATGTCATACATTCATGCAATTATTTTAGCCAATGCTTCAATACGACATTTATCCATATCCCATAACTTCCTAGATGCCTTCCAATCTCTACCATAACATTGTTAAGAATGTGCACAACTCCCAACATGTTAGCAAAGAGGTTTCGTTCTAGATAAGTAGCAATGGAGTGTTGTACAGTGCCATAGGCCACTTACCCATTACATGCATAATAGTGGTATATTGTTCATTAATGCAATTATTCTAACATGCATGATACACAATCTAAGTCTAGGAACATAAGTATATACATCATTGAACAGTATTATTTAAATAATCAAATATACAAGAAATGACAATTCAAGTACTTATCTTTGTTTTTTTGTTGGGTGGACTCCCTCTCAATCCTTGCAGGAACTACTGGACTGTGCTCCCTCTTGATCTTTGCTTCCTGGATTACCTGTCCTTGAACTTATATCCATCCTCAATCACTATGAATGCTTACTAGTATCATTATTGTGTTACCCTCGAAACCTCGTACATAATCATACATTCATTAGTATAATATTAAGACTATCAAAACACAATAATCTTAAACATGTATAGTCATGGTCATTTCAAACACAGATAATAAGCATTAGCATTCAAAGTTTTAGGGAAGACTTCTCTTACTTAAGCATATTCATATTTAAACATAGAACTCTTCTGTTTAGTCATATCATCAATCAACGTAAGAGACATAATATGCATAAACCCTAGATTACTCAAACTTGTAACTTCATGAGTAATCATTATCAATCATACAAAAGTATAAGATCCTTACATAGGGTAGGATTCTAACTTGATATAGGAAAAACATACTTGGTCATCATATTTGCTAGTTATGTCTAGCAATGTTTTCATGTTCTCTTCATTGACCTGCATAACTCATAAGTTAACCATTGTAGAACCAAATTATACATACCTCTATGTGATCCATGACTATGGATGAGTCTTTGTCTTCATGTCAATATGGTCTTGATCTAGGACTTGATTTGTACCTTCATGCTAGCGGATAACATTCTCCTCATACAACACCACAGTGCATTAGTACAATCATAAGTGTCATAACCCTAATCAATGAATGTCTTCTATCATGCAGTCATACTTTTACTAGGGTGATAAGACAAGTCTAAAATTAAACAAGAATGTTACTAAACTCAATAACATGAAGACAATCATGTTGTAAACTTAATCAAGAATAGATTTCAAAACATACCTCTAAGTCATACCTATTAGATTGCTTGTAGTAGTAGTTGTTGTTGTTACTTTTGTTCTTAGGACAATCTGAGGAAAAATGTCCTCTCCTTGGTATGTGCTTTGAGAGCTTGATCTTCATTCCCCATCTTTTCTTCTCGAGCTATAATCCGAGCTTCTTCCTGTGAGCATTCTTCTCACAGCCTGTTGAAAGAGATAAGTTTCTTCCTAGCACAAATTCCTTAGATGAAGGAATCCCATGACCTAGGAAGGCCATTAAGAGTGGGCATTACCACTTATCCATTCTCTACAACTTTAAGTTGTTCTTTTATTTGGGAGACCCTTGAAGAGTAAGACTGCATGGTCTCCACATTCTGGATCTGGATGTTTTTTAGTTGAATCCTCAATGTCATCTTCTAATTTATGTTCTTCCTTCAAATATCTTGGTCAAGGAATCAAACATTTCCTTAGATGTCCTTAGGGGAGACACATGGGGTATGAGATAGTCCTTAATAGAATCATAAATGATTCTCCTGGATTTGACCATGTTCTTCTTGTGTGAAGCCTTAGTCTCATCTCCCTCTGGAACTGGAACCCCTTCACTTATGTAGGTGTCCAATTCACTCTCTTCTAGAATTAACCCAGTCCTATACTTCCATGCTCGGAAGTTATTAGCCCCTTCAAGCTTATCCTCAAACTTGGTGTGGTGAGACATCTTAAAGAGTACTTCAAATCAAATAGAAAAGACTTAGTTCTTACCACTTGATTTGCAGAAATCTGGATTTGGAGCTGGATTAGGGTTTGTCAGAGAAACCCTAAAAATTCAAACTTTGAATTTCAAACTTATAAAAGGATAGAAATATGTGCCTTTATGAGATGATCAAGTTGGTATACTCAGAATTCGAAATTTGCAAAGTTTCACCCCTCAAATTTGCTTTTCAAACTTTCGAATTCACTAGGGAGGACCCTGAATTAGGGTTTGATTTTCCCAGAGCTTCACCCATCCAAAAATTTCAATCCAAAGCTCTAAACTTTGATTTTTCCAAGGAGATTCCAGCCATGGTCTCAGATTTCAGAAATTCCTATTTTTGTGGAAACCCTAATTTTTAGGGCCAAAACTTAAAGTGCCCAGAATTGAATTCCGATTGGACAGAAAGATGCTCCTTGCTGAGGAGCGTCAATATACCCTATTTTATTTCCAAAATCTGTTGAGAAAAACCAAAAAACAAGAAGCCCTAGCTTCCTCAACTGCAAAGTGTCTTCTTCTCAGGTTAGCTTTGATACCATGCTAATTTTTGAGCATTAATTCAACATATTTTAGGATCTTTACTAAGAGAATAACATGTACAACATATCAAGCATATCAATCACAACAAGCAATCACATGAGACAATAGACACACAGAGTTTCCTTGGGAAAAACCAAGAAGGTGAAAAACCCCAATAACTTCCTCAGAGATAGATAGAGCAATGATACAAAACCCAAGAAAAAGAGATAGTCTCCTAGCAGCAGCTTCTCCTCCTCCACTAGTGCGCCACTCTCCAATGAGTGTATAAGTGAGAAAGTGAATGACTAAATAGAGTGCCTCCCGCACTCTATTTATACTTGACTTGACTTGCCTAATAACCTTTACTAGGTCGGCCTTAACTTAACCACATAACATAATGCTGACAGGGCTGACCGCCAATAGGGTGGTCTAGTAACCCTTTTACCCACATGACTCATACAGGGCCGACCCCATCAAGGTGGTCTAATAACCCATCAAGTATAAGTTACGACACTTACAATATAAATGATGACACTTTCGTATAGAGGAATAATAACATCTCTTTAGGAATACAAACACTTCCGTATAGAGGAATAATAACATCTCTATAGGAATATAATATACATAGGTGAAATACATTCCAAAGTTACAATTACATCAACACCCCTTCACTTATGTAGGTGTCCAACTCACTCTCTTCTAGAATTAACCCAATCATATACTTCCATGCTTGGAAGTTATCAGCCTCTTCAAGCTATCCTCAAGCTTGGTGTGGTGAGACATCTTAAAGAGTACTTCAAATGAAATAGAATAGATTTATATCTTACCACTTGATTTACAGAAATCTGGATCTGGAGTTGGATTAGGGTTTGTCAGAGAAACCCTAAAAATTCAAACTTTGAATTTCAAACTTCTCAAAGGATAGAAAGATGCACCTTGATGAGTTGATCAAGATGGTATAATCAGAATTTGAAAACTGCAAAGTTTCACCCCTCTGATTTGCTTTTCGAACATTCAGATTCACTAGGGAGGACCTTGAATTAGGGTTTTATTTTTCTTGAGCTTCATCTGTCCAAAAAGTTCGATCTTGGTCTCTAAACTTCGATATTTTAGAGGAGCTTCCAGCCGTGGTCTTAGATTTCAGAAATTCCAACTTTTGCAAAAGCCCTAATTTTTGGCTTCACTAGAGAGGACCCCAAACTAGGGTTTGATTTTCCTAGAGCTTCACCCAACCAAAAAGTTTGATCCAAAGCTCTAAACTTTGATGTTTCCAAGGAGCTTCCAGCCATGGTTTCAGAATTCAGAAATTCCTATTTTTGTGGAAACCCTAATTTTTAGGGCCAAAAATGAAAGTGCCCATAATTGATTCTGATTGGACAGAAAGAAGCACCTTGCTGAGGAGAGTCAATCTACCCTACTTCATTTCCAAAATCTGTAGAGAGAAACCCAAAAAATAGGAAGCCCTAGCTTCCGCAACTGCATAATGTCTTCTTCTCAGGTTAGCTCTGATTCCATGTTAATTTTTGAGCATTGATTCAATATACTCTAGGATCTTTACTGATAGAATAACATGTACATCATATCAAGCATATCAATCACAACAAGCAATCACATGATACAATAGACACACAGAGTTTCCTTGGGGAAAACCAAAAAGGTGAAAAACCCCAATAACTTCCTTAGAGATAGATAGAGCAATGATACAAAATCCAAGCATAAGAGATAGTCTCCTAGCAGCAGCTTCTCCTCCTCCACTAGTGTGCCACTATCCAATGAGTGTATGAGTGAGAAAGTGAATGATCAAATAGAGTTCCTCCCGCACTCTATTTATAGATGACTTGACTTGCCTAATAACCTTACTAGGTCGACCTCAACTTAATCACATAATACAATGCTGACAAGGCCGATCCCACTAGGGTGGTCTAATAACCCTTTAACCCACATGACTTATACAAGGCCGACCCCATCAAGGTGGTCTAATAACCCATCAAGTATAAGTTACGACGCTTACAATATAAATGACGGCACTTCCGTATAGAGGAATAATAACATCTCTTTAAGAATACAATATACATATATGAAATACATTTCAATGTTACAAATATATCAACAGAGACCACCTGACCTATTTGTGCCCTGTACTTCCAGAAGTGCGAAGAGTGTGGTCCATAGTTCGAAAGTCTCTTGCTTCTGAGTAACTAGCCACTGCAAGTCATGCTGGGGGAAAGATGTCAACCAATGCTAGTCATGCTGATAGTAATGTTGTTGTAAATGAGTCTAAGCTTATAGGATGCAAGACAAAGTTCCCTTGTAAACTTTGTAAGGGATATCGCCTTACTCACCTGTGCCCTGCTACTCCATAGGTGCGGAGAGTGTGGTCCATGTCTGAAGGATCCTTTGCTCTTGAATTATCTATAGATTCCCAAATCCTGATCAACCTTTGGTTGATGAAGTGGTTTAACCGATGCAATCTTTGGTCAACCCCACTCTTCTTTTGGAGAGTGAAGCGATCAAATCGATGCAATCTTCGACCAATCCCATCAATCCTTCAGGGACTGATGCACCTGTCCCTGAAGTCTTCTTCATTTCCAATTCGGATGTTTCTGAAATGGGGGCCATGTCATCTGTGTCGGATGAACCCATACCAAGCTCTGGGATCATTTCCTTTTATTGGAATAGTCTAACTGGGCCTTGCGTTCCTTCTTCTTCACCTTTCCAGATAAACGTTGATATTAGCAACCATGTGGTTCACCGATTTATTATAGATGAAGGATTCTCTGTTATAATATTATCCCCTTATGCTTGGAGAGATTTAGGTTTGCCTAACCTTATTACAGCTGTTAATTGACCGTTGACCATCAATAAAAGACCTAGTGAACCGTTGGGATTCCTCCCTCAGGTACCTGTTATTTTGAGTGGAAAAATAGACTTAGTTGATTTTATGGTTTTAAAGGACCCTATGGATTTTGATATGATCCTCAGGTGTGATTATGTATATGCTATGCAGGTTGTGGTGTCTACACTCTTTTGTGTGATGCATTTTCCTCACAATGAAAGCATTGTCACTATCAATCAACTTACATTTGTTGATCCCTCTTATTACCCAACTATAGACCAAGTATGTCCCTTGTCAGTAGGCACTACCATGTCACAGTCAAATTAGGTGGCATATTGTTCTTTGAGTCCAATTACAACTGAGAAGAATCCTTTGAATTCATGCTTACCTTCTCAGGATTGGGTCCTGGCAATTGACTAGGTGATGACTCCCTCTGAATGTTTAGATATGTGTTCCATCTGGGATAATATACTTCCCTCTGATGAAGTTTTCCTAGAGTCTATAATGCAGTCTGCCATTTCATTTGGACATTGACCCACCAACGAGCTTTCTTCCATCTTCAGTTTGAGCTCGTTAAAAACAACAAGGAAGTTACGAGCATTTTTCTTTATCTCCTTTGAGCTTGTTAAAAACAGTAAGGAGGTCACAAGTTTACTTTTTCGGGCTCGTTAAAACTTTACGAAAAATATTTTTATAGAGTTCCTTCACGCTCTTGTTTGACTCTTTAAATATGACAAGATCGCCGAGTATAGTTGTCCTTTCAAACTCATTAAAGGATTTGAAGCGACATCCACTTAGGTATAAGTTTACCCATTTTCTGGACCTTTGTGGATCATTTACGAAAAATGTATACTCTAGTCATACGTGGCTAGAAGAGTTCTTCTCTCATTGTTTTAAAAATTTTCGGGGGAGGAGACTAACTGTACGAAATAGGACCTTTTGGAGCCTTCTTTAGGGTTTTCAGGCTCTCGAAACATGAAAATACCAAGCGAGCAATCACCTACTCAGGCTCGATGTGAAATCCACAAGAGGGTCTATAGAGGATTGTTTAAGTTTTTCAGACTCTATAAACAGGAAAACACCGACGAGCATTAACCTACTTAGGCTCGATATTAAAATCCACGAGTAGGTGTATGGAGTTATTGTTTAAGTTCTTCAGACTCCTTAAAATTGAAAACACCGGCAATCAAGAACAGATCTCGGATCGATATTAAAATCCATAGATCAGTACTATAGAGTATTCATCTATCTCTTCTTCGAACTCTTTAAAAAATGAAGAAGGTATTGAGTCTTCCTCCCATGAGCTCGTTAAAATTTTTACATGGTTGGACCTATTGAGTTTTCTATTTTTCTTGGACTCATTAAAACAACAAGAAGAACATTCTTTTACCAAAAAAAATAAGGGATAAGAAGGGTATATCACATATTTTCCAAATTCAAAGGCAGTTAAATCAACCCTATCCTTGAACACAACACCTACTTGAGTCTTTCATGTCAGTTGGGTTTTAGTTTTTGGCCTTAGGGTGAACCTGATCTCTGAGTTTTTACTCCCTTGGTTGGCTATTCTTCCAGCCATATGGAGGGTCTGTTAATGTCTCCTACATTGCAGGATTATATCACTTCCCCTTCATGTTAAAATCTGCCTATGTCACTTTGTGTCATGCTCACTGTTCAAGGATACAGCCTATGTCCGCCATTCTGCAGTTTACCTTGACTTCATGTATCAGCCATCCTGGTGTCAGTTTGTTTCATCTTTTTACTTGTCCTACTCCACATCAGCTCATACCTGTGAGTGTTCCTCATGTTTGGATGATGGAGGATGCATTAAGGCCTCCCTTCCAACGGATTTCTTCCCATCGACTTCAGCTCATTATGCTCTGGGAACAAAGTTTTGAGTTTCGGTTAGTACCTTGGCGATTGTAGTCATCAATGGCAGTTTCCCTCGCTGTTGAATAAATGGGAATACATCAATGTCTCTTATTCAACATGTTCCTCAAGTGTTTGACTTCAAGTCCACTTATTCACACTTGTTGGAATGTACTAGGTACCTTGGGCCCCATTGTCATTATCGATGAAAGCCCTCGCGTTTTTTAACGGTATACATTAATGATCGGTAATCAAACAATACCCCCCATGTTTGACCTCAGCTCATTTATTTGCATGGTTAGGGTTTGTACGTTGGGTTGTTTTGGATGAAGACCTTGGGATCACGATAGCATCACCATATTTATGTTATCACTCAAGCTGTGCAAGACTGAGCCTTACTCATTTTGGCTCTTTATGAGACATAGATCTAGCTTGTTGTTATGGCTATGATCTCTCTTTTGACATGGATCTATGCTTGTATTTCAGTGGCCATGCTCTATATATGCATCTCCTAGTTATGTATCGTAGATCATGCTACACATTTATATGATGTCAAGATTGTAATTGCTCGCTGACCTTGATTGTTGTTTTAGGTGTCTTTGTGACTTTGTTATGCGGTTTCTTGCTCCTCTTTTGACTTGGAATTATAATGTATTTCGGCCATAATTTCCCTCTGACCTCACACATTGGGGGGCATCTGTTATAGGTCAAATCTTCACTTCTTCGTCCGTGATCACATTACGCTGTCAATCACACAAAAATACAACATGGATTGAAGAGCTAGGTTGAACTAGATGAGGTATGGACTGGGACTACCCTCTTAAGTTGAGAAAAATATTGTTTTCACTGACTTTTTGACATGTGCGCTACTCTATGGGTAGTAAACCAGTGCACATCTACTAGTATGCCCTACTTTACTCAAGTGAAACTAGCACACACCTAGAAAATTGTTGCAAATGTTTGTTGCAAAGCATGAAAGTTGCACACTGTGCGGTACTCTTATTGTGTGAAACTCACGCACATCTTAAGATGAAGTCAAAAAATATATTAAATTTATGAATTGGGATTAGTTGAAGTTGGTTCTGCAACTTCTCCAACCTCCCAATTCAACCACCTCTCGATTCCAACTGCCTACCTTGTCCCATAAATACAAGGAGGATCCATGAGAGAGGAAGGAGAAGAAAAGATTTAAGGATTGTTACGCTGGAGGAAATTCCCAAGTCATTGTGAAGAGTAGGATCCTAGGACTCAGTTGCAGAAACATCTCGACACGTCAGGTATATTGTACTGATTTCATGTTTCTTTGACAATAAAAAGGTCGAAATACCCTTCCTGCCCCAAATCGAATGTCTACTAGATTGCATATTCATTTGGATTAATATCTGATTATTGTTGATGTTAAATTACTTTTTGATTTCATCATATTTATATATAGTCAAGATACACTGAGGAAGGTATCCTTTTTATTGTAGGTTCATCAAACGGGAGATCAAGTGAAAGCTAGGACTAGCCGTCGGTTAAAGGTATGTCTTTTGATATCCTGATCTCTTTCATTTGTAAGAACTACTTGTAATGCAATTCATGTATTTACCTGTCAACCCCGCCCAGTTGGTAGTGTCTCTCCTCACTATAGGGTAATAATCCCGAACAACAATTTTTTTTATAACTCAAGTGCAAACAGAACCTTCATGTGCTAAGTATTATTTTCATAATAGTTCTAGATTACAAGAAGGGTCAGTCATTCCTTTTTTTGTTCACCATTCTGGATATAGGTGAATTTCTGGATGACTATTTGTAGGTTCATTAGTTTTACAATTATCCACTAAATGAAGGGGTTGTCGATCCTTTCTCTCCATGATATGCTTGATATTTGGAGGATATAAGAAACGGTGCCGAAACCTTCTGGGGTTTACTATTTTTACTAATCCTACAATGTAGGAATGGTAAATCGTTCATTCTTTTGTTCACCATTCGAGATATAGCTGAATTGTCATCCTAGACTTTGTAGATTAAATATTTGTACATTTCTCTCTTAAATGAAGGGTCGGTCGACCCTCCTTATGCTTAGTATTCTTCCAGTGTTCATCATTATGGATATACATGAATTGATGGCCTAGCCTTCGTAGGTTGAATACTTTTACAATTCTATCATAAATGAAAGGGGGAGAGACCCTTCTTCTTCCTAGAATAATTTTCATAATAGTTCTAGACTGCAAGAAGGGTCGGTGGATCCTTCTTGTTTTCACCATTTTGGATATAGGTGAAATGTTGGATATAGGTGTTCACAATTCTGTACTAAATGAAGGGGCGACCGATCCTTCTTGTTGGATGTCAGAAGTTGGGACATATATTTTTTATATGTTATAACTTAGTTAATGTGCGGATCCCTGCTATTTATAGTGGAATTCAGAAGTCAGGAATTGTCGTCCTAGCCTTTGTAGATTAAATATTTTTACATTCTCTCATAAATGAAGGGTCGTCCAACCCATATTGTGCTCAATAATCTTCCAGTGTTCACCATTCTAGATATACAAGAATTGAAGGCCTAGAATTCATAGGTTGAATATTTTTACAATTCCCTCATAAATGAAGGGGCGAACGACCCGTCTTCTGCCCAGTATTCTTTTAATAATAGTTCTAGACTGCAAGAAGGGTCAGTCGATCCTTATTGTGTTCACCATTCTGGATATAGGTGAATTGCAGGATATAGGTGTTCACAATTATCTACTAAACAAAGGGGAAACCAATCCTTCTTGTCGGAAAACATAAGTAGGGACAAACATTTTTATAGGTTATAACTTCATTGATGTCCGGATCCCTACTATTTACAATGGAAGTCAGAAATCGAGAATTGTCGGCCTAAGCTTCGTAGATTAAATATTTTTAGATTTTTATCGTAAATGAAGGGTCTATCGACCCTTCTTGTGCTCAGTATTCTTCCAGTGTTCACCATTTTGGATATACATGAATTGATGGCCTGGCCTTTGTAGGTTGAATATTTTTACGATTCCCTCGCAAATGAAGGGGTAGCCGACCTTTATTCTACCAAATATTCCTTTCACAATATTTCTAGACTGCAAGAAGTGTCGGTCAATCCTTATTATGTTCACCATTTTGGATATAGGTGAATTGCTGGATATAGGTGTTCACAATTATCTACTAAACGAAGGGGCAACCAATCGTTCTTGTTGGAAAACAGAAGTTGGGAATTTTGTTTTTATATGTTATAACTTAGATGATGTCTTGATCCCTACTATTTACAGCAGAAGTTAGAAGTCGGGAATTCTCGGCCTAACATTCGTAGATTAAATATTGTTACATTTATCTCCTAAATGAAGGGTCAGTTGACCCTTCTTCTGTTCAGTATTCTTCCAGTGTTGAACATTCTTGATATTGATTAATTGATGGCCTAACCTTCGTAGGTTGAATATTTTTACAATTCTCTCATAAATGAAGGGGGACCGACCCTTGTTATGCCCAGTATTCTTTTCATAATAGTTCTATACTACAAGAAGGGTCAATAGATCCTTCTTCTATTCACCATTCTAGATATAGGTGAATTGCTAGATATAGGTGTTAACAATTCTCTACTAAATGAAGGGGGCGGGCGATCCTTTCTCTTCATGATATTCTTGGAATTTCGACGATATAAGAAGGGGTTCCTGATCCTTCTGGTGTTTACTATACCTACTAATCCTACAATACAAGAAGGGTTGTCTATTTATTCTTCTATTTCCTCTCATAAATGAAGGGTCAACCAACCCTTCTTGTTGGAAGTCGGAAGTCGGAAGTCGGGCAATTTTTTTTATATCTTATCTAATGGTCACTCATAATGGCTCACCTTTTTAAAACAATGGCCATATATTTAGTTATAACATACAGTTTATAAAAATATTTGAATAAAAAACAAAATCCATTGGGTATGGAGTCAACACACGCATTGCTAAAAATTATTTAAGAGCTCGGTGGTGGGATAAATATTTCACAGAGGAAAATTAGGTATCATTTGTCCAGACAAATAGCAATTTTAGAAATGATAGAATATTAAAGAAAACAATCCATTAATAACATAGGGCATCTAAATTGGATGAATTCTGCATAAACTTGGAAGAAAGAACATTGACAATATTTAAATGTGTGAATCAGAGCATATAAGATGAATTATCACATAGTTTAGTCAAATATGAGGCAAATAGATAAGATGGTGTAACAAGAAATACATTCACAAAAGAGAAATTAACAGACTGAAGAAAGTGACAACATATGAATTTATGTTTCTGATAGACCTGTACTTATGCTCTTCATTAAAGTCTTCAAAAAATATTACATCACTGTATTTTATGCTCTTAGATCCAACCCCGATTAATTTGTAAAATAAAAATTTATACAAAATGTTCTTTGAATAAACCCTATCTGATTCTTCGCTAATAATAGAAATTTCAAAGAAATCTCTAAACTTCAGGAACATTTGTTTTGTTGTTGACCAAGATGGTATAGTGTTTCTTTGATTTGGGCTGATGTAACACTTGGGAAGTTAACAAAAAAAACTCAACTTCATTACAAATTAAGACACCTGAATATTCATTCTTGATATAACCGGTATTTTGTTTTCCCAAATTTTTCGACAATTTTCCATTGCTCTTGATTTGGGATTTCATAATCCATAATTTATTTCACTATCACCTCCAATTATATGGATGATGCGTAACATGCAGCTGGCAGATCCTTCTTAATCATTAGAAATTGATCAAATATTTCAAAATCATCGATCAATTTATCAATTATTGTCTTTCCAGTCAATGCTTTGACCAAACCTTCAAATTTCGAGTGATCCATACAAGCTTGTACTATCAAAATGTGATAATTTTCTTGATTCATTAATTTTCCATCATCACTCCAAAAAGAAGGTAGGCCATTTTAAAAAATCCCTAGAAATAATTTCATAAAATTTTGAACTTCAAGGAGCACTAATTGTGCTTTGTCTTGTACTTCATTAACACAATCACACTTATTAATAATTCTTCTTGCACAAATGATGATTGTTGGTATGTCTTTGATTCCAAAACACTGCATATCTAATTTAGTTAGAGTGTTTAAAAAATGGATTGTATTGTGATTTTTTTTCAAGGCCTTTTGCGTAATGTCTCATTTTCCACGTTACACCTCTAGAGAGCTATGTTTGCTATAGCATCTTTATCTTCCATAAAATTCAAATGTGACTAGAATTTGGTGACTTCCACTGATATTGCATCCCATATAAGGTGTTTAGCTACTTGTAATGGAATCTTACCTATCAATCGATCTTTTAATTCATCAACTTTCTTTTGCAATTGTTTTCTATCACTCAAATATTTTTTCATTTCTTCAGAATTTTGACTTAGTTCCTATTTCAACTTTTGGTTTTCTGCTTTCAACTCTTCTATCTCTACATCTTTTAGAATAATTTGTGACATAGCACTTTTCATTCACTATGTGGACGAATTATCCATTTCTCCTTCATCCGTACATAGAGATTGATGCATTGGCTTCTTTGGCACTTGCATGGTTTCAATCTGATTGGTATTTAACACTGAAAATTGTGACAGCAATTCAATCCTTTCTTTTCCCAAGCATTCTTTTCATCTTGTAATTTTAACATTTTATCTTTTTGATCCAACATTTCTTGATATATGGATTCCTTTTCTTGTTGTAATGATGTCAACTCTAGAGATTGCACATGTTGACTACTTGGCACCTTCAATTTTTTCTTGAGCATTTGAATGGTATTTTATTTTTCATCAAGGAGCCTTTTGGTGCACTGAGTGTTCCCTGGCTCAGCTCCCATAGTCACAAGGTCCATTTGTATTCTTTTAATCTGGACCAAATTTGCTTTATTTTCTTCCTTCTCTTGCCTCAATTGACTCTCCAACTTTGATATCACAAACTGCAATTTATAAAATTTTAAAGTACATTGTAATAAATAAGAATACATGACATATCTTGTTTGTCTATGCAATTGAATCTTATTGGGTATATTAATCTCATCAATATTAACTTCTGTTTCATAAACTTTCTCATTGTTCAACACTGCAAACCTTATAGTGTTTCTTTCTGGATCTTTAACTATAAGAAGGGAAACTTTTTGTTCATGTCAGCTTTCTTACTTGAGGGAACAATTTTTGAGTTTTTTTCAAAGACGGCTTCTTCTTTTCTATATATTGTGAAAGGAAATCAAATATGGACATATACTGAGAGTTACTTCTAGTTTCCTTTATTTCTGAAAAATAATATTGTTGCATATTTACAAGTGGTTGCGAAATCAAAGTAGTTTTTTTTGGAACAATTAAATCTCGTTCCTCCGTACTAATAATTTCCTTCTTTTGTTCCACTTCTGATTTCTTGCTTGAAAGTTCTTCATCGAATTCCATAGTATCAACTTCTGAAATAGTTCTCTTATTGGTAATATCAGATTTAGCTGGTGTCTGAACCAACATTTCCAAATTGCTTGGTTGTTCCATATTCACTTCTTTCTTATCTTGTTCAAATTTGAATAAATTTAACATTTCTTTTAATCCTTCAATTGTTCAATGATCAAAATCCTTTTTTCTATTTTGCTATCTCCTCTGTGATATAATTTGACGAGGATCATAATTAATCCTTTCAACCTCTTGGAAATCCATGATCTTCAATAATTTTTCTACTATAGATAGGGTTACCTTAGTCTAAATGATGAATGGACCAACTTTAAGAGGGAATTTCACATTTGATGATATTTTGAAAACATTGAAATGTTCTTCTTTTGAATGCAACGTTTGTCTATTAAATTCTAAGGAAAAAACCATTGGTGTTAAAAAGGTTGGCAACAGATATGGTTCTCTAGTAAAACCATACACTCTAATTATAGTATGTTCTTTATACAAGAACCAATGACCTGTCTGGCCTTCTAGTGTAGGCTGCAACATTTATTTCATTTCTTCTAACACTTGAGGAAGTTCAAAATTAAAAATAATTTTGTAAACTTCTGCCATGGTTGTATTGGTGAACTCAAACATATTGATCTGTTTAGGAAGGTCATGAGAAAAGATGGTACCATGAAACTTCAATTCAGAAATATTTGAACACAATAACAGATTCAGGAGATATGACGGATATATGAAATGTTTCAACTTGTGGAAATTTACCAACTTGACATGAATTGCTTCATATAGGAATTCATCAAAATTAAAACAACATATTGGACCCGACTGTCACTTGGGTGAAATCGCTTGTAGAAGGAAACCTAACATAACTCCTGTGATTGACTTATCAATATCTAGACCTAAAATTTGACTCAGTAGGGACAAAAATAACTGGGTATCTCACTAAAATACATCAATACTCAAAGAGAAGGATAAGTTTTCATGCGACTGACCTTCTTTCAAGACTTGTAATAAAAAAAATTCTTTTTCTTCTGGACTGCAATTTCTATGAAACATTACCAAAGTTTTTTCGTTAAATGACTCAGGGCTTTTGGGAAATGTTTCAGGTAAACCTAGAACCTCACAGATAGTCTGCGCATTGAATCGACATAGAATTTTGGTTGTATTTACATTAACGATTAACCTTTCATCCTACGAATAGTTCGTCGCACACCAACCAACAAATTTAGGTAAGTGTAGGGCCTATTTAACACAAAATAATACAGAAAAGAACCAAAAACATTACATACATAATTTCCCTACGACTTAAACTCCATTAATTTCTATTTCGACTGCGAAATACTACCCACAAAAAAAACATGGTTGAAAATATCCCTTTCCCTGTCAACTACAAGATCCTCGTTTTCATCTAAACTTTCATTGAATGGAACAAGGTCTTCAATTTTCTCCATTTGGAAAACAAACTGTGAAAAGTGATGGTTTCGAGCTACCTATGAAGTGATCTTACGAATAGGAGAATGCTGGGGTTGATTGGTTCTTGCTAATGAATACATGTGACATGTTTTCGTCATCTTCTTCTCCTCCCAAAAAATATCAGCCAATGCATTTTTTAAAACTTCGAACAAACCTTTTATATAACATATTCTTAGGTGGTTTCTGAACTTGTGATGAGTGGTTTAAATCTTACCACTTTTCATAGCGGACTCCACCAACACTTGCCACATGGTAAGCGGTTTAATTTCCACTCCAACTTTCCAATTTTAACCATCGTGCACTTTCTATCACCTCAACCCCTTTCCATTGTCAATTTTCTTCTGGGTGGGTCTACATCACTATTCCACCACGGCTTTACATGTTCGCAAATTTTGGTGTGATTTTTTCAATTGTTTAGTGCCTTTTCCGTCTCCCCCCTTGGTAATTTGAGGCTCCTACGTGCATCTGAAGTTCTTGCATGCAATCATGAATCCCATGAAGTTGACTTGCAAAGAACAATGTTGATCTCGGAGGAATCAAATCCAACAAATCACACGCATTTCGTTGGGTTAACATGCACGAAGTTCAACCCAAGAATGTGACCCGAAATCCACTTTTCAAGTCCACCGTCGATCTTGTATGGGGTGATCCAACGATACAGGACAATTTCCCTGGGTTAAGTTGCTCTTAGAGTTTAAATCTCAGGATGTGATGTGAAATCTTTATGAAATCTAGATAAGCGCATGTTGAAGTCTACTGTTGACGTGGATTGACGAAGATCCAATGGTTTTGAATCATTTTACTGTTGAAATATGCTCGAGGGTTAATTAAAAGGATTGGATGTGAAATATTTGTAAATATTAGTTGACTGTTGGTTTGACATCCACTCTGTTGAACGAAGGTTTGGAAAAATTATATTTGGAGAACAATTTGGCCAAATTTCCAACTTTGGAGAATGCCAAAATCGGTTAACTATGCAAAATAGTAATTCCTTATTAATTAAAACAAGATTGAAAGACTATGAAGATCAATGATGAATCGATGCCATTGAAAGGATACAACATTTTTTATGAAGAGGCATGATTTTCCTAAAAAGACACAATGTTTCAAATAATAAATTTCTTTGAAAAGATATATAACCATACAAGTCAAATGTATGAAGAGGTGTCTCTGAAGTTTTTGTAATTGCATATCAGAAGAAAGAAAGAGGCCAGTGAGATCTAGATGAAGAATTACATAAGTTTCAGCTTCCATTGAAGATCTAAAAAACTGAAGCTACAACTATCACGTACCCACCCATTCAACCAATGCATGGCAGGGTACATGATGCCAAATTCAGGGCTTTCCCATG
This sequence comes from Larix kaempferi, assembly GCA_027924585.1. Taxonomy (NCBI): domain Eukaryota; kingdom Viridiplantae; phylum Streptophyta; class Pinopsida; order Pinales; family Pinaceae; genus Larix; species Larix kaempferi. Next base: position 8,761,871 of record BSBM01000350.1, on the reverse strand, counting down.
ATCTCATCCCACTAGTTAGATTCATATAAATAAAAAAAATGAATGTGCCGATGTAAAACAAATCAATTATGATGCACAACGAAATTAAGACATCGACACACATTACTCATGCATACAAAATATCAACAGTTATTGAATTACTATAGTGCAGAAGTAAATATAGAGGCATACAAACACTTATCTTCATTTTTCCAACTGCCCAAGCAACTAGCTATGTCGCTGCAACGTTCCACCCAGCCATAGGCTCTTCGATAGCTTATATTGATTCCGTCCGAAGGCCACCCCTGAGCTGGGCATGATTCCTTCAAGGAAAAGGGGACATTCACTCGATACCAACTATCACAACCAATTAATCATTCCATCTGAGCCAAGCCAGTCCATAGCTGGGTTATCAGGCTACAATTGAACCCCGGATTATCACACTCAAGCTCAAGCCCAAGCCATGGATACCCATACCCATACCCAACATACTCTTCTCTCACACAGTAAGCACAGATAGGGGCATGGATACACATTTTAGACAATGGGGTTTACAAATAAGATGGCCATGGGTTTTCCCCAAAAATGTTCCCAACCAAAAACGGATTTGTAGGATGGGCAAAACAACCACAGGGGGAAAAATGATTTCTCCCCAAATATCTCCACCTTCAATAGCCCAACACGGTCTCTATTGAACCCCTCCTTCAAATTCCCTTCTTCCCCACTGGCATACATCACAAAAACGCCCTTCTCTATTGGGAGAATGAAGAAAAACGCAGCCCCCATGCCTGGAAAACGCCCTAGGTAGTTCTAACTCGTGAGGAAGGAAAAGGGATGGTTGCATAAGGGCTTAGGGAGCAATTTCATGGCTCTCCTCTTTCCCAAGGAGACCAACACGTTTTTCCATGAAGGGTGGCTTTCCCATACCCGAATTTGGACAGCCATACCTCTCCATTCCCAAGGCATTAACTACCCCAACCAACTCTTGGGAGAAATCAATGGTTGGGTACAAAAGTCAACATGGGTAGTTGAGGGTTTGATGGTTCTCTCATTGACACTTGGATTGACTTGAGTGGCTCAAGGGTTTGAATGTTTTCCCTCCCAATTCCTTGTGAAATCATGCCCCCATCTCTTTGTTGCATTGCATAGCTAGTTGTGGGTATTTTTTATTAAAATGTATATTACATGATATTTGAATTTCCAATGTGCATTGCTAGCACGCAACCATATGCATCACTAAATCGATGGCGGGGCCTTGGCCTTGAGCTCCTCGCCATGATTTCATAACAATATTACATCATTTATAATGTTAATGCCATGGGGTCAAACTGGGGACATTACAACAACTATTATAAATCAGAGGGTGGTTGGGTGGTCTGGTTGTTTCCTCCTTCCAGTCATGGCTGGAGAATTAGGGTGTTGGGGAATCCTTGTATATTGAGTAGGAAGAAAACCATGGGTGTAGGTGCATCATTTCTATAGGGGAATAAGAATCTAGGAGATTATGTTCTCCATCAAGTTGGTGCTTGTAAAATGTTTTTGTATAAGATTAGCTTATTAATAAGAAAACTTTGATGGTTTTCTCTTTGAGGTTTCCATGATAAATCTGTGTGTTCAAATTGTTAATTGTCTTATTCATTCTACTTATGATTATTAACTTGTTCTTAATACTAATTGTTTATAAAAGGTTTGAAAAAGGAAGTATTGATTTGCCCCCCCCCACCTCTTAGTATTGTTGGATAAACCAACACCCGCCGCATAGCACCCTGGTCATCGGCTAGGGTACTGTGTAGTTGATGATCTAGAGCTTCTGCTTAATATTTTAAGCACTTGGGCCTATTGGCGTAAATTTTTAGGCTCCGTAAGGCTTACTTCCATCATACGATTTAAGCCTTCTTTGGACTCCAAACCTCATGAACTATTTACCCGATATTCTTAGGTACTTGGGAAAAAAATAGTGCTAACAATGGGGTCCCTTTGTGCAGAGATTTTGTACCTAGTCGCTGAGCTCTTTAGCTAATGAACACTTTCCAACTTTATCTTTCACATGATCATATATTCCATGCAAGATGATATCCATTTCCATTGTGTTATTATTTCGTAGCTCCTTCATGGATGCAGTTTTTTGTGCTATTTTTGGAGTGATGTAGCCATTTACAACAAATTTCTAGATTTCAAAACCTTGTACCTGTAAATGGAGTCTCATCCTTATAATCCAATGATCAAAATTTGATCCATAGAACAGGCAAAACCCATGTATAGAGTAAAGACTTTGATTTCCATCCATGTGCTCTAGATATCTTTGTTCTAACTATCAAACTCTCTTGAAGGAATTGCCTCTAATACCAATTGTTGGAAAATTATACTAAGAGGGGGGGGGAGAATAAGTATTTAGCACATTTTAACACTTTTAAACTTAAGTACAACATGTAACATTAACCATTAACAATCACCATCATAAAAAACCAATAGATAACATCATACACAATGCAAAAGAGATTTAACGTGAATCCTAAATGAAAACAAGAGAAAACCTATAATGCTTTTCTTATATAAAAATAACAAGATTTCATTCCTAGGAAGCAACCCAACACCAACTGGAAGGAGGAACCAACCCCTTAATTTACAAGATCCAACTTGAAGGAAGCTCCAACTCCTTGATTTACCAGCACCAACTGGAAGGAGGCTCTAAACCCCTAATTTATAGTCTCCAACTCCTCGGTTTACTAGCTCCAACTATAAGGAGGATACAAACCCATGGTTTTCATAAGTTCCAACCTATAGATATGACTACGGTCCTCAATAAACTCAAACTCAATAGTTTTACCAGCACCAATTGGAAGGAAGCCCTAACTCCCTAAGATCACAAGCACCAAACTAAAGGAGACTTCCATCTCCTATCCTTGCCCCATCTTTCCACCCTGATATGAATAAGAAGAACAATATTCCACTGCCATTGTATCACTGTTTCCATTGACCTATACCTGTATCTATGTCCTTGTACCTGTATCACTGTCCCTGTACCTATCTTATCATTGTCACAATCACAATCCATGTTTGTCCCAATGACACAGTCATTGTCTTTGTCACAATGCCAAAAAAACTATATTTGTCACAATGTCAACCTATACATGCCTCAAATATGTCCTCCAATAATGCCAACAACTTCTTTCAAGATATACTTTAGATGTATAGCAAGGCTAGAAATATTCTTGCAAAGAGTGTAATTAAATCTTGGAAATAATCACCAATAGACTTCATCTATTTTCACCTTCAAACCCTTACATCATAGACCTCATAGTACATTCCAAAACAGGGATCTCATTCCAATAACATTACCATGGAATATTTCAATACAATCACCAATAATATATCTGCTAGGATCATCATAGAATGTGCCAAGATAATTACCAAAATCATCATTAAGTATGTTGATCCAATGTGTTGACAAGTTTGTGATTCTGATATCGTATGAGAAAGTTATGCAAGATTTTTCCAACCTTCTTCTCTTGAATTTTCATTGTCTATGTCATTGTCAAAAACCCTAAAATTCAACAAGTATAGCTATTAACATGTAATGAATAAATATATGAAACTTTTACCACATATTCTTCAATATCTCTATGACATCTCCTCTAAGGGTCATTCTCTGAAACATCACGGACCCAAATTTATAGTGAAAATTCCAAACTAACTTGTTTAAAGATTATTTTTGAGTCATTTAAAATCCCTATCTTTCGAACTTCATATATTCAAAAAATATAGCGAACCAAGATCTGAAATTTCAACCATATGTTCTTCAAGATCTCTATTGCATCTCCTTCAAAGAGAACTATTTGAAACATTCTGGATCAAAACTTTTAAGGAAAATTCCAAATTGACATGTTTGAAGGTTATTCAAATTTAACCCTAAATTTCTGAGGTCATATCTTTGGAACTATAGAAAATCAACATCTGGAATTTTTACCACAGAAACTCACAAGTCTTGACATTTATCCATCCCATAAACATTTCACGGTCTGAAAATTCCAGATACAAAGATATACTAAAAATTCCAAGATGACATAAAGCAAAATAAAAAGTAGAAATCATCACAAGATTTCATCTTCCACTAGAATTTCGGCCTTCTTCACTACATCTTTCCCTAAAATTTGACCCTATACTCTTGTATCTAAGCTCTTCAATTTTGGATCATGATGAAGATGAAAATTTTCCTCTCATATTTATACTACTCTAAGAGCATGATTTAGCTTATTTTATAGTTACCCTTTAAGATCCTTTAGCTTTAGCTTGAGTAACTCTTGACCCTTGCTCGTGAACTTTAAAGTGAACAACAAAGTGCAAAGGTATTGATGATCAAGAGTCAGAGATAAATGAATTAAAAAGTAAAATTACCAAGATGTAACTAGATGTCCAGGGTGAATAATTGTTGAGAAGAACTAGAAAGATCCTCTGGGACAAAATATCAGTTGGAATGCTAGATATATGGGATTATTTTGATCTTATACAAGATGAGTTAGAGATGTATGAAACATGTCAAAAGGAAATCAAAGATGTTTGTTAACAATCAAATTGACACCCTTAGTCATGTGATATATGAAGCATATGTTTACCATGCACCTACAGTAGGAAGACATAACACAAGTTCATTCAGAGACGAATCCTCTCTAAGAAATGCATTAAAATGCATTAATTGTGCTTAAAATCATTCTAAGTGGTGCAAAAAGCCTAGAAACTATGGAAAAAAGGGGTTTCTAAAGTGAAAATGATCTAAAATCATGAAAGGGGATTATCCTGCACTCAAAAGAGAAGCCTAAGGCCCATTTCCCAATTCTATATAAGAAAGGCTTTGGGGCATGGTAAAAGGGAGATCAAAAGAGCAAAGGCATGCTGGAGAGATTCTGAAGGAGGATAAAGAGCTCAAATTCTTCAAAAGAAAGGGTGAAGGAAAGGGAAACTCATGGCAATGGAGGAAGGATTCATACCAAGATCATTGGTAAGGATGTACTTCTTCCTTGTTTTAATATGAATGGATTCAAGTTTCTACCATTTATGAGTTTGAATTTTTCTTATTATGTATGAGTTTAATTCTTAAATGGCTTTAGATCTTAATGAGTTTTGATGAATGAATATAGATTTTTAGAAACTTGTGATAATCCTTTCATTTGCTGACAAAGATAATCACCATTTCTTAGTAAGATAGATTGATATGTTGCATACCTAACTCCCTACATGCAAACAACTTCTTCTATTATCATATTGGCAACCATACTAGGGAAATACCTTAAGCACATTCAATATTTCAGACCTTTAGAATATGCTGATTGGAAACATTAATCAAACTTAAACCATACACATTTGGAAGCACCATACACACTTGAAAGATCCTTTCACACACATTTGCATTTGAAGAACACCTTGAACATCACATGATTGAGATAATTTGAGAGTAATTTCTTTCCAAAAAACAGAATTAAACTTTAATTAGTTGCATTTTGTTTTGGAGTTAGAATATTTTCATGCACAATTAGAGAGAGTTACACCTTTAGAGTTCAGTTTTCTTGAGATATATTGTATAAGAGGCACCGTATCCTCTTCACTTGCATCTTATGATGACCTTGTGAATGAGAAAGTGTATCTCTCTTGTAATAGTTTAGGAGTTCATTTTTTCTAAGCATCTTATATTGAGCCACCGTATCCTCTTCACTTGGGCCCTATGGTGATCTTGTGAATGAGAAAGTGGATCTCACTTCTAATAGAGTAAAATTTATTTTTGCATACAGTTTTTCGAGCCTGAGTATCCTCTTCACTTGGGCCTTATGGCGATCTTGTGAATGAGGAAGTGGATCTCAGGTGTAACAATTTAGAATTTAATTCAAAAGCATTCTAAAGGGCTCTGTGTATCCTCTTCACTTGGGCCTTATGGCGATCTTGTGAATGAGAAACAAGTATCCCCCGTGTAATAGAATTATATTCATGTTTACTTGAGATATCTATTTGGGTTACATTGGTATTTACACATCAATTATTATCCATATTTCAGGAAAAAAAAACTATGCATGAACATACAACATCTACTAGAAATTTTGCATGTCTAAAAGAAACTCATGAGCCTCTAACTCTTCCTTAATTTGGAATATTCATCGAATTAAAAGGTAGAGTACTGAGCATTTTGCATTGTTTGGTTCATTTTTCTGTTTTCGAGTCAAAACACCACCAATTTCATTTCCACTCATGAAACTAAGAAAAATACACTTAGAATTGGAGCTTAATCTAAAAATTGACAAACTTTTAATTTTCATATCACCAACAAGTTTAGGTTAGTGCCCTGGATTAGGTTTGGAGAGTTAACACTCTTGGGCTGCAAAACTTTGAAACTAGCATTGATTAAAGAGAGTAAATACATTAGTAGCAAAAAATGCTTGTCAAGAAAGCGCTTTTGAAACATGCATCAAGCACGAGGTCAATCTGAATAAGTAAGGGTGGTTCCCCCTTCTTGCTTATTGTTAAATTTTCAGAATTTACTTCAATCTGATCTAGGATCTTAACTGAGAGAACAACATGTACAGCATATCTACAGCATATCAATCATGGATACAATAATGCAAGCACACAAGAGACACAAAGATTTACTTGGGGAAAACCATAAAGGTGAAAAACCCCAATAACTTCCTCAAAGATAGATAGAGCAGTGATACAACCAACCAAGAGAGATAGTCATAACCTAGCAGCAGATCCTCCTCCTCCATAAGTGTGCCACTCCTCCTTGAGTGCATGTGTGAGAAGTGAGTGAGTAAATAGAGTGCCTCCCGCACTCTATTTATACTTGAATTGACTTGCCTTTTTACCTAACTCATGTAGGCTCGAACTTAACCACATAACATAATGCTGACTGGGCCGACCCCCTAATAGGGTGGTCTAATAACCCTTCGACCCACATGGCCAACCCCCAATAGGGTGGTCTAATAACCCTTCGACCCACATGACTTATACAGGGCCGACCCCAACAAGGTGGTCTAATAACCCATCAAGTATAAGTTACGACACTTACAATATAAATGACGACACTTCCGTATAGAGGAATAATAACATCTCTATAGGAATACAATATACATATATGTAAAATACATTCTGAAGTTACATATACATCAACACTCCCTCTTAACTAGGAAGGTATTTCTCAGCACAGTTCTTCTAGCACAAGTCATCTTCTCTGGATCATCGTCACTGGATAATCGTCATCGAGACATCATCATCATCACTGCTGCTGCTATCTCAATCAATCTCTAAATCTACTCGTCATAGGAAGTTCTACAGAGCTAGTCCTTTTTCATACTGGATGTAGGCCCACCACCTGCAGGTCTTCATCATCGCTGGCCATACTGTGGAATCCTCAGGACTTATTACGTGCGTCACAAAACCTCGAAAGATCATCCCAGTCCGTTACGAGCACACGACTCTACCTATAGGATCTCCCAGGGCACAAATTACATGTGACCTCACCACAAAACCTCGAAAGAGAATCCCAGGACTGATTACGAGCACAAGGCTCAACCTATCGGATCTCCCAAGGCACAAATTACATGTGGTCACCACAAAACCTCGAAAGAGCATCCCAGGACTGATTACGAGCACACAGCTCAACCTATCGGATCTCCCAGGGCACAAATTACATGTGGTCATGGAAAAACCTCGAAAGAGCATTTCAGGATGTTACGGGTACACAACTCCGACCTGAAATCTCCCAGGGCACAAATTACATGCCATAGGACAAAACCTCGAAAGAGCATCTGCCAGATATCCCAGGGCACAAATTACATGCCATAGGAAAATCCTCGAAAGACTATCTGCAAATCTCCCAGGGCACAAATTATATGTCCTCCCAAGCAAAACCTCGAAAGAGCATTTGCCAGATGTCCCAGGGCACCGAATTACATGCCATAGGAAAAACCTCGAAAGACCATCTGCAAATCTCCCAGGGCACAAATTACATGCTTATCTGCACAACCTGATCCACGGCCACAGAGTATCAATATGATACTCACCATACATCATCCTGATGTATCCACGATCATCCTGATCATCATCACTGCAACGTCCTGCTGCATGTCATCTGGAGCAACATCCTGAAGCTCGTCATCTATGATCATCCTGATCATCACTGCAACATCCTGCTGCATGTCATCTGGAGAAACATCCTGAAGCTCATCATCTATGATCATCCTGATCATCACTGCAACATCCTGCTGCATGTCATCTGGAGCAACATCCTGAAGCTTATCATCTATGATCATCCTGATCATCACTGCATCTACCTGATGCATACCAAGTATCTACCTGATACATATCATCATACATGATCCTCCTGATCATCAATGTATCCACCTGATACAAATACAAATACATGATATATATCACCATACATGATCCACCTGATCATACAATGTATCCACCTGATACATATACAGATACATGGTCCAAGCATCCAACATGATGCATACATACATACATAAAATGATCCAACTGATCATATCCAGCATCCACATGATGCGTACATACATACATAAAATGATCCAACTGATCATATCCAGCATCCACATGATGCGTACATACATACATAAAATGATCCAACTGATCATATCCAGCATCCAACATGATGCGTACATACATACATAAAAATGATCCAACTGATCATATCCAGCATCCAACATGATGCGTACATACATACATAAAAATGATCCAACTGATCATATCCAAGCAGAAACCAGAACATCATCCTGATGCTCATCATTCAGCGCTTACATCCACAGCCATGTGAAGGATCCTCCTTCCAACATGCTTGGAATGGCTTCAGCAAATGTGTCCATTACTTCTTCCTCAAAGTGTCCTCGATCTGAAGAACGCCAAGCCTCTCTCTGAAGTACTCGAACTTCACTCTGGCTAGTGGCTTCGTCAGCACATCTGCAATCTGCTCGTCCGTCGTAACATACAGGAGCTTCACAGCTCCTCTCTGCACCATATCCCTGATATAGTGATATTTGATCTCTATGTGTTTCGACCTGTCATGAAACACTGGGTTCTCGGACAGCTTCACACAACTCTGGTTATCACAAAAGATACCAGTAGCCTCCAACGGAAGATCAAATAACTCAGACAGTAGCTTCCGTACCCATACTGCCTCACAACTAGCTGAACAGGCTGCAACATACTCTGCCTCAACTGTACTCAGTGCTACACAGGATTGCTTCCTGCTAAACCAAGAGATCACACCTGATCCCATACTGAAGCAACACCCAGATGTGCTCTTCCTCTCTACAGAACTGCCAGCCCAATCTGAATCAACATAACCCTGCAGGTTAAACTTTTGATTCGCCTCATACCTGAGCCCATAATCCACTGTACCCTTCAGGTACCTCAGAACATGCTTTACAGCAACCAGGTGAACACTTCTCGGATCCGTCAGGAACTGGCTCAATGTGTTCATAGCAAAGTAAATGTCTGGTCTCGTGTTCGTCAGGTACATCAAGGCCCCAATCATCTATCGATACATAGAGACATCAATCGGATCAGATGAAGCATCACATAGAAGCTTCAGATTTGATGCCATAGGTGTGGCCATGGCCTTGCAATCCATCATCCCGAACCTTTTCGGGATCTCTACTGCATACTTCCCTTGTCTAAGGAAGATTCCATCTGCACTCTGCCACACCTCCATGCCAAAAACAAATAGTGCATCATCCCCAAGTTCTTCATCTCGAACTCAGTAGTAAGCTTCCGCTGCGTGTTGGCAATCAATCTATTTTCACCTGTAAAAAATAGGTTATCTGTATACAAAAGTAGTATCACTGGATTGTCTTCCTCAACCTTGTAGTAAAGGTTGGAATCTGCTTTACTCTTGGTAAAGCCCAAGCTGGATAGAAAGCTGTCTATCCTACCATATCAAGTTCTGCACACATATATGACTACACCATGTTGTCTTGAAATCCATCTGGTGCATCTTCTATTTCATCACTTTTGTATTTCTCAATGCTACCATCTGCAATATGCTTGATCTGATAGTTCCATTTGGAAGTTATAACAAACTTCCCTTCTCATCTTGGGACTACATCCCAAACATTATTCTTCATGATCCACGGATCATGGCATTCCATTTCTTCATCCCAGATCCTGGGAACTTCAATATCTTCAATAGATGTCTTTGTTGCTGGAACAAATGTTGTAGTTCTTCTTTTGTAGGAGATGGCATATGATCTTTCCTACACAACAAGTTAAATTGCATGATTAGAAAACATCTCATAGTTTTCAGAACAAATTCTTACACATAAAGAAATATGTCATACAGTCATGCAATTATCTTAGCCAATGCTTCAATACAACATTTATCCATATTCCGTAACTTTCTAGATGCCTTCCAATCTCTACCAGAACATTGTTAAGAGTGTGCACAACTCCCAACATTTCAGCAAAGAGGTTTCATTCTAGATAAGTAGCAATGGAATGTTGTACAGTGCCACAGGCCACTTACCCATGTATATTAGTAGTATACTGTTCATCAATGCAACTATTCTAATATGCACAATACATATCCTAAGTCTAGGAACATGAGCATATACATAATTGAACAATTTTATTTAAACAAACAAATATGCAAGAAATTAAAATACTTATCTTTGTTTGTTCGTTGGGTGGACTCCCTCTGAGTCTTTGCTTCCTTACAGGAGCTGCTGGAGTCCTAATCTGAAGTAGCTTCTTCTACACCTTTCTGTTGTGGAAAGATGGTCAACTCCCTCTGAATATCTGCATCCTTGCAGAAACTACTGAAGTGTGTTCCTTTGCTTTCTTGCAGGAACAACTGGAGTGTGCTCCCTCTTGATCTCTGCTTCCTGGATTACCTGTCCTTGAACTTACATTCATCCTTGGTCCCTATGCATGCTTATTAGTATCATTATTTTGTTATCCTTGTGAACTCATATAAAATCATACATTCATTAGTATACTATTAAAACACAATAATCTCAAGCATGTATAGTCATGATCATTTCAAACAGAAATAATAAGCATTAGCATTCAAGGTTTATGTAGGATTCTTATGGTTAGTCAAATAATAAGAAACATAACATGTCTAAACCTGTAATTACTCAAACCTATGACTCTTCAGGTTAGTTGAATCATCAATCAAGATAAGAGATATAATATGCATAAAACCTGTGATTATTCAAACCTATACCTTCATGATTCTCCTGGTTAGTCATATCATCAATTATGGTAAGAAACATAATATGCATACAATCATGATTATTCAAACCTATGACTTCATGAATAATCATTATCAACAACAGTATAAGATCCTAACACAAGGTAGGATTCTATCTTGATATAGGAAAAAACATACCTGGATTAGCATGCTAGCTAGTTATGTCTAACATACTCACACGATGTCTTCTTGTTCTTCTTCAATGACTTGTGCTAGTAACCTGTATATCTCATAGGTCAACTATTACAAATCCAAGTTATACATACCTCGTAAATGGATCTTTTATGAGATCCATGACAATGGATGAATCCTTGTCTTCATGCCACCATGATCATACGTTCTTGAAGAAGAACATGATTTGTCTTTCTCGGTGTACCTTTCGTGCTAGTAGACATTATAAACCTCATACAACACCATAATGCATTAGTACAATCATAAGTGTCAACACCCTAATCAATGAATATTTTCTATTGTGCATTCATAGTTTTATTAAGGTGATATGACAAGTCTAAAATCAAGATTGTACTAACCGTAATAACATGAAGACAAACATACCATAAACTTAATCATGAACAAATCTCAAAACATACCTCGATGAGTCATACCTGTCGAGATCGCTTGTAATATTCTTATGTAAGGCTTTAGCCTCATCTCCCTCTGAAACAGGAACTTCTTCACTTATGCAGGTGACCAATCCATCTTCTTCTAGGTTTAACCCAATCCACTTGATTTGCAAGAACTGGACTTCGAGCTGGATATGGGTTTGTCAGAGAAACCCCAAAAATTCAAACTTTGAATTTCAAACTTCTGACAGGATAGAAATATGTGCCTTGATAAGTTGATCAAGCTGGTATATTCAGAATTTGAAAACTGCAAAGTTTCACTCCTCAATTTTTCCTTTGAAACTTCCGGATTCACTGGACGTGACCCTGAACTGGGGTTTGATGAATCCCACTCTTCTACCCAATCAAAATGTTTGATCCAAAGCTCTAAGCTTCTATTTTTCTGAGGAGCTTCCAGCTGTGGTCACAGATTTCAAAAATTCCCATTTTTATAGAAGCCCTAATTTTCCACTTTTCTGATCAAAGTCCCGAACTAGGGTCTAATAAAGCCCGACCTTCTGCCCAACCGAAAATTCTGATCTTGGTCTCTAAATTTCTATTTTGATGAGTAGCATCCAGCCATGGTCTCCGATTACAAAAATTCCAAATTTCTCTGAAGCCCTAAATTCCGGAAGCCATGAATGAAGGTACTAAAAAATAATTCTGTTTTGACATAAATATGTACCTGATTGTTTCTGGTGTAACTCCAAACTTTTCAATCCACAGGGTCTGAAAACGTTTCTTGAGCTAGCCTGACCTGTTATCTTTCCATCCTGACAGGTCTGACCTCAATTGGATTCTCTGAGAGAGAGTTATGTCAAATGTCGCAACGTGACCTGTTTTGGGATAAAACAGAAGAGAGAACTTGTACGGCGTGCCACGTGTCACTGTTTGAACTTCGGCCTCTGAAATTTTTTTTTGAGATATCTCAGCTTGTTATCTTTCCATACTGACAGGTCTGACCTCAATTGGACTCTCTGAGAGAGAGTTATGCCAAGTGTCGCAACATGACCTGTTTATGGGATAATACATGAGAGAGAACTTGTACGGTGTTCCACGTGTCACTGGTTCAACTTAGGCCTCTGAAAACGTTTTCTGAGATAGTACAGTCTGTGTACTACCTGTCACGTTTTACAAAATTTCATTTGGAGCTTCCTAGCCCAAGTTATGACCTTTTTCCCAAGGCCACCTAATTTTGACTCAGATCTGGAAGAGGCAGAAACCCTATATTGCACAGATCATAAATCACAAAGTACAACGAATTAGAGGTTTTCCTTTGGACACAAGGTACCTAGAGATTTAATCTTCATCCTGTAGAAATTTTAGATCCGAAAAATTCTCCAAAAAGGATTTATAGCGAAAGTTCTACGATGACTGGTTTTTGCTATATCAAGCCCTAGCATCGTAAGTGCAACAAGTGTCATACATGCTATATCATGCCTTCTTTCAGGCTAGCTCTGATACCATGTTAAATTTTCAGAATTTACTTCAATCTGATCTAGGATCTTAACTGAGAGAACAACATGTACAGCATATCTACAGCATATCAATCATGGAGACAATAATGCAAGCACACAAGAGACACAAAGATTTACTTGGGGAAAACCATAAAGGTGAAAAACCCCAATAACTTCCTCAAAGATAGATAGAGCAGTGATACAACCAACCAAGAGAGATAGCCATAACCTAGCAGCAGATCCTCCTCCTCCATAAGTGCGCCACTCCTCCTTGAGTGCATGTGTGAGAAGTAAGTGAGTAAATAGAGTGCCTCCCGCACTCTATTTATACTTGACTTGACTTGCCTTTTTACCTAACTCATGTAGGCTCGAACTTAACCACATAACATAATGCTGACTGGGCCGACCCCCTAATAGGGTGGTCTAATAACCCTTCGACCCACATGGCCAACCCCCAATAGGGTGGTCTAATAACCCTTCGACCCACATGACTTATACAGGGCCGACCCCAACAAGGTGGTCTAATAACCCATCAAGTATAAGTTACGACACTTACAATATAAATGACGACACTTCCGTATAGAGGAATAATAACATCTCAATAGGAATACAATATACATATATGTGAAATACATTCTGAAGTTACATATACATCAACACTTATTTAGTGGGACATGAGCTTATCAAGGGGATTCTATGTTCAGTGACAAGTCCTCAGGGTGACATCACTGTTTCTAGAGTTTCTAGTAATGAGAGTTGTCCTCGACTTACAACTGTTCCTCCCAACTATCGATTGTGAAGTGGTAACTTTAGTGGCTATTCTTAGGACATCACATAGTTTTTTGTGAGTGGGACACACTTACAATACCTGAGACATACTTTGCAACTTTTACTCCTTGGGAGGGTGATTGGTAAGGAACCAACGCTTGCACCCCTGGTGATTAAATTTTATTGTAGTTGTTTCTCATACCTTCACTGCTAGCAATTGTCTGAGGCCTAGCATCCCTCAACAACTACTAGTTTCAGAAGGCCCTCCAATACAGCTATTCACAGAGCTTCGGTTCTTTGGAAGAGTAATTTTGCTTGCTTGAAATCTCTAGGGAATTTTTACTAGGTGGACACTTTTCATTTTTTTTAGTCTAGAATGTCGTAGGATTGTTTGATTCAAACTATTATTTTAAACACATCCTTTTATCAACTTCTTAGAAGTGGATACTCTCCCAATCCGCCAGTCACGGTAGCAGTGAGGTGAGTCACCAGAAATTGAAGGCCCTGCTACATGGCAGAGATAGATAAAAAAACCACTTTCTAATGACTTGGAAATAGACTTGATTGTAAACTCAATTAATATTACTCGAGAAGAACAACATCAAATTAACAATGAGAATTCAACGTCAAATCATGAACTGAATATAGACATACTTGATAATCTTACTCTAGTTGAAATTGAAACATTGAAACATCACACACATGCTCACGAAATTCCTCCTTTGATGAGTCTTTCAGAACCAATTACACTTACTATCTGTGAGTCACTGGGTGATATCAAACCTCTTTTTGAAAGTTTGAACGACATGCACAAATCAACAAGGGACCCCATGGATTTCTCAAACATTGGTTTTCCATATGGATCGACTAATCAGGGTCAACACACACAAGCAATAAACCAAAGTCCTCATGGTATATGAAACACTTGTCTAAATTCTACTTTTGGGGGAAACCCTTCACCATGGAATGGTAATATTCCTGGAAAAAGCAATGAACCATGGAACATTTATGCCAATTGGGGCTATGCTCCTCAAATTAGTGGAAATGCCCCGGGGGTTATCCTCTGACTTATCCTAGCATAGTTCCTAGTGGCAATCCACCTATCAACACTATTCTACCATGGAGTGAGGAGGTTTCAGGAAGTATCCAATCTTCTTGGGGCCCACCTTCGCAAGGAGGAAGTCAACCTTGGAATGCTAATCTAAACCAAGGAAACATTCAATGGAGTGGTTCGATTCTAACTAGTAACCAATCTAATTGGGGCCCACCCCCACAAGGGGGAAATCCACCCATGAATCCTATCCAACAATGGAGTGATAATGTTCATTCCACCAAGTCATCAATCTCAATGGAACATACCCCCGCAAGGGGGCAATCCATTTGTTAATCCTATCCATCCATGGAATGGTAATGTTCCACCAAGTAACCAATCTCAATGGAATATACCCCTGCAAAGGGGAAATCCACCCTTTAATCATATCCCGCAATAGAATGGTAGTGTTCCACCAAATAACCAATCTCCATGGAACATACCCCCGTAAGGAGGCAATCCATACATGTAACCTAGTTCACAATGGACTGGGCAACATTTAGGAAGTAACCAATATTTTTGGATGCCACCTCCACAAAGAGGAATTCAACCTTGGAATGATTTTCAATACCAAGTTCAACCGCCATGGTGTGGTTTGGATCTAGGAAGTAACCAATATTCTTGGGCCCCACCTCTACAGGGAGGCAATCCACCCATTGGTCACATTTCAGGAAGTAGCCAAAATTCTTGGGGTCAATCTTCACAAAGGGGAAACCCACCTTGGAATTTTTATCACACCCAAGAACCACATCAATGGAGTGGTTAGGTTCTTGAAAGTAACCAATATTTTTCGGGCCTAACCTCACAAGGGGGAAATCCAACCATTAACCCCATTCCGCCATGGAGTGGTCAGGTTCTAGAAAATAACCAATCTTTTAGGAACCAACCTGCAAGACCTGCATTTGATCCAGCTAGGCTGCCACATGAACCTCATGTCAATGGTATGATGGATTCTTTCAACCATCTTGAACATATTACCCCACATCCGGGACAAGTTTCTATTCATAATTCGCAACACACAATTCTCCAAGCAATGCAAGAACCTGCTAATCATTCCAACAATTTTGACACCCTCACAGTCTCATCGATAGACCTTAGAGGAAAGAAGAAGTACAAGAGTAAGCGAAATGCTAACTCTAGGAACAAAGATGCACCAACTATGCTTCAATACGGTGGGAAACAACAACCCACTATTTTGACATCGGTACCCCCGCCAAGGGGAAACCAACCAACACCCCTACAAGAGGGCAATGATCCTAATGCCAATGTCTTCATGTGTGATCCTGGGATGAACATTCAAACAAGACTTGACTCTTATGATGTATCTCCTAGTACATCGGATCAATCCGAATCATAGCCAAGTGGTTATCTCTACATTGAGAAACCATCCATAGACTTATTACCATACCCCCCCAAAGGTGTGCTACGTAGAACAATGCATAATCCTAACACGTGAGCTACTTAGAACGGTAATGTTCTTGAGGACCTAGCTCAAGTACCATGTTCCATGTCAGCCTTGGAGGTATTGCAATATCATTCTGCGCAAAGAAAGGAACTATTGTCTACCATTAGTGCTGTTGATCCATCCAATGATACTTTGATCACATCAAACATAGACCATTTAATATGTAGGATCCTTCCCGAAGTTTTTTTTCAAATTAAAGTAATGAATCGTGGTAATAACATCTGTCTAACCATAGTGAATGAAGGGACCTCAACTTGTGTAACGTCATTTCCATGTTGGCAAGCATTTGGATCACCTCTATCTGTCGTAAAAATTGTTAGTTTTTCAGAATTTACTTCAATCTGATTTAGGATCTTAACTGAGAGAAAAACATGTACAACATATATACAGCATATCAATGATGGACACAATAATGCAAGCACACAAGAGACACCAAGTTTACTTGGGAAAAACCATAAAGGTGAAAAACCCCAATAACTTCCTCAGAGATAGATAGAGCAATGATACAACCCAAGCATAAGAGATAGACATCTCCTAGCAGCAGCTTCTCCTCCTCCACAAGTGCACCACTCTCCCAAGAGTGTGAGAGAGAATAGAATGATGAAATAGAGTGCCTCCCGCACTCTATTTATACTTGACTTGACTTGCCTAATAACCTTTACTAGGTCGGCCTTAACTTAACCACATAACATAATGCTGACTGGGCCAACACCTAATAGAGTGGTCTAATAACGCTTTGACCCACATGGCCGACCCCCAATAGGGTGGTCTAATAACCCTTCGACCCACATGACTTATACAGGGATGACCCCAAAAAGGTGGTCTAATAACCCATCAAGTATAAGTTACGACACTTACGATATAAATGATGACACTGTCGTATAGAGGAATAATAACATCTCTATAGGAATACAAACACTTCCGTATATAGGAATAATACCATCTCTATCGGAGTACAATATACATATACAAAATACATTCCGAAGTTACATATACATCAACAAAAATTTCAAACCAAGCTACTCAAATAGCTTTGGCGGATTCAGATCAAAATCTTCCCTTGATGGAGGAATACGATTCGGTTACCTAGCCCATTTG
The DNA here is from genome assembly GCA_027924585.1 of Larix kaempferi. NCBI lineage: Eukaryota > Viridiplantae > Streptophyta > Pinopsida > Pinales > Pinaceae > Larix > Larix kaempferi. The sequence continues at coordinate 8,744,158 of BSBM01000350.1, read as the reverse complement.
GGCTATGAGATCCCCCAACTCACATGACTTCTTGGATTACATTTTATCATCAAATGAAGATATCCCTGAATTTGTAAACATTTGGTTGTACCTACCTAAGGATATCTTTTGTGGGGCCACTGGGAGCACACTTGATATACATCTACCCAACTATAGGAGCATGATCTGCATGTTCCTCGATCTTATCTGGTATATTTGGAAACTTGCATATAGATTTAGGCCATCCCTTTGTGAAGATGCATTTGAACCTTTTGCAACCCAAACTTACCATAGGGTCGAACTTGTTGGAAATTGATGGCTCAGCCCTTCATATATGTATTTTCCACCATTTCGACAACAGAGACTACCAAATATGGGACACCCTGGTCAGCACCCCATTGCCATTTTGGTGCCCATGTTGAATTATTATCATAGGCCCGGGAGCCCTATTAGTCCCATCATGACTTGGAGTTTGAGACCACATATTTGTTCGGGTACACAGGGTACTCCCAAAATATTGAGCACCTAGAGCAACAACTTCACACAAACAGATCACAGATCAACACACCGATGTTTTGACGTGGATTAAACCCTCGTGAGGGAAACACTCCATGGCCCCGGCCAAATAACTTTTACAGGACAATTTATTATGCAAAGAAAGAAAGTTACAAATGAGCTTCTTATAATCGATCAACTAAACAATGACCCTGCATGCTCTTTAAATAGAGATCATGGACCAATCGGGTGTTAAGCCACAGATCAAGGTTAGGTATGATCTAAGAGAAGTTGAGCCATCGGATCACTCTATGTCTCAACTAATGCATACTAATGCATACTAAAGAAACACACTTTCCCTAATGGATATATTACACAAGTTGATCTTAATTAACTCCTAAGTGTCTAAATATCCTAACATCCCCCTTAAGAACAACTTGGGATAGGATTGAAGGATTTACAAAAGTGACACTATTAGGAGAAGGAAGGAGGCATTAGAGCCTATCCCCCCTTAATGACAAGTTCCTGAACTCCTAACACAGATCGAAGTTTAGAAAACTTCGCTTCTGTAAGAGACTTGGTGAAGATGTACGCAACTTGATCATCTGTAGGGAAAAAGAGCACTTCAAGAACACGATCATGAACAAGATTTCTGATGAAGTGCATATGTAGCTCAATGTGTTTGCTGCGTTGATGTATAACTGGAACTTTGGAAAGCTTGATGGCACTTTAATTGTCGCACCAAAGTGGAGTAGGTTGCTGCTGCTCGAATCCGAACTCTCAAAGGATCTGTCAAAGCCATAAAGCTTCCTGACTGGCATTAACTGCGACTCGATATTCTACTTCTACTGAAGAAAGAGAAAGAGCTTATTATTTCTTACAAGACCAAGTGATAGGTCCAGATCCCAGACTGAAAACATAACCTGCAGTAGACTTTCGATCATTAGGATCGTCGGCCCAATCTGAATTAGTGAAACCAACCAACAAAGGTTTTCCCTCTGTACTGTAATGAATCCCAAATTGAACTATACCTTGAATATATCGAAGTATTCTTTTAGCTTCTTTTCAGTGACTTTCATGAGGTGTTTGCATATAATGGGCAACACGACCAATGGCAAATGAAAGGTCAGGACGGGAATGCATCAAGTATAAGAGACTACCAACAAGCTGACGATACAAGGTGGCATCGACTTCAGGTGAAGTACAAGTGGCAGAAATTTTGACTCCAGACTGGAAGGGAGAAGGGGATGGTGTACAATATTCCATGTGAAAGCGACGAAGAAGGTCACAAGCATACTTAGAATCAGAAAGAAAAATTCTTTCTTTGGTTTGCAGGACTTGGAGACCAAGAAAATAATGCAAATGTCCTAAGTCTGACATTTCAAAATTTTGCTTAAGACTGGATTTCACATGGGTTATAAGATTAGGGTCACTACCCGTAAGAATAAGGTCATCAACATCTAGAACAAGTATGATGAGATGGTTTCCTACTTTCTTGGTATAGACATTCAGGTTAGAATAGCATCTAGAAAAACCAGTGTCAAGGAGAAAGTTATCCATTTTGGCATACCAAGCTCTAGGAGCTTGATTAAGGAAATATAAGGATTTCTTAAGGCAGTAGACAAGGCTAGAGTTGTTTTGAACATATCCAGAAGGTTGTTCCATGTAAATTTCCTCCTGTAAATCACCATGTAAGAAGGCAGACTTGACATCCATTTGATGGAATTCCCAGTTATGTAAGGCTGCAAGAGAAATAACAAGGCGGATGGAGTTCATTTTTGCGACAGGAGCAAAGGTTTCATTGTAGTCAATCCCTTCAACTTGGGAAAAATCTTTGTAAACTAACCTTGCTTAAGTCTTTCAACACTTCCATCTGATGCATACTTAGTTCTGTAGACCCATTTACATCTGACAAGTTTTCTTCCTTTTGGAACATGTACAAGATCGCAAGTATCGTTCTCCATTAAGGAACGGTATTCTTCATCCATAGCTGCATCCCAATCTGTATTTCCTGAAGCTTATGCAAAGGTTTCTGGATCATGATTCTTGGAAACTTGAGCCAAAAGAGAAGAGGCTCACTGAAACTGAGAACGTGTTCGACGTTGATCTCTAGGATCACCGGCAAGATCACTAACTGCTTCACATGTTGAACGGACCCATCGTGGAAGCACTTGTGTTGGTGCAACTGGAGGAACATGAGCAGGTGGAGGTGGATTTTCATCCTCACTATCATCATCATAAACTGGATTTGGAAACCTGTCAAGGAACTTGGAAGAAGAAGAAGAAGGCATAATCATCGATTCAAGCTCGCAGGCCAAAGATGGCACAATCGCTGAGTTAGGCTCGCAGGCCAAGATATTTTCATAAAATTTAACATCTCTTCTAATGATTACATCATGAGAATGTGGTTGAAGAAGTCTATAACCTTTTACATCTTCAAAATATCCAACAAATATGCACTTTTCACTTTTAGGCTGCAATGCTTTCCGTTTTTCATCTGGAATGTGAGCCCATGCTTCACTACCAACCACACGGAAGTGACTTACATTAGGTTTAGTTTTACTCCATGCTTCTTCTGGTGTGATACCATGTAAAGCTTTAGTGGGGGTGCGATTAACTATGTAATTTGCACAATTAATGGCTTCAGCTCAAAATTGAAGACTTAGTCCTTTAGATTGGATCATACAATTAGCCATTTCTTTTAAAGTGAGGTTCTTCCTTTTAGCTACACCATTTTGTTGTGGTGTATATGAAATAGTGTGTTGTTATTGGATGCTGTGTTCAGTGCAAAAAGTAGTGAATGTTTTGTTAACATATTCTCCTCCATTGTCAGATCTTAACTTAATAATTTGATGACCAGATTGTTTTTCAACAAGGGCGTTGTAGGCCAAGAACATGTTAAATACTTCGTTCTTAAGTTTTAGGAAATAAACCCAAGTGCATCTAGTGTAATCATCAATGAAGGTTAAGAAATATTTGAAACCAGAAAAGGAAGCAGATGGAAGAGGACCACACAAGTCACTATGCACAAGCTTCAAGGGAACCGAGGCATGCCAAGAGGCACATTTGTCAAAACTGCCCCGATAATGTTTTCCGAGTACACAACCAGAACAAACACCATCCATGCAAGATACCATTGGAAGACTATCACCATATTGTCTTTACATAGTTGTTGCAATGAGTGATAGTTTAAGTGACCAAATCACTCATGCCAAAGTTTGCTCAAGTTATCACTATGAGCAACAAAAACTAAAGGAAAAGGTGATGACCCAAAGTTATTAAACTTATACAACCTGGTAATATCATCAACAATTCCAGTAGCTAGGACCTATTAAGGATCTTTAAAATCCTTGATTACAACTTGGTGAGGTGTAAACGTCATAGTTTTACCTTCACCATAATGAGTGATTTGATAGACTGATAACAAATTGCAGGAAATTGTTGGAACACATAGTACATCACTGAAATGACCATTATCTACTGGAACTGTTCCAGCTCCTACAACACTTAGAGATCTATCATCACCAACAAATATTTTTTTGGTGTTACATTCATGCATAGTAGAAAAGATGGCTTGATCCTTAGCCATATGATAAGATGCTCAAGAATCAATTAGCCATTCATTTGAAGTAGAAGAAGAAGATGCATTATAAAAATAACCAGAAGCACAAAGTGCATGTTCATGAAAGGTAGATTCTGAAGGCAAATCTAGGCTGATGTGGTAATTCTTCATTGCTACTTCTAAGGCTGCCATCTTCTTGAAACACTTATATTCATCAAGATTATCTTTCCCGCAATAGTTGCAATGACACTCAGTCTTTTTTCCTTTTGGCTTGGATCCTTTGTCATTTTTTAAAGAAGGAGATGACTGAGAGGGTTTGGGACCCTTGTTGGACTTATTACTACGAAAATTTTGTTTCTTGGGAGGCTTGGACTTTTCTTTCTGTTGGGACAATAAGGTTTTCCCAGATGTATCTGCATTGTTGATTATTACAAGATGGATGAGTTTATCTTGCTCTCTAATCAAGGAATCACAAAAGGATTCAAGACTAGGATCTTGATAGCTAGCTTCATTCAATGATTCTTTCATGGAGTAAAATGTAGATACAAAAATAGAATATCCAGGTCCAAGTTTGGAAAGAATATGATAAATGCATTGTTTGTCTTCCCTCTTAATCTTAGATTGAGCACATAAGATTTTAAGAGTTTTGTACTTAGCTCAATAATCTTGAATGCATGAAAAATCACTTGGATTTAAAGAAATCAACTCATTTTCGAGTTGATGACCTCGAACTTCATTGTGTTTGCCAAACACAGATTCCAACTTGTCCCAAGTAGCATCAGGTTCATCAATTCCAGGTATGTAGAATCACAAATCAATAGAGATTGACATCCCAATCAATCCACAAGCTTCGTCACATCTATTTTCCCATTTTATTTTCTTATCATCATCAGTGGGTTCTGTTTCTTTCCCTGAGGTAATTCTGAAAAGTCCCTCACTTCGTAGAACATCCTCCATATAATATTTCCATGAGAAATAGTTGGAACTGTTAAGTAGAATATCACAAGGGGCATCCATATTTGTAAGTTAATGGCTGTAAAAGTAGAAACCAATAGTGTGGATGTGAAGAGCTCGAAAAAATAGGCAGTTTAAAAAATTACGGCACTGAAAATTGACTTCGGATGATGAAGTTATATTTGAACAAAGAAACTGTTGAAGATGTCCTAAATAGTGACGTGGCAAATAGAAAATGACCAGCTAAAAAAAGGATACCCCTCTTCCCAAGATGAACCTTTTACAATCACTTTACAAGAAAGTTTCTTTAAGTGAATCACTTTTGTAAAATAATTCATTTCACTTTTACAATGATATTACTTTAAATAGTGCAACAATAAAAATGAACTTAAGTGACTCACTTTGTATTTGTATTTTTTATTATTTAAGTGAGATGCACTTTTACAATAAAGTAACCTGAAAATAGAAATTGCATGCATTTTGCCTTTTAAAAGTAACTTCCTAATACTTGAACTCAATACCTATTAAGGAATAAAGCAACTTTTAACCAAGTGAGCTAGATTAAAAGGTATGTAAAATATGGGAATGAGGGAGAGTGTTTTTTTTTTTTTTTAAACTCTAATCTTCTTGCTCTGTTTCCATGCTTGCCTTTTTTTTTCTACAAATCACTCCACAAACTGAAACAAAAAAAAATTTCCCACACTTGTGGGGTTAGATCTCATTAGCTTTCCCGGAAAGTCTACCTTTTCTCTCTGTTTCTGATTTGCCGAGATTGCACAAGGTACACGGCAAAGAGCATACGCAGGCGAGAAAAACCATTTCTCTTTCTGTTTCTGATTTGCCGAGATCGCTCAAGGTGCACGGCAAAGAGCATAAACAAACAGGGAAAGCAACAATCCAAAACCAAAAAAAATATAATAGTAAAAAATGATAAAATATGACATTTTTTTTTTCTTTTAAAACAAAAATTAAAAAAATGTGTCGCTGTAACATTATACCTTCAGATCGGATGAAATACGCGTTTCTGAAGCAACCGAGAACCATTTTCGATCAAATGAAGACTATTTCCCAATGGAAACGACACTCCAGACGCAATGGAACACCTCCCATAGCCCAGAAATGCACAAAAATGCCAGAACCAGAAAACCTTTCGAGTTTCGGCAACAACAGTTCAAGATCTAGATCATAACTGGAAGCGGTCCTTCATAAAATCTCTGATACCATGTTCGGGTACACATGGTACTCCCAAAATACCGAACACCTAGAGAAACCACTTCAGACAAACAGATCACAGATCAACACAATGATTTTTCGATGTGGTTTAAACCCTCGTGAGGGAAACACTCCATGGCCTCGTCCAAATAGCTTCTACGGGACAATTTATTATGCAAAGAAAAAAAGTTACAAAGGAGCTTCTCATAATCGATCAACTAAACAATGACCCTCCATGCTCTTTAAATCGAGATCATGGACCAATCGGGTGCTAAGCCACGGATCAAAGTTAGGTATGATCTAAGAGAAGTTGATTCGTCGGATCACTCTATGTCAGGAACATATCATGATTGTCGGATTAAGTATTTACAAATGCATACTAATGCATACTAAAGAAACACACTTTCTCTAACGGATATATTACACAAGTTGATCTTAAGTAACTCCTAAGTGTCTAAATATCCTAACACTATTTCTCTTTCATTCATTTCTAACCATATCCTGATGGGATCCCAATTTTTTGTCATTTTACATAAGCTTGCGTTAAAATATCCACTTGAACATCCATGCAAACTGCTTCATTTCATATTGCTTATGTTGCTTATTTTCCTGTATAGTCACTTTCTGTTACAAGATGCCTATAAACCATTGCTTATGTATATTTGACCCATACCCATGGAGGAAAATTTTTTAAGAGTGTACATAACTAGCTCGGCCCTTGTTTGCAATATGGATCTTTTCCTTGACTTGAACCATGCCCTTGAAACTTAGGTGCATGCCCTTGCGACACTCGTTTCCTCTAATGTATCATAGCATGCTTTATTCCTTTTTAAAGCTAATAAATAAAAAAGGTTAAAAAAATTGAAAACACAAAAATCCAAAAAGGGAGAGACTTAAATCACTTCATATTAGAAACTTCGAAAAACGGAAACAATCTGTCCTTGTCACCCTTGAAAATGGCAAATAATATTGTATCCGATGTCAGTACACCATCTGCATTTGCCTTAGGAAACTATACCAATATTTTTAACAGATATCCACCGATGGGTTATCCTTCCCGTCACCAATGGAGCTTTTGTTAATGCATTTGGAATTAGCAGATTTCATTAAGGTCAGTTACTCAAAGTCCTATGTTTCCAAGTGTCCATTCTGCGTCATGTTATGTGTTCAAGGGAAGTCCAAACCGAGTCGACCATTCCTCAAATATTCCTGACCAATCATGTCGGCCTTCCTTATGTCAGTATATAGTGTTGGATCTTGTAGTTCTACCAAATTACATCATACTATTGATCTTTGTTTCGTATCGGTTGATGTGGGATGCATCAATACCCTTCTTTCAATGGATCTATTCCTATCAACATCAAATCATTATCTAGGAAATGGATCTAGAAACCCAAGAGTACCTTGGATCTTGTAGTTATTAGTGGTAGGTTTCCTTGCAAATGACAGTGTGTATACATCAATGACCCTTGATTGTTTGATTCTACAAGTGTTGGAATTCAGAACATCTATTCACACTTGTTATTTTGTACTTAGTACCTTAGAGTCCATCATCATTATCGGTGGGCCTCTTCGCATCTGTTAACATTATACATCAATGACCGGTAATCAGATGGTGTTTTATTATGCTCGACATCAGATCACTTATTCGCATGATATAAAATTGTACTATCGTCATTTTGTATTGAAGACCTTGGGAAAAACAGTTGTATCACTCATCGATGCATTGCCCGAGTTGCCCAAGATTAAACTGCCATGTCAGAAGTTCAATAAAGACTTTGTTCTCGCACTCATCAAAGTGCATGTTTACATTTCCGAAAAATTTGCTTTTGACATGTATCCACTATGTATTGTACATGGCCATGCTTGTTTACTACTAAGCATGGGTATGCCCTCTTTAGGAAGATATTATATAATTGAGAAATTGCTAAGTTTTGTAGGTGTGCTCCTCAATCCTGCGCCTATGAGTTTTCCTTCCCTCGTCCTTGCTTTGAACGATAAAGAGTACCAGTGCAAAGAGTATTAGTATAAAGAGTATCAGTATACTGAGTATAAATTTCAGTAATGTATTTTGGCCCTTAGCTTTGCTTCGGACCTCACACATTAGGGGGCATTTATTAACAATCAAATTGACACCCTTAGTCATGTGACAGATGAAGCATATGTTTACCATGCACCTGCAGCAGGAAGACATGACACAAGTTCATTCAGAGACGAATCCTCTCTGAGAAATGCATTAAAATGCATTAATTGTGCTTAAAATCATTCCAAGTGGTGTAAAAATCCTAAAAACTATGGAAAAAGGGGTTTTTAAGTGAAAATGATCTAAAATCATGAAAGGGGATCATCCCAAATTCAAAACAGAAACCTAAGTCTCATTTCCCAATGTTATATAAGAAAGGATTTGAAGCATGGTAAAAGGGATATCAAAAGAGTAAAGGCATGCTGGAGAGATTCTGAAGGAGGAGAAAGAGCTCAAATTCTTCAAAAGAAATGGTGAAGGAAGGGAAGCTCATGGCAATGGAGGAAGGATTCACACCAAGATCATTGGTAAGGATGTACTTCTTCCTTGTTTTAATATGAATGCATTCAAGTTTCTACCATCTATGAGTTTGAATTTTTCTTATCATGTATAAATTTAATTCTTAAATGGCTTTATATCTTAATGGGTTTTGATGAATGGATATAGATTTTTAGAAACTTGTGATGATCCTTTCATTTGCTAACAAAGAAACTCACCATTTCTTAGTAAGATAGATTGATATGTTGCATATCTAACTCCCTACTTGCAAACAAGTTCTTCTATTATCAATGTTGAAAAGCGGCTTGGAGAAATGACTGAGTAGGATGTTGAAATAATAAATTTCCTGAATACTAGTATAACTAAGAAGCAATCAGAGGACTTGTAGTTTGAAAAAAAGACTCATATGATACATATATCCAATCAAATGATTACCAAAGAGATCTTGATGTTGATAACTCAAGACAAAGCTAAAGCATTGGCTGAAGAGATTATCAGATTCAAAGGTCTTTATAAAGAAAAGTGTTGCATTAGTCTTGGCTTACCTCATCCGTGGGATGGGAATGGTGATATGTATAAGAAGGATGAGTACAAATCCAATATATTCACTCAAAATATAGATGATGTTGCATAGTTTGATTATTTAGAAGGAATCATAATTGGTGATGCAACGATAGACAACTTGAGAGAAGAGTTTGAGATATGGATAAATCTTAAAACCACACTCAATTTAAAAATTAAATCCCATATCTTAAAAGAGGATTACTAATGTTGAAATAACATTAGAGTACTTAAGGGACCACCAATTCCCAATGGGTAATCTGTGGAATTCATTTCCAAAATGCATTTGCACTTTGTTATCCACTTTCAAGTTTCCAAAGGGATTCAAAGGAGTGAATTTTGTTAGTGTTAGTCCAAGAAGATAGTGCACAATAAGAATAAGTTATTTATTATTTGATTCAAACATTGTCTGGTCCACCATTACGCTACCCCTATGAGGAGAAGTTGGCCCTTACCGTTGTCTTCTCTGTTCAAAAGGTATGACACTACATTCTTATGAGTCAAACTATAGTTGTGGAAAAATCCAACCCCGTGGTCTATCTCTTGAGTCATCGCCTACTTCAAGGCCGTGTATATAAATGGGTCATTATCCTGCAAGAGTATGACTTGACATTTGTAACACCCAAGACTACCAAAGCCCTTGCCTTGGCACACCTCATGACTAATTTAACTACTTCGTCAGTGTCACCACCTATCATCACTAACTTTCTCGATGACCACTTGTTCACAATTTTTTCGAAAGAACCATGGTATGGTGATATCCTGGTATATTTACGAACACAAAATTTTCGCCCCAACCTCGACCATGATGATCGGCGTCGCATACACCGTCATTCTTCCCGATATATCCTTCTCGGCGATGTCCTTTATTGATGCGGTTTCGAACCATTTTATGTCGCTTCCTCACACATGATGAGGCTGAACAAGTTTTAAATTATTGTCATAGCAAAGCCTATGGTGGCGACTTCTCTCGAATGGCTACTACTCAAAAGGTCATCCGCTCTCGGTATTTCTAGCCACACATTTCACTGATTGCATCACAATAGTCAAACATTTCCGGAATTGCCAACTTTTTTCCCCCAAATCTAGAACCCCTCCTGCCCCTGTCCATACAGTCATCACTATTGGCCCTTTATGTAAGTGGGCCATTGATTTTATGGAGTGTAATCCCCCCTCGGTGAATGGACATAAATACATCATTGTGTCCATCGACTATTTCACTAAATGGGCTGAGGCCATGCCTACATTTAACTGCCAAGCTGAGACTACAGCACGCTTCTTTTTTAACCATGTCATTGCTTGGTTCAGAGTCCCCAAACAACTCGCATATGACCATGGAAAACACTTCGAAGACACTGTCTAGAAAGTGTTTTCCACCTTCTTGAAGTTTGACCACCAATACGCTTCATCCTGCTACCCCCAAGGGAATGGCCAAGTTGAGGCTATCAACAAGATCTTGAAGACCATTCTTCAATGAATAGTAAAGCAACACAAGTCCAATTGTCACCATATGTTATTTCCTTCACTTTGGTATTATTGTAGTTCCACCAAGACTACCACGAGTTTTACCCCTTTCCATTTGGTTCATGGGGTAGAGTTAGTCTTCCCCATTGAGTTCCAAATCCCTGCTTTACACATTGTTGTGGACCTTCTCCCGGATACCTCACCTCTTGAGAAACGCTTACTCCTCTTGGAACAAGCCAATGAATATCATTTGGTAGCTTTACAAATCATCAAGGCTTCTAAACACTGCTCCAAAGAAAATTATGACAAGCATTTCCACCCTCGTACCTTCCAAGAGGGCGACCTCGTACTTGTTTATGACCAAGCTAATGACAAGATCAGTAAAGGAAAATTTGAATCCATGTGGGAAGGCCCTTACATTGTCCAAACTTGTCTTGGAAAAGGGGCATACAACCTTACCGATTCAGAAGGCAATCCCTTAGCCAACCCTCAAAATGGGTTGTATCTCAAAAAAATTTACCCTTAGCACTTTTTCTGGACCCAATAGCCCATGATTGTACAGTTTTACAACATTTTTTGTTTTACACTTTTTTTTACATCCACAACCTTACACTTTGATTCCCTACATGACCATAGATGGATCTTGTTGCACCATTTTATGTCGGTTTTGCCGACGACACAAGTATATGGTCTCCAAACCTCACCTCTGCAACTTGGGAACTGTATTCCCCTTCACACGACTTGATCCACCTCGACAAAATGTGTATTGGTGATGCAACTAATAACCAGGATGAGTATGATGTTGTGATCGGTCTGCTAACTACTGCTCTTCACTTGGGTATAAGTCATATTCATGTGTTTCTCGACTCCCATCTCCTTGTCCCCCCGCAGAATGGCTCTCACCCCCTCAGCCACCATCGTAATGTGCCTCATCACAAGCCTCCACTCCTGTGGAGCATCATAGCAGATATCGATCAACTCCTAATCTAAATGGTGCCAGTTGTCCTCCAACACCCCATCAAGAAGGAGGTCAATCCCAACAGGAAATGTCTCCAACATCATCTAAGCACTTTGTTGTTGGTGCTACCTGCGCATGGGAGAGTATACTCCCTCCACCTGGACCCTCCATGCCTAGTATCCCCTTGGAGGCTGCAGTCCCACATCTACACAAAACAAGCACATCATCAGTCTCAGTTTCTTAAACATCGTCTAGCTACCATATATGCTATGAAATGATACAAAAACAAGATACTGTAGACTGAGTAAATACATACCATCTGGTGCCCATGCCTGACCAAGAGGTCTTGGTAGCTCTAGATCCCACCTGTAGTATATCCTATAATAAGGATAGTCCTCGATCACCATTGGGAGATGCATCCACTGAGTGAATAACTTCTTGGTAAAAAACCATCCCACCAGTCCTCTACCCCCACGAGTCGTCATCTCGCTCTATCGCCACATTCGCTGCTTAGTGGGCCCTCTGTCACACACTGATCTATGCATTCAAAGCTTCAACACTCACTCAAAGAAAAATGAACAAAGGAATGAGGGGAAACAGAAATCCCCTCCTCTATGGCTCACCTTGTTAATCTCATGCCAAAAAACCATCAAATACATCTAGACCCAACCAAAGAAGGTACACACCAAGACCTACTCCACCAACACTAGCTATCCCTCTAGGTGACTTCAACCCCAGTATACTAACTACCAATGCCGCTATAGCCCGTGTCTCTAGGCTCTCTATGTCATAGCGCAGAATCGCATTGCCATGCACACATGTTGTGGCATAACAATAACGCTCTAGAAAGTCCTCCATGGAAAAATCACTTCGCTTCCTCAACTGGGTGTCTAAAATCATGCCCAACTGTGGAAACCCCATTAAGAATTAGTACACATCCGCGATCAATATCTCTAGTCACTTCCCCTGTATCATTAATGCCCCCGCATTGACATCCCAAAACTCTACCAATCTGTTAAGTAGTAACTTTGTCGTGCACATTGGGGGCACCTTTGCAGACTTCAGCAACCCACAACTAGCTAGCATGTCTAGAACATCCTCATCATCCAGGATAGCCTCCAACAAGCTCCCAAGATCACGCTCTCTCCAACTCAGTCTTAACATCCTGTTAACCAGACAACAAAAAACCAATCAGTTCCATATTAACAAATACCTCGGTCTCCTATGAATTTCCACACCCAAACTTAGGAAAAACAGCTCATTCCAAAGCATAATTTTTTCCCTCATAGGTGTGCTCTGGAGCACATTTGTATCCGTGAAAATCATGCCCCTTGAGCGCACATGTGGGGCCCACAACTGTGCTCGAAGTGCACGTTTCCCAAGAAATGTCACGCTTGAGAGTGTGGCTATATCACCCACAGTAACACTCCAATAGTGCAATTGTACGGCCCAGATCCATGCCCCAAAGTGCATGATTTCCCTTGAAATTCATGCTCTAATGCTGTGGTGCCCAAGCAAATCTTGGCACGCCTCCCTAGAGGCCCAAATCCACACTAAAATGCATCAGAAACCTCAAAAATCACTTAAAGACTTACCTGTAAGTCACATAACTAGATTCCACCGGTCAGATTGAGATAAATCTGAAATTCCTCTTTTGGGCCCCTCCACACTCCTCTCAATTTGTGCAGTGAAAATGACATCTGGCAAGCGGGCCCCTTTGCTATTTATAACGTTTTTTTCCACATTCTTTTTTTGACCATTCAAGAGTCATATGACCTCCTTTTTTCGCATCGTTTGCACCTCCAGATTCAAATTTTCGAGCCCGTGATGATGCTCGAGATCATTTATCACTCTCACTGAAACTTTTTTGGGAATTTTTTCCATGCCCTTCACTGCCTTGATTTGAGTGCCACACATGCCACAGTCAATTTTTTTCATCTTGTCTATCGCTTCCTATGCATGAGCCCTCCACTCCATACATTCTGCATTCATTGCATTATTTTTACACCATTCATCAAACCGAAAGGAGGCCCCATCAGTGTTCCCCCCTCGCCTTCATTCTTGGTTCTCATAATTGTCCCTTGATTGAACACTTCCTCCTTTCCCGGCCATTATATTTGTTCGATATAATTTTATCCCTTTTTCGGGACAAGAAAATCCTTTATGAAAAAGGCACTTAGGGAGTTTGTGTTAAGCTCTTTTCCGACTCCTTAAAAAATGAAAATATTGTCGAGCAATCTTGCTTCCTTTCATGCTCGTTAAAGTACCTAGAAGGGTGTCTATCTGGTATAAGTTTAACCCTTTTCTGGACCTGGTAGACTAATTACGAAAAAGGAATACTCTAGTCACATCGGCTACAAGAGTTCTTCATTGCATACTTTTATACTTTTTTGGGCCTTGGAGACTAACACACAAAATTGGAGTCTTCTTATTGCTTCCAGACTCTCTAAAATTGAAATACACCATGAGCATTCACCAAACTGGGCTCATATAAATCCACACGAAGGTACCTTTCCACCATTCCAGAGTCTTATTATCGCTTTTAGACTCCTTAAAATTGAAAGCACCTACAAGCATGAACTTTCATGGGCTTGTACAAATCCACACGATAGTACCATTTTGAGCACACTTCTTTCCCTTCTTCCAGCTCCTTAAACCATGAAGAAGGCCCAAAACAGTTCCTCTCGGTTCCATGACAGATCAAATATAGTCCTTACATTATGGAATCATCCCCATCATGGTCACCTTTGTTCAAATTATTCTGCGATGTGTCACCTTTAGAGTCTCCTGATATAATTCATCAGTTCCCCCCCTGAGTCTCCCCCATTGCAGTCACAATCCCTAGTCCCTTAAGATCTTATCCCCTCCCCCGAAGTCAATTTCATATGCTTCCAGGTCAGCCTTGCCATCATACTCTGAACAAAGGAATTTTGAGTCCTCCCACTCTGCGACCCCCATCTCCCCCCCATAGTATCTCAGTCCCACATCCAATACTATGACCTCTTGGTTTTACACCCCGCGCTCCTATCAAGGAAACATCATTTCCTTGTTAGTTGTAGGTCTCCCTCTATCGATGCTAGCACATCTATTCCAGAGGATAGACCCATAGGCCCCTATACCTTGGACTCATCTCCATCAGTGGTGAGTTCCTACGGACCATTTGAGAGGATTCCTTAGTTCCTCTTAGAATGGTTGTTTCTCATGTGCTTGACTTCAACTCCATCATCGCACCATTGAAATTCATACAAGTTAATGGTCCCTTCATTTATTGGTCAAAGACCTTGGATTTCCCCTAACTCTAGCACATTGGTGAGTCAATTTGGAACCCCACCTATTGTATGTTCCCACAGATATCCGAGATGCGTTGGCAATAGGGTTCGAACCCTCTAGTCATATGCTTCCGAGAGTATCCAGTTCATATGGAATTCAATGTACCTTTGAGATTCTAACTCCCAGTCGTTGATTCGATATAGTTGTTGGACACCTTCAGATCTAGCAGAGCATCAGTTGTTATGGTACGACATGCAGTATGGATTCCATTTTTTCCATGTATCAATCCTTCATACAAGACATTGTTGGACCATGAGTATGTTCTAGATTTGTGTCCTCTCTGGACCATTATTATGTACACAACACTTCTCTATGTATTGTTCAAGTCCCCCTTTGGCCCTCATTATTATTTGTATATCTTGATACGAGCATGGGTATGTACGCCTTGTCCATATAACTGAGATTATTCCTCATTCATTATTGAGGCCATGTATTTTCAATTTTTGTAGTTTGTATGGAGCACGTGTTCCGGTCTCCAACCATTTTCTACTCTCCTCCATCACAATGCTCATACCCCTGGAAAATGACAAAACCTTTGATGTCTATCGGCCATATGATGACGTCCTTCCCTCACACACCAAGGGGCAATCTGTTAACACCAAAAATTTGTTCACTAGCTCATCTCCCTAGTCACACAACCCATTTGTCCACTTTTCGTACATTTTCAGCCTCCAAAACCCAAAAAACCCTCGAATTGTAACCAAAAGGGAAAAAAAATCATTATTTCCCTCCTCAAGTAATGAAATTCCTTCAAAAAAGGTCAAAACCCACAAAAAAGGGTCCAAAATCCCCAAAATAAAAGAAAAAAGGGTAAAAAAGTCAAAAATAAATTCAAAAAAGAGGGAAAACTCTAAATACCATTAGCCAATACTATTGGTTGCCCGAAACCATGGGTCAATACTCCACCACCCAAAATCACTATAAAAGGTTATGGAGGCCCCCTATTTCACATCCATAATCACTCTTTATAACCTTATGATGCTGAAATTCATAAAGGTTATAGTAGAGGGCTCATGCCATGGAGAGCGGGACCACCCGGAGTATTGGAATGGATGATTATGGAGGTTGCTCGGGTGGTATGATTCTCAGGGAGAGGGTGAGTAATGAATGAGGGAATTTTGGGGGGAAATGCATGTTTTTCTATCTCATTGAGGTGGTTTTATTGTTTATTTATTCCTAATGTTGATGTAATGTTAATGAAGTGTCTAATGAATTTGATGCATAATTTGTATGAATGGTTTCATATTAGACCTTAGGTAATTAAACAAGAGCATGTTGTAATTAGGGCATTGAATGTATTAGTGAAGGAGGAAAATTCTTGTGTGTTGGCCACACGCAAGAGTTTGCATCTTCACAATAGTATTATATATATATATATTAATTGAAAAAGTATTGTGTTGTGTGTGATGATATTCTGTGTTGTGAACCTATCTCTGTGGGGAGTATAAATTCGGGGCGAAGTTTCTCGAAGGGGGGAGAGTATGTAACACCCTAAAATTTGAAATTGTTATTTTAAAGTTTAGTATTATGTAAACTTAAATTAATAATAATAATAATAATAATGATAATGATAATAAAAAGAGAGAATAATTAATTAACTAAATAAATTTACTTAAGTTTTCTAAGCATTATTGACTCCCATGCAAATTAATTTGAATTAATTAAAATAAGAATTTTTTTGCATAAATCTAGGAATTGGGGGCATATTGAGGGACTTTTGTGCGTCATTTTGGTTTTATTGTTCGTTGTGGGATTTTGGTTTGGTGGTTTTGCTATTGGTTGAGGAACGGTTTGAGGGTGTTGTACTCTTGGTTGATGTGGGATATTATAGGATGGCATAGTATTAACTATTGGGGACTTGGGGGGCTCGGTATTTTTATGCGGAAGAATTAGGGTGGGAAGAGAGTGGTCCCCCCAAAATTTGTTGCGGATGAGGAGAAGACTAAGGATGTTGTGGAAGATCATAGCAACTAAGAAACTGGGAACATCTTCAACCAACCAGGTGAGTACTTCTAGCTGTGTAGAGTAGAGTAATTAGGTGGTTTAGAATAATTGTCTGCAAAAAAAACTTATTTATTCTTATGTTATAGATGAAGTTTTCTTATCAAATAATTGGAAAGGAATTTCTTTATATACAATTAAAATAGATTCTAACTCAGTCTTCCTTCATAGAGTCACTAATTGATAACTTGGGTCTCCAACTCCCTAAATTTGTAAATTTGTATGAACATTTGTACTTCTTTAACATATTTAAAATAATTCCATAAATTATTATTATTTAATTAAAGCAAGTTTATCTTGGGTAATTAAACCCTTAGTTACCATCTTGATAATATCAGGTGGGTTACTACATTAGCTACCTCCATAAATATTGTGGGCCTCACTCGATGTCCCTACTAAGATCAGATGTTGAAATTGTAACTAGTCAATTCACCCTAGGTACCATACTTGCAATAAAAGGAACTGCTTGGAAGGTTCCTTACATGTGCATTTCACTGGGGAAAAATAGAACACGTTAATACAAGAATGGAAATGTGATATAAAAAAGAGCTATATCTAAACAAATCTAGGAATTGGGGGCATATTGAGGGACTTTTGTGGGTCATTTTGGTTTTACTATTTGTTATGGGATTTTGGTTTGGTGGTTTTTCTATTGGTTGAGGAATCGTTTTAGGGTGTGGGACTCTTGGTTGATGTGGGATCTTATAGGCTAGCATAGTATTAATTGCTAGGGACTTAGGGGCATCAATATTTTTATGTTGAGGAATTAGGTTGGGAGGAGAGTGCTCCCCCCAAATATTGTTGTGGCTGAGGAGAATACTGAGGTTGTTACGGAAGATCATAAAAACTGAGAAACTAGGAACATATGCAACCAACCAGGTAAGTACTTCTAGCTATGTAGAGTAGAGTAGGTGGTTTAGAATTATTTTCTGCAAAAAAAACTTATTTATTCTTATGTTATAAATGAAGTTTTAGAATAAAATAATTGGAAATAAATTTATTTTAATACAATTAAAATATCTTTTAACTTAGTCTTCCTTCAAAGAGTCACTACTTGAGAACTTGGGTCTCCAACCCCCATAAATTTGTAAATTCTTATGAACAGTTGTAATTCTTTAACATATTTAAAAAAATTCCAGAAATTATTATTATTTAATTAAATCAAGTTTAATTTGGGTAATTAAACCCTTAGTTACCATCCTGATAATTAGGATGGTGACTACATTAGCTACCTCCATAAGTATTGTGGGCCTCACTCGATGTCCCTGCTAAGATTGGATGTTGAAATTGTAACTAGTCAATTTACCCTAGGTACCATACTTGCAATAAGGGGAATTGCTTGGAAGGTTCCTTACACGTGCATTTCATTTGGGGAAATAGAACACATTAATACAATAATGGAAATGGGATATAAACAAAGAGGCATCTCGAAACAAATAATATATCCCCAAAAAAAAATATTTAAAGAAATTAGGTGGAACACATTAATATAAGAATGGAAATGTGAAATAAATGGAGAGGTTATTCTGAAGAAATATTAGATCAATATGTGAGGAATTGGATCAACTATACAATTATTATCAATGCAATAAATGAACTATATAGAATAGGTAATCTAATGTGATAGGAATTATTATGGCTCTTTCCATAGCAATAGTTTTAGAGAGATCAATGCGTTGATAGATCAATGCCAATATAATGGAATCATTTACAATGGATTTGATAAATATTTATACAATCAAATCTATGATACTTCTATTAGGAGGGAGTTGCACAGTTATTGAAAGAGATAATAAATTAATCTTGTGATACTTACAAATCAATGGATTGTTTATGGGATTGGTGTGGACTCCAACTTTGATCAACATAAATGTCGAGCACATCAATCAATTCCACTATAAGATTGCAGTGACAAGGTCAAATAATTTGATGTGGAGATGACATTCTCTAATATTTATTATTACATTTGATGTGTCATGTGGATTGATTGTTGATGTAGGATCAATGGAAAAGTGAAGGTCAGGCGCATGTCATACACATAGGACATACAATAATAAAAAGATATAATTTATTTTGTCTCTCTTTCTTTGGATTATCAAACTTACCCATATACCCAAGCACATATCTTAGATTATTTTCAAATAAAACCTACAATTTCCAAGAATATATTCTTAAATGTTGTATTAAAAATAACTATTTTTTTTCTTTCATTGAACCAATATTCTCATTTCTCCACAACAATCAATTTAATAAATAAAATAGAAATACAAAAGGAAAAAACTTGCTCTACCTTGATCCAATCATTCATGAAGCATATAAAATGGAAAATTATCTCAACAAGTAGGTCTAAGGTCAACCAGATTATTTACACATGCTATTTGTTGTGCAATGACATGAAGTCGGTGTTAAAGCACATGTTTCAAAAGGCTTTCAAGGAAAGTTACATTTTATAATATAACAACATGAATTTTTAACTTAATCTGTATTCCCTACTTTGCAACACGTTGCAACTCAAACATTATGAGAGAGGTTATGAACATCTTCCACCTCTTAGGTTGAAATCCTTTCTGTACTTTCTCCTATATATGGGAATCAAATGACCGGTCATATTCATCCCGTGAGGTTGCTATTGTTACATTATGTTGAATTCCCTATTACCATAAACATATTGCTCATGAATATTTATTTCAGCCTGAAAGATAAAAACATATAATCGATGGATCCTCAATATTTATATTTACTTATAACAAGATAGTGGACAAGATAAAGGAACATCTGAAAATTACAATTGTAAGGAATGCTTAAGGATTTATATAATCAATTTTAATTACACTACAAAAGGTTAGAACAATGACTTTACTTTGATATAAAGTATTTTGATGAAGAGATACCTTGTAATATCAGAATTACAAAAATAACAAAGAAAATGGTGAATTTCCTTTGATTGTTTCTATCATATTTTAGGTTGGAATCACTTACCTATGAATCGGAATTAAAATAGTGCTGCAATGAGAATTGGAATTTGATCAACTAGTAGATTAGGTTTTATTTGTTATCTTATAGTTAGCACTTCTCCTCTTTTTAGTTATGCTAGGACTTATAAAGAGCACATAAGATCTTATGGATGAAGCTCAATCGAAATTGCAATAAATTAGTTATTGTGGAGACATGCCCTTTCCAAATCCCATTCTGTGGGTGAAGTGTAATTCCTTACTCAAAGTAATTATCACAACTATCACTTATAAAAAAAATTAACTAAATAATAAAACATTTACAATGTTGGTGTCAATGTAAGCTTCAACAAGGAAAAACTGACATGTCACATTTGAAAATGATATTAACAAATGAAAATTTTACACAATTTGTGTTAATTTTAAATGACAAAGGGAAATATATATAACGACTCATTTGAAGAGGATAAAAAATCAAATGATTTCTAAGATTTTGGAAGTTATAAAGACCAAGTAATATACTTTTTTTAACCATGGTAACTTAGAAACCTCTCAAGAGTATATGCAATAACACACAAGCCACATATACCAATATCTCATAGATCATCATGGACAAGACTTCACATCAAGAATATGGCTACCCTTTTAGCTTCACTATGTCCGATCAATATGTGCAACCCTACCCTCCCCCCACCACATTAGCCAATAACTCAGAGATAATCATGGTCTGAGACTTCACATCAAGCGGATGCCTACCCTTCAAACTTTACTATGACGGGTCAATATGTGAAATCCTACTCCCCTCCGGAATTGAACCTATGACCTCAACATAGATAACAAGACTAAGTAAGATCTTATGGATGAAGTTCAATCAAGATTGTGGAAATTAGTTATTGCATAGACATCCACCTTCTAAAACACATTATGAAAAAGACATGTAATTCTGTACTCAAAGTAAGGGTGACAAATGGCATTTATAAAAGTATTAACTAAATACGAATTTTAAAATGCCAATGTTAACCTAAACATCAAAAAGGAAAAGTTAACATGTTGCAGTTAAAAACATTATTAACTAAATATAAATTTTACATAGTTGGTATTAACCTTAACTCGAAATTGAATATATATATATATATATATATATATATATATATATATTCATTTTCAAGTTAAGGTTAATACCAACTATGTAAAATTTTTATATAACAATGTATTTTGTATTTGAAGAGGACACAAAATCAAACGAGCTATGGGATTTAGGGCATATTTTATAGGTGCAATTCCATCCATATTGAGTGAGAAAAACTCTCAACATTTTAGCCACATTGTAGAACAATTTATGGCCATTCCCAAATTCAAAAACTAAAATGTAATTCTATGTCAAATGCTAATGTTGACAAGATTGAAAGTGTTCATAAGCTGTAAAATAATATATTAGGAGAGATGGAAATAAAGCTCATGAAAATCTCATTGTTATTAGATAGTTTGAAAACCACACATAGGAAAAGAAGTCCACTTTTGATTTCATGAAAATGAAAGGTGATTTGTTGAATGATATGGGAAGCTACAAGAAAATTCGAAGGCAATGAATCTGAGAAAGATAAAATTGATAACATGTATAGAGCCAAAATTTGGTCTCTTAGACAACAGAATATTGATATTAGCAAATATTGAATTTTTTATGGTCAAAGTATGCTAAATTTGTAAAACATTCAGTTCAACAACCATTATACACCATTATACATTTGTGAATGCTCACATGGATAATTTACTTACACAAGTATTATGATAGAGAAATTGAGTGTACCAAGTTAGAGATCTATCCTGCTTTGAGAGGGACCAAATCCCTTTGTATGAAAATTGCTCCTAAACTTTTGTACTTTAAAATAAGGTTTACACTGTCAAGGACCTTTGAATAAGCCTATTTTTTTTAAGGTTTGCAATGCTTAGGGTTCAACGATTCCCACTACAAGAACCACCTTAATGATTCAATACCATTTTCTATCTAACAACCCTTTGCTTACTTAGTATTTATTTAAACATTGGGTGAGGGGTTTCATAATTTTAAATTTTTTTAATTATGAAAGGAAAAAGTAATGAAACCTCAAATATTCTTCTTCAATCAAGGGATAGTATATTAGGACTTATTATCCTTGCAAGTTTTAATCTATGGTTGTTTCACTTATTCAAAGCCATTCATGTTCCATTTTCCAAATTGATTCAATTAATGAAGACCATGTGAAGCATAGGTAGAAATCTCTCAATATTGTAGCTTGCATTCCCATTCTAATGTAATTTACATGATCAATAATTTCAAGAACAATTTTGTTCAAATGCTAATGTCTTACAACTTTTGGGGGTTGCATGAAAGAAAGGGTACCATGAGAAGAATTATATGGATGAGCAATGCTAAAAGGCAAATCTTGAAGGTTTGTTTTATGCTATGTGCAATTTTTATAGGAAAAATGTGTTTTGTGGAGGGAACTTGTAGAGGAAAGCATGACATTATGTGACAATCCCTATGTGGTATGGAAAATATGGTTCTTTTCTAAGTTATTATCTTATATGTCATGTGCATGACCTGCACCTAGCCTTATCAAATGAATGAAGACAAAGTTTGAGAATCTAGAGAGTGAAATAGCTGAAGGCGAACGTAATGTAAAAGAAATGTATATAAAAGTAATGTAGGATGATAAATAATACAATTGAAGTTGGCTTAAATAATCCTATCTTGCACCTTTTCACCAAAGGGAGTGACCATTAATGTTAATTATATTTAATATTAATCTATTATTATTTTATTGTTACATTGCCTTCCCCTTAAGGGAAGCTTTGTCCTCAACGCTTATTTGACGACAATGATTATGTGAACTGCTGCATCATCTCTGATGTGGACACCGGTATGGTTTGCTACTGGCGGTTTTTGTCCTCGGTTCCAATTTGATTATGTGTTCGATTTTTCTATTTGATGGGAGCTCCATAAGTAACTCTTGAAACACTTTGCAATGTTTTTGAATCGGCTTTTGTATCTCTAGTCATTTGTCCCTATCTTCTTTACTTGTTAGAAGCTTCAGTTCTTGACATTGAAGTATGTACATTGGTGCGTCCTTTCGACATAACTTTTCCATTTGATTTGGTGTAACCAACTGTGTCGGAGGTGGTTGGAACCCATATAATTTGTGTGTTTTCCCGAACGCATGGAATTCAATAAAATGTTCTTGCTGATTTGCGGAGTATGTACCCAAGGTTTGTAACCATTGTATTCCTAATACAACGTTGACTCCTCCCAGTGGTACCGCAAAGAAATCTAATTCTAAGTTATACTCTTGTATTTGTAACTTGACTTGGTGACATTTTCCTACGTTGTCAATCTTCTTGCCATCTGCTATCATGACCTTCATGTTAGGTACTGGAAAAACAAATAGGTTAAATACCTTCGCAAGATTGACATTAATGAAGTTATGGGTGATTCCATAGTCGATGAGAACTGTGACATCATTCTTCTTTATATGTCCTCTAAGCTTCAATGTTTGTGGTTGGGAGATTCCAGTAATAGCGGCTAATGAGATTTGTGGGGTGTCATTCTCGATTTCTGTGGGGTAGTCTTGCTGAGTCTTAGCATCGTTATTGACTTCCAACTCTGCTTCATAGGCATACAATTTTTTTTGTAAGCATCTATGCTTAGGATCCCATTTGTCTCCACAGAACTTACATTTCCCTTCCTTTATTCTCTGGGCCTCCAAACTAGGCTTCGTTCCTTCCCTAAGTTGAGGCATCGTATATCTTGGATTTCCTATATATGCTGATTGGAGGGGGTTCTCCTTAGATCCATCTTGGTCGAAATTTGTATGAACGAATTTTCTTTCAATAATCCCGGCTTTACGTCAAGCTTCCTCCATGGTTGAGATGTTATGTAACTCTAGTTCATCACGGATGTGTTGTTTTAGATCGTGTATGTAGGTCTGTAATCGTTGGTCATTGATTAACTCTGGAACTCAAGTCGAGTGTGCTTCCCACTCACAGGTGTACTCATCGACACTACTTTTCTATTGTAATCTTGTGATTTTTGCAAATAAGTCTTTTTCTTCAACGCCTTGGAATCTTTTAATGAGGTCATTCTTGAAACTAACCCAGTTGTGAGAACAGATTCTTGCAGTTTTCTTCCACCATAAGTACCAGTTGTAAGCGTTGCCTTCTAGATGCATGGCGGCATATTTAACTTTCTCCTCTTCGTAATGGATATTGTGGATGTCTAAGTATTCCTCGGCTTTGTTAATCCACGCTATGCACTGTCGTTCATCCCCATCGTATTTGGGTAGCTTGACTTTCACCCAAATTTGGCGTCCTTGTGTGTATGAGAATGATGACGATATGTTGAAAGGATCCGGTTGCTCCAGTGTCCTGGGAGAGTTGGGTTGCAGATATTTTGGTGGTGGTAATCTTTCCAAGATGGCTTTTAAAACTGCCTCACTTTTCTTTTGGTTGTCTTCTAGAATGCTAATGGAATTCTCTATTCATGATGTGATTTGTGTCCAAGTTACTGCCAATTTGTCACTGCTTTGATCGATCTTTGCGTGGAGTTCTTCATAGTTCTTCTTAATCTTCTCATTGATTGAATCAAATCGGGTGTTTAATTCACTCATTGATCTGGTGATTGGTGGAATCTTCTCGGCACTAAACGTGGATTTATTTTTATTTGCTGTACGAAGCCATCTTGCCATGACTTGATTTTTTATTTTTTTTAAGTAATTATAATAATAATAATAATTATTATTATTATAATATCGTTTCTTTTTTTTTAATCAAATAATAATAATTATTAATAAGCAATAATATTAATAAATATTAAAGTATAATTAAAAAAATTGTGCAGCCGACGATGGCTGTAGATGATGGAGGCGGATGGTGGATGGATGATGGATAACGACCGATGGAGGTGAATGGTGGATGGATGATGGATGATGGACAATGGTCGATGGAGGTGGATGATGGATTTGGATGGTGGGGGGATGAAGGATGGCGGCTGGGGGTGTGCGGAAGATGGTCGTGGGGGTGTGCGGATATGGCGGGAGATGAAGGATGGCGGCAGGGGGCAAGGTGGTGGGAGGTGGCTGAGCGACGACGGATGGGGAGAAAACGGGGAAGGGGAGGATGGGGGATGGAGCAGGCGCAGGGAGGGAGGTGAAGGTGGAAGGGAGTGTGGCAGAGGGCATGGTGACTCGCGAGAGGTGGAGCAGCGAAATGTTGCAGCGGGGAAGGGCATTGCAGCGGGGGGGGAGTAGAAGGGGTGGAAGGCAGTGACATGAGAGAGGTGGCCGATGGCGTGAGCAGGCAGCGGGAGTTGTGGAGAAGGTGGCGTAAGGGAGAGGGAACAGGAGGTGGTGGGGGGTGTCGATGGAGTGGTAGGACGTGAGGGAGGAGAAGTAAGGAGGAGGTGGGTGCAATGGAGGTAGGAGTGGTGGATGATGAAATGTGGTGGATTGGTGCCGAGAGCTGAGAGGCTCTGATACCAATGGAGAGCGAAATAGCTGAAGGTGAACGTAATGTAAAATAAATGTTTATAAAATTAATGTAGGATGATAAATAATACAATTGAAGTTGGCTTACATAATCCTGTCTTGCACCTTTTCACCAAAGGGCATGACCATTAATGTTAATTATATTTAATATTAATCTATTATTATTTTATTGTTACAGAATCATTTAACAAAGTGATTTTAACATTGATCTTCACCCAGGTTAAGATGAAAAGACTTGTGGTGGTGCATTTCATGTTGAGATATTGTAACTTCAAAGAATATTATATTTGTACTTTATTATTCCGGAGATGTTTCATTCCTCCGTGAAGATCTTATTGTATATCCAGAGATGTTTATTCCTCTGTCAGAATGTGGTAACTTGGGTTATTAGACTTCCCTAGTGGGGGTCGGCCCTGTATGTGTTATGTGGGTCAAAGGGTTATTAGACCCACCATGTGGGGGTCGGCCCAGTCAGTTATAATGGGGTATTTAACCTAATGGTTAAATACGAGCCTACATGTACTTGTGTAAAATACATATCAGAGTAGTGTATAAATAGAGGAGGTGTGTTCCTCATTTGACACACTCACTCACTTAAGGATAGCGCACTTGTGGAGGAGAGGTCTGCTATTGTGGAGGAGGAGATCATGTCTCAGGGTTTCATCTTTGTATATTGCTGGTCATCTATATTGAGGAAGCTTTGCTGGGTTTTCTACCCCATGAGGGTTTCCCAGGATAAATCTCTGTCTCTTGTGTTTATGCTGTGCTTGTTGTTTCTTCAGTGATCCTGTATATGCTATTATTGTGAAATGGAATGTAATGCTGCTATTTTCTATCTTAGCATATTGAATTTTAACATGGTATTAGAGCTAAACTGAAGGAAGGCAAGGTATGGCACTTACGACACTTGCTTTACTTACGACAATTTGAAGATTAGGGTTTTACATAGCAAAAACTAGTCATCGTGGAACTTTTGCTATAAATCCATTTCTGCAAAGGTTCAGGGTTTGAAACTTTTACAGGTCGAAGATAACATCCCCAGGTACCTTGTGTCCAAAGGGAACCCTCAGATTCGTTGTAATTTGTAAGTTATGATCAGTACAAGTTAGGGTTTCTACCTCTTCCAGATCTCAGTCAAAATGAGGTGACCTAGGGAAAAAGGTCATAACTTGGGCTAGGAAGCTCCAAATGAAATTTTGTAAAATGTGATAGGTAGTACACAGACTGTACTATCACAGGAAACTTTTTCAGAGGCTGAAGCTGAATCAATGACACGTGGAACACCGTACAAGTTTGCTCTCATGTTTTATCCCATAAACAGGTCATGTTACGACACTTGGCATAACTCTCTCTCAGAGAGTCCAATTGAGGTTAGAACTGTCAGGATGGAAAGATAACAGGGCTAGCTATCTCAGAAACATTTTTTAGAGGCTGAAGTTCAAACAGTGACACATGGCACGCCGTACAAGTTCGCTCTCCTGTATTATCCCAAAACAGGTCATGTTGCGACATTTGGAATAACTCTCTCTCAGAAAATCCAATTGAGGTCAGACCTATCAGGATGGAAAGATGATAGGTCAGGCTACTGCAGAAAAAATTTTCAGACCCTGTGGAGTGAAAATTTCGGAGTTATAGCAGAAACAATCAGCTACGTATTTCTGTCAAAACAGAATTATTTTTGGAGCACCTTTATTCGTGGCTTCCGGAATTTAGGGTTTCGGAGAAAGTTAGAATTCTTGGAATTGGAATCCACGGCTGAATGCTACTCAGAAAAAATTGAAATTTAGAGACCAAGATCGAATTTTTTGGTTGGGTGGAAGACCGGGCTTGATTAAACCCTAGCTCGGGATTTTGATCGGAAAGATGAAAAATTAGGGCTTCAACAAAAGTTGGAATTTTTTAAGTCTGTAACCATGGCTAGAAGCTCCTCATAAAAATAAGAGTTTGGAGCCTTGGATCAAACATTTTCAATGAGCAGAAGGGTGGGCTTCATCAAACCCTAGTTCGGGATCTTGTCCAGAAGATCCAGAAGTTTCAAAGGCAATTTTGAGGGGTCAAATTTTGGAGATTTCAAAATTGAAGTATGCTAGTTTGATCAGCCCAGCAAGACACATCCTTCCATTCATTCGGAAGTGTGAAAGTCAAAGATTGAATTTCTAGGGTTTCTCCAGCAAACTCTAATCAAGCTCCAGATCAAGTTTCAGGGGGAGTTGAGGCTAAGAAGAAGTCTCGACAGGTATGACTTAAGGAGGTTCAGGTATGTCTTGAAATCTGATTCTTGATTAAGTTCATAATGTGTTTTGTCTTCATGTTATTTATTAGTACAATCTTGATTAATGTTAGAATTGTCTTATCACCCTAGTAACAGTATGAATGCATGTGAATGATTGAAGACATTCATTGATTAGGGCTATATGATTGTACTAATGCATTATGGTGTTGTGTGAGGTTGATGTTGTCTACTAACAAGATACAGGTACATCACAAAAGACAAATCAAGTTCCATGACCATGACATCATGAAGACAAAGACTCATCCATAATCTTTGTTCTACTTACGAGGTATGTATGACTTTGTTATATTATTCTTAACCTATGAGACATGCAGGTTCTAGCTCAGGATCTCTAAATCATTGAAGAGATTGTTTAGGTATGTTGTACATAACTAAGCAGGTATACTAATCCAAGTATGTTCTCTTATGTCATGTTAGAATCTTACCTTGTATTGGGATCCCTTATATAAGTATACTTGGCATGATTCGATATTCTTATTCATAAAGTTAGTAATCAAGGGATTATGCATATTATGTCTTTTATCTTGATTGATGATATGCATGAGTACAAGAAGTCTTCCCTGAAATCTTGAATACTAATGTTTATTATTTATGATCGTGACTATACATATTCAAGACTATTTAGATGTTTTGATAATGTTTATAATATACTAATGAATGTATGTTTGTGTATGAGATCATGAGGATGACACTAGTGCACACTTGAGCATGCACAGTGGTACAGAATGAATACAAGTTCAAAAGACATATAGAAGATCAAGCAGGAGGCAACCACACAAACATAAAAGATAAGTATTTGAGTTGTTATTTGAAATAGTAAATGATATTGCTTGTATGCATATTTGTATTCCTATAATATATCATGTTGAGTGTAAACATTCATAGAGCATTGAACAGTATACTACTAATATGCATATGATTGGTAAGTTGGACAAACATTCCGTTGTTGCTTATCTAGAATGAAACCTCTTTGATGACATGCTGAGAGCTGTGCACACTCTCGATAGTATGTTCTGGTAGATATGGAAGGCATCTAGATAGCCACTGTATGCATACAGGATATGGGAAAGTGTTGTGCAAAAGTATTGGTCAAAATAGTTGCATAACTATGTAAATGATATCTGTATGCACAATAGGTTATCATGTCAATATGATTTGATGATTATGAAGTATTACTAATCATGTACTTAATTTTGATTTGTAGGAAAGATCATGATGAATGATGAACATTGAACAAGCGATGGATGTTAAACAAAAAAAAAATATATTTTCAAATCAAACACACTATAGAAGGCTTGTGGATAGAAGATTCTCTTAGAAAGAAGAAGAGAATCATGATGAGATGTTTGCTCCAAGTGGCTAGATAAGACCATTCTCTTAATGGTGTAATTAAAGAAGAAGTGTGAATCAGGTTCTGTATGGGTTCCCAGGATCGATATTAATTGATGAGAATACATGTGAGGATTGCATCATCCTTGAACACAAGTTCTAAAGTGAGCCGTAGACAAGTGTCTCCGAGAAAGAAGAGGGATTGTATCATCCTTGAACACTTTTTCTAAAGAGAGCCGTAGATGTATGTCTTCGAAAAAGAAGTCATTGGTGGACATGAGGGGATTGGATCATCCCTGGACTTTAGTCCTAAAGAGAGCTGTAGACGTATGTATTCGAGAATGAAGTCCTTGGTGGACTTGAGGGGATTGGATCATCCCTGGACTTCAGTCCTAAAGAAGAGCCGTAGACGTATGTCTTCGAGAATGAAGTTCTTGGTGAACATG
Organism: Larix kaempferi; assembly: GCA_027924585.1. Taxonomy (NCBI): domain Eukaryota; kingdom Viridiplantae; phylum Streptophyta; class Pinopsida; order Pinales; family Pinaceae; genus Larix; species Larix kaempferi. Next base: position 8,714,583 of record BSBM01000350.1, on the reverse strand, counting down.
TGAGGGAATTGGATCATCCCTGGACTTCAGTCCGAAAGAAGAGTCGTAGACGTATGTCTTCGAGAATGAAGTTCTTGGTGAACATGTGAGGGGATTGGATCATCCCTGGACTTCAGTCCGAAAGAAGAGCCGTAGACGTATGTCTTCGAGAATGAATTCCTTGGTGGACGGTTGAGGATTAAGTCATCCTTGGACGTAGTCCTAAATGTATGGTTGAGGATTGAGTCATCCTTGGACATAGTCCTAAATGTACGGTGGAGGATTAAGTCATCCTTGGACGTAGTCCTAAATGTATGGTTGAGGATTAAGTCATCCTTGGACGTGGTCCTAAATGTACGGTGGAGGATTAAGTCATCCTTAGATGTAGTCCTAAATGTACGGTGGAGGATTAAGTCATCCTTGGACGTGGTCCTAAATGTACAGTGGAGGATTAAGTCATCCTTGGACGTGGTCCTAAATGTACGGTGGAGGATTAAGTCATCCTTGGACGTGGTCCTAAATGTACGGTGGAGGATTAAGTCATCCTTGGACGTGGTCCTAAATGTACGGTTGAGGATTAAGTCATCCTTGGATGTGGTCCTAAATGTACAGTGGAGGATTAAGTCATCCTTGGACGTGGTCCTAAATGTACGGTTGAGGATTGAGTCATCCTTGGACGTGGTCCTAAATGTATGGTTGAGGATTGAGTCATGCTTGGACGTGGTCCTAAATGTACGGTTGAGGATTGAGTCATCCTTGGACGTGGTCCTAAATGTACGGTTGTGGATTAAATCATCCTTGGACAGTAAATCCAGTAATTCCGAAAGGAAGGATAGTCCTAAATGAATTGAGTGGATTAAATCATCCTTGGACAGTAAATCCAGTAATTCCGAAAGGAAGGATAGTCCTAAATGAATTGAGTGGATTAAATCATCCTTGGACAGTAAATCCAGTAATTCTGAAAGGAAGGATAGTCCTAAATGAATTGAGTGGATTAAATCATCCTTGGACAGTAAATCCAGTAATTCCAAAAGGAAGGATAGTCCTAAATGAATTGAGTGGATTAAATCATCCTTGGACAGTAAATCCAGTAATTCCGAAAGGAAGGATAGTCCTAAATGAATTGAGTGGATTAAATCATCCTTGGACAGTAAATCCAGTAATTCCGAAAGGAAGGATAGTCCTAAATGAATTGAGTGGATTAAATCATCCTGGATAGTAAATCCAGTAATTCCAAAAGGAAGGATAGTCCTAAATGAATTGAGTGGATTAAATCATCCTTGGACAGTAAATCCAATAATTCCGAAAGGAAGGATAGTCCTAAATGAATTGAATGGATTAAATCATCCATGGACAATAAATCCAGTAATTCGAAAGGAAGGATAGTCCTAAATGAGATTGAGTAGACTAATCATCCTGTAAATAGATTGGGATTGCCTCGTCCCTAGACATGGTGATATGTCTTAAAGTGATAAGGACTAATCATCCTGTAAATAGATTGGGATTGCCTCGTCCCTAGACATGGTGAGATGTCTTAAAGTGATAAGGACTAATCATCCTGTAAATAGATTGGGATTTCCTTGTGCCTAGACATGGTGAGATGTCTTAAAGTAATAAGGACTAATCATGCTGTAAATAGATTGGGATTGCCTCGTCCCTAGACATGGTGAGATGTCTTAAAGTGATAAGGACTAATCATCCTGTAAATAGATTGGGATTGCCTCATCCCTAGACATGGTGAGGTGTCTTAAAGTGATAAGGATTGATCATCCTGTAAGTTGATCTGGATTGCATCATCCATAGACATGAGAGTTGTCTTAAACCGAGAGGGACTGATCATCCCGTAAGCGGATCAGGATTGTATCATCCTTGGACCTATGTCCTAAAGTAAGAGGGATTGATCATCCCGTAATTGGATCTTGTGTGTTGCAGGGTATGCTGCTATTGTGCATACTTGTATTGATGAGGATACTTGTATTGATGATGTGTATACTTGTATTGATGAGGATACTTGTATTGATGATGTGTATACTTGTATTGATGAAGATACTTGTATTGATGATGTGTATACTTGTATTGATGAGGATACTTGTATTGATGATGTGTATACTTGTATTGATGAGGATACTTGTATTAATGATATTTATACTTGTATTGATGATGTTGTTGATCGTGATGATCTAGATGACGATGTTGTTGATCGTGATGATCTAGATGACGATGCTATTGATCGTGATGATCTAGATGACGATGCTGCTGATCATGATGATCTAGATGACGATGCTGTTGATCGTGATGATCTAGATGACGATGCTGCTGATCGTGTGATGACGATGCTGATGATTGTGTGATGACGATGCTAATGATCGTGTGATGACGATGCTGATGATCATGTGATGACGATGCTGATGATCATGTGATGACGATGCTGATGATCGTGTGATGATGATGCTGATGATCGTGTGATGACGATGCTGACGATCGTGATGCTGATGATGATGCTGATGATCGTGTGATGACGATGCTGATGATCGTGAGATGATGATGCTGATGATCGTGAGGATCTAGATGTTGATGTTGCTGTAGTTGTTCGAGTGCTGTAGAAGATAAAGACTCAGTACTAAAGATGTTGATGTTCCAGTATTGAAGATGTTCCAGTAACTGCTTGAGTTACTGATGATGTTGAGAAAGCTTCCAATGATTTATAGATGTATCATGTATGATGTTGATGACTCCTTGCTCGTGCAGATGCTGTTATAATATCCTTCTCGTTAAGGGGGAGTGTTGAGATATTGTAACTTCAAAGAATATTATATTTGTACTTTATTATTCCAGAGATGTTTCATTCCTCCGTGAAGATCTTATTGTATATCCAGAGATGTTTATTCCTCCGTCAGAATGTGGTAACTTGGGTTATTAGACTTCCATGTGGGGGTCGGCCCTGTATGTGTTATGTGGGTCAAAGGGTTATTAGACCCACCATGTGGGGGTCGGCCCAGTCAGTTATAATGGGGTATTTAACCTAATGGTTAAATACGAGCCTACATGTACTTGTGTAAAATACATATCAGAGTAGTGTATAAATAGAGGAGGTGTGTTCCTCATTTGACACACTCACTCACTTGAGGATAGCGCACTTGTGGAGGAGAGGTCTGCTATTGTGGAGGAGGAGATCATGTCTCAAGGTTTCATCTTTGTATATTGCTGGTCATCTATATTGAGGAAGCTTTGCTGGGTTTTCTACCCCATGAGGGTTTCCCAGGATAAATCTCCGTCTCTTGTGTTTATGCTGTGCTTGTTGTTTCTTCAGTGATCCTGTATATGCTATTATTGTGAAATGGAATGTAATGCTGCTATTTTCTGTCTTAGCATATTGAATTTTAACATTTCAGTTTCACTTTTAAGAAGAAAGTTAATTGGGTTAGTGTAAAAGTGGTATTGTTTTAGTTTTCTGTAACAATAAAATAATAAATTATTATTAATATTAATTTATTATTAATTAAAGACTATTTAAGTCAATAGTCATGCCCTTTTACGAAAAGGTGCATGGCGGGATTATATAAATCCCAAACCTATGTAACTATTAATCGTCTATCATACATTCATTTTTACATTACTACTTAGCCATTTATGGCTTTCTTATGTTACTTGTACTGGTTATTTACTCAATAAGGAACTCTTGTTCCTTTAGTGGTATAGAGCCCCTTCTTGGGCAATTCTAGCCATTGGCTATTATTGGGAGTTTCTCCCGTAAATTGGTTTTTGACCATAGAGTGGCCCTTGGCCAAAATCCATTCTCCAACTCCAAAAAAGTAAAAAAACAAAAGAGAAGAAAGAAAAAGACAAAAGTAAAAAAATAAAAATAAAAATAAACAAGAATAAAATAAAATAAACAAGAAAAGAAGATAGTGAAAAAAAGAAGTAAAAATAAAAAAGGATAAAAAAGAAGAAGAAGAGAAAATAAGTAAGAACAAGAAGTAAAATAACATTCATGAAACCGCACATGGTTTTATGACAGTGCACATGGTTTTGTGAGCCCTTGGTTTTTTAAACCGTTTCTTGGTTTTATTAAACCAACTCTTAGTTTTATATATTATTATAATAATATTAGTATTATTATATAATATTTTAATTTTATTAGAAAGTTATTACTCCACATTTATAATTAAAGTATTTAAATATAATACATATTATTTTGAGTCAAACAAAAATTACAATATTATTATTATTATTTATAATAATATATATTGTATTGTTTCAAAACTCTATACCCCTTATATTCACAAAAAATTATAATATTTATTATTATTGTTAGTAATAATTAATATTATTAAATAATTGTAATTAATTACAATTATTTTTTAAAAAGGGGAAGGAAGCCAAAAATCAAGGAAAATCGGCGATCATCGAAGAGTCAAACATCAAAGGAAGACCAAGTATCATCAGAAGTCGACACCATTCACCTTCGAACGAGTCAAAAAAAAAAATCAAAGTCTCAGAAGATATTAAAGTAGTCACTTACGCCAATTGTGGAAGAATTATGGAAGACATATATAAATTCAAATTTTGGACTAAGTGTCCTTATTGCGAAATGGAATTCCAATATCCGAGAGCCTTTAAAAATTATGATTGACCCTGTCCAGTATGTGATAAACATTTTATTATCAGGGACAATCCAGGTCACTCACGTTTGCAATTACAGTTACGGACAGTTTCGGCCCAGCTAGAAAAGTGTGAACTAGCTAATAGTGTTCTATAACTCCAGTTCAACAATCAGGAACAAATTAATGGTTTTCAAAAAGAACATATTATTACCTCAGAATTACGAATTCGATCATTGGAAGACAGTAGAGAAAACCTCACAAAAAAATTATCAGATAAGGACGAAAAAATTTCACATCTGGAAGGTATCATTCAAAAACTTAAAGACCAGATAAAAGAACCAAACAAAGTCAAAGAATATCCGTATGGAAATAGTGTCAACTTAAAAGAGGAAATTAGTTGTCTTAAGAAAATCGTCATGGACAAAGAAGACACATAAGTTGGAACTGACAAAATCTAGCAAGGTGTTATCAAGCAATACCGAAGAAATTTTTTTACTACGAAATCATAACAAAACACTGATTACACAGATCAAAAAATTGAAAAACAGTAGCAAGAGGGAACACTCCAGTGAAGACCTCGAAGGAAGAATAATGGAAAAGCAAGAAGAAAACCAGTGTCTAAATAATTGTAATCAGGAATCAGATAATCAAATCAAGAAGTTAGAAATTGACAAAAAGTCACAAGATGAAAGAATAAAAAGGATTCAGAATCATAATAATTTACTGGAGAACCAAGAAGTGCAAATCCAGGAAGATGCATTGAAAATTCAAGTCGAGGAAGTGAAGGCAGTCTTCGCTGCAATTCAAAAGAAAGAAAAACAAACAACACATATGCCTTACATACATCCCAATTATAATCGTCATTTTGACCAATGATAAGGTCAAAATGAGCATTCACAAAAGAGTTATGTTGACAGGAAAACAATTCGACATACTAAGAAACCATTGAGACGACCTATTCCCCAAAATGATCTCAGAGGTCCAATCAAAATAGATTTGGGATGGACCACAGCAGATACGATGCGACAATTCTCCTGGGGAATCCATAACTTGTATCGTCTTATTTCATCAAGTGTCGCAAAGGATTCCATAGATGACAGTTCAAACAAAATCAGACATTGTTGTCAATGAAGCTTTGAGGACAAAGATTCCCTTAAGGGGAAGGCAATGTAAGAATAAAATAATAAATTATTATTACTATTAATTTATTATTAATTAAAGACTATTTAAGTCAATAGTCACTCCCTTTTACGAAAAGGTGCATGACAAGCTTATATAAATCCCAAACCTATGTAACTATTAATCATCTATCATACATTCATTTTTACATTACTACTTATCCATTTATGGCTTTCTTATGTTACTTGTACTAGTTATTTACTTAGTAAGGAACTCTTGTTCCTTCATTTTCACTTAGTTTTAAATCTTATAAAAGTTGTTAGTTGACTCTTGCAAGGGTGTCACAATGGTATTAGAATCATCATAGTCATTAAGGTTGGTCGAGTTACCTTAAATCCTTTGGATAAAAATTGCAAATAATGCTCCACCTTTAAGTGGTGGTTGTAGCTTTTTAAGATTAAAACACCAATTTCATTAAACTTGGACATATTAGGCAAATTTTGGACTAAGAAAGTGTGAATTTAGACTTTGAAAGTGTCATTATCAACCTTTCTAAAGTGCAAAAATAGGTTCTAAAAGTGGCAATATTGGCTTTGAAAAGTGTGTTTTTCTATTCGAATAGTGTGTTTTTTTACTACTTGTGAACCTCAAAATTGCATTTTTTTGTTATAAAACTATGAATTTCAATTCAAAAAGTGCGAATTTCAAATCAAAAAATGCAAATTTTGGTTTGAAAAGTGTGAATTTCAAATAAAAAATGAAATTTTAATTTGAAAAGTGTGAATTTCAAATCAAAAATAAAAATTTTCATTTGAAAAGTTTGAATTTAAAATCAAAAAATGCAATTTCTGATTTGAAAAGTGTGAATTTCAAATTAAAAAATGCAATTTTTTATTTGAAAATAGCAATTTTAATTTGTAAATGTTCAAAATTTTAAGCTGAAAAGTTCAATGCCTAAAATATTAAGTCATTGTTTGAATAACAAGTCAAATTATCGGCTAAGTTATAACATATAAAAATGGTTTGTCCTAACTTTCGTTTTCCGACAAGAAGGATCAGCCGCCCCTTCTTTTCGTAGTTAATTGTGAAAACCTTTATCCACCAATTTAGCTATATCCATAATGGAGAACACAAGAAGGATCGATCGACCCTTCTTGCAGTGTCGAACTATTATGAAAATAATATTGGGAATAAGAAGGGTCAGTCGACCCTTCAATTTTGAGGGAATTGTAAAACTAGAACACCTTGGAAGTTATAACATTCAAAAATAGTTTGTCCCGACTTCCGTTTTTTGACAAGAAGGATTAGTCACCCCTTCTTTTTGTAGTTAATTGTGAAAACCTTTATCTAGCAATTCAGCTATATCCATAATGGAGAACACAAGAAGGATCTACTAACCCTTCTTGAAGTGTCAAAATATTATGAAAATAATATTGGGAATAAGAAGGGTCGACCGACCCTTCTTAAAGTGTCGAACTATTATGAAAATAATATTGGAAATAAGAAGGGTCAGCCAACCCTTCAATTATGAGGGAATTGTAAAAATAGAACACCTTGAAAGTTATAACATACATAATTGGTTTGTGTAGACTTCCATTTTTTGACAAGAAGGATCGACCGCCCCTTCTTTTCGTAGTTATATGTGAAAACCTTTATCCAACAATTCAGTTATATCCATAATGGAGAATACAAGAAGGATTGACCGATCCTTCTTACAGTGTTGAACTATTATGAAAAGAATATTGGGATTAAGAACGGTCATCTGACCCTTCATCTATGAGGGAATTGTAAAAATAGAACACCTTAGAGAAAGAGCGGCCGCTCTTTCTCTGAGAATATTTCCACTTTCCACTTTCTGACATTCCTTAGTCCATTCAAACTTAGCATCCTTCTTTAGCAACTTCTCCATGGGTGCGGTGATTGCTCCATATCCATGAATGAATTTCCTGTAATAACCTATGTGTCCCAATGTAGCTCGTAGTTGCTTGGCCGTCGTTGGTGGTAGGAGGTCGACAATGATGGAAATCGTCGTCGAATCTACCAACATTCCTTCTCTGCAGACAACGTGTCCCAACAGGATGCCTAATGGACCACAGAAGATACACTTCTTGAGGTTCAGGGAAATTTGGTGTTGTCGACATCGTTCTAGCATGAGTCTTAAGTTTGCTACATGATCCTTGACTAGCCCATGTACTATCCAATAATCCATGTAGACAACGAGAAACTTATGAATATAACATTTGAATGCCGCTACCACTATTCTGGAAAATATTGCAGGAGCATTCTTTAATCCAAATGGCATCACTGTGTACTGGAAGCATCCCCACTTTGTGACGAATGTAGTCTTGTGTCGATCTTATTTTCCAATCTTGATCTGGTGATATCCCGAAAATCCATTCATAAAGGAATATATCTCCTGACCTCCTACTCCTTCGAGCACCTCATCCGTAAATGGCATCAGGAACGGATCATGTAGGCAGACATCATTCAGTTTCCATAGGTTGACACATATTCATACTTCACCGGTTTTCTTGTCCTGGATGACCATTGGACTGATCCATTCTAATTCATCCACTGGTTCTATAATGCCTTCCTCTAGCATTCTTTCGATTTCGGCTTGCACGAGTTCCTTGTATCTTGGGTTCAATCGATATGGTTGTTGCTTAACTGAATTTGCATCAGGTTTCAAGGGGATCTTCATTTCCCCTAAGTCTCCACAAATTCCCTTCATCTCTGAGAATTTTGTTGGAAACAAATCCTGAAACTCATGCAGTAGGTCAGTCATCTTCGCAATGGTCGACTTGTCCCAGTAGTTGCTAATGATTGCAAACTTTGGGTTTTCCTCCGACCCAATGTTCACCATATTGATCTTCAATGGTTGTTGAAATTTGTCTAACGGTATATCTGGTGCCACAACACTGCGACTACCCTCTGATTCTGGTACATATAATGTATCCCTAGCGTCATCATCATCTTCAGGCTCTCTGGTGACGTTGTAACACTCCATCAACATTTCTGGCGTTGCTGTCCATTGGAGTGCCATCCATTGTCCAGTCGGTGCTACTTCAAATATTTTTCTGGATTTCCTATAGCGTAGTGTGGATCAAGGGATTCTTGTATGAGAACGAGAATGATTGGTTGAATCCAATGGTAAGCTTCTCCCAAGAAGTCATCCCACATCGCAGTTTTGCTGCGACATACCAGCTCCATAGTATCTCATCCAACGTTCATATGAATGCATGTACCCACTCGTGTCTTGTTCTTGATCCCCATTGGTGTTGGAAGGCATTCAGGTGCTCCTTCGGGTCACTTCTTCTGTCATATTTCAGTTGTTCATACTCCTCAACTTCGTCGATCGAACCTCCATGAGGCGTAGACATAGTGGCCAAGTTGTGATGTTTGGTTTATGCATTTCCCAACATCACGCAGGAATATCCTTTAAGGATTACTCTAGGGACAGTAACCTCTATGGTTCTGCCACTTTTTCCTCAAATCCCATGAGAAACTTTCCCAAGTTAGGCAATCTCTCATATGTAGGTAATACGTATTCCTCTATGGATACCCTTCGTAGGGACTACGTTACTCGTGCGCATCATCTAAAAGACACTTCATGAAACCGGATCTTCCAATTCTCAAGGGCCTCATTTGAATCTGAGGATGCTGAACTGGGTTTGCGCCATACTAATTTTCCATCCGGAGTGGGATTAACATAATCTTAAGAAATGTTATACAAATTTTCCCACCCATCCGCAAACTCGTCTCTGGTTAGTTCTGTATAGCGCAGCCCTTTCACAGGATCCAGTGGTGCGATGACTCTCATTTCTTGATTCTCAAATGACATTATCCTTTTCTTAAAGTTGATAATTTCTTGATTCTCCATGTCCCAGTCTATCCCCAGCAGTACTTGATAGGGACTGGTGTTATCCACAATTTTGATGACATCGAAATCAGCATACGTTCGCCAATCGCAGCTGTACTAGTGACCAAATCATCTGCGTCTTCCCATTGTCTCCCACGTCTGTTTAGTTAGGAAATTCACATCCGAACCAAAATCCAGAATGATGGAGTCGACATCAAATTCTCTGATCTGTGCCGACATCTGCATCTCCCTGCATGTCTTCCTTTTATGTATGTGATTAACTCTTCGTTCCAGTCGTGCAACTCCCCATCATTGCAGTAGACTAGCTATTTCTTCCAATGCATCGGGGTCTTTTTCCAAGTCCAGGCAACTTCCCAAGAAGGCTTTTAGAGTGTTTTCCTTCCTTCGTGACTTCATCGAGTCAAACGTCGGTGGCATGTCATAGATTTCTTCTTCAAGAGGTAGCTGCCTCATTTTCGTCATTACATCCTATGCCTTAAGAAAGATGTCTCTTTCTTCTTCTGCGTTGAAGGTGACTTGCTTCCACTGAGTTTGTGTTGGTCTAACATTGGTGTGTGACCTATCGCCACCTGTCACTGCTCCTCCTCGTGTCACTATTTCGACCGTCGCGTGGTTACCTTTGTCTTATGTCAAAATCATCTGCACAGTAGGTGGTGCGTTCGGATTATTTTGGTTCTGGTTCTGGGGTGGATGATTTTTTTTCCATTTTGCAATAAGCTGAGGGAATTCTTCTATACTATGATCTACAACATTGCAGTATGTACACAGTGGCGCTGGATTTGGACAATCTCTTTGGTAGTTCCCCTGTTTCCCGCAATTGTAACAGGTGATTGGACCTCTTCCCCATCTAGCAGCTCCTCCATATCCCATACCAGCACCTCGGCCTCAACGGAATCCTCCCTTGAAACCTCATCCTGGGGGTCCATATTGTTGATACTGCAGTTTCTCGTACTGTGGTTTCTGATACTATTGCTTCCCATACTGCGTTGGCCATACGATGATGGTGTATACTGCGGGTTCCCATATAGCGGCTGCCCATATTTCTCCTGGTCGTATTTTGTGGTTGGTTAAACTGTGGCTGACAATACTATGATTGTTGTTGTACCACCGTCAGCTCCTCTCCCTTCATAAAGTATGCGTCGATTGTCTTATCATTTAGCAATTCATAGACCCTGCAGTCCTTCTCATCATAGCCAACTGATTGGCAGAACTTACAGTATAAGTTTGTTGGCTTTGATACCATCTTTTGTAGATATACACATTCCTCCAGTTGATTCCCTCTGGTCTGACAGACAGAACACCATGGCATGCCTCCTTGATGAAGGAGGTTTGGTGCTCCCGACTGCAAATATTCACAGAATTCTGGGCAATTGTCCTTATGGTGCCCCTCACTTCTGCATCTGGTGCATCATATGTCCCCTTGGGTTTCCTCTCCCTTCTTGATATCCTCCAATTGAAGTGTCAAGTTGGCCAATTGCACCTGGACCCTGACCATTCCTATCCCTACTTCACCGATTGGTGAAGCCTCCAGCTTCAGTACAATTTCTAACACTTATACCTGTGTCACAATGTTTTGTTGCATCAGTGGTCCTTGAATATGCAGTACCAATCCCGCGATGAACCATTCCTTATGTTGCAGCTCATTTATCAGGAAACTCACTTTTTCTATCAGCGTCTTGTACTACTGATCGAATTCCCACATCGACTCATTTGGGAATTGCTTAATATCCTTAAGCTCAATAACGTATTGAGACTCAGATTTTGGTTTTTAAATTCGGCAATCATCGCCGTTTTGACCTGCACCAATGTTTTAGTTGTTGTTCCCACTGGAACCTTCACAAATTTCATGTACCAGTCTAATTCCCAACCCCTAAGGGTCGTCGTTAGCTGCCCCATCTTGATAGCGTCGTCCTGGACCTGCTTCATAGTCCAGAATGCTTTGCATATGAACCCATACTATTCAGGATCCTCAGTCTCGTTCCCTTGGAAGGTAGCCATCTTTGCCTCGCCTGCCATCCTAAGGCTGCTACTATTGTTTTTTACTGAAGCGTTACTCTTACCGTTGCACTTAGGGAAACTTCACGAGTAGTTTGGATTTCTTCTTATCAAATTTGGAGTAGTGCGCAGGGTTGAAGGTATGTTGTAACTTACAATATGTCCTCCTTCTGCTTTTGGGGTAGCCTGGTCGACGTCTCCTTCGCAATAAGGTCATTTCCTTCCTTGTGGTCTTGTTTCATAGTTCTCTGTTCCGGTCCTCTCAGGAGACTCTCTCTTAGTCCTCCTCTTCTTCTTAGGACGTCGGAATATTGCTCCACTTCTCAAGGTACCACACTCTTCATCAACTTCCCTTAGAAATTCATCGTCGCTCATGTCCATCTACCCCACATCTTTCTATCAGATCTGCATTTACCTGATATCTTCAACCTCCACACAAAGATTTTCTACTCGTCGGTAGACATCCTCAATATTCCTTTTTCATAGAAAAGCATCTTAATCCACAGTTTTAATGATGATAGGAACCTTCCTCTTGGCCCCGTGAGGAAGTTCCTTTCGACATCATTGTACAACTTGATAGTATCTACTGCGAACTCAATCACTTACCCTTCGAGGACACTGTCTACCCAAAAATCAACAGCTTGTGATACCTTGTTATTGACTTGCTTTAGCTGTCGAACCAAATTTGGGGTCCAACAGTCATGTTAAGTCTTCTGGCAATGATTATTTCAGAACATCAATTGTGCTAGCCACTCATGCAACAACACCGAGAATTCATAGAAGAATATTTCGTGAATATCTGAGTAGATGTATCTTTCTAACCAACTGGTCGCTTTCTATTTAGGATCTCATTTCTCGCTTTCTGTGAATTCCTCCGCCTTCTTGTCGAACCACTCTTGGATCTCTAGTTTTATCAGATGCCACAACATATCCTCTTCTTTTCTTCCTCAAGGTCCCAGCAATGGAACCATTTGTTGACACAACATCTATCGATAGGGGTTCACTTCACACTATCGCCAACAAACTAGCAACCCAAACTCCCTTATACTTCGGCCCTAAAGGTGTAACCCTTTCCAGCAACACTTGTGGAGCAAGTGCAGTCTCACCCGAGATGCATAAGGGGGCTTCTAGAACCAAGTTTCCGCAGTGAACTTGAGGATATGCTTTCAACAAACATTACCCTTGCAATAACTAGATATTGTAATATTCGCATCCTGCTACTAACTTATCATTTGCACTTTAAGTCATTCGTAGATTTCAACAAACATTCAAAACAACATATTCGACATACTTATTCAAATTAGCAGTACTTCTTACACCTACCGCATATTCGCATCAAGAAACATAAAACATTCACATAACATATTTCACATTCATCATCGCATCGATGTATAAGAATAAAAACTGATATTACACCATAACCGAACATCTTCATCCATTCACCAACCCTGCGGACTGAACCTCACAGAAACTGTCAATACATCATGTTGCAGATACAAAACAAACCCGAAAGATATGATCAATCATCCAAAAATATGATGCCCTTAGGATTACAATCCTACTCTATTTATATGCTTCTATTTGACTACAAAATGGTCCATATGACCGACTTAACTAATCTAACAATTCTTGTGCTTCCGCGAACGCCGTGAATGGTCCTTCTTTCGTGGGATGACCCTTTTGCACCTGTCGACTTCCTGCGGATGTATCCCTTTCCAACACCAATTTCCTTACCCAACCAGGTTGCACAATATGGCTCTGGTGATTGCACAATGACCATTTAGCCCTTTACAACATCTACTCTTGGAATGAATTCATCTCTAGGCTTTTTGAGTGGTCCAACATAGAAATCCTGCAAAGCAGGAACATTTTCCTTCAAATAGGAATCCATAATTTCATGTTCATATCTTGTAGGTTCACTACTATGAATATCATGGCTTGTCGATGGCCAAAAGTTAGTTGATGAATGATTAACACTCTCGAAGGGACTATCCAAATATTTATATACAGCTTCCCAATAATTTAACTTGGGACGCCAAAATTGTTCACCTCCCTTCTCAATACCTCGATTCTAGAATGAAATATATGTTTCTAGTCCTTTTTTTATTTCTTCAATGTTCGAAGGTCTTTTTTATTGCAGATTTAATCACCTAGGTTGTCCCACCAGCAAGTCTGTGGTACCATCTGGCAATGACTGCCAAAGATGAATTGGAGATGACCAAGCTTCATCCCAAAGTGATGCCCTCCATTGCATGACTGGAATTTCATTTATGAGCTGAAATTTAAAAAAAGGCATTTTTTAATACCGATGATCTTGGAATTTCCATCCAAAAGGTGGGGTTTTACAAAACTCTTAAAATCATAAAGTTCATCAATTAGATAACGGACAAATAAATTTTGATCTTCACATGTCCTATACGTATCCATAATTTCGGAGAGTGTAAATATATCCTTGCACATTAGCTTTACTGACAACCTACCATAAATTCCATCTATGTTTCCATGGGTGTGTCCGATCAGGAGGAATCCAACTTCAACTATCTTGAACACTCTCCTTACTGTTAAAAGAGATAAAAATGCGAATACAAAGCAGTTTTTGTTATCGCCTGAACAATTGTCTATTTGCAGCAACAATATGGTGGTAGTTTTCTATTGGGCATGCATTTATTAGTACCATCAACACACATTACATCATCTTGCATTACATCTTGTCTGTATATCAAAAAAAATCATATGAGTTTGATTGTAATAGAGCATCATGCAATTGGTGCTTAGATGTTTCTCCTTTGTAGAGCAAATCACCATATTTATCAACCACTGGTTCTTCAAGGCACTTCAAGCATTTAGCCAGGGATGTCACAGTGAAATTCGATCCCATCTCTAAAAATGAGAGGCTAAAATGACCAAAACCCCCAGTCTTTTTCCCATGAGTCAACATTCCAATCAATGATATGGGAGGATTCATAACATTACTAAAATATGTTCCCTTCTTGCCCATCCTTGGAATGGAAGTCTTTAACTTATCCATTTTTTCATAAACAATACTCAGATAAGTCTTTGGATTTTTTTGTGATGCTAGTCTATGAGAATAATATACTTGGCAACAAATTGCAATATATTTATTATGAGTTGCTTTATTTCCTCGCAACGTTTCCACCTTAGCTTGATCAGTGGTCCCCTTAAGGCTATTTTGTATTGTAATGCACTCATTACACCTTGCAAAGGAGTAGGATTTAGAATTTTCAACATCTCAAAAATATTCTCTCATCACCTTACTAAAGGAGTATTGTGATACTGGAGGAAAACCGATTCTTTCGATGTCACTTCCGGTAATCATGTTTTTGGAAATCGATGAGCACACTTCCGAAAATCGATGATCACACTTCTAGAAACCAATAATCACACTTGTGAAAACTAATAATCACATTATGTAAAACCAATAGTCACACTTTCAAAACATGTTGTAATTCCATATTCTCACTAGGTAGTCTGAGTTTAATGAAATTGAGGTTTATATGATTTAGTAAGGTCTATTTATCACATATTTTTTTATGATATATTATAATGTTACTTGTATGTTGCACTCAAAAAAAATTCTCATAAATACAATCGTGTATTTTAGTATATAATATTAATTTAGATTTTCATGTTGTATGCAAATATTCTTAGACTGATAGTCATTTGGCCACCTAGGTAAGCAATGTATTTGAACAACCAATCGTATATTATATTTATGTTTTATATGATTCTATCCTCCAAAATTATGATATGTATTGATGCGGGTTCATGACCATTATGTCAAGGAGCTGGTCGTGGGTCCAAAACACCTGGAAAAATGTTAGAAATTCATGTAAGTTGAGATATGGCCTAGTTCAATCCCTCTATGTTGGTTGTGGAGCTTGATATTCCTTATTCATAGGTCATGTTTCAGCCGTGTCTGGATCCCAGTCCATGACGGGGGGTTGGAGGGATTCCCAACCCCAAAATATTTGCCATGGGGTCTCCAGGGGGGCGATGACTACTTTTAGGAACTCCCCCTAGAGGGGGTTCGGGGGAAGCGCCCCCATAGAGAATATTCCAGGAAAAATGCATTGTAAAATGTTGTAATTTCATAGTCATTATTTGGTTGATACTGGGTGATTTACGGGCCAATGGTATTGGGTGTCCCATAGTATTTTCCCATGGTAATCCCTCTTTAAAAGGAAGGAATTGTAATATAGTTTGGTATTGTAGAATTGTAAATATCTCTATATTTGTGTAAGAGAGACTGTGAGAGAGTGAAGAGGAAGTTGCAGCGGATGTGCTATAGGTTGTATCCCTTCATCTGTTGGATGGTATAATAATAAAGAATAGCAGTTTCTGTGTAGATGTATCCCATCTTGAGTGAACCATGTTATATTGGTGTCTCTCTTGTAATGTGATTTATATTTGCATCTTGTTTATTATTATTGCTCTGTGATCCTATTTTTCTAACAATTGGTATCATATCCAAATATATACTTGGCAGATAAATTCGCAGGAAATAAGGGTTCCTAGTTCGAGTGGGAGCAATGGTCGAAGAAGGAAAGTTTAAGTTCGAGAAATTTAATAGCCAAAACTACCAGTTATGGAAGATGCAAATGGAGGACAATCTATACTAAAAGGATCTATTCCTACCATTAGGAGGAAAAGCAAAACAGTCAGCAACTATGAAGGATGAAGAATGGGAGGTTCTTGACAGATATACACTGGGAACAATATAACTATGCCTGGATTCATTGGAGGCTTTCAATATTTCAAATGAAAATACAACGGAGTGTTTGATGAGTGCATTGGGTAAGCTATATAAAAAAACCTCAGCCTCCAACAAGGTATTTCTAATGAAGCATTTATTTAATATGAATATGTCAGAAGGTCAATCTGTTGCTGATCATTTAAATGAGTTTAATACGATTACAAATCAGCCAAGTTCTATAAAAGTGAACTTTGATGATGAGGTTAGGGATCTTCTAATATTTTGCTCATTGTCAGAAAGATGGAATGGCTTGTTCATGGTTGTAAGTAACACTGTCTCTGGTTCAAACACTTTGAAATTTGATGATGTTTTTGGTGTTATTCTTAGCGAGGAAATGTGAAGGAAAATCGCAGGTGAGACATCAGGTAATTCATTGACCATGGAGTGTAGGGGAAGAAAAAGGGAGAGAGGAAAGAGCCCAGGTAATCACAGTAATTAAAGGAAGGGAAGATCCAAGTCCACATTGAGAAAGATAGAGTGTTGGAACTGTGGAAAGAAAGGACATCTGAAAAAATATTGCAGGTCTCTAAAGAAGAAAGGATATGGACAGCAGGAGACTACTTAGGAAACAAATGTAGCAGGTAATGTGTTACAAGATGCTTTGATTCTTGCATTAGATAATACTAGTGATTACTAGGTAGTAGATTCAAGGGCTTCGTGAAATGCTACACCCCATAGGAAATTCTTTCATGATTATGTTCCATGAGATTTTGGACATGTTTTATTGGGTGATGATGAACCATGTAAAATTGTTGGAATGGGTAAGGTATGGATAAAGTTAAAGAATGGTGAATGGATGCTGAAATATGTAAGGCATATTCCTGCTATGAAAATAAATATGATCTCAATAGGGCAGTTGCGAGATGGTGGTTGCTTATCTACGGTTGGAGAAACGTGGTGGAATATCACTAAATGATCAATGGTGATAGAAAAAGGAGACATAGTAGGTATGTTGTATTTATGTCCTCATAATATTTTCTGTTATATTTCTTTAGCTTCCACAGGAACAGATACAACATTGTCGCATCATAGGCTTGGCCACATGAGTGAGAAGGGGATGCAAATTCTCCACTCAAGGAAGTTGTTGCTAGATATGAAGCATGTAAGTTTGGAATTCTATGAGAACTATGTTTATGGAAAACAGAAGAGATTCATATTTATTAGGTTTTTGTAGTGTCCCTTTATAATCATTTTCATAAACTAGGAAAAATTGCAATTTTTAACCAATTCAACCCCTAGACTAGTATTAACCCAACTACTTCCGAATGGCTCCCAATGCTTCCAAATGGGGTTTGAGTGAGTTTGGAAGGTATTCAGACATATACGTGAGGATTATGGATGCTTAAAAACCATTAAAACACTTCTGCAACATTCATTTACAGTCTGGACAAAGTAGGGAAATGTACTAGTCAAATTGAGCTTCAATCCCCCAGGGGTAGTGGTCAAAGATGGTTCTCCAAATGATGTTAAACATTTCCAAATTTCAGAACATAGTTATGGTGTTGATAAATGACTTTATTGAACTTCCCAATGTATCATCAATTAGTTCTTACGACCTTCTTAAACTCCCTTAAATCAGATGTTTATATGCAAGTCTTCACATAGGGGAGAAAGCTAGTAATTTTCACCATATGTTATGAAATTCAAAATTTAGGTGCCAAGGACTTGTGAAATGCTAATGAAACTTATTCAGAACATTAATGACACTCCATACATCAACAAAATCATAGAGAATGACTGATACAACTCAAAATAACGGCTCTTCAAGCTCCAACAACAAGACATATAGAAAATGGCATCATTTATGCATTGTTTGATATTTTTACATAGTTTCACTTCGTATTTTGACCTGAGATTCTTCTGAGTAGTAAATATAGAGTATATATATATGAATACAAATAAATGAATATTCATTCACTCTCAGAAATATATCATCATCTCACCAAGGGTGCAATTCCTCTAGGGTACCAAATATGCAAGAAAATGTGAAAGAGATGCAAGAAATATTTGTAGATGAATGAATGGCCTCTCCAATTTCCAATTAGGATTGGAATATTTCACCCTTGAAATTGGTGCTAAGGGAAGTAGACTAGTGCCTCTCTACAACTCTTCTCTCTAAATGCAAAATGAAAAATGTAAAATGATAATGATATGGTATTCTTCTTTGTTCCTGGCTTTTACAAACTTCCTCAGGATTCCCCAATTCGAATTCCATCCATGAGCTTCATGCCAACTCAATTTGGGAAGAGATTCCCAAGTATGCCACTTGTCCTTCCAATTCGCCTCCTCCTTCACCAAATTCAACTTGGTGTCTCTTTGGATGCCCTAACTCACTTGGGATCTTTCTTGGAAGATATTTTTATCCCTGACATGTCATGTATGTCATATTTCAGCCATCAGGCCTTATTTTTCATAAATTTATAAGTATCTTCATCATTGGTGTCATAGAAGCTAGGGAATCTAGCCCAAGTGTCCCACTAGCTCCAAAATGCCTCTTCCTCTCCCATGGGAGTTAATCTTACTCTACATTTAGACCTCATTGAGTCATGCCAAGAAATATTCCCTTCCAACTACCCCAAGAATAGTGGACTCCACCTTGTATTCGAATGGGTGAGAGTGGAATGCCATGTGGCATGGGGAATCTAGCTTTTCGGGGGTCCAACACCACCAATGTGTCTCCATGACCAACTTCCATCTTATTTTCTCACCATAAATATTTATTTTTCCCCTCTTAATATATTTATTTCCAAACCAAAGTCCATTTGGATTTATTAGTCTCCTTATTCCAATTTTAATTCCTCCAACCCAACCTAGGAAACTAGTAGGTTGGTGGAATTTTTCCTACTTGATATTTATTTGAATGGGGACATTACAGTCCTCCCCACCCAAGATTGCTTTCCCTCAAGAAATATCAATTTAGTGTGCTTCAAAATTGCTCCTTCTCTATGAGGTGGCCTTCCATGAGGAATTTCTCCCAAAACCTTTTCATCCTTGTGTTTCATACTGTGGGAGGACACTACCTTATTCGGATAGGTGTGCATTCCTCTCAATACACTTTGTTTTCCCTCCGAATATTTGAATCTCATTTTAGGGATTTGATAATTCACTGTATGTTCCCCTATAGATTACAACCATTTTACTCCCAAGACCACATTATTATCAGCAACATCAACCACATAAAAGCTATCAAAAAATGTGTAATTACCTATGGTGACTTGTATCTTTGGAATCCATGTTTTGCACTCCATAGTATGGTGACCTGGAATGATAAATATGAAACCATCGAATCGTTCAGAAGGTAGCTTTCTCCTCTCCACCATGGTTGCATAAATGAAGTTATGTGTGGCTCCTCCATCTACCAATACTAAAACCCTTTGTCCTTGTACAGCTCCTTGGCATCGAATAGTGTGGTAACGAGGCACTCCTGAAAGTACTGCTAGTCTCTCTTTGTCAGGTAATGGATGATCTTCTTCTTTTTTCAATTCTTATTATGTTGTGGCATATCCCTTTTCTTGGGCTGAAATATTTCTTCCTTCCTCCATGACCCCTTCATACTCATCATCACAAAATACTTCAATGAATTGGGCCTTTCCCTTAGCACATTTATGTCCTGGTACCCATGGTTGGAAGCATGAGTAACATAGTTTCTTCCTTCTTCCTTCTTCCATTATTAGTTCCTCTTTCTTATCCTTTCCACATTCATCTTCTTGCCATGGCTTCTTTTCATATCTGAATTGGGAAGGGAAGTTTGTCTTGGGAGGAAACCTTGTCCTAGGTAGCACATTTTGTAGATCTCTTGTCAAGCTCATAGCATCCTTCAATGAATTGGGTTTGTGAACCTTAAATAAAGATTTTAAGGGTTCATCCAAACCTTCATTAAACAACAATACTAATCTTACAATACATACATCAGCCACCTTAACTGATAATTTTTGGAATTCCATCATATATTCAGTAGGGGTACCAACTTGCTTCAATTACGCTAGTTCTTTGAAAGGAAATTCTGGGTCTTTTTGCTCAAATATTTCTATTACCTTTTCAACAGATTATCCATAGGTTGTAACCTGATCATGTCCAAAAATTTTCAGACCATGGAACCACCAATCATTGGCATCTCCTTCTAGATGCAAAATAGCAATTTTTAAAGCATAATTTTCCACCATTGGTTTCAGTTGAAAATAAACATCTAGTTTTTGTACCCAAGTATTTGCAGAACTTTTGGGTGAGCCATCAAAAGTGGGAAGGGGAATTTTACCAATGGAAAAATTTAATTCTTTATTCTGAAATGGATTCTTATTACCTTCCCTCATTTTTAGTTTTATTGATACATTAAAGAATTGGTCAAATGGTAGAGTTTTTCTACAATCTTCACTCAACTTTTCCCATTTTGTCACCACTTCCTGCATATCAAATTAGGTGTTAGGATCTTCTTTGAACTCAAGAAATTTAGATGTAGTAGGCCTTGGTGTGCTATGAAATTAATTAGTTCTATTATGGGCTCCTGTGCTTGAGAAAATATGCTCACCCATTGCCTTATTTTCCTCAGAATAAGAACTACTGCTGCCTCATATTACTCCTTTGCTTCCAAGTTGACTAGCCAACAATTCGAACTCTTTGATGATCTGTTGTGTCATGTATTAAAAGAATGGTTTCATGAATTTAGTAAATTCCTCTTTATCCTCTAAGTTTCCCTTCTCATCCTTAGCCATAGTTTCAATAAAATGCTCTTCTTCTCCTACTTCTTCCTCTTCAACAAAGTTGATTTTAGTTACCACTTGTCCTCATTAATGGTCATCCACATCAGGTGCAAGGACCATGCTCTGATACCACTTGTAGTGTCATTTTTTAAGAATTTGCACAAAATAGGAAAAATTGCAATTTTTAACCAATTCAACCCCAAGACTAGTATTAACCCAACTTCTTCCAAATGGATCCAAATGATTCCAAATGGGGTTTGAGTGAGTTTGGAAGGTATTCAGAAATATAAGTGAGGATGATGGATTCTTAACAACCCTTAAAACACTTTTGAAACATTAATTTACAACCTGGACAAAGTAGGGAAAGGTACTAGTCAAATCGAGCTTCAATCCCCCAGGGGTAGTGGTCAAAGATGGATCTCCAAATGATGTTAAACCTTTCCAAATTTCAGAATAGAGGTATGGTACTAATAAATGACTTTAATGAGATCCCCAATGTATCATAAATTACTAGGGGTTCCAACTTGCTTCAATTGGGCTAGTTCTTTGAAAGTCAATTCTGGGTCTTTTTGCTCAAATATTTCTAATACCCTGTCAATTAGAACTATTTTAAGTCTAGTGGAGGTAGAATATTTGCATCTTAAACAATTAGAAGTAAAAACAACCTTTATCCATGGGTATTTGGAGGAAGAAATTTATATACAAAAGCCACAAGGGTATGAGGCCAAAGGGAAGGATAATTTGGTATGTAGGTTGAAGAAGAGCTTGTATGGCCTGAAGCAAGCTCCAAGGCAATGGTGTTTGAAATTTGACAAGTTTATGACAGAACAAGGTTATATTAGATGTCATTCTAACCACATTTTCTTTTTCAAGAGTCTAGATAATGGAAGATATATTATCTTGTTATTATATGTGGATGACATGCTTGTTGCAGGGTCTAACATGCAAGATATAAATGTGCTCAAAAGGAAGTTATCTAATTCATTTGCGATGAAGGATTTGGGTGTTGCAAAGAAAATCCATGGTATGAGAATAATAAGAGACAAGAAGTATCGAAAATTCAAATTGTCTCAAGGTGAGTACATACAAAAGGTGTTGGAGAGGTTTAGAATGCAGAATGCAAAACCAGTTAATACACCTTTGGCCAACCATTTCAAACTAAGTAAGGAAGAGATAGATTACATGTCCAGGCTTCCTTATTCATCAATAGTTGGCATCTTCATGTATGCCATGGTGTTCACAAGACCAGATATTGCACACACGGTGGGAGTTGTGAGTAGGTATATGAACAATCTGGGTAAAGAACATTGGAAGGAAATACAATGGATTCCCAAGACATAGGAAGAGATAGATTACATGTCCATGCTTCCTTATTCATCAATAGTTGGCATATTCATGTATGCCATGGTGTTCACAAGACCAGATATTGCACACACGGTGGGAGTTGTGAGTAGGTATATGAACAATCTGGGTAAAGAACATTGGAAGGAAATACAATGGATTCTCATGTATTTGAGAGGTACTACCACTCATGCATTATATTTTGGAGGTTCAGACACTATTCTATAGGGATATGTCGATGCAAATATGGAAGATGATAAAGATAGGAGGAGGAGCACCACATGGTATGTATTTACTATAGGTCAAACAACAATAAGTTGGATTTCGAAACTACAAAAGGTTGTTTCACTTTCAACAACGGAAGTAGAGTATGTTGCTACTACCGAGGCTAGTAAAGAGATGATTTGGTTATAGAGGTTTATGGAGTAATTGTGTAATAAGCACGAGAATAGCAGGTTGTACAGTGACAACTAGAGTGCCATTCATATTGCAAAGAACTCAAAATTCCATTCTAAGACTAAACATATACAACTCAGGTACCATTTCATACATTATGTTATGGAAGATGAATTTTTGAAGCTAGAATCTTGCAAACATGTTGACAAAGGCAGTAACCATAGAGAAACTAAGTTCCTACTCAGTTTCAGTTAGCTTTCAAGCATGAAGGAGAAGATGATAAATTTGCTAGATCCAAGGTTCAAAGCATAGTCCATCAAGTGCAGCATCAGTGGAGTTGATGTGATCAGTATCCAAGTGGGAGATTGTTCGTTGTGGAGCCTGATCCTCCTTATTTAGAGGTCGTGTTTCACTCATGTCTGAATCCCAACCCATGACAAGGGGGTTTGGGATGCTTTCCCCCAAAAATATTTTCCATTGGGGGTACGGGGGAGGATCCTAAAATTAGTCCCCCCTGGCAATAGTTCGAGGGTAGTGTCGTTGTAGCGAAAATTTCAGAAAAAAAAAATGCCTTTTAAGATGTTGTAATTCCATAGTCATGACTTGGTTGATAATGGTTGATTTACAAGCCCATGTCCCATAGTATTTTCCCATGGTAATCCCTCTTTAAAAGGAAGGAATTGTAATACAGTTGGGTATTGTAGCATTGTACATATATCTATGATTGTGTAAGAGGGACTGTGAGAGAGTGAAGAGGAAGTTACAGAAGATGCGTTGCAGGTTGTATACCTTCATTTGTTGGATAGTATAATAATAAGGATTGGCGATTTCTTTGTGGATGTAGTGCATCTTGGGTGAATCACGTTATATTGGTGTCTCTCTTTTAATGTGATTTATGTGATTTAATATTGCATCTTGTTTATTTTTATTTCTCTGCAATCCTGTTTTTCTAACACTCTATAGTTAACCAAATAATTTATTGTAAGAGGAGCTTTTACTTTTATTTGCAATGAAAATTTAGTTGTATACAAGTTTCAATGGACTGTTAACCGAACTGTATATCATTCGGTGAATGATCATGTTTCCCAAATTGAGAAATGATAGATCTAGGACAACTTATGTTTATTATGGTACTTATAGATCTTTATATTATTATCTACATGTAATTCCTAACTTTGCCTCTGGGTCGAAATTACATGCTAGGAATTATTTATATTTTCTTAGTCACATGTTTGGATTCTCTTATGGGTCCTAATCCACTCACAATTCTTGAGATCCTGGGTGAAAAAAACCCAGGCCTATATCATCTGGTCTAACTTTGGGTCAAGCAGGTCTAGCAATTTACGCACCTTGAGGTATTGAGTCACTGAGTGGGTTGGGAAACTTAGGCATGTAGATCTCAATAATTTGAGTACTATTCCCATTATGGTTCTCTACATCATATGGTTAGCTCAAAATTCCATGTGTTTATAAACAAAAAGGTTCCTACTTTCCATGTCTCGGCATTGTTGAAAAAGTACTTAGGAAGTGTTTGTTCACCTAGTAGTGCCTTGGGGTGGACAAGGACACTTTAAGTTGTGACCCCTAGTCATAATTAATTAATGAAGTGAGATGCACTTTATATTTTTAAAGTGACTTCATTAAATGTTAAAAACTCATGATATCCTAAGTTCATATTTGAAATTAAAGTTCAAGTGAGTATTTAATTAGATGCGGTGTCTCTATTTTATTAAATGACATGAGGTGCACTAAATGTCATTTATTAATAATTAAATGAGCATTTAATGAGAACCATCCATCTAATTTGATCTTTCCCATTGGATTGAAAGAGGAAGCTATGATGAACAAAAAGGCTAGGGAAAGGCATTTCAAAATCATTATTCACATTTCCAAGAGGAGAGTTGGAGAGAAAGAGAGAGGATGTTGAACTCTTGAGAAGAGAGGAGAAACCTTGCACAGAATTCAAGGAGGATGAACTAGGGCATGATTTTCAATGAAATGAAGATGGTACGGATTCCAGAGAAGAAGTAAAAGTACTTCACAGAAATCGTGAAGGCAACATAGAAATCGAGAGAGAGCACATAAATCGAGGTTGCATTTCTATTTTTAATGTTGCACACGTGTGAGGCCATACTGGGCTGTACTGTTGAATATGGGTGTTTTTTTCGAGGCCAATTGTAAGCATTTATTCTTGCTAGTTTGCATAGAAATCAAGGCAAGGAAAAAATATGAGTTTTATTAATTCTGGCACATTTAGCAAGGTCACACGTGGGTGATTGTACTGCTGTCAGAAAGTACATAAAATTTTAGAATAGATTTTTGGGTTGTTCAGTCAAAGTTTGAGCACATTTTTTGAGAATGAAGTACTGAGATAAGTACTATTATGTTTATGTAATTTATGTCTTTAAAAATAAAATATCTCTCTCATAAACAGGTTTCCCTTGGGATTTTTATCCTGGGCTATTGGCCAAAAATTCATGTTTCTTTTATGGTTGAATGATTGTCATAAATTTATGAGATTGAAGTTTCTGATTGAAAATTAATTTTCTGAATTTTAATAGTGAAAAGAATCTCATGTGTTTTAAGTTGAAGTCAAATTTTCATGAAAAATTGTGCATAGTGGGGTTTGGGCATTAAACTATGTAGAGAATTTTCTAAAACTTGAAACTGGGTTGGGATGTGAAAAAATTTCATGGTATTAGAGTGCATTTGAATTTCAGGATTTAAACATTTAGAAAAATAGGGGTTTACAGAAAAAATTTCAGATTTGGAGAAAACAAGGGTTTGTGGAAAATTTTTCAGATTTGAAAAAGTTAGGGTTTTGACAAAAATTTCCAGATTTGGGAAAGAGTTCTTAAACAAGTTTCTTGGGTAATACAGGTAGTATCCATGGTGTCTGGGCTTAGGGTTGAAGACAGATTGGATGGGGCTACTAATTTTATCCCATGGAAGGCTATAATTAAGTTCATACTTGACAAGAATGAGCTATGGGATATAGTTAACAGTACAACAACAAATATTGTGACAGTACCTGTCGATGCTACTGATAAGACAACTTTCATGAAGAAAGATGTAAAGGAAATAATGATCATACTTGATGTCGTGAAGGATCATGTGATCCCACATATTTCAATGAAGGATCATGCTTTTTATATGTGGACTTCTTTTACCAACCTTTACCAGAGTTCGAATGAGAATAGGAAGATGGTGTTAAGGGAGAAGTTGAAGAATGTGCATATGAGCAAAGGGAAAGGCATGGATTCTTATCTCACCAAGATTACACAAGTGAGGGATGAGCTTGCAGCTGTAGGTGAGGCTATACAGGGCACTGAGAAGGTGCATACAACCTTAAATGGCGTGACTCAGCAGTGGGGTGTGTTTTTGCAGACTATTATTGGTAGGGATAACATGTCATCATGGGATCGTCTTTGGGATGATCTTGTACAAGAGGAGATACGTAGAAGATACTTACAAGGAAGTTCATCACATCACAAAGATGATGAGGAGAATGTGGCATTGGCAGAGAAGAGAAAAAAGAAGAAGTTCAAGAAGGGTCCCAAGGGTGGGGCCAAACATCATACAAGTGAGTAGAAGAAAGACTTGAGTAAAGTCAAGTGTTTTGCATGTTAGAAGCTTCGACACTATGTTGGACAATGTCCGAACAAGAAGAAGAAAGGGTAGAAAAAGGCTGTGAAAATCCTCACAACAGATCTAAGAGATGATGTATACCTCACAAGAAGATTAAGCAGGAAAATAGAAGAAGAGTGAACAATGCAGTGTAAAAGAGCAGTAGAATTATGATACAGTAGAACTCAGATAGAAGCAGAATAACATCACACTCTAATTCATTAATCACAATATGGACAAATAAATAATACAATGGTAAGGATTTGAATGCCAAGGTTCCAATTCGAATTATCCTTCATGGAGTGATCATCATATCAATGGAGTGTCATCAAAGCACAACTAGAAGTCATGATCATCATCAGTGGAGTCATCAATGGACAAGTAACTGTCAAATAGATGTCAAACTGAGTCTAACTGAGTGTGGTAGGTATAGCTGGCACATGGAGGCACTAACTAAATGAAGGAGGCTCAGTGGAGGGCGCATGAGGAGCTAACTGGAGTTAGAATAGGTAGTCTAGTCTCACTGGAGGTCCATCGGAGTGATTCAGTCAGTTGAGAGTCATTCTAGCCTTAAATCAAGGAAAGATCTAAAGATAACTCAACTAACTGAAGTGAAACTGAGTGGTAGGTGAGAGAGGGCACCTGGGATGCATGAAATTGCATGCAGGGCACATTAAGCACTAGGAGGGATAAAACTAATAAAAAAGAAGCTCTCGGGGCTAGCAAATTGGGGGCTAGGTGCTGGGACTGATGATTGGGATGCATGAAATTGCATGCATGCATGCAAAATCATGACTGCATGCATGACTGAAAATGAAAAAATGGAGAATGTTGTTAGGACTAGGATGGAGTATAGGAATATCCCAACACCCCTCCTTAATCCATCTTGGGCCCTGGAAACTGATACCAAAGGTCACCCAATACAATGAATAATAATAACAGTCAATAAACCAAGGAAATGGGGAAAACCTCATGGGAAAAATACCCCCCCTCAAAATAGATTGTAAGGCACACCAAAAATAAACGCTCCAAACTCAAGCTGGTGTGATGCTTGGTCATATTTTCTTGAGGTATGTTTTTGGGAAGAATTGGTTCATGCTCAAAATGCATGTGTTTGTACTTGCTCTTCAGATCGAATATGATGAGAACAAATCCAAAAGTATGAGGATGATCCTAGAACCTATGATTCGAATCAGCTGAGGTAGGATCAAATCCATGAATGTGTAGATAGTCTTTTGTTTTCTCCTTCGAACCATTATAGGTGAGATTATGACCAAAAGAACCATCACATGATAGTGAATGCTTTGAATCCAAATCAGATCCAAGACTTGAAGAATGGTTTCTTGAGATCTCCTTTGAACCATTAGAGGTGAGATCAAAACCATGATATGCATGAGAAATTATCCCAAGTAGTGATTGCTTGGATTTTAAATCAGCTCCAAGACTTAATGAATGGTTTCTTGAGATCTCCTTTGAATCAGTAGTGGTGAGATCAAAACCATAAAATGCATGAGAAATTATCCCAAGCAAATGGAAATGCCCTACATCTTCAATAAACTTCTGAGAGCATGTACAAATGATCATATTGTAGTACATAAGAGGTGAGTGATCAAGGAGAGCGAATGCATTACCTCCAATTGATGATTTGACCTCTGAAACATTCAATAGATCATGATGCAAACCAACATACTCTTGTGCAAGAGAGGATTTAAGAAACTCTACAATTTCTAGAGCGTGAGTTGGCATAGAATTCGAAATAGAAGAAATTTGGAGCATGAGTGTAGAATCTGCAAGTTATTTTTCTTTGTGGACAACTTCAATATGAGATATGTTTGATACTAATTCATGATTAGAGAGACCATCAAAGAGGTTGAATGCATAAGTGGGATTTCTCTCGAAATGGTTT
This sequence comes from Larix kaempferi, assembly GCA_027924585.1. Lineage (NCBI taxonomy): Eukaryota > Viridiplantae > Streptophyta > Pinopsida > Pinales > Pinaceae > Larix > Larix kaempferi. The sequence continues at coordinate 8,686,265 of BSBM01000350.1, read as the reverse complement.
GGACCAATCCCTTCATTTTGTTTGCCAAATATTTCATCCAGATGGGCCCATACCTCTTTTGGAGATTAATCAGAAAAGAAGTGGTGTACCATGCATCGAGACATAGCAAACAACATGATTGTAGATGCTCTATCACCTTCATTCAACCAGTCATTCTCTTCTTTAGAGGATTCAAACTCTCTTTCAAAACAATAATCAAAGAGACCATGTCTCTTCAAATGTGCTATCATCTGTGGTTTCCATTCATCATAGTTGAATGGAGAAAGAGGAGTAATTCCTTCTGAATTCATGGAATCTATTTTAGAAGACCCGCAAAAACAATAGAAAATGGCTGCAACTGCTACTGCTGCAAAAGTGCAGAAACTACTGCAACTGCTGCACCTGAAATATTGATAATAACCTGCAAAAAACTCTCAAGAATGGCAATAGACAATACTCTCAACATGCTCTAATACCATGTGAAAATCCTCACAACAGATCTAAGATATGATGTATACCTCACAAGAAGATTAAGCAGCAAAATAAAAGAAGAGTGAACAATGCAGTGTAAAAGAGCAGCAGAATTATGATACAGTATAACTCGGATAGAAGCAAAATAACATCACACTCTAATTCATTAATCACGATATGGAAAAATAAATAATACAATGGTGAGGATTTGAATTCCAAGGTGGAAATTCGAATTAGCCTTCATGGAGTGATCATTAGATCAATGGAGTGTCATCAAAGCACAACTAGAAGTCTTCATTGTTGATGTATATGTAACTTCGGAATGTATTTCATCTATGTATAATGTACTCCTATAGAGATGTGTTATTCCCCTATAAGGAAGTGTCGTCATTTGTATTGACAAGTGTTGCAAGTGTCGTAGCTTACCGATGGGTTATTAGACCACCATGCGTGGGGTCAGCCTTGATTAAGTTAACCATGGGTTATTGTACTAAGCTAGACAAGTCGGACCCATATGTTTATTGGGCAGTCAGGACAAGTATAAATAGAGATCTCCCGATCTCTATTTTGATTACTTCAGAACTCACTCTTCCTTCACTCGAAAAGTGGTGCACATGTGAGGAGGAGGATCAGATGCTAGGAGGAGTCTATCTCTGTGTACTTTGGTTGTACTTTGGTTGTATCATTGCTCTATCTATCTCTAAGGAAGTTGTGGGGTTTTTCACCTTAGGGCTTTCCCCACGAAAACTGTGTGTCTATTGTCTTTTATGTTTGCATCTTGTAATGATTGATATGATTGATATGATTGATATGCATTTATATATTGTACATATTATTCTCTCAGTAAAGATCCTAGAGTATATTGAATTAATGCTAAAAAATTAACCTGAGAAGAAGACATTGTGTAGTGACGGAAACCAAGGTTTCTTGTTTATTGGGTTTCTCTCCATAGATTTTGGAAAAGTAATATGATAGATTGACTCTCCTTAGCGAGATGAATCTATCTGTCCAATCAGAATTCAATTCTGAGCACTTTCAGTTTTGGCCCTTAAAATTAGGGTTTCCACAAAAATAAGAATTTCTGAAATCTGAAGACATAGCTAGAAGCTCCTTGGAAAAATCGAAGTTTAGAGATTTGGATCGAGATTTTTGGTTGGGTAAATCTCTGGGAAATTCAAACCCTAATTCAGGGTCCTCCCCAGTGAACCCAGGAAGACTAAAAAGCATTTCTGAAGGGTGAAGCTTTGCAGATCTCAAATTCTAAATACACCAGGTTGATCAGCTCATCAAGGCGCATCTTTCTATCCTTTCAGAAAGTTGAAATTCACATTTTGCATTTTTAGGTTTTCTCTGACAAACACTAATCTGGGACCAGATCCAGTTTTCAGCAAATCAAGTGGTAAGAACTAAATACTTTCTATTTCCATTTGAAGTACTCTTTAAAGATGTGTCACCACATGAAGCTTGAGGATAAGCTTGAAGGGGCTGATTACTTTCGAGCCTGGAAGTATAGGATTGGGTTAATCCTAGAAGAAAATGAATTGGATACATGTATCAGTTTTGAAGTCCCTGTCCCAGAGGATGAAGAAGCTAAAGCATTGCATAAGAAGAACTTGGTCAAGGCAAAGAGAATCATTGTTGATTCTATCAAAGACCATCTCATACCACATGTGTCATCTCTGAAGACACCCAAGGAGATGTTTGACTCTTTGACCAAGCTATTTGAAGGGAAGAACATAAATTAGAAGATGACTCTGTGGAACCAATTGAAAGGGGTCAAGCTATTGAATGGAGAGACCATTCAATCTTATTTCTCCAAGGTCTCTCAGATCAAGGAACAACTTGAAGCTGTCGATGAAGTAGTAGATAATGGTGAAGTGGTTATGACTACTCTAAATGGCCTACCTAGTTCATGGGATTCTTTTAATCAAGGAATCTGTGCTAGAAAGAAATTAATCTCTTTCAGTAGATTGTGGGAGGAATGTTCACAAGAAGAGGCTAGGCTTGTAGCACGAGAAGAAAAGATGGGAAGTGAAGACCAAGTTCTCGCAGCTCACACTAAAAAGAGAAGCCTAAGAGAGAGCGATCTTATAACAAGAAATCTTCACACCACCATCAACATAAAGAGAAGAAAGATCTCAGGTGCTTCACATGCAATGAGAAGGGACATTTTGCTACATATTGTCCCAAGAAGAAAAACAACAACTTCAACAAGAAAAAGAAGAGAAACAAGAAGAGATATCATGTTCATTCTATTGAGGATGATAAACCTCCAAAGAAGAAGGCTAGAGCAGAAAGTGATGGTGATGACTCATCAAGCAAAGAAGAGTATGTTCCAATATCTGCTCTCACAGGTACTATTTATCATGGATCTAATGATTGGCTTATTGACAGTGGGGCTTCCAAACACATGACTGGGTTTGAAGAATCTTTTGTAAATCTATCTCAACATGAATCACCCCATAAAGTGAAACTTGGGGATGACTACCAATTCCCCATCAAAGGAAGTGGTGAAGCCTCCTACAACCTAGATTCTGGAAAATGTTTGAAGATGAAAGAAGTTCTTTATGTACTTGGGCTCAAGAAAAACCTACTCTCCATATCTGCATTAGATGCAAAAGATATGAGGGTTGCATTTGTAGATGGCCAAGTTTGAATGTGGCCAAAGGGAAAGACCATAAATGATGTAGTGGTGATTGGATAGCAAGAGGGAGGGTTGTATAAATTGAAGGGACAACCTGAACATGCCATGGTGCATGATTACATGGAGCCAAGTGAACTTTGGCATAGAAGACTTGCACATATGCACTATAGAGCTTCACCAATTGCAAGTAAAGCTGTAGAAGGTCTTCCTAAAATCAAGACCAAGCGTGAAGGTGTTTTTAAAGGATGTGCAAAAGGAAAGAACATAAAGAAGGCATTTCCAAGCAATGAAAGTAAGGCAAAAAGTATCTTGGAAATTATCCACTCTGATGTATGTGGTCCAATGTCATCCAGTTCCCTGAGTGGGTATGTTTACTATGTCTCTTTCATTGATGACTTCTCCAGGAAGACTTGGGTCTACTTCTTGAAGAACAAAGATGAAGTGTTTGATAAGTTCAAGGAATTCAAAACCTTGATGGAGAACCAAACTGACAAGAAGATCAAAACATTCCGATCCGACAATGGTGGAGAATTCACTTCAGGTGACTTCAAGAAGTTATGCAGTGATTCAGGGATTAAGAGGGAGTTGACAGCTCCTTACAATCCACAACATAATGGAGTTGCAGAAAGAAAGAATTCAAAAATCATGGAAGCAGCAAGGGAAATGCTACATGACCAGGATCTACCTATGCGTCTATGGGCAGAAGTAGTTAGGACAACTGTACATGTGCAGAACAGAACACCCCACAAGATATTGGACAACAAGACACCAGAAGAGGTATTTTTTGGTAAGAAACCTGAAGTTAGCCATCTCAGAATATTTGGTTGTCCAGGATACACACCTATCCCAAAGGAAAAGAGGACCAAACTAGATCCTTCAGGAAAGACGAGTATCTTTGTGGGTTACAGTGAAAGCTCAAAGGCTTACAGAATATACTTTCTAGGGTTCAAGAAGATTGATGTCAGTAGGGATGTGACATTTGATGAAAACTCATCATTCATCAAATCAAGGAAGACACCTGTTGAAGATTATGAAGAACCTAAGGAAACTATATTTCAAGACACTACTATGACTGAAGCAATTCCAGATGCAGATCGTGAAATTGAAGATCTACAAGAACCTGCACATCCACCCCGTGAGAATAACTCTCACAAGAGGAAACCTGCATGGGATAGGGAGCTCATTCAAGATGCAGAAAGATATGGAATTCCAGAAGAAGAACATAGAGCAAAGAAGAGAACTAGATCTCATACCAGCTATGTTGCATTACTCTATGATATCATGAATAAAGAACCTTCCAATTATGAAGAAGCAGTTGAAAAGAAAGAATGGAAGGATGTCATGGTCGAAGAATACCAATCAATAATGAAGAATGATGTTTTGGATATTGTCCCAATACCTAAATGGAAGTCTGTTGTGACTTCCAAATGGATCTACAAGATCAAGCATGCTGCAGATGGCAGCATAGAGAAATACAAGGCAAGATTCGTAGCTCGTGGCTTCTCTCAAAAAGAGGGAATAGATTATGAAGAAACTTTTTCTCTTGTATCAATGTACACTTCCATCAGAACAGTACTTGCTCTGGCTGCAGTGATGAAATGGAAGATGCACCAGATGGATGTCAAGACTGCTTTCTTGAATGGTGTAGTTGAAGAGGAAGTGTATGTGGAGTAGCCACTCGGTTTTGAAATACATGCCAGGAAGTCATATGTGTGCAGATTGAAGAAATATTTGTATGGCTTGAAGCAAGCTCCCAGAACTTGGTATGGTAGGATAGACAGTTTCCTATCTAGTTTGGGCTTTACCAAGAGTAAAGCAGATTCCAACCTTTACTACAAGGTTGAGGAAGATAGTCCTATTATACTACTCTTGTACGCAGATGACCTATTTGTAACCAGTGAAGATAGATTGATATACAAAGAGGAAGCTTGTTTCTGAGTTTGAGATAAAGGACTTGGAGATGATGCACTATTTTCTAGGCATGAAGGTGTGGCAGAGTGCAGATGGGATCTTCCTTGGACAAGGGAAGTATGCAGTAGAGATCCTAAAGAGGTTCGGGATGATGGACTGCAAGGCCATGGCATTGAACCTGAAGCTTCTGTGTGATGCTTCATCTGAGCTGGTTGATGTCACTATGTATCGTCAAATGATTGAGTCCTTGATGTACCTGACGAACACGAGACCAGATATTTTCTTTGCGGTGAACACATTGAGCCAGTTCCTGACGAATCTGAGGAGTGTTCACCTGGTTGCTGTAAAGCATATTCTGAGGTACCTAAAGGGTACAATTAACTATGGGCTCAAGTATGATGCAAATCAAAAGTTTAACCTGCAGGGTTATGTTGATTCAAATTGGGCAGGTAGTGCTGCAGATAGGAAGAGCACTTATGGGTGCTACTTCAGTATGGGATTATGTGTGATCTCTTGGTTTAGCAGGAAGCAGTCCTACGTAGCACTAAGTACAGCCGAAGCAGAGTATGTTGCAGCTTGTTCGGCTAGTTGTGAGGCAATATGGCTTTGGAAGCTATGGTCTAAGTTATTTGATCTACCGCTGGAGGCTACTGGTATATTTTGTGACAACCAGAGTTGTGTGAAGCTGTCTGAGAACCTGGTGTTCCATGACAGGTCGAAACACATAGAGATCAAATACCACTATATCAGGGATATGGTGCAGAGAGGAGCAGTGAAGCTCCTATATGTTACAACGGATGAGCAAATTGCAGATGTGCTGATGAAGCCACTAGCCAGAGTGAAGTTCGAGTACTTCAGAGAGAGGCTTGGTTTTCTTTAGATCGGCGACACTTCGAGGAAGAATGGAGACATTTTTCTGAAGCCATTCCAAGAATGGTGCAAGGAGGATCCTTCACATGGATATGGATGTAAGTGTTGGATGATGAGCATCAGGATGATGTTCTTGTTTTTGCTCTATATGATCAATTGGATCATTTATGTATGTATGCATTATGTTGGATGTTGGATATGATCAGTTGGATCATTTATGTATGTATGCATCATGTTGGATGCTGGATATGATCAGTTGGATCATTTGTATATGCATCACGTTAGATGCTTGGACCATGTATTTGTATATGTATCAGGTGGATACTGTGTATGATAAGGTAGATCATGTATGTTGATATGTATCAGATAGATACATTATATGATCAAGTGGATCATGTATCTATGTATGTATCAAGTGGATTCATTGTATGATCAGGTGGATCATGTATGATCATATGTATCAGGCAGATACTTGGTATGCATCAGGTCGATGCATTGTATGATCGAGATGATCATGGATGATGAGCTTTAGGATGTTGCTCCAAATATCATGCATCCGGACGATGCAGTGATGATGATCAGGATGATCATGTGTACATCAAGATGATGTATGATGAGTATCAGGTTGATACTTTGTGGTCGTGGAACAGGTTGTGCATATGAGCATGTAAATAGACCTGGGAGATCTGGACAGGATGAAAAAGGCCTCAGATGGTTTTCCGAGGCATTGTTTTGGGATGGCATGTAAGTAGACCTAGGAGATCTAGACAGGATGAAAAAGGCCTCAGATGCTCTTTCGAGGCATTGCCATGACCACAAGTAATACGTCCTGGAGATCTGGACAGGATAAAAAAGGCCTCGGATGCTCTTTAGGGTTCTTGCTTGGAAAGACACTCTTTTAAGGTTTTGTGGTGGCCACATGTAATAAGTCCTGGAGATCTGGACATGATGAAAAAGGCCTCAAATGCTCTTTAGGGTTCTTGCTTGGCAAGACACTCTTTTAAGGTTTTCTGGTGGGGGTCACATGTAATAAATCCTAGATCTGGACAGGATGAAAAAGGCCTTAGATGCTCTTTAGGGTTCTTGCTATTCAAAAGACTCTTTTAAGATTTTGTGACAGACACATGTAATAAGTCCTGGAGATCTGGACAGGAGGAAAAAGGCCTCATATGCTCTTTAGAGTTCTTGCTAGTCAAGAGACTCTTTTAAGGTTTTGTGATGCACGTAATAAGTCCTGAGGATTGCACAGTATGGCCAGTGATGATGAAGACCTGTAGGTGGTGGGCCTACATCCAGTATGAAAAAGGACTGGCTCTGTAGAACTTCCTATGATGAGTAGATTCAGATATTGATAGAAACAATAGTGACGATGACGATGATTCGCTGATGATGATCCAGAGAAGAAGACTTGTTATAGCAGATCTGTATCGAGAAATACCTTCCTAGTTAAGAGGGAGTGTTGATGTATATGTAACTTTGGAATGTATTTCATCTATGTATAATGTACTCCTATAGAGATGTGTTATTCCTCCATAAGGAAGTGTTGTCATTTGTATTGACAAGTGTCGCAAGTGTCATAACTTGCCGATGGGTTATTAGACCACCATGTGTGGGGTTGGCCCTGATTAAGTTAACCATGGGTTATTGTACTAAGCTAGACAAGTCGACCCCATAAGTTTATTCGGCAATCAGGACAAGTATTAATAGAGATCTCTGGATCTCTATTTTGATTACTTTAGAACTCACTCTTCCTTCACTCGGAAAGTGGTGCACATGTGAGGAAGAGGATCAGCTGCTAGGAGGAGTCTATCTCTATGTACTTTGGTTGTACCATTGCTCTATCTACCTCTGAGAAAGTTGTGGGGTTTTTCACCTTAGGGTTTTCCCCATGGAAACTCTGTGTGTCTATTTTCTCTTATGTTTGCATCTTGTGATGATTGATATGATTGATATGCATTGATATACTATACATGTTATTCTCTCAGTAAATATCCTAGAGTATATTGAATTAATGTTCAAAAATTAACACTGATCATCATCAGTGGAGTCATCAATGCACAAGCAACTATCAACGAGATGTCAAACTGAGTCTAACTGAGTGTGGCAGGTGTAACTGGCACATGGAGGCACTAACTGAATGAAGGAGGCTCAGTGGAGGGCACATGATGAGCTAACTGGAGTCAGAAAATGGTAGTCTAGTCTCACTAGAGGTCCATCAGAGTGATTCAATCAGTTGAGAGTCAGTCTAGCCTTAAATCAAGGAAAGATCTAAAGATAACTCAACTAACTGAAGTGCAACTGAGTGGTAGGTGAGAAAGAGCACCTGAGATGCATGCAATTGCATGCAGGGTGCACTAAGCACTAGGAGGGCTAAAAATTATCAAAAAGAAGCTCTCAGGGCATGCTAATTGAGGGATAGGTGTTGGTACTGATGACTGGGATGCATGCATGCAAAATCATGACTGCATGCATGACTGAAAATGAAAAAATGGAGAATGTTGTTAGGACTAGGATGGAGTATAGGAATATCCTAACAACAGCAGTGACAACAAAGATGGATGATTTTTTCTCACGGTTTGAGGGAGAGTTCTCTCTATATGTTGAATGTATAGAGAGGACATCTTTCACCAGTAGTGATATGGAGAGTGACATGGAGCATCAGATTCAGTATTCATTATTGGTTGGCCATTCTTTTAGTGCTACCACTACTACTTCCACTTGGTACATTGATAGTGGGGCTTTGAGCCATATGATAGGTGTACGTGATGTATTCATAGAAATGACTGAGACAGGATTGAGTCTTGAGGTGGTATTGGGAGATGACATAGTGGTGGGAGAATTTGGGCGAGCGACTGTTACCTTTGAGAGGGAGTCCATGCATCCTATTTCATTGAGGGATGTCTTGTATGTCCCTGGGATGGAGAAGAACCTTGTTTCATTTTACGCTATTGAGGATATGGGATTTGGAGTATGTGTTCTAGATGGGAAAGTTCATATCTTTCCTAGAGCAGTAGGACCATCTACTTCATGTGCCATTGGAGTGAGATGTGGTAAAATGTACAAGCTTCTCTTCCAGCCTCATCGTGCATTATCCCATACTAGCAATAGGATCTAGACATGTAAGTTGTGGCACAAGAGGATGGGCCACCTACATCATTCGGCATTGAGGTTGTTGAGGGATATGTCAACAGGTTTGCCTCAGTTTAGCACAGATCAGGGTGGTGTGTGGTAGAGGGTGTGCTTTGGGAAAGTACACCAAGACTTCTTTTCCAAGCAGTGACACTAGAGCATGTGGGATTCTGGATTTGATTCATTCATATTTATGTGGACTGATGTCTTCAGCTTCAGTGACAGAGTTTGAGTATTATATCAGTTTCATTGATGACCACTCGAGGAAGACCTGGATCTACTTTCTAAGAAGTAAACAATCTTAGGAAGTCTTGCAAAGGTTCCAAGAGTTCAAATCTCTTGTGGAGAACCAAACAGGTAGGAGTATTCAGGCACTCGGGTCAAACAGTGGGGGTTAGTACACCTCCAAGGAGTTTGATGAGTTTTGTATATAGGAGGGCATCAGGAGGTAGTTGACATTTCCTTACACTCCATAGCAAAATGGAGTTGCGCAAAGGAAGAACAGGGCGATAGTGGGAGAAGCTAGAGCTATGTTGCATGATCAGAGTCTTCCTTTCTTTCTATGGGAAGAGGCCTGTAGTACTGATGTTTATGTTCAGAACAGGAGTCCACACTGAGTGAGCATTGGGGTGTAAAAATACTGAGGAGATGTTCACAGGAAAGAGACCTGAGATAGGTCACTTTCACATATGTGGATGCCTTACATACTCTCATGTCCCTTCTAAGAAGAGGACAAAGTTGGATCCTATAGCGGAGAAAGGTATATTTGTTGGATACGATGAGAATTCAAAGAATTTTTGCATATATCTTCCTGCACAGAAGAAATTTGTTGTTAGGAGGGAGGTCAAATTTGAGGAGGAGAAAGCCGTCATGAATTCTTATGATTCATAGGTGGAGGAGCAGCAGATTGTGTCTCCATAGGTAACAGGTTCACAGAGTCAAAATACAGGGTCACAGGTTTTAGGAGTGACTGGGTCACAGGTTACAGGAACATCAGTTTCATGGACTTAGTCTACAGGGACTTCTAGCATAGGGAAATGTTCATGAGTCATAGGTTTCACCTTCATGTGATTCGGGTGGTACAAGTTTAGTATCATCAAGCACAGGATCTCAAACCACAGGTACTTCTTCAGGTAGACAGTTTTCTGATGAGGAGGTTATGGAGACGCACCTACAACAGGAAGCTACTTCCAAGAAATGTAAGCCAAGTTGGATTAAGGATATTTTGAAGGAATTTGAGCAGTCTTTGGGACCACTCAAGAGGGAGGTCATGGAGAGCAAAGCACCAGAGAGGTTTTTTAGTTATATGGTGATGGTGACTTGAGTGATTATGAGCCTGCTACATTTGAGGAGGCTAACCCACACCTGGTTTGGAGAGATTCCATGATGGAAGAGTACAAATCCGTCATGAAGAATGGGGTGTGGGAGATTGTTCCGAGACCAGAGGGGAAGTCATTGGTGACTTCCAATTGGCTCTGTAAAATCAAGCGTGTTGCGGATGGGAGCATTGATAAGTACAAAGCTCGATTTGTTGCACTAGGGTTCTCACAGGTAGAGGTAGTTGATTACTATGATACCTTTGCACCGGTTGCTATATTTTCTTTTATTAGAGAAGTGATCTCCGTTGTGGTAGAGATGGGTTGGAGGATTCATCAGATGGATGTGAAAACTGATTTTCTGAACGGTTCTCTACAGGAGGAGGTATATCTAGAGTAGCCTCAGGGCTTTGAGATTCACATGTTTACAGGATGAAAAGGGCCTTGTATGGTCTGAAGCAATCCCCTCGGACTTGGTATTCCAGGATTGACTCTCATTTGCTATCGATTGGGTTTCAGGAGAGTGAGGCAGAGCCCAACCTATACTACATTATGGTTGGTGGTGTTCCGCTCATTCTTCTGCTATATGTTGATGACTTGTAAATTACAGGAGGAGAGCACCTAATTGAATCATGTAAGAAAGATCTTGCTTCAGAGTTTGAGATGACCGACCTTGGACTAATGCATTACTATTTTGGGATGGAGATATGGAAGGAGGATGGACATGTTTTCCTGAGTCAAGAAAAGTATCCTGCAGATATTCTAAAGAGATTTTATATGGATGGTTGTAGGTGTTGAAATATTGTAACTTCTAAGAATATTATATTTGTACTTTATTCTTCCGGAGATGTTTCATTCCTTCATGACGACCTTATTGTATATTCAGAGATGTTTATTCCTCCGTCGGAATGTGGTAACTTGGGTTATTAGACTTCCCTAGTGGGGTCGCCTAGAGTCATTTGTAATGGGATGTTTAAACCAGTGGTTAAAGATGGGGCCAACCTAGTTAGTGTAAATCTCAAGTTGGAGTAGTGTATAAATAAAGGAGGTGTGTTCCTCATTTAACACACATTCACTCACTTGTGATTAGCGCATAAGAGAGAGATATATATGCTATGGAGGAGAGGGAGCTCATGTTTGGGGATTAAATCTTTGTATTTTCTGGTCATCTATATTGAGGAAGCTTTGCTGGGTTTTCTACCCCATGAGGGTTTCCCAGGATAAATCTGTGTCTCTTGTGTTTATGTTGTGCTTGTTGTTATTTCAGTTATCTTGTATATGCTATTGTTGTGAAATGGAATGTAATATTGATATTTTCTATCTTATCATATTGAATATTGACATGGTATCAGATTTATCCTGAAGGAAGACAATGCATGGCACTTACGACACTTGTCTCACTTGCGACAATTTGAAAGTTAGGGTTTTATATAGAAAACATCAGTCATCGTGGAACTTTCGTTATAAATCCATTTTGGAAAAGGTTCAGGATCTGAAACTTCTACAGGTCATAGATGACATCTCGTTGCACCTTGTGTCCAAAGGAAATCCTTAGATTCATTGTACTTTGTGAGATATGATTATTACAAGTTAGGGTTTCTGCCTCTTCCAAAATGCAGTCCTAAATAGGTGGCCTAGGAAAAAAGGTCATATATCGGGAAAAAAAGCTCCAAATGAAATTTTGTAAAAAGTTATAGGTAGGGAACGGACTGTACTTTCACAGGTCCTCTTTTTAGAGGCCGAATCTAAAATAGTGACACGTGGAACTCCATACAAGTTCACTATGTTGTTTCATCTCATAAACAGGTCATGTTGCGACACTTGGCAAAACTCTCCCTCAGAGAATCCATTAAATCTCATACCTGTGCGGTTGGAAATATGACAAGTCAGGATACCATAGGATGATGTTTTAGACCCTCCTAATCCGAAATTGAAGAGATACACTAGAAACAATATGGAACATTTGAATTGGCTCAATGGAGGAAATATAAGAAGAGGAGAAAGAAGCTCTCACTTAGGGTTTTCAGTGTTTAGGTATGGAAGGACCTGATACAATGTTGGAGACACCTGATACAACATTAGATTCTTTGATAATGGATTTGGAATCCATTCATCATAGATATTAATCCTCCATCAAAATGTTGTGGGAGGAACGAGATTGAAGATTAGGGTTTCCAAGTAAGAAGAAGCCCTAGCAAAGTTGGGACACTCATAGGGAAGCGATGAAGAAGGTTTAAATGGCACTGATATCCTATCATCCTAGCACCATGAACATACATAAGATGTTTACAAGTGATATAACTTGGATGGTTAGGGTTTTACCCTTATAGAGAAGACTACTCGACAGGTATGACTTGAGAAGACGAAGGTATGTTTTGAAATCTGATTCTTGATTAAGTTCATAATATGTTTGTCTTCATGTTATTGAGGTTAGTACAATTATGATTGTTTGACAATGAATGCATATGAGTGATAGAAGACATTCATTGATTAGGTTTATGACTCTTATGATTGTACTAATGCACCTGTGGTGTTGTATGAGGGTGATGTTGTCTGCTAACAAGATACAGGTAGATCAAGAAAGACAAATCAAGTTCTATGACCATGATGACATGAAGACAAAGACTCATCCATAGTCTTTGATCACATAGAAGCTCTGCTTACGATGTATGTATGAATTTGTTCTACTATGCTTAACCTATGAGATATGCAGGTTCTAGCACAAGGTCTCTAAATCATTGAAGAGAACTGTCACATACCCACCCATCATACCAGCATGGGAGAGAACATGACTCTGATTCAGGGACATCTAGTATACAAACATGCATATAGAGAGAAGATGGAAATATGTAAATACATAAGTATTTGAAAACACAGTAGAACTAAGTTCCATTACACATCCATCATACATACAAGATATTCAAGTCATTCATCAATTAAGACAATACAGAATTAGCACATGAGAGTACTTATCTTTAAATAGAGTAGTCCCTGAGCAACTAGCTATGCAACTGCAACATTCCTCCCAACCATAGGTCAGTTGTGCTTATCAATCTCTTGTTGCAACTTCCACGTCCGAGCTAGGCATGATTTCTACAAGGAACCAGGGAACAAAAAAATCACACATAGCCCAACATACACCAAAATGAGCCAAGCCAATCTGCAATTGGGATTATCAGGCTGCTAGGAAATGGAAAGTAAGAACTGCTAGGCTAGTGAGCTCAAGCATAGAGATATGGGTACCTCTACAAGATCTATCTAGCTTGGCACCCATAATGCCTACACACCCCACTCAAGGAAGTATTCCCTTCACCAATGCATAGTCCCTCAGGCCATACCTTCCAATCTAGAATGTCCAAGGTGTACATAGAAGAGTAGCCAGCTCTCTTGATCTTCTGGAGAGGTTATTTCCCCCCACTATGTTTATCAAGCCAATTCTATCCACTACCACTCCAAATATCTTTCTCACAGGTTCAAACTAAGATAGGGATGCACATAACAGCAAAACCACAATTGTTGGGCATGAAGAAAAACGTTTCCTCAGTGGGATTTCCAAAATGGGATTTCTACTACCCCAGAAAAACATGGGAAGACCCAAAAATGAAATAGAAATTGGGGATTCAACCCTGGAGAGCAAAAACCGTTTTCAGAAAAAAATGCCCATGGGTATTCTGGGGCAAAAATGACTTCCTTCACAGTCCCAAATCGTGGCCCTCCTCTCCCAGCTGTTGTACAATGCAAAAACGAGCTCCCAGGCATGGAAAATGCAGGAAAAATGGTGAAAAACGTGATGGGGAAAGCCTATCTAGATTAAACTATGTGAGAGGGAAAATTCCATGGGTTCAGAATGGCGTTGGGCACCATTTTGAGGGTGTTTTCTTTCCCAAGAAGAAAAAATACGATTTTCCAGATTGATGGCTTCCCCATACACGAAAAATGACTACCATACCTCTCCCTTCCCAAGGCATTAACTGCCTCAACCAACTCTTGGAAGAATGTAATGATTGGGTGTATAACCCAAAATGGGTAGTTAGGATTTATGGGTTTTCTCAATGAAATGGATTAACACCATTGACTCAAGCGTTTGAATAATTTCCCTCCCTATTCCTTGAAAAATCATGCCCCATCTCTTTGTTGCATTGCATAGCTAGTTGTGGGTATTTCATTAAAATTTCATATTTACATGATGTCTCCATTTACATTGTGCCTATCTAGCACAAAAAACATAAGCATCTATTTTTAATTGCCGATACATAAAACGATAAATCAATGGTGGGGACTTGGCCTTGAGCTCCTCACCATGATTAAATAACGATATTTACATCATTTACAATTTTAATGCCACGGGGTCAAAATGGGGACGTGACATTCCCCTCCCCTGACATTAGCACTATCCTCAGTGCTCATCAAAATTGAACAAAAATGGATATGCCACTCTCATGGCATCCTCCAGCTCCCATGTAGCCTCATCGAGACTGTAGTGCTTCCATTGCACCTTTACCTGTCCGATGGATCGAATCCGGAGCAATGTTACCCTCTTGTCTAGGATGCGCAATGGATCGGTTTGGAACTCTCCCTCGGGTTCCACCTAAATCACATCCCAATCAATCACATGGTTAGGATCATGTACATATTTCTTAAGCAAAGAGACATGAAAAACATTATGACCTCTAGTGCTAGCATGCAATGCAAGTCTATATGCAACTGGGCCTATTCTTTCAAGCACTTCAAATGGCCCAAAATATCTAGGTGATAGCTTGGCACAACCCCCAAGCTTCAAGGAACTCTTCCTTGGTCTCACTCTAAGATACACATGATCCCCAACACTGAATTCTCTATGCAACCTATGCTTATCTGCATATATTTTGTGTCTATCCTGGGCTGCTTTTAAATTCTGCCTGATCTTTGCAACCTCTTGCTCCATTTCCTTAAGCAATTATGGCCCAAGTACAATTCTGTTCACTGGATTGTCCCAATTCATTGGTGTCCTACATCTTCTACCATATAGAACCTCATATGGACTCATTCCCAATAATTCTTGCTGCCCATTGTTATATGCAAACTCTACCAAGTGTAGATAATCTTCCCACTTGTATGGTTTGTCCATAACATACATGTGAAGTATGCCTTCAAGCACCTGATTTACTCTTTCTATTTTCCCATCTGTTTGAGGATGGTACACGGTACTGAAGTTCAACTGTGTACCCAAATATGCAAAGAGACTTTTCCAAAAATTGGAAGTGAACTTGGTATCCCTATCAGAAATTATTGCCTTAGGCAATCCATGTAATCTGAAAATTTCCTTCATGAAAATATTTGCAATGGCATCGGCTTTATGCGTGGACTTAACCGGTATAAAATGTGCTTCCTTTGTTAACTTGTCCACCACAACCATGATGGAATCATGTTGTCTCATAGTCATTGGCAATCCTGTAATAAAATCCATGGAAATTACTTCCCATTTCCATTCTGGAATTGGCACTGGGTGTAATAAACCTGCTGGGTGTTGGTGTTCAATCTTCACCTGTTGACATTTCATGCACTTGGAAATGTATTCAATGATGTCCTTCTTCATCCCTGGACAGAAATAATATTTTCTTGCTGTAGCAATTGTTTTCAGATACCCTGGGTGACCAGAGTATGGAGCTTTATGGATTTCATCCATAACAATCCTCCTCAAATCTACCACATTTGGAATATAGGCTCTATTCTTATAGGTAAGAAGTCTATATTCTTCCAAATGATAGCCTCCATACTTATTTTCAAGGTCTTGCTGTTGCAATTTTCCCTTTATATGCACATACACTTCATCCTCAGCAATATGGTTAACAATCTGCTGCCTAAAATCTAGTTGGCAAGTACTAAGCGCTGCCACATGCATTTCATGTGCTTTCCTGCTGATTACATTAGCCACCTTATTTTCTTTCCCTTTTATGTGTTTGATTTCAAAATCAAATTCACACAAAAATTCCAACCATCTAGCTTGCCTAGCATTCAAATTTGGCTGATCAAATAAGTACTTCAAACCACAATGATCTGTCCTCAGCTCAAATTTCCTTCCCATTAAGTAATGCCTCCACATCTTTAACGCATGTACTATGGCTGCAAGTTCTAAATCATGAGAGGCATAGTTTTTCTCGTGCTCCTTCAGCTTTCTCGATTCATAGCATACCACGTGGTTGTCTTGCATAAGAACTCCTCTAAGTCTTTGATTGCATGCATCGGTACACACCACAAAGTCTTTTTCTGGGTTTGCAATTTTCAAAATTGGTGCACTCGTAAGAAGATTCTTCAACCGTTGGGAACTTTCCTCACATCTTGGTGACCATTCAAACTTTATCCCCTTCTTTTGCAAAGAAGTGATCGGGTTTGCGACCTTGGAGAATCCTTCAATGAACCTCTGGTAGTACCCAGCAAGTCCCATAAAGGATCTCACATCTGTCACATTCCTTGGGGTTGGCCAATTCATGATGGCTTCAATCTTCTTAGGGTCCACTGATATTCCTTCGTCTGAGATAATGTGGCCCAAATAATGAATTTTATCTTTATAAAAGTCACATTTGCTTAACTTTGCATACAACTTATGCTCTCTTAGCAATTGCAATGTCATTCTTAAATGTTCTTCATGCTCTTCTCCATTCTTAGAATAGATGAGAATGTCGTCTAGAAAAACAAGAACAAACTTGTCCAAATACTTGCTAAAAACACTATGCATGAGACACATGAATGTAGTTGGTGCATTTGTGAGACCAAATGGTACCACTACAAACTCATAGTGTCCATACCTTATTCTAAAGGATATCTTATGAATATCTTCCTCTTTGATTCTTACCTGATGGTAACCTGACCTCAAGTCAATCTTTATAAATACCTTTGCTCCTTTCATTTGATAAAAAAGGTCATCAATTCGGGGCAATGGGTATTTGTTCTTCACAGTGACCTTGTTCAACTGCCTGTAGTCAATACATAATATGAGTGTTCCATCATTCTTTTTCACAAATAGAACAAGTACTCTCCACGGGGACACACTTGGCCTGATATATTTCTTTTCCAACAACTCTTGTAATTGCATTTTCAATTCTAGCAATTCCATTGTACTCATCTTGTATGGTGTCTTAGACATTGGTGCTTCTCCCGCCACAAGTTCAATTGTAAAATCGATGTCTCTCTTTGGTGGGAATCCCAAAATCTCATCAGGAAAAACATCCCTGAATTCATGCAATACATAATAGTTCTCTAACATAGGAGTTTCATTTTTCATTTCCTCCAAAACATGGGCTATGTACAATTGGCAACCCTTTCTATAGAACTTCTTCAGCTGCATCGCTGAAACCTGCCTAACAGAAGTCACCTTTGGAATGCCTTTTACAAACCTTAGGTTTCCTTCTTCGTCCATGCATTCAAAAGTTTTATTGTAGTAGTCAAGTTTAACCCTGTGTGTCTCTAACCAATCCATCCCAATGAGAATATCGTAGGAACCAAGTGGAAAAATATTCAAATCTGCATAAGTGAATAGCCCATCCATCTCTAATGGACATTTCTCTACTAGTTCACTAACGTTTCTCTTGGTTCCAGTGGCTAGTTGAACTAACCATGATTTACTATGCTTTAATTTCTTAAAAGCACAAATCTAAACAATTCTAGGAGTGACATAACTGTGAGTAGATCCAGGATCAATCAAAATAGAAACATATTGCTTAACAATCTTACCTTCAACTTCAACTATAGTTGATTGATGATCTACCTAGCGGTCATCTAGTGCTACATAAATTCTAGGGATTGTCCTCACCACTTGACCCACACTTGCAGCTCCTTGGATGTTGTAAACTTTATTTGCATTCCCATTCCAGTGTGGACAGTTCCTAAGCATGTGGTCTCCTCCACAACCCAAACATTGAAGTGGTTCTGTTGGCTCCTTTGGATCTCTTGGCTTGTCCCCCATCATCCTAGTTGGCTTATTCACAACCTGTGATGGCTGCCTTTGCTGATTTCTGATATGAGGAGGTTTGAAACCTTTCTTCCTTTGGTAAAACTTCTCATTCTTCTTGTCCTTCCATGCCTTATGGAAATCAGGTTTGCTTTTGTTTTGATCATAGTAATACTTGGCCTTCCTTATTACCTCCTCTAAAGTTCGGGGCTCATCAAATTCAATCCTATCTTTATATGACTAAGGTAGCCCACTTAGAAAACGTTGAATTTTCACCTTATCATCTCGAATATACCTAACATACCTCAGCAGTTCCAAGAACTTGTTTGCATACTCTTCCACGGTCAACTGTCCCAATCTCAGCTCATGGAATTCTTTGATCTTGTCATCATAGTACCTATCAGAGAGGTACTTCTACTTGAAGTATTTCTTGAACTGCTTCCACGAAATCCTTCTTTCATTTATCTTCTTCACTTGCCTAATGTGTTCCCACCATATAGATGCTCTTCCATTTGGTGAAGATGGCGACCCTTGCCTTCATATTCACAGAGTAGTCCTGGACTTGGAAATACTTTCTCATCCCAAGAAGCCAAGCTTCAGCTTCTTGACCAGACTTTACCTCTCCATCAAATGTAGGAGGTTTTTCCTTCTTAAATTCCTCGTGTGAATTGTTCTTGTAATGCCTCTTCCTCTTATTCTTGTGAGATGAAGAGCTTGATCCCTCAATGGATCCTTCTAAGTCAGATGATCCACTACAAGAGATTTTTGGAGTATAGGTTCTATCTCTAGAAACTCTTCTTGAGATATTGGACCTCTTGCGGGAATTTCTTGTTGAACTACTCCCACTCTTTTCTGGATTTGATGTCTAATGCCCAGAGTTTATTTTCCTTTGGATGTCTGTCAAACTCTGCAACATGGCTACATTCAACTTATTTTGTTCTTCCTGAGCTTTAATCATCCTTTCATTATCTTCCCTGCAACTTTTGCAACTCCACCCTTAGGCTCCTCATGGTGGCTGCAATATCTGGGGGAGTCTCTCGATTTCTCCACCCATTAGATTCTGTTTCAGCATTCTCAACATGTATGTTTTCCCCCATGGCATCTGTCTCAGGCTCATAGGGATCATGTACATCATCCATGATGTTGATATTCTTGGCCCAACAAAGACCAAAACTTTCCAACTGCACTTATCTAGATTGTTGTCTTTGATGTGACTATTATTCTACAAAATGTGTTTATAACCACAACTGTTAGCTGCATTATAATACCATAAATTGGTTGCATGTATATTAGAAAATACTATATTGACAATTTTGTCCAATCATAGACTTTCTCACAATCAACGACGGTCTCAGGGGGACGACGGGGGTCAAGGGGGCTTTCCCCCTTGTGACTGCCACTGCAGGGCATGTCGAGGGTAGCGCCCTCGTTTTTTTTTTTTTTTGATTTCGCACAATCTGGCGTATAACTTTCATGGTGATTTTCCATTTTCGGCACCTGAAAATCTCAGTGAAAAGTTGTTGTATTTTCCCCATTTGGCGCAAATTTTAGGGTTAAAATGGTCGCCTTTGGCACAATTACTAACAACATGACATGCGCTTTGGCACAGGATTTGTCTTTAAATTTCCCACTGCGCACCGCACATGGTGCAAATCTTATCTTTAACCTTGCCGCCGCGCATGGTACATGGCATAGATTTTATCTTATATTTGTGTTATAATTCAATATGCTAAGACAGAAAATAGCAGCATTACATTCCATTTCACAATAATAGCATATACAGGATCACTGAAGAAACAACAAGCATATCATAAACACAAGAGACACAGATTTATCCTAGGAAACCCTCATGGGGTAGAAAACCCAGCAAAGCTTTCCTCAATAAGATGATAAACCAAAATACAAGATGTGCTCCCTCCTTCTAATCCTCCTTAAAAAATCTCCCAGACAAGTGTGCCTCTTTTCATAAGTGAGTGAGTGTATCAAATGAGGAACACACCTCCTCTATTTATACACTACTATGACATATATTTTACACAAGTACATGTAGGATCGTATTTAACCATTAGGTTAAATACCCTATTATAACTGACTGGGCCGACCCCCACATGGTGGGTCTAATAACCCTAGTTACCACAACTTCTCAGAGGAATAAACATCTCCGGATACATAATAAAATCACCTCGGAGGGATGGAACATATCCGGAATAAATAATGTATAAATATAATATTCTTAGAAGTTACAATATTCAACACTCCCCCTTAACGAGAAGGATATTATAACAACATCTACAGGAGCAAGGAGTCATTCATTACATCATCTATATATCATCAGAAGATTTCTTCAATTCATCATCATCAGTAACTTAACTAGTTACTGGAACATCAACATCATCAGAGTTGATATTACTCAATCATCAGCATCATCATCACACGATTAACAACATCGTCATCATACGATCAGCGGCATCGTCATTACACGATCATCAACATCGTCATCAACATTGTCATCATACGATCAGCAGCATCGTTGTCACACGATCAACAACATCATCATCATCATCGTCATCACACGATCATTAACATCGTCATCACACGATCATCAGCATCGTCATCACACGATCATCAGCATCGTCATCACACGATCATCAGCATCGTCATCACATGATCATCAGCATCATCATCACACGATCATCAGCATCGTCATCACACGATCATCAGCATCGTCATCACATGATCATATTACAGGATGATCAATCCTGCTCTCTTTAATACAAGTCTTATGTCTAGGGACGATCCAATCCCGACCAGAGTGCCAGTCCTTTTTCATACTGGATGTGACCTAGATCAGATCTAGGATTTATCGCCACAGAGCCAGTCCTCCTTCATACTGGATGTGTCACTTCTACATAGCCAGCCTTGTTTCATGCTCGATGTATCACTTACAAAGCCAGCCATGTTTCATGCTGGATGTATCACAACTACAGAGCCAGCCCTGTTTCATGCTGGATGTATCACATCTACAGAGCCAACCCTGTTTCATGCTAGATGTATCACATCTACAGAGCCAGCCCTGTTTCATGTTGGATGTATCACATCTACAGATCCAGCCCTGTTTCATGCTGGATGTATCACAACTACAGAGCCAGCCCTGTTTCATGCTGGATGTATCACATCTACAGAGCCAGCCCTGTTTCATGCTGGATGTATCACAACTACAGAGCCAGCCCTGTTTCATGCTGGATGTATCACATCTACAGATCCAACCCTGTTCCATGATGGATGTATCACATCTACAGAGCCATCCCTGTTTCATGCTGGATGTATCACATCTACAGAGCCAACCCTGTTTCATGCTGGATGTATCACATCTACAGAGCTAGCCCTGTTTCATGCTGGATGTAACCTAGAACAATTCTAGGATTTGTCACGTACATTTTGAACCGAGGTCCAAGGACGATCCAGTCCTATCATGTACCTTTTGAACCAAATTCTAGGGACAATCCAGTCCTATCATGTACGTTTTGAACCGAAGCTCAGGGACGATCCAGTCCTATCATGTACCTTTTGAACCGAAGCTCAGGGACGATCCAGTCCTATCATGTACCTTTTGAACCGAAGCTCAGGGATGATCCAGTCCTATCATTCAATTCTCAGAGACCTCATGTCTACAGTTCAATTCACAGGACCAAAGTCCGAGGACGATCCAATCCCCTTACCTGTTCATTCAGGATTTTGTTCTTGGATACATCATGTCTATGGCTCTCTTTAGGACTGAAGTCCATGGATGATCCAATCCCCTCAATTCCACCAAGGACTTCATTCTCAAAGACATACGTCTACGGCTCTCTTTAGGACTGAAGTCCAGGGATGATCCAATCCCCTCAAGTCCACCAAGGACTTCATTCTCGAAGACATACGTCTATGGCTCTCTTTAGGACTGAATTCCAGGGATGATCCAATCCCCTCAAGTCCAGCAAGGACTTCATTCTCGAAGACATACGTCTACGGCTCTCTTTAGGACTGAAGTCCAGGGATGATCCAATCTCCTCAAGTCCACCAAGGACTTCATTCTCGAAGACATACGTCTACGGCTCTCTTTAGGATTGAAGTCCAGGGATGATCCAATCCCCTTACATGTCAATCATGAGTACAAGCATCTTCATCTATACAAGTACATCAAGGCATCATGTATTCTCATCATCAAAACATTTATATATATCCTCATCATCAAAACATGTATCCTCATCATCAAAATATGTATCCTCAACATCAAGACATGTACATCAAAACATGTGTCCTCATCATTAAAACATGCATAACATCTATCATCAAAAGCATGTATACATCTATCATCAAAAGCATGTATATCTAACATCAAAAGCATGTATACATCTATCATCAAAAGCATGTATACATCTATCATCAAAAGAAAAAAATATAAGATTCCTAAATCTAAATAATTCCAAGTAACTAGGTGCAGTAAATAGGTAACCTCATCATTGATGAGACAAACTTGTTATCAGATACTATGCTACTCCCCCTTTCGAGGAGGGTCCTTCTGGACTATACCAAGCTTGTCTCGGAAGTATTCAAACTTTACTCGAGACAGAGGTTTAGTCAAGATATCAGCAATCTGATCCTCAGTGCTTATATACTTGAGCTTGATAGCTCCTCTCTGCACCATATCTCGTATATAGAAGTATCGGATCTCTATGTGTTTTTTTTTACTTATCGTGGAATACAATATTTTCTATCTTGATGCAGTTTTTGAATGTCACACATAATCATAGTGGAATCCATTTCTAAGTCAAACACTCCATATAATAGCTTCTGAAGCCACACTGCTTCACAGCTGGCAGAGCAGACAACTATATATATTCTACTTCAACAGTACTGAGAGCCACACTAGATTGTTTCTTGCTGAACCATGAGATCATGGTAGATCCACCTGATGTACTATTTCTGTCTGAGGCACTTCCTGCCCAATCAGAATCTGAGTAACCATGTAAACGGAGTTCATGACCTCCAAGATAATATAGACCAAAATCTAATGTACCTTTTAGGTACCTCACTACATGCTTTGTAGCTATTAAGTGAACCTTTCTAGGTTCTACTAGAGACTGACTTAGGGTATTTGTAGCAAAGCATATATTTGTCCTAGTATTTGTTAAATACATCAATGACCCAATGATTTGTCTATATAGGGTTAGGTCCACTAAATCCGATGAGTCATTAACTAATAACTTCAAGTTGGAGTCCATGGGAGTGGCCATGGCTTTATACTCCAACATATCAAATCTTTTTAGAAACTTCACAACATACTTACCTTGATTTAAAAGATTCCTTTTGGATCTTGCCATACTTCTAGACCTAAGAAGTAGTGCATTAATCTGAGATCTTTCATTTTCATTTCTGCAGCGATTTTCATGATCTGTTTCTCATTCCTTGTCAGAAAGAGATCATCGTCATACAATAATGGTATGATAGGTTCATCATCCACAACCTTAAGGTAAAGGTTAGGATTATCTTTACTTCTAGAAAAGCCCAAGCTTTGTCATGAAGCTGTCAATTGTCCATTATTCACACTCTGCATTGAGTGATCTTCTGCATATCTATCTGTGCCATCTCTCATCAGATGGGTCTACTAATATGAGCCTCAAAATCATTTGAACTCTGCGGTGAGTTCCTTCTTGCATCCATGTCATATGTGTATAGAAGCCATATTCAACCTTGTAGCAAAGGTTGAGATCCACATTACCCATGATGATCATTAAGCTCATCAATTGACTACCAATCCTGGGTACCCATACAGAACCTGATTCACACTTCTTCTTTAATTACACCATTAAGAGAACGGTCTTATCTAGCCACTTGGAGCAAAACATCTCATCATGATTCTCTTCCTCTTTCTAAGAGAATCTTCTAGCCACAAGCCTTCTATAGTGTGTTTTATTTGTAAAACTTTTGTTGAACATCCATCACTTTTCAGTGTTCATCATTCATCATGATCTTTCCTACAAATCAAAATTAAGTACAGGATTAGTAATACTTCATAACCATCAAATCATATTGACATGATAACCTATTATGCATACAGATATCATTTACATAGCTATGCAACTATTTTGACCAATACTTTGGCACAACACTTTCCCATATCCTCTATGCATACAGTGGCTATCTAGATGCCTTCCATCTCTACCAAAACATACTATCAAGAGTGTGCACAGCTCTTAGCATGTCAGCAAAGAGGTTTCATTCTAGACAAGCAACAATGGAATGTTTGTCCAACTTACCAATCATATGTATATTAGTAGCATGATATATTCTAGGAATACAAATATGCATACAAGCAATATCATTTACTATTTCTAATAACAACTCAAATACTTATCTTTTATGTTTGTGTGGTTGCCTCCCGCTTGATCTTCTGTATGTCTTCTGAACTTCTATTCATTTTGTACCACTGTGCATGCTCAAGTGTGCACTAGTGTCATTCTCATGATCTCATACATTCATTAGTATATTCTCAATATTATCAAAACATTCTAATTCTAAATAATCTTGAATATGTATAGTCATGATCATTAGTATTCAGGATTTCAAGGAAGTCTTCTTTTACTCATGCATATTCTTGTTTGATCTAGTTAGTTAAATCATCAACCAAGATAAGAGACATAATATGCACAAACCCTTGATTACTAACTTTATGAATAAGAATAACCAATCATACCAAGTATACTTATATAAGGGATCCTAACACAAGGTAAGAATCTAACATGACATAGGAAAACATACCTGGATTAGTATACCTGCTTAGTTATGTACAACATACCTAAACAATCTCTTCAATGTTTTAGAGATCCTGAGCTAGAACCTGCATGTCTCATAGGTTAAACATAATATAAAAAAGTCATACATACCTCGTAAGTGGATGAGTCTTTGTCTTCATGTTGTCATGGTCCTGGAACTTGATTTGTCTTTTGTGATGTACCTGTATCTTGTTAGCAGACAACATCAACCTCACACAACACCATAATGCATAAGTACAATCATATAGCCCTAATCAATGAATGTCTTCGATCATATTCATACTGTTGATAGGGTGATAAGACAATTCTAACATTAATCAAGATTGTACTAAATAACATGAAGACAAACACATTATGAACTTAATCAAGAATCAGATTTCAAGACATACCTGAACCTCCTTAAGTCATACTTGTCAAGACTTCTTGTAGTCTTCTTATGTAAGGCCTTAGCCTCAACTCCCCCTGAAACTTGATCTGGAGCTTGATTAGGGTTTTCTAGAGAAACCCTAAAAATTAAATCTTTGACTTTCATACTTCTGAATGGATGGAAGGATGTGTCTTGCTGAGCTGATCAAACTAGCATACTTCAATTTTGAAATTTCCAAAATTTGACCCCTCAAAATTGCCTTCAAAATTTCTAGATCTTCTGGACAGGAACCCGAACTAGGGCTTGATGAAGCCCACCCTTGTTTCCAATCAAAAGGTTCGATCCAAGGCTCTACACTCTTATTTTTCTGAGGAGCTTCCAGCCATGGTTACAGACTTCAAAAATTCCAACTTTTGCTGAAGCCCTAATTTTCCATCTTTCTGATCAAAATCCCGAACTGGGGTTTGATCAAGCCCGGTCTTATACTCAACCAAAAAATTCGATCTTGGTCTCTAAATTTCAATTTTCCTGAGTAGCATTCAGCCGTGGACTCCGATTCCAAAAATTCCAACTTTCTTCGAAACCCTAAATTCCGGAAGCCATGAATGAATGTGCTAAAAAAATAATTCTGTTTTGACAGAAATATGTACCTGATTGTTTCTACTGTAACTCTAAATTTTTCGATCCACAGGGTCTCAAAAAGTTTCTTGAGATAGCCTGGCCTGTTATATTTCCATCCTAACAGGTCTGACCTCAATTGGACTCTCTAAGAGAGAGTTATGCCAAGTGTCGCAACGTGACCTGTTTATGGGATAAAACAGGAGAGCGAACTTGTATGGCGTGCCACATGTCACTGTTTGAACTTAGGCCTCTAAAAACTTTTCCTGAGATATCTCACATTGTTATCTTTCCATCCTGACAGGTCTGACCTCAATTGGACTCTCTGAGAGAGAGAGTTATGCCAAGTGTCGCAACATGACCTGTTTATGGGATAAAATAGGAGAGCAAACTTGTACGGTGTGCCACGTGTCACTGGTTCAGTTTCGGCCTCTACAAACATTTCCTGAGATAGTACAGTCTGTGTACTACCTGTCACTTTTTACGAAATTTCATTTGGAGCTTCCTATCCCACGTTATGACCTTTTTTCCTAGGTCACCTGATTTTGACTGAGATCTGGAAGAGGCAGAAACCCTAACTTGTACTGATCATAATTCACAAAGTACAATGAATCTGAGGGTTTCCTTTGGACACAAGGTACCTGGGGATGTTATCTACGACCTGTAAACGTTTCAAATCCTGAAACATTGCATAAATGGATTTATAGCGAAAGTTCCACGATGACTGTTTTTTTCTATATAAAACCCTAACCTTCAAATTGTCGCAAGAGAAGCAAGTGTCGTAAGTGACATACATTGCCTTCCTTCAGGTTAGCTCTTATACCATGTTATAATTCAATATGCTAAGACAGAAAATATCAGCATTACATTCCATTTCACAATAATGGCATATACAGGATCACTAAAGAAACAACAAGCATAACATAAAAACAAGAGACACAGATTTATCCTGGGAAACCCTCATGGGGTAGAAAACCCAGCAAAGCTTTCCTAAATAAGATGATAAACCAAAATACAAGATGTGCTCCCTCCTTCTAATGCTCCTTAGCAAATCTCCCAGACAAGTGCGCCTCTTTTCATAAGTGAGTGAGTGTATCAAATGAGGAACACACCTCCTCTATTTATACACTACTCTGACATATATTTTACACAAGTACATGTAGGCTTGTATTTAACCATTAGGTTAAATACCCTATTATAACTGACTGGGCCGACGCCCACATGGTGGGTCTAATAACCCTAGTTACCACAACTTCTCGGAGGAATAAACATCTCCAAATACATAATAAAATCACCTCGGAGGGATGGAACATCTCCGGAATAAATAATGTATAAATATAATATTCTTAGAAGTTACAATATTCAACAATTTGCCACCGCGCATGGCGCAGATTTTACCCTTAAATCTGTCGCCGCGCACCGTGCATGGAGAATATTTTATCCTTAAATCTGTCGCCATGCACCGTGCATGGTGCATATTTTACCCTTAAATCTATCGCCGCACACTGCGCATGGCGCAAAATTTCAAAAAAAGACACTTAGAAAATTTTTGAATCTCTCTTCCCTTTCAGCACAGCATTTATGCTAATTTTGGCGCCGCGCGCGTAGAGTTATGCTTAACTTTGTCTCCGCGCACCACACGCGTCGCAAGCTTTAAGCTTAACTTTTTTGCCACAGCGTAAGCCTCCAGCACAAATTTTAAAGTTAAAATTGCAGCCGCGCGCAAAAATTACCATTAAATTTGTCGCCAGCGCCGCGCAAAAATTAATGCTAAAATCGCCAACAAAGCCTTTAGCAGAACTCATAATTACTTAGAAAAATTACAAATTTTCACAAACAATTAGAAATTTTTCTGGAATGTGCCCTTCATCTCTTACAGAGGTGAGTTACTACAAATCAAACTTGCATAAAAACAGTAAAAGAATGCCAAGAACTTGCATCTCTGGAAAGGGATTTTCTTTTCATTTCAATTTCAACAATCCAACCAATGGATTTACAATCAATATTCAAGCACCCAACAAACATGGGCAAGGAAAACTCATGAACATAAGGGCATAATTTGTAGGCTTTCCTCGCTTCCGTAAACCATCAATTGGCCACATAAATGTTGGTTCATTGTAATTAACAAACATCATTAAGGTATGGGGCTATAACAACCAACTATTCAAGCTTTCAATCATGAAATTAACAAACAAAAACTCATACCAACCATTCCCAACATTCAATTTCATGCATTCAAAGCATCATGGGCATCCAAGGGACAAGGAGTCATAATTCATCAAGGCCTCAAGCACATGATGTGTTATCTCATATGCACAGCAATTAGTAACAAACAACAACCAATACACAACAACATACCCCATGCACAACACACAAAAATCATATTTTCCTAATCTGTTGTGTGGATGTCGACCCAACAACCTCAGTGTTGTAACATTGAGCTCTGATACCATTCTATCACAGACCCACCCATCATACCATCATGGGAGAGAACATGACTCTGATTCAGGGACATCTAGTATACAAACATGCATATAGAGAGAAGATGGAAATATGGAAATACATAAGTATTTGAAAACACAGCAGAATTAAGTTCCATTACACATCCATCATACATACAAGATATTCAAGTCATTCATCAATTAAGACAATACAGAATTAGCACATGAGAGTACTTATCGTGAAACAGAGTAGTCCCTAAGCAACCAGCTATGCAACTACACCGTTCCTCCCAACCATAGGCTAGTTGTGCTTATCAATCTCTTGATGCAACTGCCACCCCCCGAGTTGGGCATGATTTCTACAAGGAACCAAGGAACATCAGAATCACACATAGCCCAACATATGCCAAAATCAGCCAAGCCAATCTACAATTGGGTTTATCAAGCTACTAGGAAATGGAAAGGAAGAATTGCTAAGCTAGTGAGCTCAAGCATAGAGCTATTGGTACCTCTATAAGATATATCTAGCTTGGCACCCACAATGCCTACACACCCCACTCAAAGAAGTATTCCCTTCACCAATGCACAGTCCCTTAGGCCATACCTTCCAATCTAGAGTGTCCAAGGTGTGCATAGTAGAGTAGCCAACTCTCTTGATCTTCTGGAGAGGTTATTTTTCCCCACTAGGTTTATCAAGCCAATTTTGTCCACTACCACTCCAAATCTCTTGCTCACAGGTTCAAACCAAGACAGGGATGCACATAACAGCAAAACCACAATTGTTGGGCATGAAGAAAAACGTTTCCTCAGTGGGATGTCCAAAATGGGGTTTCTACCAGCCCAGGAAAACATGGGAAGACCCAAAAACGAAATGGAAATTGGGGATTCAACCCTGGAGAGAAAAAAACCGTTTTCAGAAAAACGCCCATGGGTATTTTGAGGCAAAAATGGCTTCCCTCACAGTCCCAAATTGTGGCCCTCCTCTCCCTTCTTGGGCAAGAAAACACCCACCAAATGGTGCCCAAAGCCATTCTGAACCCATGGCATTTTCCCTCTCACGTAGTCTGAGCTAGCTGGGCTTTCCCCATCACGTTTTTCACCATTGTTCCTACATTTTCCATGCCTGGGAGCTCGTTTTTGCATTGTATAGCCAAAATATGATTTTCTAGATTGATGGCTTGCCCATACACGAAAAATGACTGCCATACCTCTCCCTTCCCAAGGCATTAACTGCCTCAACCAACTCTTGGAATAATTTAATGATTGGGTGTATAACCCAAAATGGGTAGTTGGGATTTATGGGTTTTCTCAATGAAATGGATTAACACCATTGACTCAAGGGTTTGAATAATTTCCCTCCCTATTCCTTGAAAAAGCATGCCCCATCTCTTTGTTGCATTGCATAGCTAGTTGTGGGTATTTCATTAAAATTTCATATTTACATGATGTCTCCATTTACATTGTGCCTATCTAGCACAAGAAACATAGGCATCTATTTTTAATTGCCGATACATAAAACGATAAATCAATGGTGGGGCCTTGGCCTTGAGCTCCTCACCATGATTAAATAACGATATTTACATCATTTACAATTTTAATGCCACAGGGTCAAAATGGGGACATGACAAGAACAAAGAAGATATTGTTTGGGTATGTTAAGACATAACCAAGCTTGATAATCCAGGTTTGTTTTCCTATCAAGTTAGAATCCTACTTTGTTAGGATCTTAGGTAAGTATACCTATGCATGAAATAATCATGACCATACATACTTAAGATTATTTAGAATCATAATGTTTTGATAGTATTGAGACTATACTAATGAATGTATGATTATGTATGAGAGCATGAGGATGACACTAGTGCACACTTGAGCATGCATAGTGATCCAGGATGGATAGAAGTTCAAAGACTTATAATCATGATGCTACCATAGAGATCAAGAGGGAGGCAGCCACACAAACATAAAAGATAAGTATTTGAGCTGTTATTTGAATCTCTGGATAGTTAATGATATTGCTCGTAATAGTTGTATGCATATTTGTATTCCTAGAATATATCACGCATAGTATATCACTGAACAGTATACTACTAATATGCATATGATGGGTAAGTTGGACAAACATTCCATTGTTGCTTGTCTAGAATGAAACCTCTTTCTTGACATGCTGAGAGATGTGCACGCTCTTGATAGTATGTTCTAGTAGAGATGGAAGGCATCTAGATAGCCAATGTATGCATATAGGATATGGAAAAGTGTTGTGCCAAAATATTGGTCAAGATAGTTGCATGACTATGTGAATCATATCAGTATGCATAGTAGGCTATCATATGAACATGATTTGATGATTACGAAGTATTACTAATCATGTAATTCACTTTGATTTGTAGGAAAGATCATGTGATATGATCTACAAAAGAAGGATGATGAACACCGAACAAGTGATGGATGTTCAACAAGAAGATTTACAAATCAAACGTAATATAGAAGTCTTGTGGCTAGAAGATTCTCTTAGAAAGAGGAAGAGGATCATGACAAGATGCTTGCTCCAAGTGGCTAGATAAAGACTATTCTCTTAATGGTGAAATTGAAGAAACCTCTATACGGGTACCCAGGATCGATAGTTATTTGATGAGCTTAATGATCACCATGGGTGATGCGGATTTCAATCTTTGCTACAAGGTTGAAGATGGTGTCTATATACAGACAACATTCTTCTCTTACATGGATGCAAGAAGGAACTCACCATAGAGTTTGAATGATCTTGAGGCTCATATCAGTAGACCCATCTGACGAGAGATGGCACAAATAGATATGCAGAAGATCACTCAATGCAGACTGTGAATGATGTTTAGTCACAGAGGGAGAATTGATAGCTTCTTGACAAACTTGAGCTTTACCAAAAGTAAAGCTTATCCTAACACTTACCTTAAGGTTATGGATGATGAACCAGTCATACTATTACTCTATGTGGATGATCTCTTTCTGACAGAGAACGATAAACAGATCATGGAAAGCAAAAATAATCTAGCTACAGAATTTGAGATGAAAGATCTCGGATTGATGCATCACTTCCTAGGTCTGGAAGTATAGCAAGGCCCAAAAGAAATATTTCTCAACCAGGGAAAGTATTTGACATGTTGGAATGCAAAATCCATGGCCACTCCCATGGATTCCAACTTGAAGCTGTTAGATGATGATTCATCATATTTAATGGATGTGACTTTGTACAGACAAATTATTGGGTCATTGATGTATCTGATGAATAACATTCCAGATATATTCTTTGCTGTGAACACCTTGAGTCAGTATTTAGTGGAACCTAGGCGTGTTCACCTGATAGCTGCAAAGCATGTGATGAGGTACCTAAAGGGTATGATAGACTTTGATCTATGTTATCTTGGAGATCATGACTTCAAATTGTATGGCTACGCAGATGCTGATTGGGTATGAAGTGTATCATACAGGAAGAGCATATCGGGAGGATGTTATTGTTCGGGATATGCCATGATCTTGTGGTTTAGCAAGAAGCAGTCTAGTGTGGCTCTCAGCACAGCTAAAGCGGAATATATTGCTACTTGCTCTACTAGTTGTGGAGCGATATGGCTTCAGAAGTTGTTATTAGGATTGGTTGACTTGGAGATGGACCCCACTGTGATCTTATGTGACAACCAGAGTTGTATCAAGATGAATAAGAATCCAATGTTCCATGATAAGTCAAAGCACATTAAGATCCGATCTTTCTATATACAGGATATGGTGCAGAAAGGAGTTATAAAGCTCAAGTATGTAAGCATTGACGAACAAGTTGCTGATATATTGACCAAACCTCTGTCTCGAGTAAAGTTTGAGTATTTCCAAGACAAGCTTGGTGTAGTTCAGAAGGACCCTCCTTGAAAGGGGGGTGATATGGTCACTGAGGATGAGATTTCCTGCATTGACGGTAAGGTCAATGATGTGGATACTTGTATCGATGATGTGGATACTTGTATTGATGATGTGGATACTTGTATCAATGATGAGGATACTTGTATCGATGATGAGGATATTGTATCAATGATGAGGATACATGTATCGATGATGAGGTAACCTATTCCAACGATGAAGTCGATGATGAGGTTACCTGTCCTGACGATGAGGTCAATGATATAAATGATAAGGTTGATAAGTGGTCCTAATATTTGGCCTAAGTTGATGAGAGGGATTGTATCATCCCTGGACTTTGGTCCTTGAATTGATCCATAGACATATGTCTCCGAGAAGTGGTCCCTAGTGGACAAGAGGGATTGTATCATCCCTGGAATTCAGTCCTTGAATTGATTTGTAGACATATGTCTCCGAGAAGTGGTCCCTAGTGGATGAGAGGGATTGTATCATCCCTAGACTTCGGTCCCTGAATTGATTCGTAGACATATGTCTCCGAAAATTGGTCCTTAGACTTTTTCTAAGTGTACGTGATAGGACTGCATCATCCCTGAATAGTTAGTTCAAAATGTACGTGATAGGACTACATCATCCCTGAACGTTTTGTTCAAAATGTACGTGATAGGATTGCATCATCGCTAAACGTTTGGTTCAAAATGCACATGAGAGGACTGCGTCATACCTGAACCTTTGGTTCAAAATGCACGTGAGAGGACTGCATTTTCCCTGAACCCTTGGTTCAAAATGCACATGAGAGGATTGCATCGTCCATGAACCTTTCATTCAAAATGTACGTGAGAGGACTGCATCGTCCCTGAACATTTGGTTCAAAATGCATGAGAGGATTGCATCATCCCTGAACGGTTGATTCAAAATGTACATGGTGGGATTGCATCATCCCTAAACGATTGGTTCAAAATGTACGTGGTGGTATTGCATCATCCCTGAACGGATGGTTCAAACTGTACGTGGTGGGATTGCATCATCCCTGAACAGTTGGTTCAAAATGTACGTGTTGGGATTGCATCATCCCTGAACAGTTGGTTCAAAATGTACTTGGTGGGATTTCATCATCCTTGAACGGTTGGTTCAAAATGTATGTGGTAGGATTGCATCATCCTTGGAATTATGTCGTAAATTGAGAGGTATTGACCATCCTGTAATTGGATCATGTGTGTTGCAGGGTATGTTGCTATGATGCTATTGATTGATAGGATCCAGATGATGATGTTGTTGATCGGAGATCTAGATGATGATGTTGTTGATCGAGAGATCTAGATGATGCTGTTGATCGGGAGATCCAAATGATGATGTTGATCGAGAGATCCAGATGATGTTGTTGATCGAGAGGATCCAGATGATGATGATGTTGATCGGAGATCTAGATGATGATGTTGTTGATCGAGAGATCCAGATGATGATGTTATTGATCGGGAGATCCAGATGATGATGTTGTTGATAGAGAGATCTAGATGATGCTATTGATCGGGAGATCTAGATGAAGATGTTTTGATCGAGAGATCCATATGATGCTGTTGATCGAGAGATCTAGATGATGATGTTGATGTAGTAGTTCGAGTGCTGCAGAAGATGAAGACTCAGTACTGAAGATGTGGATGTTCTAGTATTGGAGATCTTGAAGATGTTCCAGTAACCATTTGAGTTACTGATGATGTTAAAGAAAGCTTCCAATGATTTATAGATGTATCATGTATCATGGATTTGATGACTCCTTGCTCCTTCAAATGTTGTTATAATATCCTTCTTGTTAAGGGGGAGTGTTGAAATATTGTAACTTCTACGAATATTATATTTGTACTTTATTATTTCGGAGATGTTTCATTCCTCCATGAAGACCTTATTGTATATCCAGAGATGTTTATTCCTCCGTCGAAATGTGGTAACTTGGGTTATTAGACTTCCCTAGTGGGGTTGGCCTAGAGTCAATTGTAATGGGGTGTTTAGCCCAGTGGTTAAAGATGGGGCCGACCTAGTTAGTTTAAAAGTCAAGTTGGAGTAGTGTATAAATAGAGAAGGTGTATTCCTCATTTAACACACATTCACTCACTTGTGATTGGCGCATAGGAGAGAGAGAGATCTTCTATGGAGGAGAAGGAGATCATGTTTGGGGATTACATCTTTGTATTTCCTGGTCATCTATATTGAGGAAGCTTTATTGGGTTTTCTACCCCATGAGGGTTTCGCGGGATAAATCTATGTCTCTTGTGTTTATAGTTGTGCTTGTTGTTCTTTCAGTGATCCTGTATATGCTATTGTTGTGAAATGGAATGTAATACTAATATTTTCTATCTTAGCATATTGAATCTTAATAGCAGGCCTATGTCCACACCTATGACCACCAACTGGACAAAGCTTCATGCTTATGAGGGAGAGTTGGTGGATCCTGAATTATATCATCAGTTGATTGGTTTGTTGATGTATTTGGTCAACACCAGGCCATATATGAGTTTTCCAGTTAACACTCTTAGTCAGTTCATGGTGGAGTCCAGGAGAGTGCACTGGATAGCTGCAAAACATGTGTTGAGGTACCTTGTTGGTGTAATATATTTTGGTTTGGACTATAGGAGATCTGATGGAGTGGGATTGCTTGGATTTACAGATTCAAATTGGGCAGGTAGTGTTTCGTATTGGAAGAGCACTTCTAGTTGTTGTTTCAGTTTTAGCTCAGTAGTTGTGTCTTGGTTCAGTCAGAAACAAAATTCCGTAGCATTGAGTTTTGCATAGGCTGAGTATATGGCTTCTAGTCATGCTAGTTTTGAAGCTTTGTGGCTTCACAAGTTGATGGTTGATTTATTTGGTCAGGAGATGGGACCCACTGTGATACTTTGTGACAATCAGAGTTGCATTGGGCTCTTTGAAAATTCGGTATTTCATGACAGGTCTACACATCAAGATCAGGTATCACTTCATTAGAGATTATGTTCAGAGAGGAGCAGTATAGTTGCAGTATATTTCTATTGATGAGTAGGTGGTTGACATTCTCACAAAGTCTTTGAGTAGATGGAAGCATGTCTATTTCAGAGACAAGTTGGGAGTGGTGAAGAACACCTTCCTCGATAAGAGGGAGTGTTGAAAAATTACCTAGGAAGTGTTTTTTCACCTACTAGTGCCTTGGGGTGGACAAGGACACTTTAAGTTGTGACCCCTAGTCATAATTTATTAATGAAGTGAGATGCACTTTATATTTTTAAAGTGACTTCATTAAAAGTTAAAAAGTCATGATATCCTAAGTTCATGTTTTAAATTAAATTTCAAGTGAGTATTTAATTAGATGTGGTGTCTCTACTTTATTAAATGACATGAGGTGCACTAAATGTCATTTATTAATAATTAAATGAGCATTTAATGAGAACCATCCATCTAATTTGATCTTGACCATTGGATTGAAAGATGAAGTTATGATGAACAAAAAGGCTAGGGCAAGGCATTTCAAAATCATTATTCACATTTCCAAGAGGAGAGTTGGATAGAAAGAGAGAGGAGGTCGAACTCTTGAGGAGAGAGGAGAAACCTTGCATATAATTTGAGGAGGTTGAACTACGGCATGATTTTTGATGAAATGAAGATGGTACAGATTCCAGAGTAGAAGTAAAAGTATAGCACAGAAATCGTGAAGGCAGCATAGAAGTCGAGAGAGAGCACATAAATCAAATCTGTGCACACAAATCAAGAGAGAGCACAGAAATCAAATCTAGGCACATAAATCGAGGTTACATTTCTGTTTTTAATGTTGCACATGTGTGAGACCATACTGGGCCATACTTTTGAATCTAGGCATTGTTTTCGAGGCAGATTGTAAGCATTTATTGTTGCTGGTTTGCACAGAAATCAAGGAAAGGACAAAATCTGAGTTTTTATTAATTCTAGCACATTTACCAAGGTCACACGTGGGTGATTGTACTGCTGTC
This sequence comes from Larix kaempferi, assembly GCA_027924585.1. Taxonomy (NCBI): domain Eukaryota; kingdom Viridiplantae; phylum Streptophyta; class Pinopsida; order Pinales; family Pinaceae; genus Larix; species Larix kaempferi. The sequence goes on along the minus strand of BSBM01000350.1, from coordinate 8,649,924 downwards.
ATAAAGTATAGAAAAATTCAGAATAGATTGTTGGGTTGTTCAGTCAAAATTTGAGCACATTTTCTGAGAAGGGAGTACTGAGATAAGTACTATTGTGTTTATGTAATTTATGTCTTTAAAAATAAAATCTCTCTCATAAACAGGTTTTCCATTAGGGGTTTTATCATGGGCTATTGGCCAAAAATTCTTGTGTCTTTTATGGTTGAATGATTGTCATAAAATTTCTGAGATTGAAGTTTTTGACTGAAAATTAATTTTCTGAATTTTAATGGTGAAAAGAATCTCACGTGTTTTAAATTAAAGTCATTTTTTTATGAAAAATTGTGCATACTAGGGTTTGGGCATTAAACTATGCAGAGAAGCTTCTAAAGCTTGAAACCGAGTTGGGATGTAAAAACTTTCAATCATAAGTTATTACTTTGTTCAAGTTTTTAAAGGAATGGACACTCCCATGAAGATTATTGATAAGTATCTAAACTTCCCTTTTTAGTGATGCTTTCATTGAGTTTTACATATTGATGAAATCTTTTCATAAGGAAAAATCATGTCTAATTTTGTCTTCTAAATATTGAGACATGTATATTGTGTCTATGTTGAATCATTCTTATTTTTGAAGTTAGTGATCCCTTAGTTAATCTTAGTTGATAAAATCCTTGGAGATGCAAACATTTTTTATTGTCATATCTTGTTAGATAGGTTTGCAGATGAGGGATTTGTTTACATTTTACTTTTTACTTTTTTTACATTGTTTTACTTTTTATATTTCTTAAAAAGTAAAAGCACTTCTCAACACAATAATGAATCTAGTGCTTTACTTATGAAAGTGCTTTGTATCCTTTTTTTTTAATATAAAGTGTATTTTTTTCTCCTTGAAAAAAATAATGTACAAATGACCTACATTATGTAGTATCCTGTATGAACATGAGAAAAAATTCTAATTATGATAATGAAACATCTCAATACCATTAATATAATGTAGTGATGTCGATATTCAATTTGATTTTTTTTAAGTCTCTATTATATTATTTATTATCTTAATGGATAGAATGAATACTTCTTTTTTGGTCCCACACACGAAAATTAATTTAATATCATAACAATGGAGTTATTTTGTTGTGTTTATTTATATTTGTATTTTAATGTAATACATGAAGGTCCATATCACCTCCTAGCTACTAGAACAAAGTACTTAGTAGAAAACTTGTATTATTTTCTTTAAAAAAATGTCAAAATTATTAGAAATATACAGTATATGGTTGTCGTTAGAAACAAAGTACCTGGTTACAAGATAAACCTACTAGCTAAAGCATTCAAAAAATTCTACATACTACTTGGAAATTTAGAAAAAGACACTTTTTGTATCTATTAATTCTTTTTAATGCCAAGCTAAACACGCTCTAGAAAAATATCATAGATTATAGGTAGATCAAGATCATTTATGCAGGGAGAGCCTACAAGGTTGTATCTCACATGTAGCTCAATCGGGGATTCACTTGATATGAAGGACATCTTGTAAATGGAGGTCACGAGTTCAATCACCCCGACTTACCCATGCCCCATGCTCGCGGGCTATGTGGGTGCACCTAGGGATATAAGGGGTAACTGATGAGATTGGACCCTTAGACCCCATATCATGTGAGTACCACCCTTATCCAAGTTGTCAATTTCCCTAGTACAGAAAAAGAAAAGATCATTTATGTGGGGAGGTCATGGAAACAAAATTCTTGGTTGTCATTAACATTGTTGTGGTTATCCTTGTAATTGTTGGTATTGTTGTGGTTATCCTTGTAATTGTTGGTATTTTTGTGGTCGGTTTTGATATGTAGATGTTTTAGTTGAGTATAAATTGTCTTTTAATGTTTTTACACTTCTTAAAAGATATTAGGATACATAATGACAATAAGATGTTAGTTATTTATGATACAATGTTATGATTAATTATTGGCATTGCATCTCCAAAAAAAATCAACTAAATAGAATTTACTTAATTTCTAAAGACATATTTCGTGAAATAAATTGTTGTTACACTAATTTAACTAATCATTATTATGCTCTTTTAATTTTGCAATTCTTACTTTATATTAAAATAAACTAAGATAATGAGATACAAAACTTAATAAATAAAATAGAAATGTTAAAATATCAAAAAGTGTTGGACCTCAATGTAGTGGATAATGGAACCTTGATATTCATAAGGGTGAATCAAAGAAACTTACATACTATGCCTATCTACTAGTCAATACAAAACATGACTACAAATCTTAAAGTTAAATCAACCTTACATCATAACCGATAATAGTAAACATAAATCTTATCAGAAAGGCTACACAAAAATAGAAATTAGTGAAAAAGAATAGAGCCTTCAGCTCCATTCTCCATTCCCCTGTCCACCATGTTTGTAATATATATACCCCTCCTTTATTCTCAGCTTGATCTTTGATAGCGGATCAGCCCTCTGGTTATATAGCCTCACACTATGTTGAAAATCCAGATAGCTGAACTGATCTATTAAAGCTCTAATCTTTAGCTGCAGTGTCCGAGAGATGCCACCCTCAGTGAATTCCTTCTACATGCCCAGTTTATAATGGATGAGGAGTCTCTGAATACCTGAAGCTCAACCCAATCGATAATGTCATTGAGTTCATATACACGGGGTCTTTGTAATACAACCGCATGAAGTTCATATCCACCAGGTTTTTGTAATGCAACCAAACTCAACATCTAAAATATACATTGGCCGAGAACACTTAATGCATTAGATAATAATAAGTTTTAATAGTTATACTAGAATAGGTGATAACAATGACTTGACGTTGACGTTGATATCAAGTGTTTAGTGAAATGATTTTAAACTTAAGTTTTTAGGTTAGAAGTATTTATCATATTGAAAGGTGTTTATATTTTAGAAGTTGGGGTAGACTACTATATATAATTTTCCTAGATTGAAGGAGAATGGGACAAGTGTACTCTAAAGATTGATATTAATTTTACACTTCGTTCAAAATTCTAAATAAACAATTAAATATATATATATATATTATATGGTAGCTTATGCTTGGATAACCCATAGCTCATGCATGGATAACACTAGCAACCCATTTAACTAAGGAGTAACACTTATAAAAATAAAAAATAAAAAATAAAAAATGTATGGTAGCTTATATATGGATAACTCATAGCTCATGCATGAATAATAGGTATTGACTGACAACTTATTTAACTAAGGAAGGAAGGTAAGAGGTTGTTAGCACAAGCATAGACAACTGGTAATTACAACTAAGCATAAAGAACAAGTAATATATAACTCTATTGATTTAGAATATGCTTTGAAGATGGAATCATTTGTATACAACTTTAGACATGAAAATTAAAACAATAATCATTTGTATACAATTAATTATTGAATAGATATGTCATTTTTAAATCTTATTATTAAAAAAACCTAATTTGATATTAAGTAAAGTTGACAAATGACACTTAACTTGTTGAAAAAAAAAATGAAATATAACAATTAAAAACAATATTAACCAATTCCATCCTTATTCGTAGAGGCAATTCCATCTTTATTGAGCCAGAATATTTAAAGGCCAAAGTGTATTTCTATGTGAAATGTTAATGATATCAAGCTTGAAAGTGTAAAGGAAGATAGGAAAGATGTCAATATGAAAGCACATCGTTATCACGTATTTCGACACATATAGATAAATAAGTCCACATTTGATTTTTAATGAAAAAGAAAGGTTATTTGTTCAATTCAAAAAAAGCGAAAGCAATGAATGTAAGATTGAGTTGCTTACATAACAAATATTGAACGTTTTATGGTCAAAATATGCACAGTTTGCAAAGTATTCACTTCTTCCACCATTATAACTGTGAATGTTCACTTAGATAGACGGATCCACCCGGACTCTACTGTAGAAATGCTTCTACTCGGCGCAATAATTTCTGGAAAATTTTTATCCCACTTATAAGTCTTTACAAATATACTAATTCCTTGTATTTTCCGTACCACCTACAACAATTTTTAAAAGACAAGCAAGTAATCAACACAACATTACTGTAACCAACAGCAACAGATACTATTGTCTGCATACCAAGCCAGTTCGCATTTTACCACAAACAACAACATTAGACGTCCACAAGTTTTTACGATCTGCTCAATTTGGTAACTCACCAAATATGTACAAAAGAATTCACATTTTTACGATAAAAATACAAATGGAGAATTTTTTACATACAATAAACTTGATGGAGATCTTATTTATTCTTGTTGCCAAGAAAACAGGAGCCAATCATCTCGTTGCAACAGTGTAATATGCTCTTGGTACTGAGATTACCATGGATCCCACTCCATTACTCTGATAGGTAGAGCTGCTGTATGATATTGCCCGCCTAATATATCACAGCCCAACAAACACACTTCAGTATTTGCAGGTAGACACTGCTTTTCTCTCTCTTGGCACTAAGAAGGTTATTTTCCTGTAGAGCTTTTTTTTAACAAGATAAATGTGGGTAATTTACAACTATTGTCTACTAGTATATACAGTAGTCTTCTCATGAACAAGGCCTGGAAGCAAGAATTGTATGCAATACGTACCGCACCGGCAAAACTGTCGTTGGCTTCTTCTCATGGAAAATGAGATGGCATTGCTTCATATTAGCTGTCATCAATATACCTTTGGTTGTCATATTAAGTAAAAATAACGTGTACACCTCAAAACACACAAAGATAACGATTTGTTTTCTTTACCTTGGAAACCTCATTGAGACAGGAGCAAAACAGTCGATGGAGCCAAAAGTCATGCTGAAACTCTGATAATGTGTATTAAGTTATTAACAGAGGAAAACTCTTCTCATAAGCTCGCTGACAGTCAACGCATCGCGTTTCAAGAAAATTTGTTTCTTCATATTCACCATCAATACACTTTCCACACAGGTCACAACGAGCAATACAAAGTATGCAAGCCCGACACTCTCGAACTGTATGGTCTCTTTGATTTTGACAGCTTTCATTGGTGCAATCATAAAGAACCGTTCCACTCCAGCATAGAGGGCAAGCTTCAATATCAATTACACTGTCATCATCATATGAGACCTTGCGACCATTCAGATAAAACAGGGGTTTTACTCTTTGAGACCTCCTTTGTAAACCACCATCCAAAAGGTAATTCAACTGCTCAAGGTGCTCTCTTGTTATGCCAAAAATGCGATGAAGTCTCAGCTGCTTCAATCCAGTTATGCTCCATTCTTTGTGTGCTCTGACATTTCTTACAATGCCATCTCCAGTTAATCTTTTGCAGCCCGGCAAACATAACTGTAAAGCCCATAAACAAGTGAACCATACAGTCAATGACAACTAAATGACAAGTCAACAATAAATGCACAATATGGTTTTGAAAAAATTAGACAAACTAGAGAGAACAATTTACAAGGTAACTACCATGCAACATCCTTTTATAGGAGCATCCACCAGTGTGTGCATTCTTTCTTTACAAAAATTAAGCAGAGGAGCGAGAAGCTTTCTAATATATTTTTTTAATTCTATCCTTTCATCATTGTATTTAAAGGACCATGGGGATTAAGTTCACATGCAAATACTTCCATTCAGTAACCCTTGAAAATATGAAGCACGATTTTGTTTCAATAAACCCATGCAACTACAATTGCTCAGACATTACTTACCGTGCCAAAATGCACGAAAACTATATTCAGAAAGTATAAATACCTTTAAAATGTAACAACAAATTCCTCTCCGTGAAATTTCTTAAGTACAGAAACTAAGAAACACGGGTACTAACCTTTGTAAGATTTGGACTGATGTCCAGCACTTGCTTCAGTCCATCATCTGTAATTTTCCGGCAGTCTGTTAAACTCAAATTTCGTAAACGACCTTGAGACCTTGCAGCGAGTTCTAAGAGGGCATCATCAGTGAGCCTTTCGCTTAGAGGACCCTCCACATGTATATTTTGCCACAGAGAAGAATCACCTTTCACCGCAGTATTCAAAGACTTGCAAACTTGTTCAAGTGAAATAAGATCTTGCAGGTCCAAATACGAAAGAGTTAAGAAAAGAGCAAAATGGGGTTCTCCTCTTTCTAGTTCTCCTTCACTGCAACCTTCCATAGAAAGATCTCCTAAAGCAGCTTGCACTCGAATGTTACGAGTGTCATCTCTATTTTTTGCAGGGCTATGTTGCAATCTATCACTAGTTTCTTCGAGCTGTCTCGAGAGTAGATCTTCCAAAGTAGTAGAAAGATATCCTAAAAGAGCTTGCAATCGAAGATTAATAGTGCCATCCCTATCTTCTGAAGAGCTCTCTTGTTGTCTATCATTACTTTCCTCCAGCTGTCTGAGAAATGCTGCTTCACCAGAAGCTTGGAAGTCTCCCAACAACGCACCATCTTTCAAGGATGTCAAATAAGCTCCCTTGTAGCTCCAGTCTACTGATTCTATTTTGTCAAGCAATTCATCCTGCTTAACATCAGAATCAATAGCTTCACGCTCAACCTGTGTTTTTTCGATGGCATCCCAACAAATGGGTTCATAATCTCCAATATAGCTAATTAATTCATTCAGATTAGGAAGTTCATAGCAAGGCACTGGCTCCCAAGTAGATTTATGCTGATCTGGACGAGTTTTTGTGGTATACCAACCACAATTTGACCCCACACTCGACTGGCTTCTTCGCGGCATTGCATTATCATCATTCGTCTGTCCTTTTGTCGAATCCGGACACATGCTTCTCCCGAGGGAGTCAACCATAAAATACTCTCCGTCCTTCCAATTACCCCTTAATCGAGAACCTTCAATATGAAAATCAGTATTACTCAAAGAACATAAGTCACCATTCTGTCTAACAAAGTTAGTAATCCTAAAATCCTCCCAATCATCCCACAAAACAGGAGCTGCAGTACCGGGACCTCCTGCGCCCTCACAATCACCATTACTCAATTGACAGTGTTCACCACCATCTCTAACAAAATCAATATCACCGGAAACCTTCTCCTCTTCAACCAGAATACCATTTCTACTACCATCTATGTTCCCAATATTTGGATTTATAAATTCATTTAAAACAAAAACACTGGAATCCCAAGTACGAGGAATGTCTGATGCCATGCTTTCTACTGATCACTATACACAACACTGGAAAATTCCCTAAAAATGCAGAAAACTTTATTTTCTCAAGCACAAAATCTTCCAAAACCCTTAAGCCTGACAGAAGACAACAGCCCTAAAAATCGATAAAGCCCTAAAAACCCCGACTTTAAATTCAACACCGGAAGAAACAACGATTGTTTTATAGACACTGAGAGCAAGAAAATTAACTCATTTAAAGATAAAACTACTCAGATACCGGGTTCTTGAATATGGTACTGACGCCGTATCTTAAACAAAACCACCCAACGAACTCTTTTCAGCTGCTCCCGTTAGAATCCTTCACGCTCGTTGGCCGCAATGAAAACCCTCGATTCCAAATCTGGAAAAATGCTATCACGGGCAAAAGGCAGACGGTTTTGTAGGGATGGCGAAGCGTATGGAATTAACAATGAACTCCAGGCAGAGATGGGGAGGATTTGGGAGATGCCGATAGAGTAATATATATCAATTTCCCCTAGAGTTAGAGTTCGAATTCTGGATCTTAGAGTTCGAATTCAGGCTATTTCGGTTGGTGCTCGCTCGCTCGGCCACCTTGGGCACCCAACGTTGCCGGTTTGAATGGTGGTATGGTCTTGGAATTTGGTGGTATGGTATTCGACACCAACGTGGGCTTTGGGTTCCTCACTTCCACTTCCACGTGGGATGTTGAATGGCCGATGTCATTCTTGGGCTCCGAATGACTTGATTTGGCGTATATCATTCTTGGTCTCCGTCACTTGCTTCTTAGTCAAACTGAATGACTTGATTTGTAAGCAACTTGTTGTATAAATAAATATATTGTGCAGGCAATGTGGCTAAGAGTTAGTTATGTTCGGGTGTTTTGTATTATTACTCATCGGTACAAAAAATCAGATTTTTAAAAGTTTGTTTTTATAAAGTTTGTTTGTAATTTTTTTTATTTTTTAAATAACCATTTTTATATTTTTGGTTTTTTTTTTTAATTTGAACGGATTGTATTGAAATGACTGGTTTTATCATTAAAATATCGAGATAAATAATAAATATCTGGCTTTCAACTTTTAAAAAAAATATATATAAAAACTGAACATTGTAAATGATGATAAATAATGATTTTAGTGGGGTCACACGGCCTTAAGTGGGTCATTGAAACTAAGGCACAAATCTAGAAGTGTATCTTCTTTCATAATTCTATGCTCTTCTTCATATAAATAAGGGTGGCACTTTGCTTCCCAATCTCTTCTTTCCTCACCATTCTCAATATTGTTACGGAGAAAAAACTTCCTATGCCTTGGGGTAGACCACAACAGGCAGATGACTACCAGAAATCAATTCAATTCCCAATGCATGCTATATAAATGTAAATGCTAAGAAGTGGAATAAAAGACCAACCTTCAACTGGACGTTCGCTGTAGATCTCCGTTGAGCTTTCCAATCACCACACTTGAACCTGCAGCTTAGTCTCAACAATAAACACAAGGAAGTGCATATGATATATGAAAGTTGTTAGCACGAAAAATAGCATAGTCCATTATACATGTAAGCAAATGTACCCAATGATAATAAACCATTCACAACATCAATTGGACGAGAAAATGAGTATTTCTATTAAATTGAACAAGAAGTACATAATACAACCTCCTGCCGGCAACTCATCTGAACCAAGAACTAGGTCCATCCACTTGTGCCTCCACCACTTCAATCCCCCATGCGATGAAAAACTCATGAGTAAAGGAATGAGTCCTTCACAAGATATGTAAGAGTTTGGTAGGTGAACATAAAGGGTTCACAACAACTAGAATCAATGGATGCTGATTCAAGCTATGGCAAAAATCCAATAGAGTTTCGATGCTCTCTCTTTCCCCTCTTTCCATGCACCATTAGAACTCAATATACAACCCTCCAAAGGTAGGTGAAAGGTCAAATAATATGTAGCAGAACTCAGATAGGAGCAGAATAATGTCACACTACTCAATTATCAGTATAATGAACAATTAAATAATACAATGGAGATAATTCGAATCATGCAGGAGAATTCAAACCTCAGTTGGTCTAGCATAGGGATTATCACCACTCGAGTGCTCCAGAAAACTCAAATTCAACTGAACTGAACCTAAACTCAGCTAACTGAAATCACAATTACTTAACTAACTAAGGAGGGCACAATAGTAAGTCTGTCATGCATGCCAGTCAGAAAAGGGCACATGGGTGTTGACTCAAACCCAGTCGGCAGAGGTTCCCATCACTGTCGACACCAACCCACCACGATCTCCCTAAGCACCGACCTAGACAGGTTTTACCCTACCCAGCAACACCTGCAGAGCAGATCAGGTCTCACCCGAGGCGATCAAGAGAGAGTGGATGGAACCATGTTTCCGCCGAATAAAGGAGAATGTGTGTGGCATCAGCTACTTAATCTTATTACAACGTTCAACGATAAATCTATGCATTCACTTCAACATTATTGTACTCATAGCATCATTTAATGGAAGCCTTCATTGTTGCAGCATATTATAACAGTAAAGCGACTATTGCATCAAGGAAACATTGCATTACCATCAAAAGACAAAAGGCACTCCAGGATTGCACATAATAGTTTCATCACATCATATTATTAATACAAAAACCCAATACAATGCCTATGTAAATCATAGAGTTCGACAATATCTCTTGATCTCAGGGTATATGCACAAAACCGCATATCAAAATCTCTCCACCGATATCTATCTCTCTCTCTCCTACAACCTACAACTTTTTGTTTATATATAGCTTTACCTTTACAATGTTTTTCCACTTACTAACAACTTCGTAACCAACTCCTGGACAATTGACCCAAACTCTAACTGAAACGGTCCAAATGACCCAAGAACCCACCTACTACGGTACAATTAGCTCAAAATTACACTTCATATGGTCCAATGACCCAAAAACCCGCCTATTGCGGTACAAACGACTCAAAAAATACATAAAATAATAGAGCCTTCTTCTTTCCGCGACCTCTTCTGACGTGTCACAGCATCGGCTATGCTACGACTCTACTTTACCAAACTGCCTACCAACAGGCCCCCAACACAATCTTGTGGCTCGCCCTCGAGCCACGTCAACTGGACATGGTGTATTATGTGGTCTTCACTCGACTAGGGATGAACTATAGTTCTGCAACTGTTCTTGCTGTCTGGATCGCGCAGTGTTGTTCTGCTCCTTCTGCTACACAGATCATTTGCTTGATGTCATGTACTTCTTTCCCAAAAGTGGACTCTTCCTGGCTTACTGTCGCAGACCTTGCAAACTCATCCTCCAGTCTCTAGAGACCGATTGTAGACGGAGAGGAATTTTGCAAGCAACGCGAGGGTGTAAAACAGGCCAGTGGTTCTGGCACATCTATTTCGCATCAGTAAGCACAACACCAGTAAGCAGATGTTACAGGGACCTAGGGGTGACGACCCCCCCCTTTTGTGTGGTTGCGGGGACCACGAGACTTCAAACCATCACCAACTGCCTAGACATCTCGGACGAGACTTCATGCTTGTAACCCCAAAGTGTGCGAGGCCCAGCTTTCTCCAACTGCTCATGTACACTCGTGGTTCAGGCCCTCAGCGCACCAGGTGCTACCACATGAAATAAAATGGATCATTTCCACAACCTCCTTGGAATTCCTAACTTAGCTAGATGCCTGAGCCTTTCGTAACATAACCCGTCTTAACTGAAAAAACCTCTGTGCTCTTTCTATCCTCAGGTCCTATATTTATACATCGCATTCAGCTGGTCATCTTCCTCGGAAATCCTTTGCACCACTTGCTCATGCTCCAGGGTAATCATAATATTTCGCTGCTCATGTGAGTACTAGCCTGTCTTCGGAGCAATCATACTTACGCCTGTTTCCCTGCAGGAAAATATGTGTGGAGCATCCCTTTGGCCATGCTGTCGTGGTGGATGCCTCGTGCCAACCATTCAACCCATTCCTCCAGGTGCCATCGGCCATGCTACCTTAGTGTATCCCTGATTCCAAACGTGCGTTCTTCTGGCCCAATCTAAATCGACTAACGATCATATCCGCCCAAAAGGGAAAAGTCCCATTAGCATAATGATTTCTGATGTGACCCAATTGCAACACTGCCACTTGTAGCAGAACACTCCATACTTGTGGCAGAAGCCTCCCTACTTCTCCATTCCATCCCTGTTGGTGCACCATCCTGCTACCAATCAATCTACACTTGTTTTTTTTTTATTTTTTTTTTTATTTTTTCCGATGCGACTCAGGCATCGCGCTGTTCCAAGCCCGACTGATAGGGATTCAAGCTGCTACCATTAATCAATTTGGGGAGCATCGCCCCATCCAACTGCTGCAACTGTACCGCTCCTCCTAAAGTAATGCTGCTAATGTGATACGGACCAAGCCAATGCATCTGCAATTTTCCTGGATGTTTCATAAACTTGATGTTGTACAACAACACCAAATCACCTTGTTGAAACTGTTTTTTCTTGATGTGGCAATCATTCCAAGCCTTCTGGCGATCCTTCTCCACACCCTGATGAAAACCAGCGATAAAGCAATCTTCCTCCAGCTGGATTAACTGTGCGAAGCATTCCTCTAATGCTACCGCAACATCCATACCTGTTGTTGCTGCTATGCGCAGACTCGGAATGATATACTCCATAGGCATAACCGCTTCTTGTCCATACACTAGCTTGAATGGTGTCTTCCCTGTCATCCTTTTACATGTGGTGCGATAGGCCCACAGTACTGCTGGGATTTTTACATCCTAGTCATCATGGTTCACATTGCACACCTTTGTCAGCGCATGCTCCAATATCTTATTGAAAGCCTCCACCATGCCATTCGCTTGCGGATGATAGGGTGTACTCTTCTTATGCTGTATCTGCAACTCCTCCGTCAATGCGCTAATGGTGCGATTAAAAAAGTGGTTGCCTTGATCGCTCAAAAATATCTTGGGGCAGCCGAAGCAAATGACAATGTGGTCAAAGAGAAACCGCGTAGCTGTGGCCGCGGAGCAATCAATGACTGGTGTAGCTTCCTCCCATCATGTCAAGTAATTTGTCGCCACGATGATATACCTAGCACGAGTGCGCTTACCTGGTGGATTGATGGGTCCCACAAAGTCTACTGCCCATTTGTCGAATGGCTGCAATGTCAACTGAGGCATCAATGGCATCTCATCCCGTTTGGATGGCTTCCCAGTTCTCTGCCAAACGTCGTAAGACCGTGCATAATCTGTCACATCACTGTGCAGCGTAGGCCACCATAGCCCCACTTGAACCATCACCAACTACCTTGACATCTCAAACGAGACTTCATACTTGTAACCCCAAAGTGTGTGAGGTGCAACTTGCTCCAACCGCTCATCTACACTCGTGGTTTGGGCCCTCAGCGCACCGGGTACTACCACATGAAATAAAATGGATCATTTCCACAACCTCCTTTAAATCTCTAACTTAGCTAGATGCCTGAGCCTTTCGTAACATAGCCCCTTTTAACTGAAACAACCTCTATGCTCTTACTATCCTCAGGTCCTATATTTATACATCGCATTCAGCCGGTCAGCTGCCTCAGCAATCCTTTGCACCACCTTCTCATGCTCCAAGGTAATCATAATATTCTACTACTCGTGTGAGTATTAACCTGTCTTCGGAGCAATCATACTTCCGCCTGTTGCCTTGCAGTAAAATATGTGTGAAGCATCCCTTTGGCCATGCTACCATGGTGGATGCCTCGTGCCAACCATTCAACCCATCCCTCCAGGTGTCATCGGCCATGCTGCCTCGATGTATTCTTGATTCCAAATGTGCGTTTTTCTGGCACAATCTAAATCGACTAACAATCATATCCGTCCAGAAGGAAAAAGTCCCATCGGCATAATGATTTCTGATGTGACCCAATTGCAATCCTGCCACTTGTAGTAGACTGCTCCGTACTTGCGGAAGAAGCCTCCCTGCTTCTGCATTCCGTCCTTGTTGGTGTGCCATCCTACTACCAATCAATCTACGCTTGCTTTTTTTTATTTTTTTATTTTTTTTTCCGTTGCGACTCAGGCATCACGCTGTTCCAAGCCCGACTGATAGGGCTTCAACCTGCTACCATTATTCAATTTGGGGAGCATCACCCCATCCAACTGCTGCAACTGTACCGCTCCTCCTGAAGTAATGCTACTAATGCGATACAGACCAAGCCAATGCATCTGCAATTTTCCTGGATGTTTCATAAACTTGATGTCGTACAACAACACCAAATCACCTTGTTGAAACTGTTTGTTCTTGATGTGGCAATCATGCCAATCCTTCTGGCTATCCTTCTCCACACCCTGATGAATACCAGCGATAAAGCGATCTTCCTCCAGCTGGATTAACTATGTGAGGCATTCCTCTAATGCTGCCGCAACATCCTTACCTGTTGTTGCCGCTATGCGCAGACTCGGAATGATATACTCCATAGGCATAACTGCTTCTTGTCCATAGACTAGCTTGAATGGTGTCTGCCCTGTCAGCCTTTTACATGTGGTGCGATAGGCCCACAATACTGCTGGGATTTTTAGATCCCAGTCATCGTGGTTCACATTTCACACCTTTGTCAGCGCATGCTCCAATATCTTATTGAAAGCCTCCACCGTGTCACTCACATGCGGATGATAGGGTGTACTCTTCTTATGTTGTATCTACAACTCCTCCATCAATGCGCTAATGGTGCGATTAAGAAAGTGGCTGCCTTGATCGCTCAACAATATCTTGGGGCAATTGAAGTGAGTGACAATGTGGTCAAAGAGAAACCGCGCAGCTGTGGCCGTAGAGCAATCAATGACTGGTGCAGTTTCCTCCCATCATGTCAAGTAATTTGTCGCCGTGATGATATACCTAGCATGAGTGCGCTTACTCAGTGGATTGATGGGTTCCACAAAATCTACTACCCATTTGTCGAATGGCTGCAATGTCAACTGAGGCATCAATGGCATCTCATCCCATCTGGATGGCTTCCTAGTTCTCTGACAAACATCGCAAGACCGTGCATAATTTGTTGCATCACTGTGAAGTGTAGACCACCAGAGCCCCGCTCGAACCATCACCAACTGCCTCGACATCTCAAACGAGACTTCATACTTGTAACCCCAGAGTGTGCGAAGCGCAGCTTGCTCCAACCGCTCATGTACACTCGTGGATCGGGCCCTCAGCGCACCGGGTGCTACCACATGAAATAAAATGGATCATTTCCACAACCTCCTTGGAATTCCTAACTTAGCTAGATGCCTGAGCCTTTTGTAACATAGCCCCTCTTAACTGAAACAAACCCTATGGTCTTACTATCCTCAGTTCCTATATTTATACATCACATTCATCCGGTCATCTGCCTTGGCAATCCTTTGCATCACCTGCTCATGCTCCAGGGTAATCATAATATTCTGCTACTCATGTGAGTATTAGTCTGTCTTCGGAGCAATCATACTTCTGCATGTTTCCCTACAAGAATAAATGTGTGAAGCATCCCTTTGGCCATGCTGCTGGTGGATTCCTCATGCCAACCATTCAACCCATCCCTCCAGGTGCCATCGGCCATGCTTCCTCAATGTATTCTTGATTCCGAACGTGCGTTCTTCTGGCACAATCTAAATCGACTAATGATCATATCCGTCCAAAAGGAAAAAGTCCCATCGGCATAATGATTTTTGATGTGACCCAATTGCAATGCTACCACTTGTAGCATACCGCTCCGTACTTGCGGCGGAAACCTCTCTGCTTCTGCATTCCATCCTTGTTGGTGCGGCATCCTGCTACCAATCAATCTATGCTTGTGTTTTCTTTTTTCCGATGCAACTCAGGCATCTCCTAAACCGGTGGCTCCTGCAAGGTCGTGTTTCTAAATGGGTCATTATCCTCCAGGATTATGACCTCACTTTCCGAACCCCTAAGAGCACTAAATCCCTCGCGCTTGCCCAGCTCATCACCGATCTCCCCTCCCTTCTACCGTCTCCACAAATCTCCGATGAGTTACCCGACAATCACTTGTTCATCATCTCGTCTGATGACCCATGGTATGGTGATATTTTGTTATACCCGTGCACACAAAAGTTTAGACCCAACATCAATCGTGATGGACGCCGTCGTATCCGTCACCAGTCCTCTCGCTATCTCCTCTTAGGCGATGTCCTTTACCGGCGAGGGGTTGACACCATTCTCCATTGTTGCCTTACACACGAGGAATCCGAACACGTCCTCAATGACTGTCACAGCGGCGCCTGCGGCGAACATTTCTCTGGGATGGCCACCATCCAAAAGGTCGTCCGTGCCGGATACTTCTGGCCCACACTCTTTACTGACTGCATCACTGCGGTCAAACATTGCCATAATTGCCAATTTTTTCCCCCCAAGGCCTGGACACCTCCTGCTCCATTACACACCATTGGTCCCTTTTGTAAGGGGGCCATTGACTTCATGGAATGTAAACCCCCATCTGCCAAAGGCCATAAATACATCATTGTCGCCATCGATTACTTCAGCAAATGGGCCGAAGCCATGCCCACTTTCAATTGTACTGATGACACCGTTGCCCGTTTCTTTTTTAACCACATTATCACTTGATTCAGGGTTCCCAAACAGTTTGTCTCAGACCGTGGTTCACACTTTGAAAATCCATTTGGCGCGAGTTATCCACCCTCCTCAAGTTCGAACATCAGTATTCCTCTGCTTACTACCCCAAGGGAATGGCCAAGTAGAGGCCATTAACAAAATTCTAAAAACCATCCTCCAATGCACTATTGACTGGCATAAGTCCAATTGGTACCACATGTTGTTCCTTACCTTATGGGCTTACCGTACATCCACCAAAACCGCCACTGGTTTTACTCCATTTCATTTAGTTCACGGTGTATAGTCTGTCCTCCCCATCGAGTGTCAGATACCTTCCTTACACATCGCCGTCGAGCTTCTCCCCGACACCTCCCCACTTGAGCAACGTCTGCTGTCCCTAGAACAAGCTGATGAAGACCGTCGTGCCACTCTCCATACCATTGAAGCCGCCAAGAACCGCTCCAAGGATGGTTATGACAAACATGTACACCCTCGAACTTTCCATGAATGGGACCTCGTCCTCGCCTATGACCAAGCCCACGACAAAACTAGTAAAGGGAAGTTTGAATCCATGTGGCAAGGCCCTTACATCGTGCAGACCTACCTCAGCAATGGGGCATACATTTTAACTGACTCAGAAGGTCACCCTTTGCGCAACCCTCGTAATGGGTTGTATCTTAAACGCTTTTATCCCTAAATAACTCGTGGCCCCATTGGTCCGTATTATACAGTTTGCTCTCTTTTTGTTTTTCACCTTTTGTACCACAATCTTACATTCATCATTTTTGCATGACCACAGATGGACCATCTTCCACCTTATTACATTGGCTTCACCGATGGAGCAAGCCGCTAGTCTCCCAACTTAGCTTCTGCAGCATGGGTCTTATATTCTCCTTCACATGACTTGATTCACCTTGATGGAATATGTATAGGCGCTGCTACCAATAAACATGTGGAGTATGATGCTGTGACCGGTCTCCTGACTGCTGCCCTCCAGATGGGCATATGTCACCTTCATGTGTTCCTTGACTCCCAGCTACTTGTCTCCCAACTCAACAACTGCTACCAGGTGCGTGATCCCTGCCTCTTTAGAAAATTCCTGTGCACAAAACAACTTAGCCGATAATTTGAATCCATAACAATCACCCATGTCCCAAGAGATCAAAATAGTGTCGCGGATCAAATGGCTAACACCATCCTAGATTGTCACATCAATCACACCATGTAAAACCTCTATCATGCATCATCATCCCATAACATCTCATAAAAAATATATAAAAACCCAAAAAGATTACAAGGGGCATCCACGTGCCTATCATCACATAAACATTTGCATCCATGTACAATAAAAAATAAAAACACATTCATATACAGGGGCATCCACGTGCCTAAATCCTACATACATAATGTTGCATCCATGTGCAATACATCAAATAAAATACACAGGTGGCATCCATGTGCCCAACACCCTACACTACTTGCATCCATGTGTAGTGCAAACGTATAACAAACCACAAGCGCATCCGCATGCGTACACTAAATCATCATCACAAAAAGGTGCATCCATGTGCATATATATATATCAAAAAATACATGTCCATCTGCTATACATGTCCTGAGTACCCCTGTACTCAGCTATACAAAAAATATCTATACATCCCTAAGCCTCACAGAATACATGCTGTAGCTACAAAATCGGGGGGAGTCCCCTGCACTCCCTAATGAGAGTCATACCCTGCATCACTACCTGCATCAGCTGCCTCCGAGTCCTTCCCTCGCTCCTCCTCCAGAAATTCCTCATCCCTTGCGGGCTCATGTGCCTGTCCCCTGTCCGCTAAGATGGCCACCCAGATCGCGATCGACCGGAACTCCCATGGCGCCCTCATGCAATCCCGAATCACCTTCAGATCCACATCCCGACACCTGTCATTGGTCACTCCCACTAGCAACCGATCCAAAAGCATCCGTACGGACTCCAGAGTCCCCTCCGCGTCCCGTCGACACACCTCCCCTCGGCCTGGCAGGGCTGGTACCCGCCACATGCCCCTTGCGCGCTACATGTCATGGCGATGGTCTCGGACCAACATCTGTAGATCACACATCAGTCAATAACAATATATATCATAACACATATCATACACAAGACTTGACATCCATAACATGCAAGCAAAACCATACGTACCATCTGGTCCCCATGCCTGTCCTGGTGCCCATGGTGCCTCTGGATCCCTGGTGTAGTCCATATCTCTATATGGAAAATCATCTAGTGTCAGCGACATCTGTAGCCACTGCAGGTACAGCTCCTGTGTGAAGTATCTACCAACCTTTCCGCCACCCCCGGCGGCGCATCATCTCCCCCCACCACACCATGCGCGGCTCCCTTAGTCCTCCTGCCCTAACCGGCACCCGCGGCTACAGTGTCGGTACCCGCTCCATGAAGAAAGCACATAGAAAGGATCCGTAACAGAATCCTTTCCCAGATTCCTTCATCGATGTCAGCTGTCGCTGCACACAGGTGAGGAACATCTGGCCCCCACGCATAGTAGACACCATCCAGTACGCGCTCCACTAGATGCATCTGGCCCCCGGACACCTTCTCAGGTGACTAGGACCCCAACACATGAACCACGCATGCCGCAATGGCCTGTACTGATGGATCCTACAGGTCCACCACCCGGAGTGCATTCCTCTGCACCCTCGCCTCTGGAACACAATACCGCTCTAGCATATCCTCCATATCTACATCCGCGGATACTCGTGGCTGCGTATCTGCCACTCTACCCAGACATGGCAACCCCGTCAGGAAGTATACATCCGTAAGGGTGAGATCCACCCTCTCCCCCTGCACCCTGAATGCCTGAATGTCAGGCTCCCAAAAGCTCACTAATCTGTTCAGCAACAACGCTGTTGACTGCATCATAGGTACCTGCGCGAACTTCAGAAGTCCGCACAATCCCAACACCGACTGCACATGTCAATCCCTCTGGATAACCTCTACTATCTCGTCCGGGACCTCCCACTCTCGCCACAGCACCAGCGGCATCCTGCCAATCACACAAGGCAAACTCATCAGACTCATGTCAAAGAAGTAACCCTGCCTTCCCCCCTCCCCTGAGGAACCCTAACAACTCGATCCCAATCACAGCTTTAGGGCCCCTTGCCACGGTTTCCGACCACGGCTATCAAGGCTACAGTCGCGGTCCACAACCGCGCCTGTAGGAGCTAAACTCGCGTTACCAAATAACGTGTTCATCCTCGGAACACGCGATACCAGACCATGTTTTCCGACCCAAACCTCGTGGTCCCCAGCTAAGTGATTCAAACTGGAACCTGCGGTCCCCGACTGCGGTTCCACCCCCCAAACTCACGGTCCACCCCACGTGGACCGTACAAAAAATCCCCTAGGACCCACCACCCTACCCCGAACCTAATGACAATGCAGGTATGAGTTTGTCGGAATACCTGTAACTCCCGGATCTGAAATCGGTCAATCAGATCGTCCAAAAACGCCAACTCAGCTCTGGTCCACTCTGATCATTAGTCAAAGTCAACAAGTCCAAATGACACTTGTCATGTTGGACCCATTCACTATTTATAGTCCATTGACTTTTTCTTGTTTTGGCCATTCTGAACCCATACAGAGTCCATTTTTCGCACCGTTTCCACCATTGGAATCAGCATGACGAGACCGTCATGATGGTCCACTTATTTTCTTATTTTTTCCACATCAGTTTTTGAGCATTTATTCGACACCACTCATCGCCTCGGTTTGTGTGCCATTTCGGTTGCTCTCCATTTTTGGTATATTTTATATCATCGGATTCATTTTTCCGAGCCCGTGATGATGCTTGAGATCATTTCTCGCTCTCACCCCCATATTTTTCGAGTATTTTTCCAAAACGCCCCCCGTCACCTCGATTTGCATGCCACATCGGCCGTTATCTGTTTTTGACACTTTTTATATCGTCGGATTCATTTTTCCGAGCTTGTGATGATGCTTGAGATCATTTCTCACTCTCACTTGGTACAGTTTCAACATTGTGTCCCGACACCTTGCTGCCCTCGGTTTGCGCACCACCTCGGCCGCCATCGGATTGTTCCACATTTTTACATGAGCCATTCACTCCTGTCATACTACAATTATTTCGTTATTTTTCCACCATTCATTATCCCACAAGGAGGCCCACCAGTGTTCCCCCCTACTCTCATTTTTGGTCATCATCAATGTTCCTTGATTGAGCACTTCCTCCTTGCCTGACCATTCCTTTTGTTCGGTATAATTTTATCCCTTTTTCGGGCCGGACAAGTCCTTTACGAAAAAGGCACTAAGGGAGTTTCAGTTAAGCTCTTTTCTTGCTCCTAAAACAATGAAAAGATCGCCAAGCAATCTTGCTTCCTTTCATGCTTGTTAAAGTACCTGAAAGGACGTTTATCTGGTATAAGTTTAACCCTTTTCCATACCTAGTAGACTAATTACGAAAAAGGAATACTCTAGTCACACTGGCTAGAAGAGTTCTTCATTGCATCCTTTTATGCTTCTTCGGGCCTTGGAGACTAACACATGAAAAAGAAACCCCCTGGAGTCTTCTTCTCGCTTTCAGACTCTCTAAAATTGAAAGCAACCATGAGCATGCACCATCCTGGGCTCGTACAAATCCACACGACGGTACCATTCCATCATATTAGAGTCTTCTTATCACTTTCACACTCCTTAAAATTGAAAGCAATCACGAGCATGAACTGTCTTGGGCTCGTATAAATCCACACGATAGTACCATTTTCCACACACTTCTTCTAGTTCCTTAACCCATGAAGAAGTCCCCCGGTGCCTCTTGGCACTATGATCGATCATCTCGGCAGCACCCCCAAACGGGTCGCTTTTGTTCAGAGTATTCTACAGTCTCCTACCATTTTTACACCAGCTTCAGTATCACTCACCCCAGTCACTATCCTTGATCCATTACAGCTATGATCCCTTTACCATCAGTCAGTTTCATATGCTGCCCGATTGTCCCCACCATCATACTCTGAACAAAGGAAGTTTGAGTCCACCCACTCTACTTGCCCAGTTATCCCCCACAGTTTGATAGTCCTAACATCAGTACTCTCACACTTCGGTTCTCCACCTCGCGCTCCTATCAAGGAAACATCATTGCCTTACTAGTTGCAGGTCTCCCTCTGTGTTGGGGCCAAGGTCGCAGCTATAGTAAAAGCTGCGAATTTTGGGAAAAAGCACGAGTATGAAAGGAAAGTGCTAATTTTGGGACAAACACTAAGTTTTGGGTAAGAAGGAGACGGTGCGCAGTACGGTGCCAGACGGATGATCTCAGCGCAGATCACGGACCGGAAATTGCGGAGCTCGCGCGCACGTCATCAAAGAATGAAGGTGGCTCAGCTACCATAATAAATAAGGTGATGGAGTAGAGGGCTTAGCTACCCTCATTTAAAGGCTTAGTACAGAAGTTATGGTTGCTCGGATCAAGGAGGAGCAACGGACCAGAGCATTGAAGGCGAAGGACGATCGCCCATACCCACAATCTGCGCCGGAATTCATGGAGCCTGCAGGAAGCGGCGACGTGACTGCAAGCGGCGCCTACAGTACACCTAGCCATGTGCGTGGTTAGGGTTTTTGGGAATCACTGTTGGGAAAGGCCCACAGTTTTGTAAAGGTGTGACCGTCATGGCTACCTATATAGATGAATCACTGTAATGGGTAGAGGCTTCTTCCTCCCTTCCTTCAGTTCCTCCCCTTTTTTTGGAGAGTTAGAGAGTTAGATGCTAGACTGTTAGAGAGCCAGTCTAAAGGGATAGATCATGTGTTGATTATCCTTCACTGTAATTTCTACCTGGTGCGTAGAACTAGAGAGAGGAAATCGGATAGCCGAGGAGCTAATCCCTGAGTCGCCAGACAGTCTGAGTCGACGTCTGTGCCTTTGTAATCTCCATAGAGAGGAGACAAGCTTGAGAAAGGGGCTCCCAGCTGTGTGCGTGGAGTTTCCTATAAGTTCTAAGGCTGCAGCTGTGTGCGCAGCATATTGTATAACTCTATCATTTTCTGGTGAATATAAAACTCCTGAGGACGTGGTTTTCCTTGAGGAGATGAGCTTCACTTATATCTTCTTGTTATAATGTTTGTGTGAATGATAACTATTCCGAGTTCATTATTTGTGTATGCAAGACTACTGTCTTATCTTTGTGACTGTTTGAGCGAGTTGGAAAGGTCCCTTGATAACTATAAGTGTCTTAAGTACTAAAGAGGTAGTAACGCACAGTCGCTGCGGCGAGAGCAGACTGCGTTACTGCGCTAGATGCGAAGGGCGAGAAAGTGTTTCGCGCGTCGACCCAAGAAATAGTTGCCTGCTGCGTTGAAAAGGAGAAACTGCGCAGTAGACCTGCCAAGGAAGGGGCCCGCGCAGCTGCGCCGAGCGGCCTGCGGGAAGGTCCGACCGGCGATTTCGCAGGAACCATTCAAGGAAAAGCTATCTCCGCGTCACCCCGGTTAAGGAAACCTGATTCCTTAACCCCCCCATAGCCACTTCGGGTGAGACCTCGAGCTGCCGCGCAGCTCGTTGCCGAGAGGGCCAGTGCGCCAAGGGGTTTTGTTGCTGCGCTTCATTAAAACCCGGGTCTGCCCAAGAAAGCAGCCAACAAATGGTTCCGTTGCCGCGCGAATGAGACTTGTTATTTTGGCGACGCGCGAGATAGAACAGTGCAACAAATGGTTCCGTTGCCTCATGACTTTTTGATCACGTCACTTCCGTTGCTCTGAACCTTGTTGCTCAGTGCAACAAATGGTTCCGTTGCTGCGCGAATGAGACTTGTTCTTTCAGCAACGTGTGAGATACTGTTGGAGCCAACAAATGGTTCCGTTGCCTAGTAACCAACAAATGGTTCCAAATGTGTTACTGGAACCCTACAACTAAGGAAATTGGAGACTGGTTTGATTTAAAGGCTAAAGAGTTTGCTGAACAAGAAAATAGAAGCCCTACGCTTCAAACAGAAGATTGGTTACAGAAGTATATTTATGCTGACCTTTACGAAATTTTCTTTGTTACGTTTGCATTGGAGTTACACGCTTGGATAGCCAAGTTAGCAGATTCTAGACCTACGCTGCATGTGGATCGACCCGTCACGTGGACGCCTGAGCTAGCTAGTATTGTGAAGCGGATAGACAATCCTGTGTCCCGCGCAGTAGACTTTTGGTTGAATAGTCTACTGGAAGGTTTTATTACCGAATTTGCAGTCGATACAAGAAAGAGTTTCAGTGAAGCTGAGAGGAGTTTCTTCCAAGTACACAGAGGTAAGTTCTTAAATTCTCTGAACTTATGGATTAAAATGCTTCTGTATGAAAAAGGAAAGCTATGTATTGCTTCTGATGAATAGCATAGTCAAGTAATGTCCGTAGATTCTGATAGTGATCCTGAAGTTATTGGTTGCACTCGTAGTGGAAAACGATATAAAGTAGGCCTTGACCAATATCCTTTTGAGTCTAGCCCAGACAATCGCCAAGTCCCTAGAGCAAGCCATATAGAAAGACAGGGGAGTGCTCATATCCCGTATTACCCCTTTACACCGCAAAAACCAGACGGAGCTCAGTATAATCCTACAGTAACACCTGTGAGTAGCCCACACGCTACTTCTAGTACCTCTGTACCACCTTTGTTTAACCATCCCGGAGGCACTGCCACAGTACCTCCACCTCAAACCCGTGCAAGAAGGATGGGTGATGACATGAAACTACCAACTTTTAGAGGAACGGGGATAGAGGACCCTGAGCAGCACTGGTTCTTATGTGAAGCCATTTGGACAATTAAGCAAATTAATGATGATGCTGTTAAACTGGTTCAGTTAGCAACCACACTAAGAGAAAGAGCCTTGACTTGGTTCATGAAATACTCAGCAGCACAGAATAGGACGCTTGCTGAGGTAAGAAATGCCATGATTAGAGAATTCAAGAAACCTAAGTCAGAATCACAGTGTATAACAGAGCTCAAAGACATCAAACAGTTACCTACAGAATCAGTATGGGATTTTGACCAGAAGTTCAAAGCTTTGATAGATCAAGTAAGCTTCGAGTTTGCACCACAGCAACATAAAGAATGGTTCATTGCTGCGCTGCTCCCACACATTAGACTTCCTCTTATGCAACAGAATCTCAATACTCAGGAACAAGCTCTAGAAATGGCCATGAAACTAGAAGCTTCGCCAATTGCAGGAACAAGCAACGATGTTGCGCATCTACAGAACCAACTAGCAAACTTAACCTTGCAAGTGCATGATATTAAGAAAGGCAAGGAGATTAAGGAAGAAATTTGGTGTACAAAATGTAAAGCCCAAGGTCATTCAAAGGACCATTGTCCTGTTTTCATAGACTACATTGCAACTGGAGCACCTAATCCTCTACCACAGGCACAAGGGCCTTGGTGTGAAATCTGCAGAACTAGAGGTCATAGACCACAAGAATGCCACTTACTTCAGAAATATGTACAAACTCCAAAGAATCTATATTGTAATTTCTGTAAATCAGTAGGTCATGATGAGAACAATTGTAGAGCATATGATCTTATGATAGAAAGAAAGCATGATGTTTATAGGGTACAAGCAGAGACACAAGGACCCACAGCAGGTCCACCTTATGACCAATCTCGGGACGCCCGAGCAGCAAATTACAGAGGACGCGGACGCACAACAAATTTGGGTCGTGGAAGAGGACAGATCACTTGCTATAATTGCGGAGAACAAGTTCATTTTGCTAGGGATTGCCAAAATCCTACAACCCTCTGCAGATATTGTAAATCTTCTGACCATATCATCGAAGAATGCCCTCAGTTACAAGCTAAGATGCAAGCAAAGACACCACAGGTCAATCACAATATCCAGTTGATTGGAGCCGAAAAAAGAGAACCAGACCCTACAGTTAATATAGTGACACGCAGTGGAGCTACAACTGGTGCGCAAGAGATGGGAACGGGAAAGCAAGCGACGCAATGGGTGCGCCGCGCTAACATTAAACCAGCCCCACTTAACCTACAGAAGCAAAAAGAAGCATTTAAGCAAGCTCAAGAGTATTTCTCAGATCCGAGAGCTTCGAGTTCTACCGCAATTCCGCAGAACAATAGTAGATCGCAAGTGCTAAGACAAGACAACTTGGTACAAGAACAGGCCACTACAGCTGGAAGACCTGACGACGATAAGGAGCATGCCCTAGGCAGTGTTCATGCGTTTCTGCGACAATGTTTAAAATTGTTGCGCAACGAACAAGCAACTCTAGAACTCCAACACCTGTTGGATCGGTGCCAACACTCTGCTTCGACGAACACACCACAGCGTGCTGTTCACCAGATTAGGAGTCACATTAGAACAGGAAAAGAGATGAGGCTCACAGCGCAGATTGGAGCATTTGAAATGGACGAAGTCATGTTAGATTTGGGCTCAGAAGCCAATGTTCTCACTATGCAGACATGGGAACAGATGGGAAGCCCTCAGCTTACAAGATCCCCTATCCAGCTAAGACTCGCAAATCAGCAACGAGTCTCTCCATTGGGCAGATTACCCAATGTACCTATTGATATTGAAGGAGTAAGAAGCTCTGCAGATTTTGAAGTAATCAAAATTATGGATGATAGTAGACCATACCCAGCGCTGTTAGGAATAGACTGGGCACTTGATAATTTGGCTGTCATTAACCTGAAGAAAAGACAGATGACCTTTGAGGATGACCAGATCAGGGTCATCGCACCTCTTGATCCTATTCAAGGACCAAGATATATAGAACCTATTCGCGCAGAAGAGGAAGCGCGCCACATGGAAAGCCTGTATCAGATGACCACTAACCACAGTGACTATGTCAACCCCACAGCAGACGGCCATATTAGTTGGCGATGTGATAGCTCGTGCACATCAGATTCAGATGCAGGATTGGAAAATTGGCAGAATCGTCTACATGAGGTTTCTGCAAGACGTTGCGCCATGATGACTAAATCCATTCGATGGATTGGCACAGAATTAACTGACACTCCAACTTTTGATGGTCTAACCAAAGTAACTAAATTCATACAGGAATATGAACAAAAGCTTCCAGAACCACAGCGCATCCAGGCACTGGATATAGCATTGCGCGCTACACCCGCAAGATGGTGGATTGCGCACAAGGAGAATATTCATACATGGAAAGACTGTCGCAGATTGATACTGCGCAGATTTCAGGACACCACAGCCGAAGCGCTACGCAAATATGAAGGACAGAGTGACCCCAGGTCACACATTGAAGCATGTATTCAGCAATGGTCAGATATTCCGGAAGATGAATGGGTTCACCAATTCATCCACACATTAGATACAATTCCAAGGAATTGGTATACTGAAATAGAATTGCGCAAAGGCACTCTTACTTGGGCTCTTATGATAGAAAGTTTTCAACTTACATTCAGCTTTGAGTCAGAGCATCCAAGCATTGATCAGGCTCTGAAGTGTATTAAAAAGAAGGTATTTGAACCAGGTCTAGTAACAGAATATTCCCAACCAGATTGGGCTGTTCAGATGGAGCATGCCCTGGAATGTTATAACTTTACCGCCGAAGATGAGGACGACGATCCTCGCAACCTCAATATCCCAGAATCAGAAGGGACACGCAATATTGAAGGGCCTGAGCTTGATATTCCTGCCATCGCAGAACACGTCAAGCTCAAGAAAGTTAACATTGGCACAGAAGCTAACCCAAAGTTTGCTTCTATAGGAGATTATTGGGATGATGAAACCGTTGCGCATGTTTCAGATTTATTACGTGATTACCAGGATATCTTTCCTACCAAGTTCACAGAAATGAAAGGCATCCTAGGAGACTTAGGAGTGATGCGCATACCTCTGAAACCAGACGCCAAGCCAGTAAAGCAGCGCCCATACAGGTTGAACCCGCGCTACAAAGAAAAAGTCAAAGAAGAAATTGATAAGATGCTTGCAGCAGGTATTATTGAGCCAGTAGAGGAAAGCGATTGGATTAGTCCTATGGTGGTCCAAGAAAAGAAAACGAAAGGTGAAATAAGAATTTGTGTCGACTTGCGCAAACTCAATGATGCATTAGCGCACGACCCATTTCCCACTCCTTTCACAGATGAAGTACTTGATAATGTTGGAGGACAAGAGGCTTACTCTTTCACTGATGGATTTTCGGGATATCATCAGATTAGAATCCATCCGGATGACCGCCACAAGACTACTTTTGCAACTGAATGGGGCTCATTCCAGTACACGGTAATGCCCTTTGGTCTTAAAAACGCACCTGCTATCTTCTCTAGAGTTGTTGTTGCTGTTTTTAAAGAATTTATCCACAAGTTTTTAGAAGTCTATTTTGATGACTGGACTGTATTTGGTTTACTAAAGAACCATATTGCGAATCTGCGTATGATGCTAGAAAAATGTAGACAGCATCAGATTTCCCTTAACTTGAAAAAATGTATATTCTGTGCGCCCTTTGGTATTTTGTTGGGACATATTGTATGCAGACAAGGACTCTTGATGGATCCTGCGAAGGTTGCCATCATTGCTAATTTACCTGCGCCCAACTCAGTTAAGCAATTGCGCACTACATTGGGACATACAGGATACTACAGAAAATTCATCAAAGGATATGCAAGGATCACAGCGCCTATGGAAAGATTGCTGAAGAAGGATTCGAAGTTCCAATGGACAGAGGAATGCCAACAGAGCTTGGACACACTTAAAGAAAAGATGATCACAGCGCCTATTCTAGTTTTCCCGGATTGGAGAAAACCTTTTCATGTTCATGTTGATGCTTCTTCCATAGCATTGGGAATCGTGCTTACACAGTCTGGAGAAGGAAGTATTGACCACCCAATTGCTTACTCCAGCAGAAAGTTATCTACAGCTGAGAAGAATTACACCACTACAGAAAGGGAAGGACTAGCCATGGTGTATGCCCTACAGAAATTCAGACACTACCTGTTAGGAGCTCACTTTAAAATGTATACTGATCATTCTGCTTTGAAATATTTGGTCAATAAACCAGTCTTAGGAGGCAGAATTTGCAGATGGCTACTACTCTTTCAAGAGTATGATTTTGAGGTTATTGTAAAGCCAGGCAGATTGAATGCAGGGCCTGACCATCTATCCAGAATAGAGTCAGGAGAGGAACCTACGAGTCTGGAGGACAATCTGCCTGACGCACAGTTGTTTTATATCCAAGCAGCAGACGAATATTATTCTGATATTCTTAACTTTCTCACTACCGGACAAGCGCCGGCTGAGTTTACAATCCAGCAGAAGAAGCAACTTGTTGTTCGAGCCGCAGACTTCACTTTGATAGCAGGCCAGCTTTATAAGTTGGGCCCTGACGAAATTTTGCGCAAATTCAAAGACCACGCGCTAGTGCGAGTGGCTCGAGGGCGAGCCACAAGTGAGTGTTGGGGGCCTGTTGGGGCCAAGGTCGCAGCTATAGTAAAAGCTGCGAATTTTGGGAAAAAGCACGAGTATGAAAGGAAAGTGCTAATTTTGGGACAAACACTAAGTTTTGGGTAAGAAGGAGACGGTGCGCAGTACGGTGCCAGACGGATGATCTCAGCGCAGATCACGGACCGGAAATTGCGGAGCTCGCGCGCACGTCATCAAAGAATGAAGGTGGCTCAGCTACCATAATAAATAAGGTGATGGAGTAGAGGGCTTAGCTACCCTCATTTAAAGGCTTAGTACAGAAGTTATGGTTGCTCGGATCAAGGAGGAGCAACGGACCAGAGCATTGAAGGCGAAGGACGATCGCCCATACCCACAATCTGCGCCGGAATTCATGGAGCCTGCAGGAAGCGGCGACGTGACTGCAAGCGGCGCCTACAGTACACCTAGCCATGTGCGTGGTTAGGGTTTTTGGGAATCACTGTTGGGAAAGGCCCACAGTTTTGTAAAGGTGTGACCGTCATGGCTACCTATATAGATGAATCACTGTAACGGGTAGAGGCTTCTTCCTCCCTTCCTTCAGTTCCTCCCCTTTTTTTGGAGAGTTAGAGAGTTAGATGCTAGACTGTTAGAGAGCCAGTCTAAAGGGATAGATCATGTGTTGATTATCCTTCACTGTAATTTCTACCTGGTGCGTAGAACTAGAGAGAGGAAATCGGATAGCCGAGGAGCTAATCCCTGAGTCGCCAGACAGTCTGAGTCGACGTCTGTGCCTTTGTAATCTCCATAGAGAGGAGACAAGCTTGAGAAAGGGGCTCCCAGCTGTGTGCGTGGAGTTTCCTATAAGTTCTAAGGCTGCAGCTGTGTGCGCAGCATATTGTATAACTCTATCATTTTCTGGTGAATATAAAACTCCTGAGGACGTGGTTTTCCTCGAGGAGATGAGCTTCACTTATATCTTCTTGTTATAATGTTTGTGTGAATGATAACTATTCCGAGTTCATTATTTGTGTATGCAAGACTACTGTCTTATCTTTGTGACTGTTTGAGCGAGTTGGAAAGGTCCCTTGATAACTATAAGTGTCTTAAGTACTAAAGAGGTAGTAACGCACAGTCGCTGCGGCGAGAGCAGACTGCGTTACTGCGCTAGATGCGAAGGGCGAGAAAGTGTTTCGCGCGTCGACCCAAGAAATAGTTGCCTGCTGCGTTGGAAAGGAGAAACTGCGCAGTAGACCTGCCAAGGAAGGGGCCCGCGCAGCTGCGCCGAGCGGCCTGCGGGAAGGTCCGACCGGCGATTTCGCAGGAACCATTCAAGGAAAAGCTATCTCCGCGTCACCCCGGTTAAGGAAACCTGATTCCTTAACCCCCCCATAGCCACTTCGGGTGAGACCTCGAGCTGCCGCGCAGCTCGTTGCCGAGAGGGCCAGTGCGCCAAGGGGTTTTGTTGCTGCGCTTCATTAAAACCCGGGTCTGCCCAAGAAAGCAGCCAACACTCTGTCGACAACAGTCCCTCTATTCCATAGGATAGACCCAGAGATCCCTACGCCTTGGACCCATCACCATCAGTGGTGAGTTCCTACGGACCATTTTGAGAGGAGTCATAATTGCCTCTCCGAGTGGTTGTTTCTCACATGCTCGACTTCAACACCTTGATCGCATTGTTGAGAATCGCGCAGGGTTTATATCCCTTTAGTTATTGGTCGAATACCCCGGATTTCCCCCGACTCTATCACATTGGTGAGTCACTTCGGAACACCCAGTTTTGTGTTCCCGTGGATGTCCAGGTTGCGTTGACGATTGTATTCGGAAGCCATCCCGTTATATGCTTCCTTGAGTACCCAGTTCAGTTCCAGTTCAGTGTACCATTGCGAGTATGACTCCTTGCCACTATGATCCAGCAGCTCATCAGTTCCTCTGGTACCACACTCAGTAGAACTATTGTTATTCCAGTGTACCAGTTCTTCAGCTCAGACATGGTCAGCCCAGCAGTATGTCCCAGATTTGTGTCCCCTCTAGACCCTTATGATGTACACAGTGGTTCTCTATGTATCCTACAGGTCCCCCTTTTCGGGCCTCCCAGTTATTTTTTATGTATCTTGATACGAGCATGGGTATGCCCGCCTCGTTCATATATTGAGATTCTTCATCATTCATTATTTGAGGCCATGTATATGTCAGGTCCCCATATTTTGGACCCCATTGTTATTATTGTTCTATATCTTGATACGAGCATGGGAATGCCCACCTCGTTCATATGATCAGATTATTCCTCATCCATTATTTAGGTTATGTACTTTTAGTTTTTGTAGTTTGTTCGGGACTGTTGTTCCAGGATCCAGTTTGTTTCTTCTCTTCTCCACACCCCAGGAAAACCATACAAGGCTTATGATGTCTATCGGCCATACGATGAGCTTCTGCGCTCACACATCAGGGGGCAATCTGTTAACACCCAAAAAGTGCTCACTACCTCATCTACCCCATTACATGACTCATTTGTCCATATTTCCTACCATATTTACCTTCAGAAACCTAAAATCCCATTAAAAAGCCTCCAAAAGGCCTAAAAAGCCTCCAAAAGGCCACAAAACCATCAAAAAAGCCTCCAAAAGGCTAAAAAACCCCCTTTTCCCCCAAAATTATCCAAAATTCCTCCAAAATAGCAAAAACCCTCTAAAAAGGGAATAAAAAATATAAAAAAAGGAGGAAAAAGAGGAAAAAGGAGGAAAAAACCCTATACAACTGACCTAAACCATATGGTTCCCAAAACCATGGGCCAGCACTCCACCACTAAAACCCTATAAATAGGTGATGGAGACCCCTCATTTCATATCCACAGTCAAATACACCCTTACTCTGCCAAAATCACTCTTGAAACCCTAGCTCACCCTTGAGCTACTTTCACCATTGAGTGCCCCTTTTGGCCCATTTCCACCCTTTGGAGAAAGAGAAGGAGCAAATCTGGAGTTTGGAGCAACCCTCTTGGACCATTGCAAGAACTTCACCAACCTTCACATTGGAGGTATAATATTTAATACAAAAAACTGTTTATATTTCCATGTTTTGTTATGTTTCTTAATGCTCATGCTAGTTTAGAATTTGTATTGCTTTAGCACTTTCATTTAATGTTTATTGAACTGCTACTAAGGAGTCCATTCTCCTTAGTAGGTGCTCATTTGCACAAGCTAGGGTGAAAACCCTAGCTACATGGCCCACCACTGATATTGAAGCATTCCATGAGAGACTGCATCTGGTAGTGTGTGTGTGGATCCGCAGGGTATGCCACTGGAATAATTTGTAGAATTACATCGTGGATGAGTTGTAATGCATTATTGACCTCTGGATTGACATCCGCAAAACTGAATGTATGGGTAAAACACACTGTGAGCTCCAACCAAGTAGAAATTTCTCCTCGCAACTCAGCTACAGTATACCATGATCGTGGCATCTCATCCAAAGTATGGATAAAAGCATGGACCCACTCATCTCTTGGTCGCGATACCCATAACCGCTGACTCTCCATCAAGTGACCACCAGGATCGTTCCGACCATCATACTTTCCAGTGTGGTAAACCTCAATATCACCGAAGCGTACCATAATCAATCTTCTGCATTTCGACTAGCCAACAATTGATGCCTTGTGTGTCGCCCACCAGCGTGCTGGGGCAACCTTTAGTGCTTCATTCAACGCCAGCAGTCGCTGTGGTTCGGAAACTCTTTCCTTGAACTCCGTCAGAAAGTCAGATAAGCTAGGCAGTCCTTTGTATACTGGAAGTGTGACTGTTTCAGTTGCGACATGGCATAATGACTGTGTGATCAACCCACACTTACGGAGTGACACCTCGTGCAAGCAGTCCTGCCAATATTCTAGCGCATCATCAGAGTTGGACGACGCAGAGCTGTCGCTGTGCTATCCTAGCTCACCGTTGGTAGTCGGATGAATATAATCTTCAGATATATTGAATGCATGGTCCCATCCACTGGGATCGTCATCCTTCACTCGTTCTATGTAGCAGCGTCCTTCAGCCAAATCCAATGGGGCAATAACTCTAAGATCGCAATTTTCAAAAGTCATCATCCGTCACTTGAAGTTGATTACAGCTCCACTATCATTAGCCCATCCAATCCCCAGTAATGCGGGATAAGCGCTTTCTCCTTCAACTACTTCTATTACATCAAAGTCGGCATATGTTTTCATTCCCTCAATGTCCACCACCATTCGGGGAACTCTCCCAATCGGTGTCACTTTGGCGTGATTAGCTAACCAAAGCTGTACAGGAGACCATATCAATGGGGACTCCCCATATTCTGCCAAGCCTGCTTGGTCAATATGTTGACATTCAAACCAAGATCCAGAATAACTGAATCAACATCATAGTCGCCAATTTGAATATTCATCCGCATCTTCTTACCCGTCTTCTGTCGTTGTAAGGAATTAACCGCAAACTCTTGTCGATCCTGGGCCGGTCATCGTAAGAGAGCTTCAATTGTAGCAAGAGCATCGGGGTCTCTTGCCAGGGATAAACAATGTTCCAAAAATGCTTGAAGTGTGCTAGACTGCCGCGATGGGCCAGCCTCTGAAGTAGCATCAAAAGTAGAGGGCATGTCGTACACAACAGCTTTACCTCGGTCTTTTTCTAATGCACGACGTGTTTGAAGAAATTCCTCTCACTCTGCATCAATGTCAAATGATACCTTGTTTTGTCTGGCTAACCGGATCATTGAGCTGTCCCTTTCCAGTTGTCTTTCCTCCATGAGTGACCACAGCAACAGAAGCATCTTGCGGTCTTGGCTTTGCAGAAATTGTCGCGATGTTTGCACCCTGGGTCTAGTTCAGCAGTGGATTCCCGGGTGGGTTCACATTCTGATTCGGATTTTGCCGCATATTCTGGTTGCTGCACTTGGTTTTGGGTAGGCTACTGTGCCTGGGGCTGGTTCTGCAATTGGGGAGTATTCCCTGCATGCCATCGCACAATCAACTATGGACAATTCTCAACTATGTAATCGTTAACAAAACAGAATGTACACTGGTTCTGCAGCAGTGGACAATCCTGCTGGTAGTGTCCCCATAAAGCATAGTGATAGCATTGAACAGGTCCACGACCCCCTCATCCTCCTCCACGACCAAATCCTCCACCACGTCCTCCCCGATATCCTCCTCGGAATCCTCCTTGCTGCTGGTACTGTGGTCGGTTGAACTGTTGTTACATTGGTGCTGGTTCATTCTTTTCCCTTGTTGTGCATACTGCGGTTGTTGTACATACTGTGGCTATTGTGGATCCATTTGCATCGGAGCATATTGCGGCAGTTGCTGCTGCTGCAGTACAAACTGCATCTGCGGTTGAGGTAGCGGCTGGGCTACCTGCGGCTGTGGTTGCGACTGTTGTATGGCACGCTAGTCATCCTTTACATAGAACGCATCATACATTCTTTCTTGTAGCAACCCATATGCATGGCAATCCTTGTCATCATGACCCACGGATTTGCAAAATGTACAGTAAAGATTCCTTGGGGTTGTGACCATTTTCTTCATATATGGGAAATTTTCATGGCTGTGCCTGTATACATGGAAGATGCGACACCACGGCATGCTACCACCATTCAACGTATTTGGCGCTCCTGAAACCAAATAATTGCGGAAATCCGGGCAATTTCCCTTTGTATGCCCTTCTCCTCAACATCATGTACACCATACTTCTTCACACTACTCCTTGCCCTTCTTCAAATCTTGCAGCTGTATAGTCAAGTTAGCGAGCTGTGTCTATATCTGCGACATCCCAGCTACATTTTCTCCAATCGACGATGCCTCCAATCGCATTGCAATCTCTAGAGCTTCACTAGGCGTCGAGATGTTTTGTTGCATCAATGGTAGCCGAATATGTGGTAGCAGTGCCATGATGAACCACTCTTTATGTTGGACGACGCTCATATCAAAACTAACCCTTGCCATCAGTGTCTTGAATCGCTGGTCGAAATCCCACACCATCTCATTGGGATACTGCTTAATTTCTTTCAATTATGTAATATATTGAGCCTTAGACTTGGGATTTCTGAATTATGCAATCAGCCCATCCCGGATCTCATCTAGTGACTTCTTTGGGGCTCCTGTAGGGACTAGAACAAACTTCATAAACCAATCTAATGAATGACCTCGCAGAGTTGTCACTAGCTGTCGTTTCTTAGCGACATCATTAGTGATCTATTTTATGGTCCAAACCGTTTCACACAAAAACCAATACTGTTCTGGGTTGTCTATCCCCCTCCCATGGAACAACGATAACTTAGCATCATCGCCCGCCATTCTGGGCTTCCTTCCTCCTTTCGCTGTACTACTACAGATTAACTTCTGTGGTATTGACGAACTTGGCAGTGTCGAAGTGGTATTTCTTGCTATCTGGCAGATAGTGAGTAGAGGTGTGGTACGTTGTTGCTGGAGTTTGGTCTTGCCTCTATCCTGGGCGTATCCTAGTTGTCCTTGTTAGGACTATGAGGTTGCTTCATCCCATGTGGTATTCCTTCATGGCCTTGCGGTTCGACTACAGTAGGACCTTCTCTTGTCCTCTGCCTCTTTTCCTATCAGAACCTCGCTCCTCCCCTCGTAAGACAACTTTCTTCCTTGGCTTCACTCACAGTCTCATCATGACCTGCACCCATCTACCCCTTATCATTCCATGTACCGCCCCCCACTGTCATGGTACCCATGACCTCCACCCACCAGGCTGTCTACTGATCAAGATGCATCTTCAATATACCCTTTTCGCAAATAAGCATCTTAATCGACAGTTGAAGCGATAGCAGAAACCTGCCCCGAGGTTCGCGGAAAAAATATCTTTCAGATTCACTATAGGATTTCTGAGTATCAACCACGAATTCTGTGATATATCCCTCTAGGATGCTATCGAACCACACTTCGACAGCCCGCGATGATTTATTATCAACCTCCTGTAGCTCCTTAATCAAATCTGGGGTCCAGGTCGTCGGTTCACCACCTTGGAAGTTCCTCTTCTAGAAGGTCAACTTCGCCAACCACTCATACAAAATGATCTATTGTTAGTTGAGTGTTCCAGCTTTCTTCTTCACCGAATTCTTGTAGCTTTTGATCAAACCATTCCTGGATCTCAGGTTTCGTCCGGTTCAACAACATATCCTCCTTTCACTTCGCACACGGTCCTGGAAATGGAACCATTTGTTGACTAAAACCCAGTCGATATGGTTTCCCATCACTGTCGACAACAACCCACCATGATCTCCCTGAGCACCGACCCAGACAGGTTTTACCCCGCCTGGCAACACCTGCAGAGCAGATGAGGTTTCACCCAAGGCGATCAAGGGAGAGTGGATGGAACCATGTTTCTGCCAAATGAAGGAGGATGTGTGTGGCATCAGCTGCTTAATCTTATTACAATGTTCAATGATAAATCTATGCATTCACTTCGACATTATTGTACTCATAGCATCATTTAATGGAAACCTTCATTGTTGCAACAGATTATAATAGTAAAGCGACTATTGCATCAAAGAAACATTGCATTACCATCAAAAGACAGAAGACACTCCAGGATTGCATAGAATAGTTTCATCACATCATATTATTACTGCAAAAACACAATACAATGCCTCTACAGATCACATACTTTAGTAATATCTCTTGATCTCAGAGCATATGCACAAAACCGCATATCAAAAGCTCTCCACCGATATCTATCTCTCTCTCTCCTACAACCTACAACTTTCTGTCTATATATAGGCTTTGCCTTTACAATGTTTGTCCACTTAATAACAACTTCCTAACTAACTCCTGGACAATTGACCCAAACTCTAACTGACACAATCCAAATGACCCAAGAAGCCGCCTACTGCGATACAATTAGCTCAAAATTACATCTCATATGGTCCAATGACCCAAAAAACCACCTATTGCAGTACAAATGACTCAAAAAATACATAAAATAATAGAGCCTTCTTCTTACTGTGACCTCTTCTGACATGTCACAACATTGGCTATGCTATGACTCTACCTTACCAAACCACCTGCCAACAATGGGTACCCACACGAAGCTGGTACCCAAAAAGGCCGCAATAGCAGCGCATGAGTGGAAAACAAAAAAGCGATGCGCATGCACTTCCAAATGCGCACACGCGCCATGGCTTCGACAATGCCAAATATCCACATGGTTGATCCCATGTGGAAAAAAGGCACACACACACGTTATTAAGGCGTACACACAAAATTTCGCACACGCATTAATGACATGCGCGCACCCCTGTTTTTTTATGAAAAAAAATAGAGTTGACGGGTTTGTCATTTTCAACAAACCCGCGAGCGCATGGTGTCCAAACAATCACCTCGCAAATGCGTCTTGGAGCACCTGAAGGCCTCCTCAATGCCATCATTTCGCACCTCCACCACCTTGCCAATGTTTCCTCCAAGTAGGTGTGGTTGAAGCATGAATTTGTTGTTGTTTTTGTTTTCCGTTTCAATTTTAATTTAAAAAAAATTACAATCCATTAAAAAACCAAAAAACATTCATTGCAGGCCATCTACACCTAACAAAATGACAAACACACCTGAACCATCAGATGAAACCCGACCTTCAGAGACAACATTGGAACAGACAATGAATCGAATGAAAACCCCGAAGATCAATTGCACCAAGATTTAAATCAATTGAGGGTATTAAGCGATGAATTGAAGATTTGCAAAACAATATTGATTCCAAAAACATTGCACATAGTGATATCACAAATCTGAGCCAATACAGGGCTCAAATGAGGGAACACTACTCCACTGGGATGTCCAAAGAACAGATAAAAGACCTCAACATCACCAAAGTCCAGTTGTACAACAAATTCATAGTTCCCTCGACATGACAATCTCCAGATGTGAGGAAGAGATGAGTTTGCATGGACTGGTGTATTTACCAGCCATGGAGAGATAACTGGAAAAAGAGATGGTTTATGGTGTTTGACAGGCCCCCATGCAACAATTTGGAGGTCCCATAGTATTTCCTTTGGAAATTGTGGGTTGAGTTTGAGCTAGGATGCCATGTCAACTATTTTGACATCATTGAGTTTCAGGGTGTCGATCTTGGCTCTTTCTACGATCGACCTTAGGCCTGCCGCAACCCACTTAGAGGACCTCCTGCACCCAGGAGAGAGCCAAATTCCCCTCCTCGGCCACCCAGGTTTGGTAGCGGCCTAGATGAGATCGATGACTCAGTTAGATGTGCCACACACCATTTGCTTAGACATATCACATTTGTGGCAATGTCTTCACAGAGTTGGGAGGACATCGATTAGACAGTCACAGCTGCATCGTCTATGGGTGGTGATCGGGACATGTCGGGTATAGGTGGAAACCAGGCGGGGCCTTCTAGTTCTACTGGAACAACGACACATCGTTTTTCTCACTGTGGTCATTCT
The DNA here is from genome assembly GCA_027924585.1 of Larix kaempferi. Lineage (NCBI taxonomy): Eukaryota > Viridiplantae > Streptophyta > Pinopsida > Pinales > Pinaceae > Larix > Larix kaempferi. The sequence continues at coordinate 8,612,407 of BSBM01000350.1, read as the reverse complement.
TTCCATGGTCCTATGCAGCAGCATGCCACAGAGAGCTACATGGATCAGGTTAGTTATTATTTTATTTAATTTTCAAGTATTTGTTGTATTTTATTTAATATCGTATTGTTTAATATATTTAACTTTGAATTACACATTGTTGACTTTATTTGTTTTAATGCATAATTATTCAAGGCCAAGTCTCCATCCTTCAGGTGGGAGGACATCGGTTCCTTTGACCTCGACTGAGCCATGGCAGTAGCAAAGGAGATTGCGGCACCATACACACATGTAACTTCTTTACTTTGAATAATTAGATCTTGTTACGAGTAATTTGTATTTAGTAATTACAAATTAATTAGCACTGAGTAATTACCATATTATCATTGTATTTTACAGTTGTGTTTATCATAATGTCTAAATTATTTGAGAGCTATAAATTCATATAATCCAACCAAAAAAAAATGAAACCTTATAAAACATGAAAACCTAAGAAAACTAGAAACATCTGTTCATGTTCACTTTAGGCGTCCTAGATCTCTAATGATTATAGAAATGGGAGAGAAATTTCCAAAATATGTCATTCTTACTTGACCAATGATGAGCCCGTAGCTGGGGTTTTGGTGATGCCTGCAGTGTCCTTCATCCTCAGACTACCACCCAATGCTTGCTTGCTCTTCCTGTGCTTGACCAATGCCATGTGTGTTATTGATGCTTTTCCATTTGTCACCATGTCATCCAAGTTATCTTTTCCATGTACTCTCCTTGTCCAAATCATCTTCAAATGACCACAAAATGGGTCATTTGACTCTTGGCTCAATAGGTGTGCCAATGGCTCCAATGCCCATCACTTTGTCCACCAAATCAACCTTTGCTGCCATGTGTTCTTCAAGCTTAAAATTTGTCATTAATGTTGTCATCAATGACAATAATAGACAACCATATTCATCGAGCTCTCCTCAATCTCCCAAAATCTTCACACATTGCTTCCTTAAAAATGAAACTTGTCTTCTATTTATAATCTTGTCTTCTATTTATAATCTTGTCTTCTATGAAACTTGTCTTCTATTTATAGTTTTATCATTAAGATGATTAAATAAATAAAATATGATTTATTTAATTATGGCCATGCCATGTCACTTTATTTAATTTTAATTCATGCCATGTCACCTTCTATCCTTTTAGAATATTAAATGTGAGACACACATATGCCCTTAAGATGCCCGCAATGCACTCTTAAAAATGTCCGCAGTGGGATCCACTTTGATGTCCGAAAGGGCCATCAACACATGCCTGTATTGGTCTTGGATTATGCATGCAATGGTCTCATGCAAATTCTCGTAGGCCCTTATCAATATTCCCACAATACAGCACAAATGCCCGCAGTGGGTGCTTGAAAGAATGCCTGTAGGGTCCTTTTGATTATGCCCGCAATGGTGCTTTGAAATGCCCGCAAGGGGCCTTCCAAATGCCCACACATCTTCCTTGTCCACCTCATCATCTTGTCTTTGTCCTCTAATCTTATGTTTTCCAATTCATCGTCCTCCATGTCACCAAGTTATCAATCCTTATTGTCACCAAGCATGTCCTCCTTGTCATGTTCCATGTCATCAAACATCATGCTTGACAAGTCATCAAGATTGCTTTCTTGTCACTTGTCTTTTTCTTGTCCTTAGCTTTCCATGTCTTTCTTCCATGCTTTCCATGTTTGTCATACTTGTCACCTTTTCTATCCCTCAATCCATGTCACTATCTTCATTGTTCTTGCCATAATGTGTATGCTCCATGTTCTTAACTCTTCCATGTCTTTTTCATTAATGTATTGTCATCAATGTCATTATCAAGTCCTTGTCATAAATCCATTTTCATGTATCCACTTTGTCAAGTCTTCTACACTTGTCATTCTTGCTTTCCACTTGTCAAGTCATCAAAGCTTGTCATGTTTACCATTTCTCCAGTCAAGTCTTTTCCATGTCATCACTTCCCCCTTTGTCCTTAACGTGTTGTCATCAATGACAACTTTGGCCATCAAACACTTCAAGCATAAATTGTCAACCCTCTTTTCCAAATTATCATGGGCCCAATCCATTGTGGGTCAAAGGACATGATCCCCACAACCATGTTCTTTACCAATTCTTGAACAAATGGACTACACCAATACAATAAAAACGTTATATCATATCCAAATCCCATAAAACCACTATCATCTAACTTGAATATAAATTAATTGTAGTCATGTTTTTTAAGTACTATCGTCGTCATTCTCATTGGCATTATGTTTAATATTGTTAATATTGTTTTATAAATTTAGTCTAAAAATTGTAGTGTTCGCACAGGTGTCCACAGGCTCCAGCGACCAACCATCGCCACCAGGGATCAGCAGATCTCTGCATGCACAGGTGTCATGTGTATTAAAGCATAAATTTAATTTCAAATATGATGACTTGTCTGTGTATATTTATATTTTTCTATATTAAACTATGAGGTTATAAATGTGTATGCACATGCGAGCACCTCGACTTGGCAGTTCCGTTATTCCTCCCTCCCCGACCTTCTGACCACCATATTTTCTAGTTGTATCCCCTAGAATACATTCCCCATTCCATGCATCCCTCCTCACCCCCTTCCATCCAGTCCCCCCTCCTATCCAGCACCATAGTTCCATCCAGCTCCCCCTTCCATTTCATATCCTACGTCCCATCACCCCATCCCAACCTTTCCACCACCTCTGTATCAGTTTCCCATGTTCCAACCCTCCCCCATCCAACCATGACACATCACCCATCCACAGTCACCCATCCCTTCACTGCAAAATAGACCTCACCCCCCCCACATTCCCCCACCACACGTGCTTCCCCTTCCAAGGTGCCCCGATCCATACTACAACCAGCTGGGGTTTATCGCCCTAGGCCCACATCTCCACTTTGCCCACCCTAGTCCATGCCTCCTTCTGCCACCCCCCCTTCTTCCACTATTCCCCCTAGTGGTATAGCCACCGTCGATGTGGATACATCCTCCCCTATACTGTCCACCCTAGCATCGGAGCAGGTTGTCCAACCGACTACTCCATCCGCCAACCCTGAAGACTAGGCAGTTGTGTTCATAGTTAGATTGACTAGTTTATGAAAATCTTGTTCAATTTTAACGAAAATTACTATATGCATCTAATTTCATCATTTATCTGATTGTTCTAAATGTTGTAGGGTGGCATTGAGGAGAGACTAGGATCATGGAGGAGGGAGACCCCCTCACGACTTACAGTCTTGCATGTCACGTCCCCACGGACCTACCTGGCCATTGGAGACCATGATCCATTTTTTTTTCTCCCAACACATCGACTGAGTGCCCATACACATAGTCAGGAGAGCTCGGATCCGCAACTCGCAGCTGGGAACCCGCAACCTTCATTCCGCAAAAACGAATCCCACAATCCGCAACCTGAAATTATGGATGCGGAAATGAAGGAATCCCAAAATTAATATTTTTGACCTTGGTGATCCTGCAACCCGCAACCCGAAACAGCTGATCCTGCAACCCGCAACCTGAAACAGCTGATCCCACAACCCGCAACCCAAAATCCGCAATTGCAGATGCGGTAATGCATAAATCCCAAAATGCATACTTTCGAGCTTGGTGATCCCACAACTTGCAACGCGAAATAGCTAATCTCGCAACCTGCAACTCGAAACCCGCAATTGCGGAAATCCCAAAATGCATACTTTCGAGCTTGGCGATCCCGCAACCTGCAACCCAAAACAACTGATCCTGCAACCCACAACTCGAAACCCGCAATTGCGGATATGAAAATGTGGAAATCCCAAAACGCATACTTTCGAGCTTGGTGATCCCACAACCCACAACCTGCAATTGCGGAACCATGTGTGTGGAACCCTGCCTCTTCAAGGTAACTTCATCAAATATTCTAAGGGGCATAACTTCTTCCTCCAGTATCTAGATGGGGCAAGATTGGTACCATTGGAAATCTCTTGGAGAGCTCTATCCAATGGATCCCCTGACCAGGAGAGGCATTCAAACTTCCCATTTTCTTCTATGAAGTTCTGTCTATATCCCACTTAGACACTTCCAACCTTATACCTACCAAGATCTTCCATTCCATCTGACCCACAAAGGTTCCTCAAACCACTTCCAGGGATTCTCTTCTTTCTCAAGGATCAGGTGTAAATATACATCTCCTTCATAGGTAATTTATGCATAAACATTCATTTTCAACAATGAAACACTATCATTCATTATAACATGTAAAATGCATCAAACAGATTTAACCAACACATCTATCATTGTAGGAATTACAAGGCATTAAACTCATGAAATATAAGATATTCATACAACAATGAACTCAGCCTCTTACTTAGGTCAGCATATGACTTCATGTCAAAAATTCATACAACCATACATTCAACATTACACTATGGAACATAAGAAATCATCCATAACAATGAAATACCATCAATTGACATAACAAGAAATACTTATCCTTCAATTTTCCAAGCAACTGGATAAGTGAGAGAAACATTCCACCCAAACTTAGACCTCTGTCCAGCCTATACTCTTTCAGCTGAGAGATCACCCCTGAGCTGGGATTTCTATCCACTAAGGAGGGCTAGCAGGTTCTCTCACAGTCAATGCTCCATTCTCATGCTAAAATAGCCTGTAGTTGGGTTTATCAAGCATTCCAGGGCTCCTACCCATGCTAAGCGAACCTACAGCAATTCAGGGACAACAAGGAAGGAGTTGCTAAGCCAATGAGCTCAACCACAGAGCTGCATGCATCTCAGAACTCAGTTGACCTTCCACCCACAATACCTACCACATCCAACATAAGGAAGCCCTACTACACCGTTACACAGTCTCTCAAGGCAATTGCCCTTCCAATGCTATTCCAGGATGGGCATAGAAAATTCCATTCACTCTCAGCCGACCTGGAACCCACAATACCTACCACATCCAACACAAGGAAGATCCTATCACTACTACATAGTCTCTCATGGTCTTCCCTTCCAGTGCTATTCTAGGATGGGCATAGAAAGGTCCAATCACTAGTTCATTGAGACTATAGCCATGACTATGTTTATCAAGCAACATAACTTTCTCCCACAGTTCAACAACTGATTCGTTACAGACTTGGGGTTTTCTCACGTTCACTCTACCAATACCACTCTGCAACATCTTCTATCAATACCACTCTGTCCCTGCAACCAGGGTTTACACAAAGGGTGGTTATGGCTATCAATTCTCTGGCCTTTCTAACACACAGGATGCACGGATAACCTTAGGTTTTCCCTTTCTAGATTGGTTTGGTGCATACAGGAAATACAAGAACAATTTATCTGCGAGGGTCGATGGCTCGTGAAAATGGAAAGTTGCACGAGTGCGTGAATGGTAAGGAATGTATGTATGTCTACGTTTATTCCTCTATCTGTGTGTCTCTCCCCTCCCAGATAGTCAAACAGGTTCAGTGAGTTCCCCCAGGCGATTGAGTGTCTTTTTGCACAAGTAATCAGAGCCATGTCTTGCCATATGAAATGGCAGGCATGCTCCATGCTCCAGTGGCCTCATCCATCAGGGTTCTCAACCACCGACTACAATGGCATTAATGTCAGAAAGGAGTTCAAATAGGTTCTTAGTCATACATGTGTCAATATGGGAAACCAATCCCAAACCCTCTCACCTCTCCCTGGTGGATACACATGGCCCTTTCTCATTCGTTGCCTCCTTAGCCAACTTCTTGGTTATTTTAATCGTTCAGTAGTAATTACATCATTTACATTTCTTTATGGCTTAGTCATCCCATGAATAATAAATTGTCCAAATACTTTCCTAAGCAATAATTTTAAAAATCCACTAGTGGGGCCTTGGCCTTGAGCTCCACACTAGGGAAAATGCACATACTATACATACACAGTATTTATATCAAAGCCAAATACACATTAAGGGAAAAATGGGGTATTAAAACTCCCTCTCCCTAGAATAACATCGTCCTCGGTGTTCTCAAAACTGAACAAAAATGGGAATGCCTCTTTCATGGCATCCTCTAGCTCCCACGTGGCCTCCTCGGGGCTAAGGTGGCTCCATTGCACCTTTACCTGCCCTATGGCCCAGTTCGGGAGCAAGGTAACCTTCCTATTGAAGATGCATGTAGGATCCACCTAGAACTCTCCCTCTGGTTCCACCTGTATCACATGCCAATCAATAATATGATTAGGGTCATGTATATATTTCTTAAGCAAAGATACATGGAAAAAATTATGAGCCTTCATGTTAGTAGGCAAGGAAAATCTATATGCAACTGGCCCTATCCTATCAAGGACTTCAAATGGCCCACAATATCTGGGTGCCAACTTGGCACAACTTCCCAATTTCATGGAACTCTTCTTGGGTCTCACTCTCAAGTAAACATGATCCCCAATCTAAAATTCTTGATGCTTTCTGTTCAGATCTGCATAAATCTTCTGCCTTTCCTATGCTACCTTCAAATTCTTTCTGATCTTAACAACTTCTTGTTCCATCTCCTCAACCATTTCTGGTCCAAGCACAAATCTATTCACTAGGCTGTCCCAACTCACTGGAGTTCTTCATCCTCTTCCATACAACACTTCAAAGGGACTCATCTTCAATGATGCTTGTTGCCTATTGTTGTAAGCAAATTCCACTAAGTGTAAATAGTCTTCCCACTTAGATGGCTTGTCCATCACATACATCCTTAACATATCCTCAAGGATTTGATTCACTCTCTCAGTCTGACCATATGTCTGAGGATGATAGGTTGTACTAAACTTCAACTGAGTTCCCAACTCTTGGAACAAACCTTTCCAAAAATTGGATGTGAACATTGTGTCACGATCTGAAACTATTTCCTTGGGCAATCCATGCAGTCTGAATATCTCGCTCATGAAGATATCTGTAATGTCATTAGACTTGTGGATGGATTTGACTGGAATGAAATGAGCTACCTTTGATATCTTGTCCACCACAACCATGATTTAATCATGCCTCTTCACTGTCATAGGCAATCCTGTTATGAAATCCATAGAAATCACTTCCCACTTCCACTTGGGAATGGGTAAGGGTTGCAACAATCCTGCTGGATGTTGGTGCTCTTCCTTGACCTATTGGCATTTCTGAAATCTAGCAATGTACTCAGCTATGTCCTTCTTTATACCATGCCAAAAGTACTACTTCCTCACTATTGTTATAGTCTTTTGATATTCTGGGTGCCCTGAGTATGGATTCTGATGTATCTCACCCATCACCAACTTCTTCAAATCTGCATTGTTTGGAATGTACAGTCTGGTGTCTTGATAAATGAGAACATCATCCTCACCCAGCTAATATCTTGCATGCTTCTCTTCTATAACATTCTACTGCAATTTCTATTTAATCTAGAGATAGACTTCATCACTATCTTGAGCCTCTAAAATTCTTTCCTTCAAATCTGATTCATATCTACTTATTGCTATAATATGGAATCTCCTACTGAGTGCATCAACAACCTTATTTTATTTTCCCTTGACATGCTTAATCTCCAAATCAAACTCACAGATAAACTCCATCCATCTAGTTTTCCTTTCATTCATATTTGGTTGGTTAAACAAGTACTGTTGGAGGGGCCTAGGTCGGCCTGTCGACTAGGCTTTTGCCCGACCACTCTATAGCATATGTTGATAGGTCGTGTCGACTAGTATAGGTCGGGTTGGTCAGTTGGACAGACCGACAGATGGTTATGTAACTATATTTGCATAGATATATATATATAGGCTATTGAGCCAATGTAATGTTAAGATTGGTTCTATGATTGTATTATGCTCTTGCTAGTTAATATAAAGGCTTGTGTTCTCTCTATTTGTCTCATCTCTTGTATCTGTATCATTGTGTATGCTTGCTTATAATATGTAATGTATCTATGGTAACCACATGAACCTTGGGACTACAACATCTGGTTCCATTTCCAGTTGATGCATGAAAAACAAATAACATCATGACCTATGATGTCAGAACAGGATATTAGAGATTGGTGGGAGAAGAAAATCGCGAATTATCTATAGAACTATGCATGACGGAACAAGCTGATGATTAGCCAAGCGAGAGATCGATTATTCTCCGATACTCATGAGAAATTTGTAGAGTCTGTGCCGACTGCCTTGAAGAAGCTTCTGGATGAAAAGACCAGTTGATGAAGCAGAGAGGAATCTGTTGTCAAAGCTGATCAATGGAGGACGCACAAACCTGTCGGAGTGGTGCGAAAAGATTGCAAACCATTTCTGTGAAGAACAGGCAATTGAAGACCATGTCTCGGTTGATGAAATAAGAAGAAAGTTCTTCACCGAATTAGCTGATCAATTTTTGTGTTCTCTGCTGACCTTATTGTTCAAATTTCTGATCGACAAAGGCGTTGCACATATTGTCAAAACACGACCATTACTGCTTCCACCCCTTCCGAATTCTAATTGGAAGGAGAAAGAATGTAAGTGGGAAAGATTTGTAAAGGAGCATGAATGGGAATTTTTCTTGAACAAATGATGGTATGCACTTCCCTAGTGATCTAGAAACCTTCGGGCCGTCATTAGGGGGGTGACAAAGCATGCTATGATGTACCTAGTTTGATGAAAATCGACATATGAAAAGATGACATGGTCAGGAGTGGAAAAAAATCCGACAAAGACAGCCTTTTGAGTCATAAAAGCACCCCATATATTCAGAAATTTGAAATAGAAAATAGGAGGCAGCGGCGTGAAGAGCTGCAGGAGTAGGCAATTGCGCTCCAGAGGACGCGAGGATCAAATGTCATGACAGACACAGAAGGAAATCTGCCAGAGTCAAGCCGAGCCCACGATGATCGAGGTGTCGAAGAAGACCTTGTTAATACCCAAAAAGTGCTCACTACCTCATCTCCCTCATTACATGACTCATTCGTCCATATTTCCTACCATATTTTCCTCCAAAACCTTAAAAAGCCTCCAAAAGGCCAAAACCCCCCCCTTTTCCCCCAAAATAATTTAAATTCGTCCAAAAATAACAAAAACCCTCTAAAAGGACCCTAAATTCCCAAAAATCAAATAAAATGGAATAAAAAATACAAAAAAGAGGAAAAAGAGGGAAAAAAGGAAGCAAAAACCCTATACAATTGACCTAAACCATATGGTGCCAAAAACCATGGGTCAACACTCCACCACTAAAAACCTATAAATAGGTGATGGAGGTTCCCCATTTCACATCCACAATTTCTCCCATCCTTATGCTGCCAAAAATTTTCTTGAAACCCTAGCTCTCCACTTGGAGCTAATTTCCCATTTGAGAACACCTTTGGCCCATATCCAAAACACCTTGGAAGAAGGAGAAGGAACAACACTGGAACATTGGAGCAGCCCCTGGACTACTGCAAAGGCTCCATCAACCTCAACATCTGAGGTAAAATTAATACAAAATAAATTTTTGATTATCTTTTATTGTCTTTTTATGCACATGCTAGAATAGTTTACTGTTTTTATTTACTGCCTTGTTTTTACCATTTTTATTGAACTGCTACTAAGGAGTCCCTTCTCCTTAGTAGGTGCCGATTTGCACAAGCTAGGATGAAAACCCTAGCTACAGTTTTGGCGACTCCCCTAGTGTTCCTTTGAGTTTCTGGTTATAATTTTTAGACGTTTTTAATTTTCTGCAAATATTTTTTTGTTTTCCCCTTTCGGCTGTCCCTTTCGGCAGTTGGGTTTGCTGCCGTAAATCATGTATTTTTTCCTCACAGTTGCGATCCGACCGCAGCTTTTAGCCTGTTTCCTGCAATCTCCCCATGGCTTTTAGTCTACTTCCTACGATCCGACCACGGCTCTCATCCTGTTTCCTGCGATCCGACCGCGGCTCTCATCCTGGTTCCTGTGATCCGACCGCGGATCTCAGATTGTTTCCTGCGATCTCCCCGCGGCTTTCAGTCTTTTTCCTGCAATCCGACCGCGGCTCTCAGACTGTTTCCTGCGATCTCCCCGTGGCTTTCAGTTTGTTTCCTGCGATCCGACTGCGGTTCTTAGCCTATTTCCTGTGATCTCCCCGTGGCTTTCAGTCTGTTTCCTGCAATCCCCCCGCGGCTTTCATCCTGTTTCCTACGATCTCCCTACGGATTCTAGAATGTTTCCTGCGATCTCCCCATGACTTTCATCCTATTTCCTGTGATCTCCCCACGGCTTTCAGCCTGTTTTCCATGATCTTCTCGCGTAGTTTCGCCATAGACCCACGATCTGTTTTCTACAATTTTTTACCCTGTTTTGAACCCAGCACTTTGCTGCAATATTTTCTACACCTGCATAGCCAGCTGTTCTATCTGCAGCCATACTTACCTACAGCCTTTTTCTGTAGTTTGCTTTCTGTTCCATTTACAGATTTTTTTTTGAAAGAGAAAATTTTGCATTACAAGTTTAATTTCGGCATTGTTATTATTAGTTAGAAAGTTTCCCACCCCGTGGCACTTTTGATTGGGTTCATTACCTCACATGCACACACTCTGTCACCTAATTCAAGTGAGCCCTAAAATACTGCTTAATACAACCAGCATTCTAACCCCACTTGGGGAACACATAAGAATATTGTAGTTAGGTAGGACAAGGGGGAGAGGCATTCAAATAACACCCCTCGGTTGCTTACACTTGAGACATAGTTGTTGTCCATTAGGGAACCAAAATCCCCTAGTATTTTTCGGCACGGTCACAACCAGTTTATCAAAGGGCCTCTCCCTTAGGAGAGTTGAAGTAGCCAGACTGATTCCGGAGGCTTGAGTGGAATACCACAATCCATTTAGTAACCAAAGGCTACCTACTCGTTGGTCTGCATGTGGTGTTCTCTTTAGGCCCACACGGTGATAGGACCAGAGCTGCAGATTCACCTTTTTTGGACGTGTCATGAACGGGGTATCTTAGTTTCCTTTCTTCTAGGATTGTCTTACCCGGTGTCCCTCCCGGTAAGGGGATATCTTTAGCCTCTTGGCTCTACTATCCATATTGTCTGACTTGGATTTCATCACCTTGCAAATGATATGTCTGGTTGAGTCAAAATACTATTTATCTAGGTGTTTGCATGCTCCCTTACCTCCCTTTGGTCTAGTGAGTCCACTATTTTTATTTTTTAGGAAACCTGCTACTTGTTGGTATTCTGACCATTGTTGTTGAAACACTGCTTATTGTAGCACAACTGTTACAGTGAGTGTTTTGAGCTAGTTGTTGGCATAAGTGCCATAATTTTTGCGCTCTCCTTCTACACACCCAACTGCATTAGGATTTTTGAGCTATTTTTGACTTGACAAAACCCCTAGATACTTGACATCATCTGTCAACATTGAGTCCCCGAGACATTGTCGGTGCCTCCGGGCAAGCCCCCGCATAATGTTTCACTTGACATCACGAGTCATAGACGTAGAGCTTCATCACTTGATTTCACTTGTCACAGACCTCGAGCTTAGTCATTTGACTCTACTCATTGATGACATAGAGCTCCGTCACCCGACCCGGATGCCCCTTATTTCACATCTGATTCTGAGGCAAAGTCTGAAAACCCCACTTACACTACACCAACTAGCCCCATAGATGGCACGACATCCAACCCTTTCTTTTTAGGGACCATTGGTGGAGCATCCACCACCACCCCAGCTACCACACCCACTTTGGGTATGCCCTCGATGGGGACCACACCCACCATTTTGATCACTGTACCCATCCTAGTGGCTAGCATATCCAACCCACCTCCACCAGTGACTCACACTACCCTTGGCGGTGCAGGACCATCCCATACCACCTTCGTTCCTGCCCCTAGGGGCAACATCTCCAACCCAAACCCATCCCCTCCACTTGGGGTCATTGGCCCCAACGTGGTCACGGCCACCAGTATGTCACATCCTTCTACGATTTTTCCATTCATGGCTAGTCTCAACCTTCCTGACCTGCCAGACTGACTAACGATCCCATCAGACACGACCCTGTGTGGCCTCACATGCCCACCAAGCTCCCATCGGACATCCCTAAGTTTGAGGGAAAGGCAGGTGAAGACCCCCAGAACCATATTATGTCCTTCCATCTATGGTGTTCCTCCAACTCCATGGTGGATGATTGTATCCGACTGCGTCTGTTACAATGCACCCTCACTAGCTCTGTACCTAAGCGATACATCGAGCAGCCCCACGGAACCCATGCCACCTTTGCTTCCCTTGCCTCGACCTTCCTGCAATTCTTTCAGTTACCTGTCCACTATGGCATGGGAGTTGAGATCCTATTGTCTTGCAGACAAAATACGACCACCCTTAAGGAAACACTCCACCACAATAGTAAATCACTTATGCCACTCCTGATCAACCCATGATAGACTCAGGTACCCATCACTTGTTAATGATGTCATCCACCAATGTCAACCTGCAAACCCGTCAGAACCAATATGGATCCACCCCTAAAGCCCCTCCCACCGAAAAAAATACCAACGCTCTTCCCATCGATCATTCATTACGCATACCTCCGGCTCCAGTAGATGGTGCCTCCAAAGCTCCTCACTTCCCACTTCACCGCATCAACAATAACCCCAATGCTCGCGTTGCATCTAATTAAAATATTGTAGATGATTTAGCTTAGTCCCCCGCAGCCATGTCTACATTAGAGGTCTTAAAAAACTATCCTACACAATGCAAGACTTTGCTTTCAGCTATTGGTGCTATTGACCCAACTGATTCACGAATGATGGCCTTCGATTTGGACTAATCCGAACCATGCCTGCCTTCCACATTAGCATTCCAAGTTTATGTATCCATTCAGAATCTTGTCCTCCATCAGTGCATCATTGATGAAGGTGCCTCCACATGCGTTATGTCCACATTCTTTTGGTAGAAGTTGGGATCCCCTACTCTCCAGCAGTCCACCACTGCGTTGCGAGGCTACGAAGACCGTTTGGCTCAACCCCAAGGTCTCTTAGCTAATGTCCCCGTACAGTTGGCTGGTAAAACAGTGCTTATTGACATAGAGGTCATCAACGCCCAACTTGATTATAACCTCTTACTTGGCCGCAGTTACATGTACGCCATGCGGGCGGTTGCCTCATCCGTTTTTCATACCATGATGTTCCCCCATGACGGACACATGGTCAAGGTTGATCAACTCACCTATTATGATCCCAATGCCCCCGCTGGACCCAAAAACATTCTCCCCATGGTTGAACAACCCGTTTGCGGTGCATCTACCTCGTTGGTTTCCTCAGTGGGACCTGGAGTTTACTCAAATACGTCGATGACCTCAACATTCCAATCCATTCCACCCCCATCACCAGTGACCAAAATATCTGACTTATGTACCCTTTCCCACAATACACCAACACCCAACCATCAACTACCCTTGCTGCCCCAACCACCATTGGTACCTAGTCATGTTGGTGTTACACCCATCCATACAATCCCCTTCCTATTTACCCCTTCGGGAGTAGTAAGTGCCCCGGTTATGACTACCCTCAGCCTCCCCAGTTTAACTTTAGGATTACCTGTATGGTACATCACGCCTCTCGTTTCCCCCCCAACACCAAATGTCATCCTACAAGTGGTGCAACCCATCACCAATGCTATTCAACCAGCTCCTGGTGTCACTACTCCTTCCTCATCCACCCATCCATCCCCTCTTATCAAGCACACTAGGGGCAGAGGCCCACAACCATACATTGCTTTACCCCTGCCCAAATTGGTTAAGAATCCCCCCATGTTTCATGCTCCTCCCAAATTCTCTTTGTGCAATGAGTTGGGCCATGATACCCATCAATTTCCATAATTACCCGCATTACAAGAGCATATGCAAATGCTTGATGATGACCCCAACATCCCGGTTGTCCAACTCGACCCTACCCCTAATCCTCATGATAAATCACTGCATACCAACCACCCTTATGCAATATGCGGTATTTACAGCCATTACTCACATCACTGTCTAGATCTCCCAAATTACAGAGCATCTCTCTACGAGATGAATAACTTGGACCTCGAGACGACTCCCCCCACCATTGAAGAGATCCACCCTCCAGCGTCCCCGCCAACCAGAGAGATTAATACCATTTATATGATCTCTTTTACTAGCACTCCCTCATCAACCGATTTGACAACCCAAAGTTTCCACAATGATGAGGATATTCTCTTGGCTCTCACTGCACCTGATTAACCCTGGGAGGCTATGCACAATCATTCCTATTTCCTCCCGGAGGAGTCTTTCCCTACCACAGCCACCCATATTTAAGTTGAGTCCAAAGACTTCCTCCCCACAAAATTCGACTGGTTTAAAGATCCCATTCCTACTCCCGATGCCTTCGAGGAAGGTAACATGGCCAATATCTCACCCATAATCCACATTGATATCTTTTCCCCAGCTGGTGCTCCTGAACTCATTTTGTTAGCAGCCTCTTACACTGAGTACGAGATCGGTAAGTACAAATTTTTTTTCCAAGAGTTCCACGATGTCTTTGCCTGGTCCTATAAAGAAATTCCTAGTCTTGAGCCCGCTATCATAGAGAACGACATTGACACATGGCCAGATGTACCCCCCATTCGCCAGAAACAGTGTCCCATACACCCATCAAAGCTCCCCACCATTAAAGTAGAGATTGAGAAACTTCGCATAGCAAGATTCATTTATCCTATTGCATATACCACTTGGGTTTCTAACCCCGTCCCTGTTAACAAGAAATAAGGCACCATCCGAGTATGTACTGACTTCCGTGATTTAAATCGAGCATGTCCCAAAGACAACTTCCCCACACCATTTATTGACCAACTCATCGATGCATGTGCGGGGCATGAAGTCCTATCCTTCATGGACGGTTTCTCTGGATACAACCAGATTCAGATCCACATGGAAGATCAATACAAGATGGCCTTCACCACCCCATGGGGCACCTTTTCCTATTGTGTCATGCCTTTCGGCCTTAAAAATGCTGGCGCCACCTTCCAGCGTGCCATGACCTATTGTTTTCACGACTTGGTTCACATCCTGTTAGTCTATCTTGATGACCTCACAGCTCGTTCCAAGAAACGATCAGACCACCTTAACGACCTCCAGCAAGTCTTTCCACATATTCGCAAGTATCAGATCCGCTTGAACCCACTCAAGTGTGTCTTTTACGTTATGGCAGGCTGGTTGTTGGGTTTCATTGTTTCCCATAAAGGAATTGTTGTTGATCCCCTCAAAGTCCAAGCCATCATAGAACTTCCTATACCATGCACGCTTCGACATCTCCAGAGTTTACAGGGGAAATCTAATTTCCTCTGTCATTTCATTCCTGATTATGCCACCACAGTTCATGGTTTCTTACTCCTGCTTCGTACTCACATACCCTTTGTTTGGGATGACTAGGAGCAAGCTGCATTCGAATACCTTAAAAAATCTCTCACACAAGCCCCTTTGATCTCCCCTCCTGATTTCTCTCAGGACTTCATCCTTTACGTCTCGGTATCCGACCATGCCGTATCAGGGGTCCTGGTTCAAGAAGAAGCTGCTTTCCAGGAGCATGCCATTTATTATGTCAGTCAAACCTTGTCTGGAACACCCCTACGTTACCCATATGAGGAAATACTATCCCTTGCCATCGTCTTTTCCATCCAAAAATTGCGACATTACATTTTACTCAGTCATACCACAGTTGTCGCCGACTCCAACCCCATGGTCTATCTCTTGAACCAGTGACTTTTGCAAGGTCACATTGCTAAATGGGTAATTATCCTCTAAGAATATGACCTAACTTTCACAACCCCTAAGAGAACTAAAGCCCTTGCACTTTCCCAGCTCATAACCGACCTCCCATCCCTTTTGCCATCCCCACAAATCTCCGATGAGTTACCTGACAATCACCTGTTCATCATCTCGTCTGATGACCCATGGTACGGTGATATTTTTCTATACCTTCGCACGCAAAAGTTCCGAATCGACATAAATCATGATGGACATCATCGTATCTATCACTAGGCCTCTCGATATGTCCTCTTGAGTGATGTCCTTTACCAACAAGGGGTTGATACTATTCTCCGTCATTTCCTTACACACGAGGAAGCCGAACAATTCCTCAATGACTGTCATAGTAGCACCTGCGGTAGACATTTCTTTGGAATGGCCACCACCCAAAAGATCATCCACGTCGGATAATTTTAGCTTACACTCTTTACCGACTGCATCACAGTGGTCAAACATTGCCATAATTGTCAACTTTTTGCCCCTAAGGCTCGGACAACACCCGCTCTGCTACACTCAGTGGTCACCATTGGTCCCTTCTGCAAATGGGCCATCGACTTCATGGAATGTAAACCCTCATCCGCAAATGGCGAGAAGTACATCATTGTCGCCGTCGACTACTTCACCAAATGGGATGAAGCCATGCCCACCTTCAATTGTAAAGCCGACACCGCTGCCCGTTTATTTTTTAACCATGTTATCACACAATTCCAGGTTCCCAAACAGCTGGTCTCAGACCATGGTTCACATTTTGAGGATTCCATTTGGAGCGAGTTGTCCACTCTTCTGAAATTTGAACATTAGTATTCCTCTACTTACTACCCCCAAGGGAACGACCAAGTAGAGGCCATTAAAAAAAATTTAAAAACCATCCTCCAATGCACTATTGACTGACATAAGTCCAATTGGCATCACATGCTTTTCCCTGCATTATGGGCTTACCGTACAACAACTAAGACCACCACCGGTTTTACCCTATTTCATTTAGTTCACGGTGTAGACTCTGTCCTCCCCATCGAGTGTCAGATACCTGCCTTACACATCACCATCGAGATTCTCCCAGACACCTCCCCACTCGAACAATGTCTGCTATCATTGGAACAAGCTGACAAAGATTGTCGCGACAATCTCCAAACTATCGAAGCCTCCAAGAACCGCTCCAAAGTGGGTTACGACAAACATGTCCACCCACGAACTTTCCGTGAAGGAGACCTAGTACTCATTTATGACCAAGCCCACGACAAGACCGATAAAGGGAAGTTTGAATCCATGTGGTAAGGCCCTTACATTGTGCATACATGCCTTGGACATGGGGCATATATTTTAATTGACTCAGAAGGCCACCCCTTGCGCAACCCCTGTAATGGGTTGTATCTTAAACGCTTTTATCCTTAAAAAAATCCGCAGCCCCATTGGTCTGTATTGTACAGTTTGCTTTCTTTTTTGTTTTTCACTTTTTAACCGCAACCTTACATTCATCATTTTTGCATGATCACAGATGGAATATCTTCCACCTCATTACATTGGCTTCGCCAATGGAACAAGCCGCTGGTCTCCAAACTTGGCCTCTGCAGCATGGGTCTCATATTCTCCTTCACATGAGTTGATTCACCTTGACGGAATGTGCATATGCGTTGCTACCAATAACCAGGTGGAGTATGATGTTGTGACCGGTCTCCTAACTGCTTCCCTTTAGATGGGCATATGCCACCTTCATGTGTTCCTTGACTCCCAGCTACTTGTCTCCCAGCTCAACAACTCCTACCAGGTGCGTGATCCTTGCCTCTTTAGAAAGTTCCTGCGCACAAAACAACTAAGCCGACAGTTTGAATCCATAACTTTCACCCATGTCCCAAGAGCTCAGAATAGTGTCGCAGATCAAATGGCTAACAACATCCTAGATTGGCATATAAATCACACCATGTAAACCATCCATCATGCATCATCATACCATATCATCACATCAAAAAACATATAAAAATCCAGAAAAGGCTGCATTTACAACAAGGGGCATCCACGTGCCTATCATCATACACCATTTGCATCCAATGCAATACACACATATAAGAAACCACAAGCGCATCCACGTGCGTACAATAATCATAATGGCAAAAAATGCATCCATGTGCATATCGATATAATAACCCTCAATGTTATACACATGTCCTGAGTACCTCAGTACTCAGCTATAAAAAATATATATATATACATAAAAAAACCTCATCATATACATGTTGTAGCTACAAAAAACCCCGAGTGTCCATACACATTGGGGGGGAGTCCTCTGTACTCCCTAATGAGAGTCGTACCCTCCATCACTGCCTATATCAGCCGCCTCCGACTCCTCACCCTGCTCCTCCTCTAGTAACTCCTCATCCCCTGAGGGATCCTGTGCCCTACTCCTCTCTGCCAATAAGGCCACTCGAATTGCAATCGATCAGAAGTCCCATGGAGCCTCGAGGCAGTCCTCGATCACCTCCCGATCCAGGTCCCGCCAGCCCTCATCAATCACCCCAACCAGTAGACGATCTAGGAGAACCTGCGGGGACTCCAAAGTCCCCTCAGCGTCCCATTGATGCACTTCCCCTTGATCCGGTAGGGCTGGTACAGCAACATGTCCCCTGCAGTCTATGTGTCCCGATGGCAGCCTCGATCCAACATCTGCATCACATCCCAGATCGTACATCAGTCAGTACTAGCATATACATCTATCAACCCTAAACATACACAAAATCTGACATAAAACAATCAAATAGGTAGATACATACCATCTGGCCCCCATGCCTTCCCTGGAGGTTGTGGTGCCTCTGGATCTCTTGTGTAATCCATATCCCTGTATGGATAATCATACAAAGTCAGCGACATCTATAACCACTAAAGGTAGAGCTCCCCCATGAAGTATCTGCCGACCTTTCCACCACCTCGTCGATGCATCATCTGTCCCCACCGCACCATGCATGGCTCCCTCAGCCCTGCTGCCCTGATCGGCACCCGTGGCCGCAGTGTAGGTACCCGCTCCATAAATAAAGAACAGAGGAAGGATCCATATCAGAATCCCTTGCAAGATTCCTTCATCACGATCAGTTTCCATTCAATGCAGGTGAGGAACATCTGGCCCCAGGCAAAGTATGTTCCACACAGCACTCGCTCCACTAACTACATTTGGCTCCCTGACACCCATTCAGGTGCCTGAGACCCCAACACCCGAACCACACACGATGAAATCGCTCGCACTGCTGGCTCTTGCAGGTCCACAATACGAAGTGCATTTCTATGCACTTCAGCCTCCGGAACATAGTAGCACTCCAGCATTTCCTCTATGTCTATGTCTGCAGACACTTGTGGCTATGTATCCGCCACTCTGCCCAAACAAGGAAATCCCATCAAGAAGTAGACAACCTCCAGGGTGAGATCCACCTTCTCCCCCTATACCATGAACGCATGTATTTTTGGGTCCCAAAACCCTACCAACCTATTCAGCAATAGCTTTGCTGAATGGATCATAGGTACCTGTGCGAACTTCAGAA
Source organism: Larix kaempferi (assembly GCA_027924585.1). Taxonomy (NCBI): domain Eukaryota; kingdom Viridiplantae; phylum Streptophyta; class Pinopsida; order Pinales; family Pinaceae; genus Larix; species Larix kaempferi. The sequence goes on along the minus strand of BSBM01000350.1, from coordinate 8,593,164 downwards.
GCCCGCACAACCCCAAGGTCGACCGAACATGCCGATCCTCCCGGATGAACTCCATCATGTCATCTGGGATCCACCACTCCTACCATAGCACGATCAGCATCCTGTCGATCACACAATGAAAACTCATTAGACCCACATCACATAAATAACCATTCCCCCCCCCCCCCCCCCCGGGATAACCCTAAAGTACGATCCAGATCACGGCTTTAGGGCCCCTTGCCACGATCTCATATTGTGGCTCTCAGGATTTGAGTAACGATCATAGATCACGACTATTAGGGCCACAGTCATGGTCACGAATCGTGGATTTCCTGATCCGAGCCACGATCTCGGATTGCGACTATAGGAGCTGAACTCGCGATCTAGGATCGTGTGTTCAACCTCCGAACTCGCGATATAGGATCACGTATTTAGCCCTGGAACTCGCGATCCCAGACCGCGATTCCACCCCGGAAACCCACGATCCACACCTTCGTGGACCGTATAAACCCCCCTGGGAACCCACCACCCCCCCGAACCCAGCAAAAAATTACAGGTATGAGTTTAACGGAATACCTGCAACTCACAGATCAAAAATCGACCAGTTGGATCGTCCAGAAACACCACCTAAGCTCTGGTCCACTATGATCTCCTGTCAAAGTCAATAGTCCAACTAACACTTGTCATGTTGGGTCCACTTACTATTTATAGCCCGTTGACTTTTTCTTGTTTCGGCCATTCTGAATCCATACGGAGTCCATTCTCAGAACTGTTTCCACCATTGGAATCAACACGATGAAACCGTCATGATGGTCGAATCATTTCCTTATTTTTTTCGCACCATTTTTTGAGCATTGTTTCTAGACACTCCTCGTCACCTTTGTTTACGTGCCACATCATCCGTAGACCATTTTTTATATACTTTATGTCATCGAATTCATTTTTCTGCGCTCATGATGATGCTTGAGATCATTTCTCGCTCTCACCCCCAAATGTTTTGTGTATTTTTTCCAAAATGCCCCATGTCGCCTCGGTTGGCATGCCACCTCGGTCGTTATCCATTTTTGACACTTTTATATCATCGGGTTCAGTTTTCCAAGCTCGTGATGATGCTTGAGATCATTTCTCACTCTCACTAGGACCAATATCAACATCGTGTCCCGACACCTTACTACCTTAGTTTGCATGCCATATCAACCGCCATCGAATTGTTACACATTTTTACATAAGCCATTCACTCCATCCATACTGCAGTTATAACGTTGTTTTTCCACCATTCATCGTCCCACAAGGAGGGATACTAGTGTTCCCCCCCCACCATCGTTCTTGGTTCTCATTGATGTCCCTTGATTGAACACTCTCTCCTTCTTCGCCATTCCTTTTGTTCGGTATAATTTTATCCCTTTTTCGGGCCGGACAATTCCTTTATGAAAAAGGCACTTAGGGAGTTTTTGTTAAGCTCTTTTCTGACTCCTACAAAAATGAAAAGATCGTCGAGCAATCTTGCTTCCTTTCATGCTTGTTAAAGTACCTGAAAGGGCGTCTATTTGGTATAAGTTTAACCCTTTTTCGGACTTGGTAGACTAATTACGAAAAAGGAATACTCTATTCACACCGGTTAGAAGAGTTTTTCATTGCATCCTTTTATGATTTTTCGTGCCTTGGAGACTAACACATGAAAAAGAACCCCCCTGGAGTCTTCTTTTTGCTTTTAGACTCTCTAAAATTGAAAGCAACCATGAGCATGCACCGTCCTGGGCTCGTACAAATCCACACGACGGTACCATTCCATTATTTCAGAGTCTTCTTATCGCTTTCAGACTCCTTAAAATTGAAATCCATCATGAGCATGAACTGTCTTGGGCTCATATAAATCCACACGAAAGTACCATTTTGAGCACATTTCTTCTAGCTCCTTACAAACCATAAAGAAGTCCCCCCCGTGCATCTCAGCACTATGATCGATCATCTCGACAGCACCCCCAATAAGGTCGCCTTTGTTCAGAGTATTCTGAAGTCTCTTGCCATCTTACACCAACTTGAGTATCACTCATCCCAGTCACCATCCTTGATCCATTATAGCTATGATCCCTTTTCCCACTAGTTATTTTCATATGTTGCCCGATCATCCCCGTCATCATACTCTGAACAAAGGAAGTTTGAGTCCACCCACTCTACTTTCCTAGTTATTCCCCGCCCCCATAGTATGTCAGTCCTACCATCAGTAATCTCACACTTCGGTTCTCCACCTCATGTTCTTATCAAGGAAACATCGTTGCCTTGCTAGTTGCAGGTCTCCCTCTGTCGATGCCAACCCATCTATTCCAGAGGACAGACCCAGAGGTCCCTACGCCTTGGACTCATCACCATCTGTGGGGAGTGCCTATGAACCATTTTGAGAGGAGTCTTCAGTGCCTCTTCGAATGGTTGTTTCTCACATGCTCAACTTCAACACCTTGATCACATCATTGAGAATCATGTAGGGTATATATCCCTTCAGTTATTGGTCGAAGACCCCAGACTTCCCCCAACTCTAGCAGATTGGTGAGTCACCTTGGAACACCCAGTTATATGTTCTCGTGGATGTCCAGGTTGCGTTGGCGATTGTATTTGGAATCCATCCACTTATATGCTTCCTTGAGTACCCAGTTCAGCTCCAGTCCGGTCTACCATTGAGGGTATAGCTCCTCGTTATTATGATCCAGCAGCTCATCAGTTCCTCTGGTACCACACTCAGTAACACTATTTGATTATTCCAGCAGCTCATAAGTTCCTCTGGTACCACACTCAGTAGCATTATTTGATTATTCCAGTGTATCAGTTCTTCAGCCCATACATGGTCTGCCCAGTAGTATGTCGCACATTCTGTGTCCCCTTTGGACCCTTATGATGTACATAGTGGTTCTCCATGTATCTTTCAGGTCCCCATTTTTGGGCCTCATTGTTATTTTTTATATATATCTCCATACGAGCATGGGTATGCCCGCCTCATCCATATATTGAGATTCTTCCTCATTCATTATTTGAGGTCATGTATCTTTCAGGTCCCTATTTTGGGACCTCATTGCTATTGTTATAGATCATGATACGAGCACGGGTATGGCCGCCTCGTCCATATGTTGAGATTATTCCTCATTCGTTATTGAGGTCATGTATTTTCAGTTTTTGCATTTTGTTCGGGACCGTTGTTCCGAGCTCTAGTTCGTTTCTTCTCCTCTCCACATCCCAGGAAAACCATAAAAGACCTCTGATGTCTATCAGCCATACGATGAGCTCCTGCCCTCACACATCAGGGGGTAATCTGTTAACACCCAAAAAGTGCTCACTACCTCATCTCCCTCATTACATGACTCATTCGTCCATATTTCCTACCATATTTGCCTCCAAAACCTTAAAAAACCATTAAAAAGCCTCCAAAAGGCCAAAAAACCCCATTTTTTCCCCAAAAATCATTTAAATTCCTCCAAAAATAGCAAAAACCCTCTAAAAGAGCCCTAAATTCCCAAAAATCAAATAAAAGGGAATAAAAAATACAAAAAAGAGGAAAAAGAGGGAAAAAAAGGAAGCAAAATCCCTATACAATTGACATAAACCATATGGTGCCAAAAACCATGGGTCAACACTCCACCACTAAAAACCTATAAATAGGTGATGGAGGCTCCCCATTTCACATCCACAATTTCTCCCATCCTTATGCTGCCAAAAATTCTTTTGAAACCCTAGCTCTCCACTTGGAGCTAATTTCCCATTTGAGAACCCCTTTGGCCCATATCCAAAACGCCTTGGAAGAAGGATAAGGAACAACACTGGAGCATTGGAGCAGCCCTTGGACTACTGCAAAGGCTCCATCAACCTCAACATCTGAGGTAAAATTAATACAAAACAAATTTTCATTATCTTTTATTGTCTTTCTATGCACATTCTAGAATAGTTTACTATTTTGTTTTTACCATTTTTATTGAACTGCTACTAAGGAGTCCCTTCTCCTTAGTAGGTTCCCATTTGCACAAGCTAGGGTGAAAACCCTAGCTACAAACCTATCGTCGATGGATGAAGACTTGTGGATAGAGCGTGGTAGAGCTCTCAAAGTTCAGATACCTAAAACAGTAACACCTCCTTCTCCATTTCGTTTAACACAAAGCATTCGGGTGCAAGAAATTGTTGAGAAAAATTTGGGTCTCCATGTTGGTCAGTCGGGAATTTGGAGTCGTCGAAGTATAGAAGGCGATGATATTAATAGACTATTGATTCATCGGTTGGAGGAAGGAAATTGGGTGTCTTTTCAACCTGAATTTTCGAATAGAATCTTTCATCTAGTGTACTCAAAGCATGAGGAAGTGCCCCCCTAGCAATACCAAATTTGAGTGACTCATCAAGTACATTGGAAAGCCCGAGATTAAGTGAAATCCCATTTGAGCAGAACTTTAATTGGATTTCGACAGAAGTGGTAGAAGAAGGAAGAGCTGACGATACAGAAGAAGTTATAGTCACTAATTCTGAAGACAGAGAAACAAGTCCAGAGAGACAGCTAATTCAAATTGACAAAGCACCAAGTTCTGATTGTGGAAATAACCCACCCACACCACCGTCAAATTCTCAAAACAATACACCAGCAGACATGGCACACACAACAACACACCTTCCGTTCTATGAAGGTGATGAAGACCCGATAAGACACTGGTTTGTGTGCGAAGCAATATGGATACATCCAGTATATAAGCAGATATTCCACCAAGTTCCAAAATTGTTGAACATGAAACTCCAACCACTACCGAAGTAGTACCAAGTATACAAACCCATGTAGAATAAGTTGTTTCCATCATGCAAGCAATCACTGAAAATCATCAAGAAACATCCGAAAAAGATAAGGGGCCAGAACAACAAACCTTAGGCAAAGAAAAAGAAAAAGAGAAGAGTAGCCAGAAGAAACAAAAAGAAAGAGAATTGCAACAGCAACTGCAAATGCAGCAAACACAGCAAGGCCAATAAAAAAATACTCTCTCTGTATACTTAGATCAATTTGGAGATAATACAAGCTATAAGCCACAGTTGGCCTCTCAAGAAGAGCTTGATTTACTTGAAGATGTAGTTTTCAAAGTGCAAAGAGGTCACCGACAGGAATCGGAAGATCATATACTGCAGCTACATGAAGAACGAACTACATTCCTTGTTAAGTGTGAAAACTTAGCTCAACAAGTTATCTCACTTCCAACTAGTTCCGACACAACATCACCTCTTGATAGAGCATACCAGATTTTTGAATCTGCCATGTCGATGTTACATTCAAAGCTTCTCAAAAGACAACAAGACCAGGTTGTTGAAGTTGCTTCTCTCATGACAAATCAGTTTGCATCCTTCACAGAAGCTGTCAATTTACTCAAACAGTATGATATTCAAGCAGCAAAACTCGCCGAAGTCCTCAACAACTAGTATGTACATTATGGCAAAGTCTAAAAAGAACTGCAAAAGATGAGGACATTATTAGGCACACTTCACCGACAACGTTCGACTGCAGATGAGGAACTTATTGAAAGACTGGATAATCAGATCATCATGGAAAATAAAAAGCTAGACAATTTAGAAAGCAGGAAACATAGTGGATATCTCAGGCACGCTCCGGCCTCAATAAACTTAAAGAAATTCAGCCCCGACTCCAACATTTACTTGCTGCTACCCAGGAAACAATCACTACATTTGGCCCCGACATGATCCACTTACAGGCCCTATCCACCCATGACAAGATGGAAAACTTGTCAAAGCTCATGACACTCACTATCGACATTCAGAATTTGCTACGCACCTGGGAAGAGTTCTAGCACCATCTTTCTGTTTCCGCCGAATCCATTCTTGAAGTCTACTTATAGCTTCCAGATGCTACTAGCTCTAGTTTACCATCATCATAACCATCTTACTTTGTATTTTTGATCTCCCCATTTCTTTGGGACGAAGAGAGATTTTTAGGTGGGGGAGATGTTGGAGGGGCCTAGGTTGGCCTGTCAACTAGGCCTCCACCCGACCACTCTACAACATATGTCAATAGGTCGTCTCGACTAGTATAGGTTGGGTCGGTCGGTTGGATAGACTAATAGATGGTTATGTAACTGTATTTGCATAGACATATATATAAGTTGTTGAGTCGATGTACTGTTAAGATTGATTCTATGATTGTATTTTTCTCTTGTTGGTTAATATAAAGGTTTGTGTTCTCTCTATCTATCTCGTCTCTTTTATCTATATCATTGTGTATGCTTGCTTATAATATGCAATGTATCTATGGTAACCACATGAACCTTGGGACTACAACAAGTACTTTAAACTCATATGATTAGTTATGAGCTCAAATCTCCTTCCCAAAAGATAATGTCTCCATCTCTTGAGAGCGGTTATTATGGCTGCTAGCTCTAAGTCATGGGTGGCATAGTTCCTTTCATGTTATTTCATCTTTTTTGACTCATAACAAGTTACAGAACCTTCTTGCATTATCACTCCACCGAGTCCCTCAATGCAAGCATCGGTGCATACCACAAAATCCTTACTCGGATCTGCAATCCTTTAAACAGGTGCGCTGGTGAGTAGCTTCTTTAACTGCTAAAAGCTTTTCTCACACTTCTCAGACCATACAAACTTGATATTCTTCCTTTGCAATGAATTAATTGGATGGGCTATCCTCGAGAAGCCTTCAATGAACCTTCTGTAGTAACCATCAAGGCCCATAAAAGATCTAACATCTGCTACATTCCTTGGAGTGGACCAATCCATGATGGCCTCAATCTTCTCTGGATCTACTGCAATGCCTTCTGCTGATATAATGTGACCCAAATACTGCACCTTCTCTTGATAGAAGTTGCATTTACTAAGATTAGCATACAACTGGTGTTCTCTAAGGACTTGCAATACCATTCTCAAATTCTCATCATGCTCTTCTTCATTCTTTGAATACACAAGAATTTCATCCAAGAATACAATTACAAACCTATCTAGATACTTGCTGAAGACACTATTCATGAGACACATGAATGTAGCAGGTACATTGGTAAGACCAAATGGCACCACTATAAATTCATAATGACCATACCTAGTCCTGAAGGCTATCGTATGAATTTCCTCTTCCTTAATCCTTACCTGATGGTACCCAGACCTCAAGTCAATCTTGTAAAATACTTTAGCTTCCTTCATTTGATCAAACCAGTCATCAATCCTTGGCAGGGGATACTTATTATTAACTGTCATGTTATTGAGCTGCCTGTAATCAATACATAGCCTCAAGGTTCCATCCTTCTTCTTAACAAATAGCACTGGTGCACCCCATGGGGATACACTCGGTTTGACATACTCTTTGTCCATTAGTTCCTGCAGCAGCATCTTCAACTCTACCAATTCTGGTGTGCTCAGTTTCTAAGGTGCTTTGGAGATGGGTGTTGCTCCTGGAACAAGATTCATGGAAAATTCAATGTCTCTCTTGGGTGGAAATCCTGGAACCTCATCTAGAAACACATCCTGGAACTCCTACAATATCTAGAAGTCTTCTACCCTAGGTCCCTTATCCTATGTTGAAGCTGATATGTGTACAACATATAACTGGCAACCCTTTTTATAAAACTTCCTCAATTGCAGAGCTGAAATCTGCCTTACTGAAACATTCTTTGGAATCCCTTTAACCAACCTTGGCTTTCCTTCATCAGCAAGACATTCCAATGATTTCTCATAACAGTCCACCTTGGCTCTATGCCTTTCCAACCAATCCATGCCAATTAGTGCATCATATGATCCCAATGGAAAGATATTTAGTTCAACATGTGTGAGGAGTCCATTCAATTCTATACGACACTCGTTCACTACTTCACTCACCTTTCTCTTGGTACCAGTGTCTAATTGAACTATCCAAGCCTTTTCATGCTTTACTTTACCAAGAGAACAAATTCCAACTATCTTAGGATATACATAACTATGAGTAGACCCTGGATCAATCAAAATAGAAATAGGATGCTCAACAATCTTACCTGCAACCTCCACCATTGCTAACTGATGGTATGCTTGGTGATCATCTAGTGCTACATAAATTCTAGGTGTTTCTCTTTCCATATCCCCTACCATAGCTACTCCTCTAACATTGTGCAATCTCCTAGGGTTCTTATTTGCAGTTGGGCAATCCCTGAGAATGTGGTTCTCCCCACAACCCCAACACTGAAGTGATCCTTTTAACACTCTATCAGCTGGCTTGAATTCTCTTCTTGCTTGCTGGCCTTGTGGAAATATCCTAGGATGATTCTTGAATGGGGGTTTAGACTCACCTTTCTTCTGATCAAACCTCCCCTTGGGTTTACCTTTCCACGCTAGTTGTGCCGCAGCTTTACCTTTATTCTGCTCATAGCAATGCTCTGCCATCCTGATGGCCTCATCTAAGCTTAGTGCATTTACAAACTCTATCCTATCTTTGTATCTCTGTGGTAGAATACTAAGGAAGCACTGAATCTTCACTCTTTCTTCCTTGATGTAGTCCACATACCTCAACAACTCCAGAAACTTATGAACATGCTCATCCATAGTGTTCTGTCCTAGCCTAAGTTCATTGAACTTTTTCCTTTTGCTATCATAATACCTAGCTGATAGGTACTTCTCATAAAAGTATCTTTGGAATCTACCTCAGCTGACTCTTCTTTCACTAATTCCTTTCACTTGCATGAGTTAATCCCACCAAATAGAAGCTCTTCCACTAAGTTTGTAGATAGCAACCTTAGCCTTTTCATCCTCTAAGTATTCATGCATCCTAAAGTACTTCTTTATTCCAAGAAGCCATGCCTCTGCTTCTTGACCTTCTTTACTTTCACCATTAGAAGTAGGAGGCCTTGCCTTCATAAATTCACCCTGTGGAAGACCTCTGTGCTTCTTTCTTCCTTTACTCTTACTGGAGTGTGTCTTGGGCTCCCTTGAGAACCCTTAGAATCAGCTGACCTGCTAGAAGAAAACTTGGGAGAGGGTGTCATGTGCCTTGTTCCCACAGAACCCCATCTAGGGATTGGATTTATTCTCATGGAACGTCCCCTAGAGTGACTCTCTGCATTCCTTTCTTCTCAGAATTCATGGCTTGGGTTAGAACCACCGTTAATACTTTGCTAAAAGTTAGTAAGACTCTACAAAATGGTTGCATTGAGTTGATGTTTCTCTTCTTGCGCTTTCATCATTCGCTCATTAAAGCTAACCATAGTCTCAACCAAGTTTGGGGTCATGCTTGCTCCCGTATTCCATCAAACTCAGCCTTTGTATGTGCTTCTTGCACATTCTCACCCAATACATCATCTTCCGGCCCAAATGGGTCCTGCACATCATTCAGAGTAACCATCCTTACAACGTTCTATGCGTTTCCCTGTGACACAATTTGTCTTACAGCTACTGCTAACTCTGTGTATATCAAATACATTCTATTAGACATCACAAGCATGCAAATTAGCTATATCTTACCCATTCAAACTAGGAATTATTCATTCGAACAATTAATTAATCAAATAAGTTCATTATAAATCACGCCATGGCGCATTTCTCGACCAAAATTCATACACGGTCCGGCCCAAACAGCTCCCAGTGCTGCAATTGAAGCTATGATACCACTTTGTCATGTCCCCACCGACCTATCTAGCCACTGGAGACCATGATGAATTTTATTTTCTCCCAACACATCGATTGAGTGGCCATACACACAGTCGGGAGAGCTCGGATCCGTAATCCGCAACCCACAGCTGCGAACCCACAACTTTCATTCCACAATAGTGAATCCTGCAATCTGCAACCCACAGCTACGAACCCACAACTTTCATTCCACAATAGTGAATCCCACAATCCGCAACCCGAAATTGCAGATGCTGAAATGCAGGAATCCCAAAACGCATATTTTCGATCTTGGCAATCCTGTAACCCGCAACCCGAAACAGCTGATCCGGCAACCCGCAACCTGAAACTCGCAATTGCGGATGCGAAAATGCAGAAATACCAAAACCCATACTTTTGAGCTTGGCGATCCCACAACCTGAAACAACTAATACTACAACCTGCAACCCGAAACCCGCAATTGCGGATGCGGAAATCCCAAAATGCATACTTTCGAGCTTGGCGATCTCGCAACTCGTAACCCCGAATAGCTGATCCCGAAACCCGCAACTCGAAACCTGCAACTCAAAACCCGCAATTGTAGATGTGGAAATTCAAAAATCCCAAAGGGGATACTTTCGAGCTTGGCGATCCCGCAACCCGCAACCCACAATTGCGGGACCATGCGTGCAGAACCCTGCCTCGTCAAGGTAACTTCATCAAATCTTCTAAGGGGCATAACTTCTTCCTCCAACATCCAAATGGGGCAAGGTTGGTACCGTTGGAAAGATCTTCGAGATCTCTATCCAATGGAAGAACCTCCTGAATAGGAGAGGCATCCAACCTTCCCATTTTCTTCTCTGAAGTTTTGAAGTTCTGTCTATATCCCACTTAAACACTTCCAACCTTATACTTGCCAAGATCTTCCATTCCATATGACCCACAAAGGTCCCTGAAATCACTTCCAGGGCTTCTCTTACTTCTCAAGGATCGATGTAAATATACATATCCTTCACAGTTTATTTATGCATAAACATTCATCTTCAACAATGAAACACTATCATTCATTATAACATGTAAAATGCACCAAACATATTTAACCAACACATCTATCATTGTAGGAATTACAAGGCATTAAACTCATGCAATATAAGATATTCATACAACAGTGAACTCAGCCTCTTACTTAGGCCTGCATATGACTTCATGTCAATAATTCATACAACCATAAATTCAGTATTACACTATGGAACAAAAGCAATCATCCATAACAATGAAATACCATCAGTTGAGATAACAAGAAATACTTATCTTTCAATTTACGAAGCAACTGGCTAAGTGAGAGAAACGTTCCACCCAACCTTAGATCTCTATCCAGGTTATACTCTTTCAGTTGAGATATCACCCCCGAGATGGGCATTGTATCCACTAAGGGGGGCTAACAGGTTCTCTCACAGTCAAGGTTCCATTCTCATGCTAAACCAGCTTGTAGTTTGGTTTATCAAGCATTCCAGGGCTCCTACCCATGCTAATCCAACCTACAACAATTCAGGGACAACAAGGAAGCATTGCTAAGCTAGTGAGCTCAACCACAGAGCTGCAGGCATCTCAGCACTCAGTTGACCTGACACCCACAATACCTGCCACATCCATCACAAGGAAGACCTACTGCACTGTTACACAGTCTCTCAAGGCATCTCCCCTTCCAGTCCTATTTTAGGATGGGAATATAAAGGTCCAGTTGCTCTCAGCCAACCTGGAACCCACAATACCTACTACATCCAACAAAAGGAAGATACTATCACTACTACACAGTCTCTCACGATCTTCCCTTCCAGTGCTATTCCAAGATGGGCATAGAAAGGTCCAGTCACTAGTTCATTGAGACTATAGCCTTCAATGGGTTTATCAAGCAATCCAACTTTCTCCCACAGTTCAACAACTGATTCGTTACCAGGCTTGGGGTTTCCTCATGGCTGCTCTGCCAATACCAATCTACAACATCTTCTATCAATACCACTCTATCCCTGCAACTAAGGTTTACACACAGGGTGGTTACGAATCTCAATTCTCCAGCCTTTCTAACACACAAGAAGCATGAATAACCTCAGGTTTTCCATTTCCGGATTGGTTTGGTGCATATAGGAAATACATGAACAATTTCTATGCAAGGGTCTATGGTTCATGAAAATAAAAAGATGTGTGAGTGAGTGAATAGTGAGGAATGTATGTATGTCTACATGTATCCCTGTATCTGTGTGTCTCCCCCCTCCCGGATAGTCAAATAGGTTCAGCGAGTTCCCCCAGGTGATTGAGTGTCTTTCTGCACAAGTAATTAGAGGCCATGCCCTGCCAGATGAAATCGCAAGCATGCTCCATATCCAACGGCCTTGGCCATCAGGTTTCTCAACAACCAATTGCAGTGGCATTAATGTCAGTATGAAGTTCAAATGGGTTCTCATTTAAACATGTGGAAATATGGGAAACCAATCCCAAACCCTCTCACCTCTCCCTAGAGGATACACATGGCCCTTTCTCATTTGTTGCGTCATTAGCTAGCTTCTTGGTTATTTTATTCATTCAGTAGTAATTACCTCATTTACATTTATTCATGGCTTAGTCAGCTAATGAATAATCAACTGTCCAAATACTTTCCTAAGAAATAAACTTAAACATCCACTAGTGGGGACTTGGCCTTGAGCTCCACACAAGGGAAAATACACATATTGTACATACACAGTATTTACATCAAAGCCAAATACACATCAAGGGAAAAATGGGGTATTACATCGCATGAGGTGACTTATCTAATATTTGAAAACTATTTTTACTTTTAAATTATGCTTTATACTTTTATAATTGCCAGGAAAAGTTGACATATTATTGTTGTCGTTTTAGGGCTCAAAGGGACATCCTCCAAGACGCTCGAAGGACCCAGCTTCCTCTAGCACAAAGAAGAGGAAGATCGATTTTGGAGATGCACCAAGTGACCTCAATATGATTCCCTTGTATTTGAATGGGTCTTGCATCTTTTCCTTTCAACAACGAAATACCTAATCAATCAAACTAAGGAGTGATATTTACATTACAAAGTGTTGTGACTTTAGGGCTAAAAATAAATAAATAGGAGACGATGACTTCTTCCATACTTAACCTTGTAATGGTTATAATAGTCAATTATAACAAGCACTGCATTACATATTATATCAAATTAACCTAGATATATGAGAAGTTCATATGTGTGCTTGGATGGAAGGGTTAACCATATCACTTGAATTAGTTCAAACATGAGGGGTGTGCATAGGTTCAATTGGATTGAGCAATAAAAGAGAATTGTTAATGTAGTTACATATGGATTTTTCTTTGTGTGTTAGTATGTTCCTTTAATGAAAGCATGGTTAATGTGTTGAACTACTACTTGCACAAGTTGGAATAGACCCTTAGTGTTAAGAATGTCTTCAATGTTTTGGTAATATTGATAATCACTCTTTGTAATTTAAGTATCTTGGATTTTTTGATGTTAAGACACATATTGAACATAGTCAACTCAATGATTCAAGACATCATTTTACCCCATGATCCATGGAAGATTCATTGGAGTCATATGAACCTCATTGTCATCACTTCAACCATGGTCAAGACGCCAAGATCCATCCTTAGTAGTCAAAACCTCATGTTGGCACCCATATCACACTCAAAGATAAAAAAAAATCTTTTAAAGGGCATGTCTGGGGGTTGAGGGAATCTTGATGGATAATATCCTTAAAACATTTATATTCGATTTGAGGCCTCATATGTCCTCACCTTATCATTGTCAATACCTAAAGACCCATACTTAGTGCACAAAACCACCAAATGGAATCCATATCCAAAACAAAGGCCATGTATCTCGTCTAGAGAGCTTGTCTAGTGATTCAAGGACTTGTTCATGACTCATGAGCATGCAAATACTCATTTAGGTCCTAATAACCTTTATAGTTTTTAATCACCATGCTTGAGGTCTAGAGACCCATCCCTTGTGTTGAAAATCCTCTATTGGCATTGTTGTAGGAGCTTTATTCAATTAGTATACTAAAATAGCTACAGTTACCTCCCCTCTATGTAAAGAGCATAAATATGCATCATCCTATCATTGTAAAAATAAATATTTGTTAGGGATTAATAAAAGGCTAATTATTGATGGCTCTAAAGTTACATTCTCCCCTTTCTCACTTTCCATTTATGTGTATGAATATGTAGATATATCTTGGATAATGACACATATCGGTAATAATAATTACGACACATACTGTATAATGGATGCATACATGCATATGTGTTGTGTGAGAAGAAGACTATTTAGTGGCGGGAAAGTAAATTGGAAAATTACATGAGAAATTATGCAAGAAGGAATCAACTAACTATTGCACATGCTAGGGAATGATTTTTTATAATCACTCCTGAGAGGTTCTTAGAGTCAAATGCATTGGATATAAATAAATTCCTTGAGATAAATAATACATGACCATAGAATAAGATTGAAATTTGAGGTCAAAACTCATTAATGAAGGTAGAATGAACTTGGAGTGATAGATTGGGAAAATTTTAGATGAGTGCCTAGAAGTCTACACACAAGTTAAAGAAAAAAAATAAAAACTCTTAACATTGGGAACAAATAGCCAAAACCAACAATGCAACTAGAACACAATGACCAAGGGAACTTCAAAATGCAACACCACTCCACAAAAGAAGTTTCCTTAGACCTACATCATTTGGTATGAGAGAAGCTGCTTTAGAGACCTAGAGACCTCCCTACCACTTCTTTCATTTGGTATGAGAGAAGTTGCTTTAGACATACCTCACTCATGTCAATGCTTGAGTTTTTGGAGGTTGACCTCCCACCCCACATGTCCTCTTCAACATTTTTTGTTCTCTTGGTTTTGTGCCCACTCAAAATTTTTCCATGCTTTGGGTACCTTGAGGTATATCCCCAATCCAAAAAACTCTTATATTATGTTCATTATGTTGGTTATTGGCTTCACCCAACAAAGTTATATTTAACAATACACATATGGCTAGACTTGGTTCCCCATGCTCAATGCTCACTATATTTAACAACACACTTATCTTAAATTCAGTTCATGTCTTGTTAAATATTTCATAATGAAATAGCTATTTAAGAACAGCACCTTAGACCAAGCCATACCATTAATATAAAATGTACATTAGAGAAATGACCTAATTCAATTTCCTTATATAACTCTAACCCTTACCCTCACCCAAACCCTAGCACTAAACCCTATGTACCCTTTAGATACTTCGTCCAATATGTCCTAACCTCCCTACAAGTAAACCTACCTCTTCATCCTCTCCACAATGGTGCCACTATCATGAAACTCAAAGGCTTGATAAATTTACTGATCAAAACCATTCATCATCATTGTCATCTCTAGGTTCATCATCAACATCTCCATCATCATCATCATCATCATCATCTTCATCACCATCACCACCATCATCATCTTCATCATCATCATCATCATCATCATCATCTTCATCACCATCACCATCATCATCAACGTCTTCCTCATCATCAACATCTTCATCATCATTGTCATCTCTAGATTCCTCATCAACATCCCAATCATCATCATCTTCATCATCATCATCATCTTCATCACCATCACCATCATCATCAACGTCTTCATCATAATCACCGTAATCATCATCATCAACATCTTCATCATCATTGTCATCTCTAGGTTCATCATCAACATGTCCATCATCATCATCTTCATCATCATCATAATCATCATCATCATATCCATCATCATCATCTTCTTCTTCATCATCATCATCATCTTCATCACCATCACCATCATCATCATCATCATCATCATCATCTTCATCATCATTGACATATCTAGGTTCCTCATCAACATCTCCATCAACATCATCTTCTTCATCATCATCATCTTCATCACCATCACCATCACCATCACCATCATCATCAACATCTTCATAATCATCACCATCTTTATCAACATCACCATCTTAATCATCATTGTCATCTCTAGGTTCTGCATCAACATCTCCATCATCATCATCTTCTTCATCATCATCATAACAATCTCCATCATCATCATCTTCTTTGTCATCATCATCATCATCATCTTCATCACCATCACCATCATCATCAACGCCTTCATCATCATCACTATCATCATCATCATCATCAACATCTTCATCATCATTGTCATCTCTACATTCCTCATCAACATCTCCTTCGCCATCACCATCACTATCACCATCACCATCACCATCACTATCACCATCACCATCATCATCAACGTCTTCATCATCATCACCATCTCCATCATCATCACCATCTTCATCATCATTATCATCTCTAGGTTCCTCATCAACATCCCCATCATCATCATCTTCTTCGTCATCATCATCTTCATCACCATCACCATCACCATCATCATCAACATCTTCATCATCATCACCATCTTTGTCATCATTGTCATATCGAGGATCCTCATCAACATCTCCATCATCATCATCATCTTCATCATCATCATCATCTTCATCATCATCTTCATCACCATCACCATCACCATCATCATCAATGTCTCCATCATCATCATCATCATCATAAGTGCCCAATGGACGATTTTGTAAATTTGACCACAATGTGCAAAAATTGCACACTCCCTTACTGAGAAAAACCCTAGTTTCCAAGATGGACCTACAAGATTACACCTAGGCCATGGGACTGGAGGATAGGGGCACCCCTAGCACCATATGGACGTCCTGAATCCAACGGATTCGACGGTTTGTTGATCCGAGCCACGGTCGTCATTCTATGGCTCGTTCTGTCTCGCATCCAAAAGGCCTTCAGTGACACCTGTTGGATACCTACTAGGGGCATAGAACTCCTACCATGCAACAAAACCAAGTTCCGAGGAGTCCTGCAAGTATTTCTAGGAAGGTTTTATCTAGGAATGATAGCCATGTGCCCAGTCGACGATTTTGCAAATTTGACCCCAATGTGAAAACATTGCACACTCCCTTACTGAGCAAAACCCTAGTTTCCAAAATGGACCTTCAAGGTGACACTTGGGCCATGAGACCAAAGGAGAGGGGCACCCCTAGCACTATCCCAATGTCCTAAATCCAACGGATTTGATGGTTTGTCGATCCAAGCCACGGTCATCATTCTATGGCTCGTTCCATCTCACATCTAAAAGGCCTTCAGGGACACTTGCTAGATACCCACTGGGGGCATAGAACTCCAACCATGCGACAAAACTGGGTTCCGGGGAGTCGTGCAAGTGTGTCTAGGAAGGTTCTGGCTGGCAACGCTAGCCATAAGTTCCTAGTTGATGATTTTGCAAATTTGACGCCAATGTGCAAATATTGTGCACTCCTGTACTGAGCAGGATGTTAGTTTCCAAGATGGACGTACAAGATGACATATGGGCCATGAGACCAGAATAAAGGGGCACCCCTAGCACTATCCTGACGTCCTGAATCCAACGGATTCGACGGTTTTTCGATACCTCACCAGTTTGGGTTCTGTGCCCCTGGAGCAAATCCTTAAACTGTCCTCGAATGGCCCTGGGGTGCCCGACTAGATTGCCCGTAGCACCCAAACAGTGGCTCCGTTCATGAATCCGCCAGTTTCGGTGGGTTCAGAACACCGGGTTTTAGCTAAGGGACTCCCTACACTGTGTCTCGAAGACCCAAAAACGGTGCCAAGGAACCATCTCCGGAGCTAGGGTTTTGCACAGTGAGGGCCATTCCAATTTTGCTCAAGGGGGCCATTTCTCATCCGGAGGCCCCCAGGCGTACATGGCCACCGTGGTCAGGTCCAGAATGGCCACTTGGACCTATGGGAACCAACAGAATCCAAGTACGCTTTCCAATTTGGGTTCCGTGCCCCTGGAGCAAATCCTCAAAGTGTCCCCGAATGGCCCCGGGGTGCCTGACTAGAATTCCCATAGCACCCAAACCATGGTTCCATTCACGAATCTGTCGATTTCGGTGGGTCCAGGATGCTGGGTTTCAGCTAGCCCCCCCCCCCCACAGCATGCCTCCAACCCCCAGAAATGATGCCAATGAGCCATCTCTAGAGCTAGGGTTTTGCTCAGTGAGGGCCATTCCAATTTCGCTCAAGGGGGCCATTTCTCATCTCGAGGCCCCCGAGAGTGCGTGGCCACTGTGGACAGGTCCAAAATGGCCATGTGGACATGTGGGAGCCGACAGAATCCAAGTCCTCTTGTCGGTTGGGGTTCCGTTCCCCTGGAGCAAATCCTCAAAGTGTCCCCGAATGGCCCCAACGGACCTAACTAGAATGCCTGCGGCACCCAAATCGTGGCTCCGTTTGTGAATCCGTCAATTTTGGTGGGTCCTAAACACCGAGTTTCAGGTAGCCCCCCCCCACACTGTGACTCAAAGACCCAGAAATGGTGCCAATGAGCCATCTCCGGAGGTAGGGTTTTGTTCAGTGAGGGCCATTCCAAATTCGCTCAAGGGTGCCATTTCTTGTCCGGAGGCCCTCGGGCATGGGTGGCCACCTTGGAAAGGTCCACAATGGCCACGTGGACCTGTGGGAGCCGATGAAATCCAAGTCTATTCGCCGGTTTAGGTTCAGTGCCCCCAGAGCAAATCCTCAAAGTATCCCCGAATGGCCCCCGGGTGCCCAAGTAGAATGCCTGCAGCACCTATACCGTTGATCCAGTCGTGAACCCATTGATTTTGGTGGATCTGGGACACTGGGTTTCATCTAGGGCCCCCCCTCATAGCATGCCTCCAACTCCCAGAAATGGTGCCAATGAGCCATCTCCAAAGCTAGGGTTTTGCTCAGTGAGGGCCATTCCAATTTCGCTCAAGGGGTCCATTCCTCATCTGGAGGCCCCCGGGAAAACGTGGCCACCATGGAAAGGTGGACATGGCCATTGTGGACCTATCCATGGTGGCCACGCACGCCCTGGGGCCTCCAGACGAGAAATGGCACCCTTGAGCAAATTTGGAATCGCCCTCACTGAGCAAAACCCTAGCTCCAGAGATGGCTCATTGGGACCATTTTTGAGTCATTGAGGCATGGTGTGGGGGGTCTGCTAGCCGCAACCCGGCATCCCAGACCCACTGGAATCGGCGGATTCGAGAACGGAGCCACGGTTTGGGTGATGTAGGCATTCTAGTCGAGCACCCCAAGGCTATTCAAGGACACTTTGAGGATTTGTTCTGGGGGCACAGAACCCAAACTGGCAAGCGGACTTGGATTTCGTTGGCTCCCACAGGTCCATGTGGCCATTATGGACCTATCCATAGTGGCTATGCATGCCCAGGGGCATCTGGATGAGAAATGGCCCCCTTGAGCGAAATTGGAATGACCCTCACTAAGCAAAACCCTAGCTATGGATATGGCTCATTGGCACCGTTTTTGGGGGTTGGCGGCATGTTTTGGGGGGTCCCTTAGTTGAAAATTGCCATCTCACACCCACCAAAATTGACGGATTCGAAAACGGAGCCACGGTTTGGGTGCTACGGGCATTCTAGTCGGGCACCCTGGGGCCATTCGGGGACACTTTGAGGATTTTCTCTGGGGGCACGAAACCCAAACAGGCGAGCAGACTTGGATTCTGTCGGCTCCCACAAGTCCACATGGCCATCGTGGACCTATCCATAGTGTCCACGCACGCCCGAAAGCCTCTGGATGAGAAACTCCCCCCTTGAGAGAAATTGGAATGGTCCTCATTGGCACTGTTTCTGGGTCTTCGAGGCACGGTGTGGGGGGTCCCCTAGCTGAAACCCGGCATCCCGGATCCACCGGAATCGACGGACTTGTGAACGGAGATGGAACATTGGCACCATTTCTGGGTGGTGGTGGCACACTGTGGGGGTTCCCCTAGTTGAAACCCGGTGTCCCGGATACATCAGAATCGATGGATTTGTGACCAGAGCCATGGTTTGGGCGATCCTGTAAGCATTCATTTTTCAAAAGTTGTTCAGAGGATCTTGCATCTTGGAAGTGACCAAGAGTATCTTGCAATGTGATAAGTATGGCCTTATCCTTAGGCCTTTACGAATTTGAGGCAATCGTAACAACAGAGGAGAAACCTGAGTTGTTTCTCTAGGTTATGGGTTTGATTGTTCTAGAAATCCAAGGAATCATATTGGCATAGGATTGAAGAAATATAATTCGTCATTATTCAAGTGACTCGGTCCATGTGACTCTATTCTGTATTGTCATGTCCGCTTATACTGAACTGGGTTTTTATTTTTTATTTTTTAATGACAGGTTTTACCAACATGATTCTACTGTAAATTGTGTTTGGTGATAAAGTATTTTACGGTGGATTGTGTTTGGTGACATTTATGGTGCCCCCAAGGAACATATTGAAAAGATCAGGAAGGAAAAGTTCTGTGTTGGGGAAAAAGAAAATCCACTTACATAATATTTACATCAATCAGTTAAACAATTATCTGCTGAATTATACACCAAGGATGTGCATTTTTTGATGGAGCTGATTCAGGTAATTACTGAGTTACAATTTTAGTAGTCATTTTATAATCTTTGTTGGAATTTGTCATTACAACAGAAGATGTTGCTGGCATAGGCGCTCCTGTGACCTTGATAGATTTTAACAATGAGAAGGGATTTCATAAACAAAATATTGATTCTATATGCAGTGTGGGACAATCAGCCAAAAAGAATAGCAAGGAAGGTGGTTATATTGGAGAAAAATGTATAAAACAAGCCATAGAATGACGACCGTAGCTCGGATCGAAAAACCGTAGACTCTGTTGGATTCAAGACATCGGGATAGTGCTAGGGGTGCCCCTCTCCTTCGGTCCCATGGCCCAGGTGTCACCTTGAAGGTCCATTTTAGAAACTAGGGTTTTGCTCAATAAGGGAGTGTGCAATTTTTGCACACAGGGGTCAACTTTGAAAAATCATCCACTAGGCACTTATGGATATCGTTCCCAGCCGGAACCTTAATAGACACACTTTCAGGACTCCTCGGAACACTGTTTTGTTGCACGGTTGGAGTGCTATGCCCCTGATAGGTATCCAACAAGTGTCCCTGAAGGCCTTTTGGATGCAAGATGGAACAAGCCATAGAATGACGACCGTGGCTCGGATCGACAAACTGTCAAATCTGTTGGATTCAGGACGTCAGTATAGTGCTAGGGGTGTCCCTTTCCTCTGGTCCCATGGCCCAGGTGTCACCTTGTAGGTCCATTTTGGAAACTAGGGTTTTGCTCAATAAGGGAGTGTGCAATTTTTGCACATGGGGGTCAACTTTGAAAAATCATCCACTGGGAACTTATGGCTAGCATTCCAAGCCGGAACCTTCCTATACACACTTGCAAGACTCCCCGAAACCTAGTTTTGTTGCACGGTTGGAGTTTTATGCCCCCGGTAGGTATCCAGCAGGTGTCCCTGAAGGCCTTTTGGTTGTGAGACAGAACGAGCCATAGAATGACGACCGTGGATTTGATCGACAAACCGTCGACTCTGTTTGATTCAAGACGTGGGGATAGTGCTATGGGTGCCCCTCTCCTTCGGTCCCATGGTCCAGGTGTAATCTCACATGTCTATCTTGGAAAACTAGGGTTTTGCTCAGTAAGGGAGTGTGCAATTTTTGCACATTGGGGTCGAATTTGCAAATAGTCCATCGGGAACTTATGGCCAGCGTTCCCAGCTGGAACCTTCCTATACACACTTGTAGGACTCCCCGAAACCCGATTTTGTTGCATGGTAGGAGTTCTATGCCCTTGGTAGGTATCCAACAGGTGTCCCTGAAGGCCTTTTGGATGGGAGATGGAACGAGCTTTAGAATGACGACCGTGGCTCAGATCAACAAATTGTCAAATCCGTTGGATTTAGGACGTTGGGATGGTGCTAGGGGTTCCCCTCTCCTTTGGTGTCGTGGCCCAGGTTTCATGTTGTAGGTCCATCTTGGAAACTAGGGTTTTGATTAGTAAAGGAGTGGGAAATTTTTTCACATTAGGGTCAAATACGCAAAATCGTCGACCGGGCACTTATGGTGATGATGATGATGATGGTGATGATGATGGTGATGATGATGGAGATGTTGATGATGATGGTGATGGTGATGGTGATGAAGATGATGATGATGGATATGTTGATGAGGAACCTAGAGATGACAATGATGATGAAGATGCTGCTGCTGCTGATGATGATGGCGATGATGATGAAGACATTGATGATGATGGTGATGGGGATGAAGATGTTGATGGGGAACCTAGTGACGACAAAGATGATGCAGATGTTGATGATGATGATGATGGTGATGATGATGAAGACATTAATGGTGATGGTGATGGTGATGGTGATGGTGATGGTGATGGTGATGGTGATGACGAAGAAGATGATGATGATGGGGATGTTGATGAGGAACCTAGAGATGACAATGATGATGAAGATGGTGATGATGGTGACGGTGATGAAGATGATGATGACGAAGAAGATGATGATGAGGAACCTAGAGATGAAAATGATGATGAAGATGGTGATGATGATGAATATGTTGATGATGATGGTGATGGTGATGGTGATGAAGATGATGATGATGAAGAAGATGATGATGAGGAGCCTAGAGATGACAATGATGATGAAGATGTTGATGATGATGATGATGGTGATGATAATGAAGACATTGATGATTATGGTGACGGTAATGAAGATGATGATGACGAAGAAGATGATGATGATGCGGATGTTGATGAGAAACCTAGAGATGACAATGATGATGAAGACGTTGATGATGATCATGATGGTGATGGTGATGAAGATGATGATGAAGAAGAAGATGATGATGAGGAACCTATAGATGACAATGATGATGAAGATGTTGATGGTGGTGATGATGGTGATGATGATGATGATGTTCATGATGATGGTGATGGTGATGACAAAGAAGATGATGATGAGGGACCTAGAGATGAAAATAATGATGAAGACGTTGATGATGACAATGATGGTGATGATGATGAATACATTGATGATGATGGTGATGGTGATGAAGATGATGATGATGATGGAGATGTTGATGAGGAACCTAGAGATGACAATGATGATGAAGATGTTGATGATGAAGATGTTGATGATGATGGTGATGATGATGAATATGTTGATGGTGATGATGATGGTGATGATGATGATGATGATGATGATGATTAAGAAGATGATGATGATGGAGATGTTGATGAGGAACATAGAGATGAAAATGATGATGAAGATGTTGATAATGATGATGATGGTGATGATGATGAAGACGTTGATGATGATGGTGATGGTGATGAAGATGGTGATGAAGATTATGATGATGAAGTGGTAGGTCTAAAGCAACTTCTAAATAATTGACATGAGTGAGGTAGGTCTCAAGCAACTTCTCTCGTACCAAATGAGAGAAGTGGTAGGGAGGTCTCTAGGTCTCTAAAGTAGCTTCTCTCATACCAAATGAGGTAGGTCTAAGGCAACTTCTTTTGTGGAGTGGTGTTTCATTTTGAAGTTCCCTTGGTAATTGTGTTCTAGTTGCATTGTTGGTTTTGGCTATTTGTTCCCAATATTAGGAATTTTTTCTTTTGTTTTCTTTAACTTGTGTGTAGACCTCTAGGCATCAATGGTTGTTGGTTGATTAACATAGTCTTGTTGTTTAAGATAATGAGGGATTCCTAGATGTCCTAGAGATTATAGGTTTTCTGAGGAAACCCTAGGAGTTATATGGTAGGGATCATGAAGATATAACCACTGGTGAAGATAAGGGAAGAGACATGGCTAGAGTTTGCATGAGAAGAGATTATTTCCTTTATTTAATAGAATGTGTAATTCTCATCATAAATGTGTCATAATTTCTAAGAGTAATATGCCATAAATTTGAAAAAATATAAAATAACCTTACACAGAAAAAGCGAAGCTATTAATTGTCATAATTGTAAGGAATCTATCATACTAGTATACCCACTTGGAGTCCAAATAGCCCCTAATGAGGTTACATGTGGTGGTTCACGGATTCTAGGGCTAGATTAGGTTAATAGGGATAGATTAGGTTTCTAGGATTATAGATCAGTTTCTTAGGGTTAGATTAGTGTTTCTAGGGCTAGTCTAGGTTTCTAGGACTAGATTAGGTTTATAGTATTCTAGCTTAGTTTTCTAGTGTTAAATTAGTGTTTCTAGGGTTAGTTTAGCTTTTTAGGATTTCTAGGGTTAGATTAGGTTTGTAGGGTTATATTAGTGCTTCTAGGGCTAGATTAAGTTTCTAGGGATAGATTGAGTTCTAAACATTAATGACAAAGGGTGAAATGATGGCATGGAAGATGGATGTATCTCTATGTAAGTATGTATGTATCTCTATGTATGTATGTATCTTAATGTATGTATCTCTATGTATGTATGCATATGGCAAAGACATGTATGTATGTATGTATCAACAAAAAATGCATGTACCAACAAAACAACATAAAACTACACATACCTTGATGTAGAACATAACATTCTTTGATGCAATTCTTTCTCTTATGTAAAGTTGACTGGCCTCATTCAATAAATCCATCTAGATCCTCTTTGTTTCTAATTGTCTCCATCAATCTCTCATGCTCTAAATGAGGTGGGTAGTAGTGTACCTTGGTTGAACTCTTGCTTGAAATTGTCTGAAGATGGATGTTTGTGCCAACGATCAAGTTTGTGAAGTGATACACCATTGAACCTGGTCTGTGATCCATGAATACATGCCCACTAGTCTTTCTTGACTTGCCATCTAGTGTAAGATATCCCCTATTAACCACCATCGTGCCAATAGGAAATTCAATGCCTTCATCGTCGATTAATGATGGGTAGAGGGTTTTCTTACCTTGGATGCACCATGCCAACCAATAATCCGTGCCCCATTCATTGTCTTTCGGGGCAACAAATGCATATATGTGTCCTGGTTGTACAAGACCTGAGATATGGCCGTAGTCTGTCGAAATCGCTGACTGACCCTCCTCTAACTAGGTTGTTTCAACAACTGCATGTTGGTCTACTACAAGTGACACATGATCCCTTTCACCAACCCAATCCATGCATTCACATTCATCCCATTCGCCACTACTGCAAGGGTTGCAAAAGCATGCAAGCTTTCACGTCCATATTTCAAATAAGGGGTTGTTTGAGCTTTGAACTGAATGAAATCCACATGTTCCTTGTACTGTGCCACAACTATAGGAAAGTAATCGATCTATGTCAACCACTCACCAAAAATTTCTTACCACACGTCCTGCCACTAATGATGTTTGCTAATCTGTTACTAGGTCTGACATTGTTGCAGAGCACCATTGAACTATGGATTCTGCATCTCTGATATGATGTTCCCTGTCAAACCTCATATCTTCCCTTCGTAGTGCGGTCTTGATGCATGCAGCGGCCCCATCATGCTCACCTTTGTCATGCCCGGTCTCAAAATAGTTCCAGATATGTGACACACTATATGTCTTATGAAAAATACTCATCCATTGGAATACTTAGGAATTTTTGAACTGGCCCACACAACCATCCGAACATATCCAATGCTGATCCATCTGTATATTTCTCTCCTTCAACTGATCATAGAAGATTCGAAAACAAGGTTTCACATAATGCAGATCATGGGTTCTATCATCACTTATGTAAAAGTTTGTCTCCTTCAGTATTATCCTCTTGTCATTGCTGCTCTCAGCCCCATGCCTATACATAATATGTACCATGATGCTGACTTGGTCTGAATGGTAGTATTGAATCCGGATTTCATTTTGTGGCTGAAGGGTGTAATTTTCTGCAAAATCCACAATTGACAATATGGTTCCAACAGGAAATGTGTCTTTGCATTTTCTGTACTGCTCATCTTGCCATTGCACTACATGCACATGTTGAACATACTACTCTATTTTCTTGTAGAACGCCATCAAGAAGTCACATATCGGTACCTATTACCATGAAAACAAGGGAAATATTACAATGTGGCCTTTGGAAAAATGTATGTCATAAATTGAACGTGTAATATGAAAAATATGCAATATTCATTTGTACCTGTGACCTCACTAATGAAATCCTTTTACTTTCCCTGACACTATATAATTGATAGGTTACATTGAATCTCTTCATCTCCACACCCATCCTACCAAATTCGTGCTCCTTGCTTTCATGAATGCAATGGTTCAAAAGAAAAAACCCACGGCACCTAGAACATGTCCCATATAGACACGATTTTTCATAATATTTTTGTCCTTCGGGCCTTGGACACATGATGTTGTGGATAAAGTCTCTTGATGCATTCGGTGGTAGTATGGATCCATTGCAGCTCTACACAATGTTAGTATGCAAATCACAAAATATATGTTTATATGTGTCATAATAATATTCATATTCTACATGGTATCTACAACAACAGGTGTTCCCATCAATGCATATACGAATGTGCCATGGTTTGCATTTCTCAAAGGAACATTGGCCTAGGTTCAATTGTGTGTGCTCATTCCTGAATCTATTATAGAGTTTAGTCTGTGTGGTGTCAAGGAAGTGTTTAACATGGGGTTCACATTCAGTAGAACCTTTTCTCATCTTTAGCATGTCTCTTTGGTTTGATGAAGGTCTACTATGATCATGCCAAAATGTTTGCACTAACTCCTTAACAGCATCAATTAGATTCCTATCTGCACGAGGCAACCTACCAACAAAATCCCAACAATCGATTCCACCCGGAGTGTCACTATTTTCTCTTATAACAGAGTACTTTTTAATAGTTTTTCTTTTAATTTGAGTATGTGAGAAGTGTGTGATAGCAGGAGACATTTCCTTGTAGACTTTCTTATAACTGATTCCGCTAAAACACAATGAGCCACACAAATATATTTTGTACGAGACGTCTTCCCAATCGCATTAAATGAAGATTGGAGATTTCTAACAATATCACTGCTAGCCACTAAAATTTTAACCATGTTTATGCCCAAAATTCTCCTAACAACAGCTAAAAAATGTGACTTTAACAAACATAGAAATAATTGACATTTACCTGCATCACCTTTGGATTCAAAATATTCTTTGACAATTTTGTTGCATTTCCATTCGATAGTTCATTTTGGAAACTTACCTTCAAGCCCTGACATAGCACTTTCATCCACATGACTACGTCTAGGAGTTCTTCTTCTTGAACTGGACAGTCAAGGTAGGGAGGGTGGACATGAGACATGAATACCAGAGCTTGTTTGTTGTGGTGATTCGTTCATAGATTGGGCCATAATGGGAGTGTGGTTGACATAGTTGTGGTATTCTTGGGAATATTTCAAATTAAGCAAGGCTTGTATGTCCATCTCTACACATGCAGCATCTCTCAAAATTCCTGTGTCATGAGGAGCAACAGCATGACTCGTTGATGGATTGTTGGTTGGAGATTGTGCTGATGTTGGAATTTGAGTTGGTTACATTGGATGCGACTGCTTTACTTGTGGTTCTGAACAAGAGGTTGTCATGTCAACAATTGTGTTAGGATCAGTGGCAGGATTTGGGGCAATGATAGGACCATATCTCAATCTTTCCATTCCCAACCTGGCCTTTTCTCTTAAGTCATCACCTTTTCAATGGGTAGATTCCTTCTATATTTTTTTGTTGCATTGCGTGAGTTTCTCATCTCCAAAAGTATCTTTAACAAAACTATCATGCCTACCCCTGCAAAATAAACAACAAATAAGATATTAGTGCCATTATACAATGAACTTGACACATTCCAACATAACTTACCACTTTACAAATTAACACATACAACTACAAGCTATGTTGGTTTATTTTTGTTTGAATAAACATCATTATCCCTTACAATTCCAATCAATATAGATGATGGTTGGTCAAGTGTAGAGTGGAGAAACTAGTGTCTTGCCTAGCCATGAATTCATAAAAATTATGGTAGTAACACCCTACAACAAAGATGGCTAGAGATGCCTTGGGAATACTTTGATAGTTTTTCTACATCAAATAAGGTAAAGAGAATAATTTTACTAATTACACAATGAGGAGGTTGCAAAATCCCCAAGGAAGGATAATTCAATGAGGTAGAGGCAAGTAGTCAAGCTCAAAGGAACGATATTAAAGAAACATTACGATATATAAACATAACATAAAGATGAGAGCATGGACAAAATTTCATTAACTAATCAATATGGACCCTCTCCCATGATTGCTTCTTAGGATTTTATTCAAATTGAAGAGGCTCAAGAGAGAACCTCATCATAGATGGGAATGTGTGGGGGAGCATTAGTTTGATAGTTTATGCTATAGGTTTTGCTATTGTGTATAATGTGTAAAAGATGGAGGTTTATTAAACCATTTATTTGTATTTTTTTCAAATGAAAAAGAGTTTATGCTAGAGATGCCTTGGGAATATTTTGATAGTTTTTTTACATCAAATAAACATAGCATGAAGATGAGAGCATGGAAAACATTTCATGAACCAATCAATATGGACCCTCTCTCATGATTGCTTCTTATGATTTTATTCAAATTGAAGAGGCTTAAGAGAGAACCTCATCCATACCATCCTTGTGTGAAATCAAAATATATTCATGGTAATAATTATTGTCTTACGTTGCATACTTCATCTTGTCTAGTGTTCATATGAGTTTTTTTAGATGTGAACTTGGGAAATCTTCTTGTCAAATTCATTGTTGTCTATGCATGGATATTGTTGTGGGAATATGATAAAAACAAAAATGCATGGGAGAATCTCAAATCTTGTGAATGAAAAATACTTATTTACAATTCACCATACCTCTATAAAAATGATCTCCACTTGCAATGGAAACTGGTAGGTGGATGTATCAACTAGATTCCAAGACCACTGAAGATGTTTGTTAGATTCCAAAGGTGATTTTGTGTCCAATAGATCAATGAGTGTCCAAAATATCAAGGAGTGAGAGCCAATAAGAAACCTGTAAGAGCTTGAAACCCGCGGAAGAAATGAAACTTATGTTTTTTGGTAGAATTCCCAGGAAATAGAGAACTCTATTTTTTTTAAACTAGTAACAGGTACGCACATGCTTGCTTAAACGAGCGCATACATGTTTGTAGCAAGTACACTTCACTAGTGCACATACGCTAAAACATGCGCACACGTCCCTGTATAACGTTTACACAATTTAATGCCAAACCTTCCCCCACTTCGAAAATATTTGCATAAAGTGGAATCGGTGATGAAGTTTGAAGGGTGGGTCTTAATTTTTATTGGAAGGGCTTACTCTTTGCGTCTTGAAACATTTGATAATTTATGGTTGTCTATGCACTTTGACCCAATTGATATTGTAAGGTGAGGATGTGCATGCATAATAATCCTTATTTATGACTATGGGATGAGGATTTAAATGGAAGAGGATGTAAAGACATGTTATGTTTATACGTATTTTGATGGCGAGTGTCAAAGAGAAATGTTGTGATAAACCAAATATGTTTGGAAGGACGGAGGGAGGTTACATGATCATGATCATACCACCCATCAAATTGAAGACAATTCCTGAGCCAAAATTGTTTTTTAAAATTTTATTAATAACCATTGTCGTACTTTGGTCCAAATGTTTTTTCTAACTCATTGTTTCTCCATATTGTGTGCCTATTGCCACCTCTATATATCAATGCATAAATCAACCTTTGCTTGGTTTGTGGTTATAGTTGCATGCCATTGAGTGTTGTTTATGTTGGGATATTCCTATACTCCATCCTAGTCCTAACAACATCTCCATTTTTGCATTTTCAGTCATGCATGCATTTTTGCATGCAGTAATGAAGTTGCATGCATCCCAGTCATCAGTCCCAACACCTAGTCCTTAATTAGCTAGCCTTGGGAGCTCCTTTCCACTCAGTTTTATCCCTCCTAGTGCTTAGTTCACCCTGCATGCACCTACCACTCGTGAAAGGAACCCTCTCTCACCTACCACTCAGTTGCACTTCGGTTAGTTGAGTTATCTTTAGATCTTTCCTTGATTTAAGGCTATATTGACGCTCAACTAACTGTATCACTCCGATGGACCTCCACTAAGACTAGATTGCCTATTCTGACTCCATTTAGCTCCTCATGCGCCCTCCACTAAGCCTCATTCATTCAGTTAGTGCCTCCTTGTTCCAGTTACACCTACCACACTCAGTTAGACTCAGTTTGACATCTGGTTGACAATTACTTGTGCATTGGTGACTCCACTGATGATGATCAGGACTTCTAGTTGTGCTTTGATGACACTCCATTGATCCAATGATCACTCCATGAAGGCTAATTCGAATTTCCACCTTGGAATTTGAATACTCACCATTGTATTATTTATTTTTCCATATTGTGATTAATGAATTAGTGTGTGATGTTATTCTTTTTCTATCTGAGTTCTACTGTATCATAGTTTTGCTGCTCTTTTACACTACATTGTCCACTCTTCTTCTATTTTCCTGCTTAATCTTCTTGTGAGGTATACATCAACACTTAGATCTGTTTCGAGTATTTTTACATGGTATCAGAGCATGTTGAGAGTATGGTTGTAGCTAGGATTTTCACCCTAGCTTGTGCAAATGAGCACCTACTAAGGAGAAGGGACTCCTTAGTAGCAGTTCAGAAAATAGTAAATAAAAGACAGTAAATAAAACAGTAAACTACTCTAAGCATGTGCATAAAAAGAAATGACAAGATTATAAAAATTGATTTTTGTATTGAATATACCTCAGGTGTAGAGGTTGGTTGAGCCTTTGTAGCAGTCCAAGAGGGTTGCTTCCAAGCTCTAGTGTTGTTCCTTTCTCCTTCTCCAAAGAGTTCTGGAAATGGGCCAAAGGGGCACTCAAATGTGAAAGTAACTCAAGGGTGAGCTAGGGTTTTAGGAGTGATTTTGGCAGAGTAAGGATATGGATGATTGTGGATGAAAAATGGGGAGCCTCCATCACCTATTTATAGGTTTTTAGTGGTGGAGTGCTAACCCATGGTTTTGGGCACCATATGGTTTAGGTCAGCTGTATAGGGTTTTTGCTTCCTTTTTTCCCTCTTTTTCCTCTTTTTTGTATTTTTTTATTCCCTTTTTAGAGGGATTTTGCTATTTTTGGAGGAATTTAACTTATTTTGGGGAAAAAAGGGGGTTTTGGGCCTTTTGGGGGCTTTTTAATGGGTTTTTTTGGCCTTTTGGAGGATTTTTAGTGGGTTTTTAAGGTTTTGGAGGCAAATAAGGTAGGAAATATGGACAAATGAGTCATGTAATGAGGGATTTGAGGTAGTGAGCACTTTTTGGGTGTTAATAGATTTCCCCCTGATGTGTGAGGGCAGGAGCTCATCATATGGCCGATAGACATCATAAGTATTTTATGGTTTTCCTGGATTGTGGAGAGGAGAAGAAACGAACTAGAGCCCAGAACAACGATCCCGAACAAATTGCAAAAACTAAAAGTACATGACCTCAATAATGAATGAGGAATAATATGAACATATGGACGATGTGGGCATTCCCATGCTCGTATCAAGTTATAGAACAATAACAAGGGGGTCCAAAAAATGGTGACCTGAAATATACATGGCCTCAACTGAGGAAGAATATCAATATATGGATGAGGTGGGCATACCCATGCTCGTATCTAGATATACATAAACAATAATAATGAGACCCAAAAATAGGGGCCTGAAGGATACATGGAGAACCACTCTATACATCATAAGGGTCCAGAGTGGACACAAATTCGGGATATACTGCTGGGATGACCATGGATGAGCTAAAGAACTGATACACTGGAATAACAATAGTGCTACTGAGTGTGGTACCAGAGGAATTGATGAGCTACTGGATCATAATGACGGGGAGTAATACCCTCAATGGTACACTGAACTGGAAGTAAAATGGGTACTCAAGGAAGCATATAACGGGAGGGCTTCCGAATACAATCGCCAACGCAATGTGAACATCCACAGGAACATATAACTGGGCGTTCCGAAGTGACTCACCAATGTGCTAGAGTCGAGGGAAATCCAGGGTCTTTGACCAATAATTGAAGGGATATATACCATGCGCGATTCTTAGCGATGCGATCAAGTTGTTGAAGTCGAGCATGTGAGAAACAACCACTTGGAGAGGCACTGATGACTCCTCTCAAAATGGTCGATAGGAACGCACCACAGATGGTGATGAGTCCAAGGCGTAGGGACCTCTGGGTTTATCCTCTAGAATAGATGGGTTGTCGTCGACAGAGGAATACCTGCAACTAGCAAGGCAATGATGTTTCCTTGATAGGAGCACGAGGTGGAGAACCAAAGTGTGAGAGTACTGATGGTATGATTGACATACTGTGGGGGTAAGGAATAACTGGGCAAGTAGAGTGGGTGGACTCAAACTTCCTTTGTTCAGAGTATGATGGCGGGTATGATCGGGAAACATATGAAACTAACTGGTGGGAAAGGGATCATAGCTATAATGGATCAAGGATAGTTACTGGGGTGAGTGATACTCAAGTTGGTGTAAAATGGCAGGAGATTGCAGAATACTCTGAACAAAGGCGACTTGATTGGGGGTGCTGCCATGATGATCGATCATAGTGCCGAGAGGCACGGGGGAACTTCTTCATCGGTTAAGGAACAAGAAGAAGTGTGTTCAAAATGGTACTATCATGTGGATTTATACGAGCCCAAGATAGTTCATGCTCGTGATTGCTTTCAATTTTAAGGAGTCTGTAAGTGATAAGAAAACTCGAAAATAATGGAATCGTACTATCGTGTGGATTTGTACGAGCCCAGGATAGTTCATGCTCGTGGTTGCTTTCAATTTTAGAGAGTCTGAAAGTGATAAGAAGACTCCAGGGGGTTGCTTTTTCGTGTGTTAGTCTCCAAGGCCCAAAGAAGCATAAAAGGATGCAATGAAGAACTCTTCTAGTTGATGTGACTAGAGTATTCCTTTTTCGTAATTAGTCTACCAGGTCCGGAAAAGGGTTAAACTTATACCAGATAGGATCCCTTTTAGGTACTTTAACGAGCATGAAAGGAAGCAAGATTGCTCGATGATCTTTTCATTGTTTTAGGAGTCAGAAAAGAGCTTAACAGAAACTCCCTAAGTGGCTTTTTTGTAAAGGACTTGTCCGTCCCAAAAAAGGGATAAAATTATACCAAACAAAAGGAATGGTCAGGCAAGGAGGAAGTGCTCAATCAAGGAACATTGATGATGACCAAGAACGAGGGTAGGGGGGAACACTAGTGGGCCTCCTTGCAGGATAATGAATGGTGGAAAAATAATGAAATAATTGCAATATGAAAGGAGTGAATGACTCATGTAAAAATGTGGAATAATTCGATGGCGACCGATGTGGTGCACAAACTGAGGCAGCAAGGTGTCGGGACACGATGTTGAAATTGTACCTGGTGAGAGCGAGAAATGATCTCAAGCATCATCACGAGCTCGGAAAAATGAATTCGATGATATAAAAAGTGTTAAAAATGGATAATGGCTGATGTGGCACATAAACCGAGGCGATGGGGGGACGTTTTGGAAGAAATACCCAAAAAATATGGGTGTGAGAGTGAGAAATGATCTCAAGCATCAACACGGGCTCAAAAAAATGAATCTGATGATATAAAATATATCAAAAATGGAGAGCAGCTGAAGTGGCACGCAAACCGAGGCGACTAGTGGTGTCTAGAAAAATGCTCAAAAAAGGATGCAGAAAAAATAAGAAAATGAGTTGACCATCATGACGGTCTCGTCGTACTGATTCCAGTGGTGGAAACAGTTCAAAAAATGGACTCCATATGGGTTCAGAATGGCCAAAACAAGAAAAAGTCAACAGACTATAAATAGTAAGTGGGTCCAACATGACAACTATCATTTGGACTTGTTGACTTTGACTAGAGATCAGAGTGGACCAAAGCTTAGTTAGTGTTTCTGGATGATCCGATCGACCATTTTCAGATCCAGGAGTCACAGGTATTCTGATAAACTCATACCTACATTTTTCAATGGGTTGAGGGGGGGTAGTGGGTCCCAGGGGGTTTTCTGTGTGGTCCACGTGGGATGGACCGCGGGTTTGTGGAGTGGAACTGTGGTCAGGGACCGTGGGTTCTAGGACTGATCACACGGACGGGGACCGTGAGTTCTGGGTCGGGATACGTGGTCCTGTACCGCGAGTTCTGAGGCTGGATTCGTGGTTCGGGACCAGGAGTTCGGTTCCTATAGGTGCGGTCCCGGACCACGACTGTAGCCCTGACAGCCCTGGTTTGAGACCATGGTAAGGGGCCCTAAAGCTGCAATTGGGATCGAGCTTTAGGGTTTTCCCGGGAGGGGGGGGGAGGGTTATTTCCTTGACATGGGTTTAATGAGTGTGCATTGTGTGATTGACAGGATGCCATTAGTGTTATGGTGAGAGCGGGAGGTCCCGGACGACATAGTGGATGTCATCCGGAGGGATCTGCATGTGCGGTCTACCTTGGGGTTATGCAAGCTACTGAAGTTTGCACAGGTGCCCATGATCCATTCAGTAGCGCAACTGCTGAACAGATTAGTGCGCTTTTGGGAGCCTGACATACATGCATTCAGGGTGCAGGTAGAGAGGGTGGATCTCACCCTCGCAGATGTATATTTCTTGACAAGGTTGCCCTATCTGGGTAGGGTGGCTGATACACAACCACGAGTATCCGCAGACATAGATATCGAGGATATGTTGGAGCGGTACTGCGGTCCGGAGGCTAGAGTGGAGAGGAATGCACTCTGGGTAGTGGACCTGTGGGAGCCATCAGTACGGGCAATCGCGACGTGCATGGTTCAGGTTTTGTGGTACCATTCGCCCAAGAGGGTGTCAGGGGGCCAAATGCAGCTGATGGAGCGTGTGCTAGATGGTGTATACTATGCCTAGGGCCAGATGTTCCTCACTTGTGTTCAGCAGCAGCTGACCTCAGTGAAGGAATCTGGAAAAGGATTCTGTTATGGATCCTTTCTGTGTGCCTTCTTCATGTAGAGGGTACCTACACTGCGGCCGCGGGTGCCGATCAGGGCAGCAGGACCTATGGAGCCACGCATGGTTCTATGGGGAGAGATTATGTGCTGATGGGGGTAGCGGTGAGGTTGGCAGGTACTTCACCCAGGAGCTCTACCTATAGTGGTTGTAGATGTCACTAATGCTGGATGATTATCCATACAGAGAGATTGAATATAGAGGGAGTCTGGAGGCGCCACGGCCGCCAGGGCAGGTGTGGGGACCAGATGGTATGTTTTGATTTGCTTGAGTGTTGTTGATGTCAGGTTTTGAGTATGATAGGTTTGAGATATTGATATGCTGTTACTGACTGATGTATGATCTGTAGATGTTGGCCCGAGACCACCACCAGGGAATGTAGCTCGCAGGGGGCATGTGGCGATACCAGCCCTGCCGGGCCGACAAGAGGCGTGTCGATGGGACACTCAGGGGAATCTAGATGCTGTATGGATTCTTCTTGATCATTTTCTAGTTGGAGTGACTGATGATGGATGGCGGGACTTAGATCTGGAGGTGATTCAGGACTGTCTGGGGGCACCACAGGATTTCTAATCGATCACGATCTGTGTGGCTATTTTGGTGGATAGGGGTCGGGCACAGGAGCTTGCAGGGGATGAGGAGCTGTCGGAGGAGAAGCGGGGTGAGGACTCAGAGGTAGCTGATGCAGGAAGTGACGGAGGGTATGACTCTCAGTAGGAAGTGTAGAGGACTCCCCCCCGATTTTGTAGCTACGACATGTATTCTATGAGGCTTATTGATGTATAGATATTTTTTGTATAGCTGAGTACGGGGGTACTCAGGACATGTGTAGCACATTGATGTTTATGTTTGATATATATACATGCACATGGATGCACCTTTTTTCTATGATGATTTAGTGTATGCACGTGAATGCGCTTATGGTTTGTTATATGTTTGTACTACACGTGGATGCAAGTAGTGTAGGATGATGGGCACGTGGATTCCCCTTGTTGTAAATGCAATATTTTTGGGTTTTTATATATTTTTGATGAGATGATATGGGATGATGATGCATGATGTATATTTTACATGGTGTGATTGATATGTGAATCTAGGATGTTGCTAGCCATTTGATCTGCGACACTATTCTGAGCTCTTGGGACATGGGTGAATGTTATGGATTCAAATTGTCGGTTGAGTTGTTTTGTGCGCAGGAATTTTCTAAAGAGGAAGGGATCACACACCTAGTAGAAATAGTTGAGGTGGGAGACAAGTAGCTGGGAGTCAAGGGTAGCAGTCAGGAGACTGGTCACAGCATCATACTCCGCCTGGTTATTGGTAGCAACGCCTATACATATCCCGTCAAGGTGAATCAACTCATGTGAAGGGGAAAATAAGACCCATGCTGCAGAAGCCAGGTTTGGAGACCAGCGGCTTGCTCCATCAGCGAAGCTAATGTAATGAGGTGGAAGATGGTCCATCTGTGATCATGCAAAAATGATGAATGTAAGGTTGCAGTAAAAAAGGTGAAAAAAAAAAGAAATCAAACTATACAATACGGACCAATGGGGCCGTAGGTTTGTTTAAGGATAAAAGTGTTTAAGATACAACCCATTATGGGGGTTGCTCAAAGGGTGACCTTCTGAGTCAATTAAAATGTATGCCCCATTTTCGAGGCAGGTCTGCATGATGTAAGGGCCTTGCCACATGGATTCAAACTTTCCTTTACCGGTCTTGTCGTGGGCTTGGTCATAGGAAAGGACGAGGTCCCCTTCACGAAAAGTTCGAGGATGGACATGTTTGTGGTAACTAGCTTTGGAGCGGTTCTTGGAAGCTTCAATGGTCTGGAGGGTGGAACGACGATCTTCGTCAGCATGCTCCAGTGATAGCAAACGTTGCTCGAGTGGGGAGGTGTCTGGGAGAAGCTTGATGGCAATGTGTAAGGCAGGTATTTGACACTCGATGGGGACGACAGACTCTACACCGTGAACTTAATGAAACGGGGTAAAACCGGTGGCGGTCTTAGTTGATGTGCGGTAAGCCCATAATGCAAGGAACAACATGTGATGCCAATTGGACTTATGCTGGTCAACAGTGCGTTGGAGGATGGTTTTTAAAAAAAATTTAATGGCCTCTACTTGGTCGTTCCCTTGGGGGTAGTAAGCAGAGGAATACTGATGTTCAAACTTCAGGAGGGTGGATAACTCATGCCAAATGGAATATTTGAAGTGTGAACCATGGTCTGAGACCAACTGTTTGGGGACCCCGAATCATGTGATAACATGGTTAAAAAAGAAACGGGCAGTGGTGTCAGCTTTACAATTTAAGGTGCGCATGGCTTCAGCCCATTTGGTGAAGTAGTCGATGGCGACAATGATGTACTTATGGCCATTGGCAGATGAGGGTTTACATTCCATGAATTTGATGGCCCATTTACAAAAGGGGCCAACGGTGACGACTTTGTGTAATGGAGTGGGTGGTGTCCGAGCCTTAGGAGCAAAAATTTGGCAATTATGGCAATGTTTGACCACTATGATGCAGTCGGTAAAGAGTGTGAGCCAGAAGTATCCGGCATGAATGACCTTTTGGGTGGTGGCCATTCCAGAGAAATGTCCACCGCAAACACCGCTATGATAGTCATTGAGGACTTGTTTGGCTTCCTCATGTGTAAGACAATGACGGAGAATTGTGTCCACCCCTCACCAGTAAAGGACATCACCCAAGAGGAGATATCGAGAGGCCTGGTGATGGATACGACGGGGTCCATCACGATTTATGTTAGGTCAAAACTTTTGTGTGCAAAGGTATAACAAAATATCACCATACCATGGGTCATCAAACGAGATGATGAACAAGTGATTGTCGAGTAACTCATCGGAGATTTGTGGGGACGAAAAAAGGGATGGGAGATCGGTGATGAGCTGGGCAAGCATGACGGCTTTAGTGCTCTTAGGGGTTGTGAAAGTGAGGTCATATTCTTGGAGTATAATTACCCATTTAGCAACACAACCTTGTAGGAGGCATCGGTTCAAGAGATAGACCATGGGGTTGGAGTCAGCGACAACTGTGCTCTGACTGAGTAAAATGTAATGTCACAATTTTTGGGCGGAAAATACCACAGCAAGGGCTAGTCTTTCCTCATACGAGTAACGTAGGGGTGGTCCAGACAGGGTCTAGCTGACATAATAAATGACATGCTCTTGGCGAACAACATCTTCTTGAACAAGGACTCCGGACACGGCATGATCAGATGCTGAGACGGAAAGGATGAAGTCTTGAGAGAAATCCAGAGGGGAGATCAAAGGGGCTTGTGAGAGAGATTTCTTAAGGGCTTCAAATGTAGCTTGTGCCTAGTCATCCCAAACAAAGGGTATGTGGGTGCGAAGCAGGCGTAAGAAACCATGAATGGTGGTGGCATAATCAAGAATGAAGCGATGGAGGAAATTAGATCTCCCCTGCAGACTCTGGAGCTGCCGGAGCATGCGAGGAGCAGGAAGGTCTATGATGGCTTGGAATTTCAGGGGATCAACATCGACTCCTTTATGGGAAGTAATGAAACCCAACAACCGGCCTGCCTAAACGCAAAAGACACACTTGTGTGGGTTCAAGCGGATTTGATATTTGCGACAACGTAGAAAGATTTGCCGGAGGTCGTTAAGGTGGTCTGATCGTTTCTGGGAATGAGCTGTAAGGTCATCGAGATAGACTAATAGGATATGAACCAAGTTGTGAAAAGAGTAGGTCATGGCCCGCTGGAAGGTGGCACCAGAATTTTTAAGGCTGAAAGGCATGACGCAATAGGAAAAGGTGCCCCAGGGGGTGGTAAAGGTAGTCTTGTACTGATCCTCCTTGCGGATCTGAATTTGGTTGTATCCGAAAAAACCGTCCATAAAAGATAGGACTTCATGCCCCACACACACATCGATGAGTTGGTTAATAAATGGCATGGGGAAGTTGTCTTTGGGACAAGCTCGGTTTAAATCGTGGAAGTCAGTGCATACTCTGATGGTGCCTTGTTTCTTGTTAATAGGGATGGGGTTAGCAACCCAAGTGGTATATGCAATAGGATAAATGAATCCTACTTTGCGAAGTTTCTCAATCTCTAATTTAACAATGGGGAGTTTTGAGGGATGAATGGGGCACTGTTTCTAGCAAACGGGGGGTACATCTGCCCATGTGTCAATGTGGTGTTATATAATAGTGGGTTTAAGACCAAGCATTTCGGTATAGGACCAGGAAAAGACATCACAGAACTCTTGGAAAAGTTTTTTGTACTCTCCGATCTCATACTCACTGCAGGAGGCTCCTAATGTAATGATTTCAAGAGCACCAGGTGGGTCAGAGATATCGATGTGGATGACGGGTGAGATGTTGGCCATGTTACCTTCCTCAAAGGCATTAGGAGCGGGAATGGGATCCTTAAACCAATCAAATTTTGTGGGGAGGAAATATTTGGACTCAACTGCAAATTGGGTGGCTGTGGTGGAGGAGGACGCTTCTGGGAGGAAGTAGGAACGATGGTGCATGTCTTCCCAGGGGTAATCCAGGGTAGTGAGAGCCTCTAGAATCTCCTCATCATTGTGGAAACTTTGAGTTGTCAAATCGGTTGACAAGGAAGTGGTAGTAGAAGAGATCATATAGATGGTATTAATCTCGCCGGATGAGGGTGATATTGGAGGGTGGATCTCCTCAATTGTGCGGGGCGCTGTCTCAAGGTCCAAATTATTCATCTTGTAGAGAGCTACTCTGTAATCTGGGAGATTAGGATAGTGATGTGAGTAATGGCCCTAAACACCACATATTGCACAAGGGTGGTTGGTATGCAGTGATTTATAATGAGGATTAGGGGTTGGATCAAGTTGGACAACCGGGATGTTGGGGTCGTCATCAAGCATTTGCATGTGTTCCTGTAACACAGGTAATTGTGGACATTGATGAGTTGGATGGCCTAACTCATCACACAACGAGCATTTGGGAGGAGCAGGAAATAAGGGGGGGGTTACTGTTTTGGGAGGGGGTACAATAGTGTATGGTTGGGGGCCTCTACCCCCAGTGGGCTTGATAAGAGGGGATGGAGTAGTAGATGATGAAGGGGTAGTGACACCGGGAGGTGGTTGACTAGTAGTGGCGATGGGTTCCATTGATTGTAGGATGACATTTGGTGTCGGTGGGGGAATGAGAGGCGAAATATACCACACGGGTAGTCCTAAGGTTAACCCGGGGAGGCTGAGAGTAGCCATAACCGGGGCGCTTACTACTCCCGAGGGAGGGAATAGGAAGGGGATTGTGTGGATATGTGTAACACTAATATGACTAGGTACCAATGGTGGTTTGGGTAAAGAGGGAGGTTGATTGTTGGGTGTTTGTGCATTGTGGGAAAGCGTACATAGGTCATATATTTTGGTCGCTGGTGATGGTGGTGGAATGGATTGGAATGTTGAGGTCATCGGCGTATCTGAGTAAATTTTGGGTACCATGGAGGAAACCAACAAGGTAGATGCACCACAAACAGGTTGTTCAACCATGGGGAGAACATTTTCGGGTGCAACGGGGGCATTGGGATCGTAATAGTTGAGTTGATCGACTTTGACCACACGTCCGTCATGGGGGAACATCATGGTACAAAAAAAAATTGAGGCAACCGCCTGCATGGCATACATGTAGCTAAGTCCAAGTAAGAGGTTATATCAAGCTGGTCGTTGATGACCTCTATGTCAATGAGCACTGTTTTACCATCCAACTAGACGGGGACATTAGCTAAGAGACCTTGGGGTTGAGCCGAACGACCGTCATAAGATCGCAACACAGTGGTGGACTGCTGGAGAGTAGGGGATCCCAACTTCTGCCAAATGAATGTGGACATAATGCATGTAGAGGCACCTTCATCGATGATGCACCGATGGATGAAAATATTTCGAATGGATACAGAAACTTGGAACGCTAATGTGGAAGGCATGCGTGGTTCGGATTGGTCCAAATCGAAGGCCATCAGTCATGAATCATTTGGCTCAATAGCACCAATGGCGGAGAGCAAAGTCTTGCGCTGTGAAGGACAGTTTTTTAAGACCTCTAATGCAGACATGGCTACGGGGGATTGGGCTAAGTCATCTACAATGTTGTAATTAGACACAACGCAAGCATTGGGATTATTGTTGATGCGGCGAAGTGCGAAGCGAGGTGCTTTGGAGGCACCATCTAGTGGAGCCAGAGGTATACGTAACGACTGATCAGTGGGATGAGCGTTAGTGTTTTTGTCGGTGGGAGGCGCTTCAGGGGTGGAGCGATATTGGTTCCGACGGGTTTGAAGGTTGAAATCGACGGATGACATCATTAATAAGTGATGGGTACTTGAGTCTATCATGGATTTATGAGAGGCGGCATAAGTGATCTGCAGTTGTGGTGGTGTGGTTCCTTGAGGGGGAGCCAATGGATGAGTGTTCACTACGCCTTGGGTTGGTAAAGGGTTTTGTAGCACCAACGGTGGATTCTGAGGTGGTGGGGGGTTGGGAAGTGCTTGAGGAGCTGTGTTCCCTTGGCAGTGGGCATCATCAGTCCAGAGTTGCCGAGCTCACTCCAAATGTGGGCAAGCATGTGTATAGTGGCCATAGACCCCACAAATAGAACAAGGATGGTTTTTTCACAAATTAGGATTTTTGGCCCTTTTGAGCGATCGATCAGGGTTCTGGTTGGTAGATGTCGTGTTATTTTTGTTTGGGGGATTGGGAGGTTGACCGCCTTGGTTGGGAGGGGGATTGTTCCCACGGTTATGGCCTTTGTCACGGTTTTGTTGGCCCTGTTTGCGCTGGTTATTTTGGTTCTGCTGCGGATTCTATTGGACATACACTTGCCCTTGGGAAGTAGGTGGGTTCTGGGGTTGTGCAGGTGTGGGAGCAGACTGCGGTGGATAATAAGTAGGTGGAGGAAGCGCAGGTGCTGAACCTTGTGGGGGTTGCGGATATATCTGCTGAACGGGTTGTGGGTTTTCCGTAGGGGCTACTTATGGTAGGTAATAAGCAGGTGGGGCTTGAGAGGACATAGGGGCTGGTGCAACCTGTCGGTGGTAATATGGCTGAGGTGCGACTGGTGGAGCGTAAGCGGGGGTGGCATGGCCAAAGCACTGAGGTGGACATGAGGGTCCGTGGGAATGATGGTGATGTGCCATGGGAGCATACAAATTGGTTGCTCTAGATTGAGATGTGACCCGCAAAACGTTGGGGCCATGGCTAGGACATGCTATGGAAAAGGGTTGGTTATGTGAGGCTATATGGCCAATGATTCCATATGTGGCATGGGATGCCCCCGGCGCATCGTGTCAGGAGGAATTGCCACGGGGGGTGTCAGGGATGATGGAATATAGGTAACCAGACTGGGCGTAAATAAGGTCAAATTGTTGGGCTTTGAGGATGGTCTCTTCTTCGGATCGGGGTTGTTCGGATGCCACATCCTTGGCAATGACAGGAAGGAGAGATTTTAGAAACCAATCTAAGAAGATACAGTCGTCTAACTTGATTTTGCAGAGGCTGCGGCATCGACGCCACTCATGAATGTCATTAGTGATGTGGGTAGCCGTGTTATGTCTGCAAGACAATAGGATCTCAACTCCCGCATCATAGCAGACAGGTAACTGAAAGAACTGCAGGAAAGTCGAGGCAAGGGAAGTAAAGGTGGAATGGGTCCCATGGGGCTACTCGATGTACCACTTAGCTGCAGAGCCAGTGAGGGTGCGCTATAACAGACGGAGCCAGACATAGTCATCCACTATAGAGTTGAAGGAACACCATAGATGGAAGGACATAATATGGTTTTGGGGGTCTTCACCTGCCTTGCCCTCAAACTTAGGGATGTCAGAGGGGATCTTGGTGGGAATGTGAGGCCACGCAGGGTCGTGTCTGATGGGATCATTAGTCAGTCTGGCCAGGTCAGGAAAGTTGAGACTAGCCATGAATGGAAAACTAGTAGAAGGATGCGACATACTAGTGGTTGTGACCATGTTGGGACCAATGCCCCCAAGTGGACGGGATGGTTTTGGGATGTTTCCCCCAAGTGGAGGAACGAAAGTGGTATGGGACGGTCCTGCACCGCCAAGGGTAGTGTGAGTCACTGATGGAGTTGGGATGGGTATGCTAGCTACTAGAATGCGTACATTGATCGAAATGGTAGATGTGGGCCCCATCGAGGGCATACCCAAAGCGGGTGTGGTAGCTGGTGTGGTGGTGGATGCTCCACCAATGGTCCCTACAAAGAAATGGTTTGAAGTCATGCCAGCCATGGGACTAGTTGGTGCAGTGTAAGTGGGGTTTTCGGACTCTGCCTCAGAATCAGAGGTAAAATAAGGGGCATCTAGATCGGGTGACGGAGTTCTATGCCGTTGATGAGTGGAGTCAAGTGATAAAGCTTTAGATCTATGATGAGTGGCATCAAGTGATGAAGATCCATGTCTATGGAAGGTGATATCAAGTGAACCATGCTGTGGGGGATTTCCTTGGAGGCACCGAGAATGTCTTGGAGACTCAATGGTGACAAATGGTGTCAAGTATCTGGGGGTTGTGTTGAGTGAAAAACATCTCAAAAACCCTAATGCAACCGAGTGTGCAGAAGGAGAGCGCAAAAAAATGGCACTCAGGCCAACAACAAACTCAAAACACTTACTGTAACAAATGTGCTACAATAAGTGGAGTATCAATAGAAATGGTCAGAATACCAACAAGCAGCAGGTTTCCTAGAAAATAAAAATTGTGGACTCGCTAGACCAAAAGGAGGTAAGGGAGCATGCAAACACCTAGCTAAATAGTATTCTGACTCAACTAGACATATCCTCTACAAGGTGATGAAATTGAAGTCAAACAATATGGATAGTAGAGCCAAGTGGCTAAAGATATCCCCCTACCCGGAGGGACATCGGGTAGTCAATCCTAGAAAAAAAGCAACTAAGATACCCCGTTCATGACACATTCGGTTGGGTGAATCTACAGTTTGGTTCTATCGCCGCTATATCCCCATACGGGTGATACATCGAGAACTACGAAAGGTATCCTTCGGTTACTGAATGGATTGAGGTATTCCACTCAAGCTTCCGGAACCAGTCTAGCTACTTCAACCCTCCTAGGGGAGAGGCCTTCCCGATAAATTAGTTTTAAAACCGTGTCAAAAAATACTAGGGGATTTTGGTTCCCTAATGGACAACAACTATTGCTCAAGTGTAAGTGACCGAGGGGTGTTATTTAGATGCCTATCCGCCCGACCCTACCCAACTACAATATTCTTTTGTGTTCCCCAAGTGGGGTTAGAATGTTGGTTGTGTTAAGCAGTATTTTAAAGGGCTCACTTGAATTAGGTGACAGAGTGTGTGTGTGTGAGATGATGAACCCAAGTAAAAGTGCCATGGGGTGGGCAACTTTTCTAACTAAAAATAACAATGCAGAAATTAAACTTTGAAATGCAAAATTTTCTTTTTTCAATTAGAATGCTGAAATTTAAAAAATGTTGTAAATGGAACAGAAAGAATACTGCAGAAAACAGGCTGTAGGGAAGAAAGGATGTAGATATGACAGATGGTTGTGCAGGTGCATAAAATATTATAGCAAAGTGCTGGGTTCAAATAGGGAAAAGTGCAGAAAATAGACCACGGGTCTGTGGCAAATCTGCGCAGTCAGACCATGGGAAACAGGTCGATAGTCACAGGCAGATTGTGGGAATTTGACTGAAAAACGCTGGTGGACCGTAGGAAAAGGACCGAAAGTCACAGGCGAATAGTAGGAAGATGGCTGAAAGCCATAGGCGGACC
Source organism: Larix kaempferi (assembly GCA_027924585.1). Taxonomy (NCBI): domain Eukaryota; kingdom Viridiplantae; phylum Streptophyta; class Pinopsida; order Pinales; family Pinaceae; genus Larix; species Larix kaempferi. The sequence continues at coordinate 8,548,867 of BSBM01000350.1, read as the reverse complement.
GTGGGAAAAGGGAAAAAGACGCAGGTGGATAGCAGGAAAATTGCTGAAAGCCGTAGGCGGACCGCTGGTAAAAAGGGTGGAAGACACAGGCAGATTGCAGGAAAATGGCTGCAAGCCGTAGGCGATCTGCGGGAAAATTGGTGAACAGCCGTGGTCGGACCGCACGAAATAGGCTGAGAGCCGCGATCAGATCGCAGGTAACAAACTGAAATCGCTTGTAGATCGTCGAAAATAGTCTGAGAGCCATAGTCGGATCGTAGGTAACAGTCTGAAAGATGCGACCGGATTGCAACTGCGGGGACGGAATATGCGGTTTACGGCAGCCGAAAGCAAAAAACCGAAAAATATTTCAGAAAACTAAAAACGTTTAAAACTATAACCAGAAATTCAAAGGAACACTAGGGGAGTCGCCAAAACTGTAGCTAGGGTTTTCACCCTAGCTTGTGCAAATGAGAACCTACTAAGGAGAAGGGACTCCTTAGTAGCAATTCAGAAAATAGTAAATAAAAGACAGTAAACTACTCTAAGCATGTGCATAAAAAGAAATGACAAGATTATAAAAATTGATTTTTGTATTGAATACACCTCAGGTGTAGAGGTTGGTGGAGCCTTTGCAGCAATCCAAGAGGGTTGCTTCCAAGCTCTAGTGTTGTTCCTTTCTCCTTCTCCAAAGTGTTTTGGAAATGGGCTAAAGGGGCACTCAAATGTGAAAGTAGCTCAAGGGTGAGCTAGGGTTTCAGGAGTGATTTTTGCAGAGTAAGGATATGGATGATTGTGGATGAAAAATGGGGAGACTCCATCACCTATTTATAGGTTTTTAGTGGTGGAGTGCTGACCCATAGTTTTGGGCACCATATGGTTTAGGTCAGCTATATAGGGTTTTTGCTTCCTTTTTTCCCTCTTTTTCCTCTTTTGTGTATTTTTTTATTCCCTTTTTAGAGGGTTTTTGCTATTTTTGGAGGAATTTAACCTGTTTTGGGGAAAAAGGGGGGGTTTTGACCTTTTGGAGGATTTTTAATGGTTTTTTGGCCTTTTGGAGGCTTTTTAATGGTTTTTTGGCCGTTTGGAGGCTTTTTAATGGGTTTTTTTTGGCCTTTTGGAGGCTTTTTAGTGGGGTTTTAAGGTTTTGGAAGGAAAATAAGATAGGAAATATGGACAAATGAGTCATGTAATGAGGGGTATGAGGTAGTGAGCACTTCTTGGGTGTTAACAATGCTCTATCTCCATTCCTGAGAGTTTTTTGCAAGTTATTATCAAGATTTCGAGTGCAATAGTTGCAACAGTTTCTGCACTTTTGCAGTAGTAGTAGTTGCAGACATTTTCTATTGTTTTTTGCAGGTCTTCTGAAACAGCTTCCATGAACCTGGAAGGAATTAATCCTATTTCTCCATTCAACTATGATGAATGGAAACCACAGATGATAGCACATTTGAAGAGATGTGGTCTCTTTGATTATTGTTTTGAAAGAGAATTCAAATCCTCTGAAGAAGAGAATGACTGGTTAAATGAAGGTGACATAGCCTCTGCAGCCATGATGTTTGCTATGTCTCGTTGCATGCTACACCACTTCCTTTCTGCTAAATCTCCAAAAGAGCTATGGGCCCATCTGGATGAAATATTTGGCAAACAGAATGAAGGGATTGGTGCAAACCATTTTGAGAGCAAGCCCACTATTGCATTTTCCCTCCTTGATGATATCTCTGATCATGAATCAGTATCAAACATATATCATATTGAAGTTGTCCACAAAGAAGAAGAACTTGCAGATTCTACACTCATGCTCCAAATTTATTCTATTTCAAATTCTGTGCCATCTCACACTCTAGAAACTGTAGAGGTTCTTAAATCCTCTCTTACACAAGAGTCTGTTGGTTTGCATCATTATCTATTGAATGTTTCGGAGGTCAAATCAACAATTGGAGGTAATGCATTCGCTCTCCTTGATCACTCACCTCCTGTGTACTATACTATATGATCATTTGTACATGCTCTCAGAAGATTATTGAAGATGTAGGTCATTTCCATTCACTTGGGATAATTTCTCATGCATTTTATGGTTTTTATCTCACCTCTACTGGTTCAAAGGAGATCTCAAGAAACCATTCATTAAGTCTTGGAGCTGATTTAAAAACCAATCAATCACTACTTGGGATAATTTCTCATGCATATCATGGTTTTGATCTCACCTCTAATGGTTCAAAGTAGATCTCAAGAAACCGTTATTCAAGTCTTGGATCTGATTTGGATTCAAAGAATTCACTATCATGTGATGGTTCTTTTGGGCATAATCTCACCTATGATGGTTCGAAGGAGAAAACAAAAGACTATCTACACATTCATGGATTTGATCCTACCTCAGCTGATTTGAATCACAGGTTCTAGGATCATCCTCATATTTTTGTATTTTTTCTCATCACACAATCTGAAGAGCAAGTACAACCACATGATCTTTAAGCATGATACACTTCTTCCCAAGAAGAAGATACCTCCAGACATATGACCAAGCATCACACCTGCTTGAGTTTGGAGCATTTATTTTGGTGTGCCCTACAGTCTATTTTGAGGGGGGATATTTTTCCCACGAGGTTTTCCCCATTTCCTCAGTTTATTGACTGTTATTATAATTCATTATATTGGGTGGCCTTTGGTCTCAGTTACCAAGACCCAGGATGGATTAATGGGGGGTGTTGGGATATTCCTATACTCCATCCTAGTCCTAACAACATTCTCCATTTTTGAAATTTTAGTCATGCATGCACTCATGAAGTTGCATGCATGCACGCAAATTGCATGCATTCCAGTCATCAGTCCTAGCACCTAGTCCTCAGTTAGGTAGCCCCGGGAGCTTCTTTCCACTCAATTTTATCCATCCTAGTGCTTAGTGCACCCTACATGGACCTACCACTTGTGAAAGGTGCCCTCTCTCACCTACCACTCAGTTGCACTTTAGTTAGTTGAGTTATCTTTAGATATTTCCTCGATTTAAGGCTAGATTGACTCTCAACTGACTGTATCACTCCGATGGACCTCCAGTGAGACTAGACTTCCTATTCTTACTCCAGTTAGCTCCTCATGCACCCTCCATTGAGCCTCCTTCATTCATTTAGTGCCTCCATGTGCCAGTTACACCTACCACACTTAGCTAGACTCAGTTTGACATCTGGTTGACAGTTACTTGTGCATTGATGACTCCAATGATGATGATGAGGACTTCTAGTTGTTCTTTGACGACACTCCATTGATATGATGATCACTCCATGAAGGATAATTTGAATTTCCACCTTGGCATTCGAATCCTCACCATTATATTATTTATTTTTCCATATTGTGATTAATGAATTAGTGTGTGATGTTATTCTGCTTCTATCTGAGTTCTACTGTATCATAATTCTGCTGCTATTTTTCACTGCATTGTCCACTCTTCTTCTATTTTCCTGCTTAATCTTCTTGTGAGGTATACATCAGCTCTTAGATATGCTGTGAAGATTTTCATAGTTTAGAGTTTTCGTGAGTCTGTGACATTCATGCAATAAATGAATTCTTGTAGAGGAGGACTCATCAAAGAGGAAATTTGAATTTCATTTTGACAAAAACATATTTTGTAAAGATCAAATGCCATGAATTCATCCTCAAAATACCATGCAAGACCATGGATATGTTGAAAAGCATTGAACATCGTCGAAGAATGAAAACAGGTTCCTCGAGATCTTATTGAAGCATATTGAGCTCAATTGAATTCCACTTGGGCCTTATTGAAAATTCTAGACCTCAAGTGTCATCAATAACACATAGAATCCATGACACTATCCCTCTACAAGGAGTCCTTTTCATATGAATTGAATATTGCTACCATTATAATGTCTTGGA